>OW569414.2:82280426-83530426 GCA_937662695.2 Halyzia sedecimguttata | reverse complement strand
TGTTCGGAGCTGTCAGCCGTAGAGTTGAAATGCTTCGACCTACGTCCAAGTGGCAGAAGGAGGGTGAAGTACCTCTGTGGTGAATGTGAGCAGGGTCTTCAGCAGATTCCCAAAATTCTGCAGTTGATAGGTGAGCTCAGAGATGAGGTTCGTGAACTAAAGCAGCGGGCTGAGTCCCCTAATGTGGCACTGGCGAGGCCTGCGTGTTCAGTACAATCCAGTGAAGAGATAATTGGAGAAATGATGGAGAGAACTAGGCGTTCTTGTAACTTTATTGTTCATGGAAGCACTGAGAGGGGTTCTAGCAGGAATGTTCAGATGGAGGAGGATGTCACCCTGGTTCGGGCATTGTTGGGGGAATGTGATATTTCTGAGCAGAATGTGAAGCCTATTAGACTTGGTAAATTCGATCCTACTAGGGATATACGAAATCGTCCCATAAAGGTGCGTGTGTCTTCTCCTGAGCTGATTCCTGTTATTTTGCGGAAGTTCAGGAAAATTAAATCTAAGTTTCCAAACATTTTCGTTACCCCAGATAGAACACCACAACAAATGGCGCTGTATAAATCGGTTAAGGCTGAATTGAGTCGACGCTTGTCGAATGGCGAGTCTAACCTCCGAATTAGGTATGTTGGAGGGGTTCCTTCAATAGTAGGCTCCACCTCGGAAAACTAGATTCTCCCAACAGGAGTACTACTTCTGGTTCGGCCGGTGAATGTGTGGATATTTCTGTTTATTATCAGAACTGCAGGGGACTCAACTCTAAATTGGCTCATTTTTTTAAGTCTGCTTCTGAGTATAATTACGATATTATTTGTGTAAGTGAAACGTGGCTGGGTGATTCAGTTTTTGATTGTGAGGTAGTTCCGCCGGGATATAGCGTCGTGCGTTGCGACAGACAATTTCAAGTGATCAGTAGATCTCGTGGAGGTGGCGTGCTTGTTGCGTTTTCAGACAACTTTCGATTCAAAACGTTGGATAATAAATTCGTAACGGATTGTGTTCCTCTGGTGGATGTAGTTTTATGTCGGTGTACACGTCCCTTTAGTTTTATCTTATGCGTGGTTTATATACCTCCTGACATAACTATATTAGAGCTCGAGTCCTTCACATCTGCACTTGAGTTGAACTTCCTTGGTGACACTGTTTTATTGATTGGAGATTTCAATGTTCCAAATTTTGATGGGCCTTCCTCTTGTCCCAAGTCAATACTCCTTGAAAGTTTCTGTGATATCTTAAAGTTGCGCCAGTTCAACCTCGTTTACAACAGTGACCACAAACTGCTTGATTTAGTCCTCACGGGTGATTCCGTTGAGGTATCTGTGGATCGGTCTGATTCACCCTTTGTTCCAGAGGACCTGTACCATCCTGCTCTTAATATAGTCATAAAGCAAATCCCATTTATACGTAAAACAAACTTTCCCACATGTTACAATACATTCTTTAATTTCAGAAGGGCTGACTTTCCCACATTGCTGTCATCACTGAGTTCGTTTGACTGGGATATTCTACATACTTTCAGCAATGTTGATGATGCCTTGCGTTGCTTTTATGACAGGCTTTTCGAAATAATCAGAGAACACGTTCCCGCGGAAACTCATTCTTCGACTGGCCGCTGTTATCCTGCATGGTTCGGCTCTGAATTAAGACAGAATATTCGCTTGAAAAACTATTATCGATCAAAATGGCGTTCCACAGGAGATAATAAATATCTGGATGATTTCAAACGTTTGCGTTCGGTAGTGAAGTCCAATATTTCGTCAGAATACACGGATTATCTGGCTGGAGTGCAGGGCGAAATGGAGTCGAATCCATCTTCCTTTTGGAGATTTGTCAACCAAAGACGGGGTTCAACAAGAATTCCTGGTATACTTTATGAGAGCGGACAACTTCATGACGATCCTGGTGATATAGTCAACTTATTCGCGAGGCACTTTTGTGATATTGGTAATTTGTGCACAAATCAGGATGATTATGCGACTTCCTTCACGCAGTTCTCTCCAATCGCCATTCCTTCTGTTACCGAGGATGAGTTGAAAGCTATCATGGATAGATATCCTGATAAATTAACAGCTGGTGATGATCGTCTCCCTTCATTTTTTGTTAAGTACTGCAGCTCTGCGCTGGCTAAGCCTCTTCATATCATCATCTCTATCAGCTTGCGTACTTCTACTTTCCCCACCTTTTGGAAGAGAGCCCGGGTGATCCCTGTTTTCAAGAAGGGTGATAAGTCCCACGTCGAGAACTATAGACCAATTTCTTTGTTGTGTAATTTCGCGAAGGTATATGAGGAGACGTTATACGGAACCATCTACCACAATGTTAAGCCACACTTATCCACTAGACAGCATGGATTTATTCGAGGAAGGTCAACAGTTACTAACTTGGCAACACTTTCGCAGTTCCTTGCGGAATCACTGGATGATGGGGGTCAAGTAGATGTAATCTACACCGACTTTTCGCGAGCTTTCGACTCCGTAGATCACAATATCCTTCTGAGTAAACTGTCATCTTTTGGTTTTAGTCCTGCATTTGTTGGCCTGATGGGATCTTATTTGAAGGGAAGAATGAGTCATGTTTTTTATAATGGCTTCAGATCATCTGAGTATACACTTTCATCTGGTGTACCACAGGGGTCAAATCTTGGACCGTTGTTATTTATAGTGTTCATTAATGATCTTCTTACTTCCCTCGAATGCTTGGCCTTGGCTTATGCAGACGACTTCAAGCTTTACTTGAGAATACGTGATGTGTCCGATTTGGAGTTCCTTCAGTCTAGTTTGGAACTTGTTCATGGATGGTGCTTGCGTAATGGACTCATATTGAATATAGATAAGTGTTTTAAGATCACCTTCACAAAGAAGTCGCAGCCTCTTGTGTTTGACTATTCTGTTGGTGGTCGCCTTATTGCTAGTGGAGATAGATTTCGTGATTTGGGAGTGGTCTTTGACTCGGCCTTCAGTTTCATTCCACATGTTGAAGAGCTATGCACCTCGGCCAGTCGATCCTTGGGGTTTGTTTTCCGTTGCTCCAGAGAGTTTCCTGATGTGTCCGTTCTCAGAACCCTCTACTTCTCGTTGGTGATGAGCAAATTGGAGTATGCAAACTTAATCTGGTTTCCGATCTATGGTTCACATCTTATGCCGATCGAGCGAATTCACAGGAAATTTTTCAAGTGTGTTGAATACCGGAAATCAGGCAGTTATCCCGAACGTGGTGCGGATTTGTCGGGGATCATGCGAGAGATGCGAATCTTTCCGCTACTCCAAAGGCAGAGGTGGCAGTGCGCTAAGTTCGCTCAGAAACTCGTCGCGGGAAGGATTGATTCGCCTTATTTGCTGTCTAAGGTTCAAATACGTACACCAAGGCTGGAGGGGAGGACTGTCGCATCATTTCACCTTCCAACACCTCGAACGAATGTTCTTCAGTGGGCTCCAGTTTACCGCATATGCAAGAGTGCTGATGATCTCAAATTCAAGTTATTTTTTTGATTGTGGATGATGAATATGTTTTGTTTTTTTTCTCATTGATTACTCGATTTTTGGCTTAAATTTTTTTCATATATTTTTTGTAATATTGATTGTTACCCTGTAATTGGGAATATTCCTGTTGGGTAAATAAATAACTATTATTATTATTATTATTATTATTATTATTCCGCAACGCCGTACAAAAATCATGCGACAAGGGGAAAAAATCGAGGGTTGTAATCCCCTCTCTTTCCGTAGTCCAGGGGGTGATTTGAAAAAGTACGGCTTCGGTTCCAAAACATTATCTAGCACTCAAAAGTACTATTAAAAATAATGCCGTCAAAAAATGATTGTTCATTTAAATGTAAATCAATAATTACCTTAATTGCATCGTATCCTTGATTTTTAAAGCTGTAAAGTCATTTGATCCTGTACGGGAACTTTTTTTTAACATGATATTGTAAAATACAATTGTTATATAGTATTGCCGTTCAAAAAAAACCGTTCTAAAAAAAATTATAGAGAAATACAAAAACTGAAATTTTCGAATTATTGTAAAAGTTTAAATATCATAGATTAATGAAATATAGCAGTTTTCTACATTTTATCCCTTGTTTTAATTAGTATTAACATATATAAATTAGGAAAAAATGATGCCGTACATTTTAATGCACACCATATCTTTTAGGCTGATGAAAGTGACGCTACAATTTTGAGGGTACTTTATGGCCATCTGATACAGTACGGTATCAACATAATTTTGAAGAGAACAATTGATAATATGATAAAATCACTATGACGTCTAACTGAACTGAAACGGTGTGTATATTATGTCCAAGAATTGAAACTGTCAATCCCAGTATCAACAGTTTTGTATACTTTTTGGTTCAATATATACTTCAAACCATACATATACATATAATTGATTTGTTTCATTGTAATGATGTGAATAAATAAAACAATCATGTTTTAGAAAAATTCGAAATATTTAATGATAATAATAAAAAAAATGGCCATTTCATAAAAAAAAAATTCATAAATTTAATGATGATAATAAGAAATATGGTTTTGTTTGAATTATTCTGTATCGGAATCCGTTGCTGAGTTGTTATCAGAATCAACGTCTTCATCGACGTCCGAATTATCTTCTCTCGGGTCCAAGCCGCGTACATCCGAATAAAATACGATATTCCCTACAAATGCTAAACGTCGTAACAGAACGTCGCTCCAAAAATGTGCGAGTACTTATGATACTGAAATTAGCAGAATTATTTTTGAAAAATTAAAAATAAAATTGCACATCTACATAATTCAAGTATAAATCGATAGTAAACAAACCCATATATGACATAGTTTCTAACTAGGAACCTAGAATCACGAAAAGACTGAAAATTTGTACAAGTAAACTATCTAAATGCCGTATAAAATAAATTTCACCTTACATTTCGTTATATAGATTTTTTATTTTTTATTTTTTCTATTTAATTTTTTTTTTCCCTTTGAACCAACGAAAATGTACGGCATATGAAAAAATATTATCTATGCATAAAATACTTTCAAAATAAATTTATTTCATGTTGTGTCAAATCACCTGCTGGACTACGGAAAGAGAGGGGATTACAACCCTCGATTTTTTCCCCTTGTCGCATGATTTTTGTACGGCGTTGCGGAATAATGGATTAGAAGCAGTATTGAAATAGTATGACACAGATGCCGTACAAGATCAAATGACCAAATTTACCCTGGTAATTGTCAGAAAATAAAAAAAAAAAATCGACTTTGTGGACCACCATTTTTGTACGGCACTGCGCGTTTTCTTATTATTTTTCATGGATCTATCGGTGGTAAGAATGCCGTACAAAAATATGTGACCAAAATGTACTCACTCTACCTGTACTTTCGAATTCTCACCTGCACTCAGTTGGACAGCTTACAAGTGACGGCATAGTGCTGAATCTTATTATTTTATGCTCTTATATCGTTCTAGATAGGTCACCTGGTGGTTCAAATGACCCATAATTTTTTCAGCATGGGCCAGTAGTCTATTACGTTACTACGATTGAATTGGATCGGATTGGCATATTTTGAGTTATTGAGGAAATAGCAACAACATTTCAGATGGGTATCCACCAAAATCGTTGGCCTGATTATAGCTATTAACGAACTTTAGCAACTGTAGCATTGGGATGCGCAACCTAACCTGAAAATAGCAAGCCGCTATCTCTTTCTGTTCTCAAGTTATCGTGAGATACATGATATTTAAAAAAAAAATTTTTCTAGTGATCCGATCCTCACGAAATTTCATATTCGTCTTTGTGTCAGTATTCTACAACTACTTGCCAAGTTTCAATTCGATCAGATCTGTATTGTTTGTAAACAAAATTACTACCTAATCGAAAACCGTTTGGCCGCTTATGCCCATTAACGAACTTAACCGTTGAATTTGGATTCGCCACCTACCCTGAAAATCTCAAGTTGCTACCTCTTTCCGTTCAAAATGTATCGTGGCAACGGACGGCCGGCCGGACAGAATCAAACTCGACCTCGAATTCTTCATAAGTGAGTCGAACCTTATCGTTTGAGACCCTCTTTTCGGCAATCAATTCGAAAATGACAGACATTTGGGTAAAATGATGAAATTGCGAGCAAAAAGAATTGTTAATTGGGGTTAAATCATTATTATATTATATATATATATATCCCTTCCATTATGCATTTTGATGCGTTCTTGGGCACCCAGATATAATTTATCGGAAATTTTCAACCGTTTACCGAAATGTCGAGAATTGAGTGTCTGATTTGAAACTTTTTCAAATTAAACCATAAATTTCATGAGCACCTGATTTTAATATATCCGGAGTTTTATCGAATGTATTTCCTAGGAACTGCTTCATTTTGGTGGACGTTTTCAAAGCTGCTTTTATATTAACCTTTTTGAAAATACTCTGGTATTTTATTTCCATGGAACGTAAAAACTTGGAAACCAATTTTCAGTGGAATAGAATGGAGTTACTAGCTATACAGGGTGAGTCTTTAGGTTGTACATCAATTTTAACGATAGATTCCTCACAAACATAATACTATTTTAATTCACCATTTTTCCAGATTAGGTTTAGGTAAAACTCTTTTAGGATTTCTCAATGTGCTAATATACTCCTGCTATTTCGGTATATCTGTTTTATAGATAAACCGTCTGTACTTGAAATTCAAGAACAAAATTATGATTTTGTTCTTAGTGCAGCATTTGTAACGAAAATATTTCTCTATTCTTGACGATTTTTATTCAATATCTAATCGTTTCCACTATAAGATTATAAACAATTTCATAATCGCCTAATCTCAAATTGGATGTTCCTTAAGTATACTAAGTAACTAACTAACTAACTCTTTGATCGAGCATTGGATGGTGTAAGCATAAATTATCTACGACTTTTCTGGAATTTAAATATGATTTTATGATGTTCACTGAAGAATATCTTAAAAACACTGCGTTTTAGGAGAAATGATGAATGGTAAAGTAAAGTTCTAAACTTATTGAATATTTTTGAAATTGCTCAAGACAAACTTGATTTGCTTTCTTTCTGCTAATTTCATTTAGTTTTATGAATCCTTGAGTCTAAAACTGGGAAACCAGTGGATGCGTGAATTAAATGATAATTGGAGAATATTAGCTATAGAAAGTTTAACATCAACATTCATTTCATTCGGAAGAACCATGCCAAGCTACTAAATAATTTTTTGAAATGTCAACAGCCTGTAACTTTTCACCTGAGCCGAAATTGGAAAAATGGTAAATTAAAAGATGATGAGAGGAATATATGGTTAAAGTTAATGTACAACTTGTAGACTCACCCTGTATAATGTCAAGATCCAATCCACAGACTCGAACAAGAATAATATTTATATATACTATTTCTTTCAGGAAGAAAAGCAGCTCAAATCCCAAGGTTTCAGTTTTACCTATTTGTATAGAGGCATTCTTATCCACCTTTATTTTCGGAATTTTACTGAAATTCAGCAGTGATATATTAGGCTTCGTTAATCCACAAATTTTGAGGTAAACTTTCAATAGTAAATTACAATATTGTTTTGAAGTTGATCAAAACTGTTTCAGCCTGCTTATAAATTTCGTCAAGGTCAAAGAGGAACATTGGAAAGGATATTTCTATGCAGTATTACTACTGAGCACAGGCATAATAAAATCGTTACTCTCCGTACAGTACAGTCACAAAGCTAACATCATTGGATTGCGAATAAGAGTAGCCCTGAATTCAATAATCTACAGGAAAGCCCTGAAATTATCCAGCAAAGCAAGAAGAAACTACACCATTGGAGAAATTGTGAATCTCATCAGCAATGATACGAAAAATATAGCTGACCTACCACCAAATATAATATCAGTGATTTCAGCGATTATTTCAGTCTTTATGTCACTCTATTTCTTATGGCAGATTTTAGGAATAGCAGTTTTCTCAGGTTTATTAGTGATGGTACTCATGATACCTATCAGCAGTTTCATCTCAAGTAGACTGAAAACCATTCAAATAAAAAAAATGAAAAATTCCGACCACAGAATCAAGCAAACGAACGAAGTTTTGAACAATTTCAAGGTTTTGAAACTATACGCTTGGGAGCCATCTTTTCACAGCAATATCTGTAGAGTTAGAAACACAGAGTGCCATTATTTGAAACATTCTGTATTCTACAACGTTGGCTATTCTTTCATCTGGCTGTGTGCTCCTTTCTTGGTAAATATAAGTCATTTTCTGTTATCAATGGTTTGTAAATGTTGTTTGTAGGTATCCCTTGTATGTTTTGCCACATACGTTCTGATCGATGATACAAATATTTTAGATGCACAAGTAGCTTTTGTTTCTCTGTCTCTTTTCAATATTCTGCGGGTGCCTTTAACTACGTTACCAGTCACTCTGAGTAATATCGTTCAGGTAGGATATATATTTTTTTTTACTAATAAGAGCGAATTTGTAACTTGATATTTTTAAAGGCCTCGGTATCCTTAGTGAGGGTGAATAAAATGCTCAGTAATGATGAACTAGATCCAAATGATGTAACCCATCATGATGATTGTGAGTATTTCTCTTAGAAATATATATAATATACTCGTATGAGTTCGCAAAAATATGTTCCTATGTATTGTTGTATAAAAGTGATCTTTCTTTGGTCATTAAACAAGTTGGAAAAGCACTATTGCCAGGAGCTTTGGCATGCTTATCCAAATTTATAGCCAAAGCGGTGACCCATCTAGGTACAGAACTCGAATAAGGCTGCTTAGCTCCAGGAAAAAATAATATTCCCTATATTTCCAAGAATATAAATCCGACTGTAAAAACAAGCATCCAAAAAAAACTAGTCCACATTTTGTCCGGGAATGCTATCGAACGATTAGTTTTGACTCAGATACATACATTCACTGTTGGGTCGATAATACACAGTGCTGTGTCTGTGGTGGAGTAAGGATCCATTCAAATACTCACTCTTGGTTCGAAAATGAACAGTTTTGTGTCTGCGGTGGCGTAAGTTCCCTTTCGAATACATACATTCACTGTAGGGTTGGAAATGAACAGCAGAACAGTGCTGTATTTGTGGTATCATAAGGTTTCTGTTCGAATACATAGATAAACTGTTTGGTCAAAAATAGAAAGAAAAAAGAAACAGTGCTTTGTCTGAAGTGGCGCATGGACACAAATCAGTGCAATCATACAATTGTGCCATGAGATAAAAAAAAAACCGGTATAGCAGTGGTTTATTTTCAATAGTTTATTCCGATAATTATTCCTATGACACAAATCAGTCGCATCGTACGGTTGTGCCATGAGGAACTATGAACTGACATGAAAAACCGCCCCCTTTAGCAGTAATTTTTATCTTATAATATACAAAAATCCTCAAGTGTTTCACGAAATTTCAAGAAAATACTTATTTAATTCTGTCCATAATCCTTTTCTCAAAAGTTATTATTTTGAATTGGAAAATAAATGAAACGGATCCTGGTACGTGCTATCAACACGGAGCTCTACCACCTAAGCTGTTCATCCAGTACAGAATTATGGTGAGAGCCGGAACTTGAATTAATGTTATTACTGACATCATGCTGCATATTATACAATCAAGTTTAAATAGAGAACTTGGCTGTAATATAAGGTACATATCCAATTATCACAAGGTATAGACCGAATGTTATTACTGAGGTATCGACTTGTTAAATTTGACTTCCGCCGATCTATTCACATGATTCATTAAATTCTCTCCAGGCACGTCAAAAATCGAAAACTCTTGACAACTTCGTTTGTCAAGTGTAAAAGACTAGACCAGTAAATCTCGATCTTTGTAATATTTCAATGTGTCAGCAATATCTTCACCTATATAGATCCAATCGAATTCAAATCTTGAACTTTACTGTAAAATAAAGTTTTGAAGGCTCTCGTAGAATCAACGCTATCTGACGGATAGTTTCTGAGATACAGAATTTTTTTAAATACAATGCTTTCCAGGAACTACTCACCAAGAGGGACTCTTTTCCATTAATATTTCTGAATTTGTTGTTTTACAAAAAGTTGGTGCATTAAAAATAATAATAAATGATACAAAACTCGACCAACTGCGACTTTTGGTCTGAGTTCAAATCGCCATTTTTAAAAATGTCAGATATCTAGATAAATTCGAAATTTTTGTGTGTAATGCTCTAAGTAAACTTGTTAACTTGTTTGAAATTACATTGTAGGTTAATGTGTTAACATTCAGGTAGGAAAACCATGGATTAATTTTCCTTTTTTTGTTAACTCTCTCAAAAATTGAATAATTAATTTGACAATATTATTGTCATCATGAATATGATTGTAACCAGAGCTGAGCCAAAGCATTGTGCTTAGTGCTTGAAGCCTTTCTGTGCTCCCGAGTACTATGCTCCCGAGCACATTTTAAAACCAATGCTTAGTGCTTAGTAATTCAAGTACTTCTTGAAAAGGATTAGTGCTTAGTAATGCCTTAAGTGCTCCCGAGGATTACTAAGCACTAAGCCTTTCCGAAATCATTTCCTAACACGAATAGACGCTGACGCGCTGTGGTCGGAGGAGTTGTGTACCAGGGAGATCAATTGACGCATGAACGGAAAATGTAAATTTTGTAATTATCAGTTGTTGGTTATTGATTCATGGAATGGGACGTGGATATGTGAATATTACCAACTCCTGAAAATTATTCAGTATCAAAGCATCATTATGTGGATCCTCTATCAAGAAGATATAAGTGAATTATTTTCGAAAATTGTCCTGGGAATTCACAGATTTATCCGATATATTCATATTCAAATATCCAATGCTTAATTGCTTATGAATACAATTACAATAGAGAATAATGTTATCCGGTTTCTGCAGATTATATTTTTGACATTTTGAAAAATTTAAAAAAGCATTTATGTCATATTGATCAATTCGAATTAAATTATGGATTAATGGAAAACTGCCTCAAAAGGACTGAATTCACGTAAGTGTTTGTTTCATTAGTAAGGGCAAGAAAACACTTCGCCTAAGTTTCATAATATAATACAATGTTGTTGTCATATATGTTTCGGGTATTATCCCATTTTGAAACGGGGAAATACATTTTACATGTGCAGAAAAAACTGAGACGCTTATAGAATTCATATTTCCATTAATTGTATCATCATATCCTAAAATAATAAAGACCTTTTCAAACTGTGTGAGAATAGAACTAATTTTGAGTTCGTTAGTTTTATAGAAATTTGTTTCGCTGCACTCCATTCCGCATCTGTCAATTATGCATATGGGAAATGCAAGTTTGCTAGTTTACATATTTCTCCAATAGAATACAATTTTATATAACAATTCGGAGTAAATATCCTCATTTCCAACAGATTTCTGAAAGTGCTTAGTGCTTAGTGCTCGAAAAATCGAATTACTTTAATAAAGTGCTTAGTAATCGGAAATCTTTTGTGAAAACGCGGTGCTTTGTGCTCGATGCTCGTGATCATTTTTATTTTGTGCTTAGTGCTTAGGGCTTGAAGCACTTTTCTTCAGTGCTCGGCACAGCTCTGATTGTAACAATAAAGTATTGTAGGAACTTGGTTTTTTCACAATTGTTCTAATTTAGACTCAACAGTCGTTTTATTCTGGTTTGATGTTGCTGGGATGCACTGTATATATATTTTTAAATTTTCCAGTCATGCGATCCCCGCAAAATTTTGCATAAGCCTTTGTGGCGCTATTTTTCAACTACCTACTGCGCTTTAATTCGATTAGATCAGTATTTTTCGAGTTGTTGGGAAAACAAGATTTCAGATTCCTATAATTCTGAAACCATTCGGTGGACTTTGCCCATTAATGAACTTAGCCAGCGCATTTTGAAAATTTCAACTCTCTCACGCATTGCGTTTGAGCGTAATCCTCATGACGGCCAGCTGGACAGAATCAATTTTGACCTCGGATTCTCCATCAGTGAGTCCAAACTAATCCTTTGAGACCATCCTAGGCCAAAAATTCGAAAATAACAGACATTTTGATTAATTGATAGGCACTCTGTTCAAAAACTATTAATAGGTACTGACTTATTCTGTTTCATAGTTTGTATTTGTATGGTATTTCATCTTCAACAGAGCTGAGCCGAAGCATTGTGCTTAGTGCTTGTGAATGTGCTTGAAGCCTTTTTGTGCTCCCGAGTACTGTGCTCCCGAGGACTTTTTAAAACCAGTGCTTAGTGCTTAGTAATCCCTTAAGTGCTCCCGAGCACTTCCGAGGATTACTAAGCACTAAGCCCTTCCGAAATCTTGTCGTAACACGAATAGACGCTGACGCGCTGCGGTCGGAGGATCTAATGAGTACCAGATTTATTCGATATATGCATTTAAATTTCTATCTTATTTACAATGCTAAATTGCTTATGAATACAATCACAATAGAAAATAATGCTACCCGATTTCTGCGTATTAAATTTTTGACATTTTGAGAAATTAAAAAAAAAACTGACTTCATGTTGATGAATTCGAATTCAATTATGTATCAATGAAAAAATGCCCCAAAGAGCACTGAATTCACGTCAGTGATTTTTTTTATTATAAAGGGAAAGAAAATACTTGGCCTAAGTTTCATAATATAATACTATGTTGTTGTCATAAATGTTTCGTGTTTTGTCCTATATTTAAATAGGGAAATACATTTTACATGTGCAGAAAAAAAATGAGACGCTTATGGAATTCATATTTCCATTCATTGCATCATTTCCTTAAATAATAAAGACTTTTTCAATATGTGTGAGAATAGAACGAATTTTGAGATCGTTAGTTTTATAGAAATATGTTTCACTGCACTCTATATCTTAACCTTCAATGATGCATTTGAGCAATACAAATGTTCTAGTTTACATGTTTCTCCAATTGAATACAATTTTATATAACAATTCGCAGAGAATATCCTCATTTCCATCTGAAAGTGCTTAGTGCTTAGTGCTCGAAAAACCGAATTACTTTTATGAAGTGCTTAGTAATGGCAAGCCTTTTGTGAAAATACGGTGCTTTGTGTTCGAGGCTCGGGATCATTTTCATTGAGTGCTTAGTGCTTAGGACTCGAAGCACTTTTCTTCAGTGCTCGGCACAGCTCTGAACTTCAATTATCTTTACTCCTTTTCTTACAGCATTTCCTCTTACGATAAAGAACGGTATGTTCGGATGGATCGAAAAACCAACGTTGAAGAACATCAATATATCCTTACCAAAATCCACCCTAACAGCTGTCGTAGGAAGTGTAGGTTCAGGAAAGAGCACACTGTTATCGGCTTTCCTTGGAGAAACTCATAAATTCAGCGGACAAGTGAATACAGTGGGAAATATCGCTTACGTTCCCCAACAAGCATGGATCCAGAACGATACTTTGAGGAACAATATACTCTTCGGCAAATCTTTCGATCGTCTGAAGTACCAAAGGGTCGTCAGTGCTTGTGCTCTAAAGAACGACTTCGAGGCACTACCTGGAGGAGACAACACTGAAATAGGAGAAAAAGGAGTGAATCTCTCTGGCGGACAACGACAAAGAATAAGCTTGGCGAGAGCGGTGTATGCAGATGCTGATATTTACTTCTTGGACGATCCCTTAAGTGCTGTCGATACAGGGGTTGGAAGGCATATATTTGAGAAAGTCATCGGTCCACGTGGTCTCCTTAGGTCCAAAACAAGGGTCTTCGTCACTCACGGTATAACGTATTTATCTCAAACCGATAAAGTGATAGTATTGAGAAAAGGAGAGATATCTGAATGTGGAACATACCAGCAACTCATGGATAAGAAAGGTGACTTCTCTGATTTTCTGATGAACCATTTGAATGACGACAGTGATGAATATTCCAAACGTATGTATTTCTTTCAAATTAATGAGATTTAGATTAGAATTTGGCCCTAGGGAAGTCTTTCTGAGACTTATCAGATCTTTTGTATGTTATCATGCTATCAATTCGGCAGGAAAATTATCTGTTTCATGAAGCTGTTGTTTTCTGATAGACTTGCCACTAATTTCCGAGGGTGTTAGGGTCACGCCAACCATTGAAGATTATACTCCGAAGGAAGGTGGAGGAATATTCCACAATTTGCACATTCAGTGGAAGAAGGATCTCTGATAAACAGAAGTTAATGGAACTGCATTAGGAATTAACACATTGTGCAGAGCTAGTACTGCCTGCGAATCTGGCAGCACTTCTTGTGGTTGCCTGAAGCATCGACCGTAACAACATCTATAGAACAAGCACCCTCCTTCGATGTTCTAACGTTGCAGATTGGCTGTTATAGTTGTAGGCAAACAATCACTCATCCTACTCTTTTCTGGATGGAACCCAAAAGTTGCCATTAATGCCCAGTTGCTGACCTCCAAAACATAGGAGTAGTATTCAACTCCTGTTCTGACCTAGGTCTTATAGAGTAGGAGAACCTGATCTGCTAAGACATATTTCTGAGGTAATCATTAAAGGATACTTTGGGAGGTTATTGAATATTTCCTTTTTGGACAGAAAACCATTTAATTACATTATTTCCTAGCCTTGAACAAATATCCCAGCTTATGTGCAGCGGAACTCGCAATGTAAGACACATGTCTCTCCAGGCAGACTGAATAATTGAGAGTCACGGCAAGAATATGCATGGAATCCTTTGGCTGAAGCACCCGATCCCCCATCAGAAGTCACAATTTGAGTTTTGCGAGGAAAAAATGGCTGTTTAGGTCTTCGGAGCATTGCATTGCACCAATTTCCATTGTTCGTCACGAAGCTCACGATCTGGTTCTTAGTCGAACCAAGAAGATCATTTACATGGATCAGGAAGAGTCTGGGTGATAAGACTAAGCCTTGGGGCACTCCAGCATTCACTTTGAAACTGAAACTGGCACAATATATGTTAATATCAACGCCTCTGTTGATAAGAAACTTCCTCAGACAGCTTATATATCGAAAGCTTTGAACATATCCAGAGCAATTGATTTCGATTCTCCATAGTGCTCAATAGTTCTTGTCCACGAGTCACATAGCTAAAGACTAAATTCTTTAGTTTCTTTAGAGATCCCCGTGCCATATATACCGCTCTACAAAAATTAAGGAATTTTGAGACTGTTTCAAAAGTTTACATTACATCTAAATATTTACTCACTTATCTAACTCAATCTTTTGTCAATTTCTTTATAAGTTTGACAGTTTCAGTTGAAAATTAATTGTTAGTATTTGTAGTGCAAAATCAGTTCACTCAAAAAATGAAAATATAAAGTTCAGTAAAGAAAAGAGTATGGCCTCCTCGAACATCAACCACAGCCTGACAACGCCTGTGCATACTTTCGATCAGATTGTTGAAGTAACCTTGATCAATTTCTCTCCACAGTTGCAGTAAAAGTCGTCTGAGTTCTTGAAGTGTATGTGGAGGTGGTTGATAGGAATCCAAAGCTCTTTGTAGGTGGTCCCAAAGGTGTCCAATGGGATTGAAGTCTGGCGACTGAAGGGACAGGGCCAAATGGAGCCAAGGAAGGAAGTTCTTCCGACTGTTCAAATTATAGACCAATTTCCGAATTGCCTGCATTGTCTGAAATCTTTGAATTAATTCTGAAAAATCGTCTTGTGGATTACCTCAAGACACAGTCCATTCTACATGATTCTCAGCACGGCTTCAGATAAAAAAATCAAAACTTACAGCAATGGTTGATACATTGGAGACAGTTTTCGAAGCATTTAAGAATCACGAAGATGCAGAGCTGGTGTGTGTCGATTTGAGTAAGGCGTTCGACAGTGTTTGCCATGAAATCTTGCTGAACAAACTTCATGACTATAACGTAAGAGGAAAGGTACCGAATGTCTTCAAATCCTAGTTAGAAGACAGGTTTCAGGCAGCAAAGTGGAATGATGTCGTCACTGACTTGAAGGAGATCAAGATTGGGGTGCCACAAGGGTCAATCCTAGTACCTATTTTGTTTATAATTTTTATAAATGATCTGCAAACCAATTTGAAAGCAGATAGAATTCCTTAACTTTTGTGGAGCGGTACATTGTTTTGTACGTTTAATCTTATAAATTATGTTGCAGATCAGCTGTGCACCCAAAAATCCGAACTTGGAGTCGACTCATTACAAATGTCTGTGATGAGCTACGACAAATTTCTTCTGTCATCACAAGATAACCTTTTAAACGACAGTCGATTAACCGATATCGAAAAATTGGAAACTGGAAGTGTTGGATGGGGCGTTTATAAGTATTACTTAGAAACCATAGGTTGGAAAATGATTACCGCAGCCATTCTTTCCAATTTCTTTTTGCACCTGTTGAATGTAGGATGTAAGGTCTGGTTGAGTATCTGGTCTACCGATCGAACAATGGTGAATAACGGAATGAATGATCACAATAAAACCATGTTTTATCTGGGAATCTATAGTGCTTTCGGACTTGGAAAATGTAAGTGAGGTTTTTTGAGCACTACGGAATATCTTGATTTAATTATGATATTTTAGCACTGCTGGGTATTTTCGCTGTACTAGTGCCGCAAATTGGAGGGGTAAATGCGGCTATTAAATTACATGAAAGCCTTCTTCATCGCATCATACACGCACCTATGTCATTCTTCGACACCACACCAACAGGAAGACTCTTATCTAGATTCGCAAAAGACATAGGAACAGTAGATTATAAGTTAGCAACGTATCTTTATGAAGGCATCAACAGTTTTTTCATAGTGAGTTATTGAAGTTTGTCTTTTTTTCTACATAATAATATGTCAAAGAGTAAACAGGACTTTCGAAATGAGGATTAGCGTTGTTGCGAAGTTGAACAATTATTAGTCTGAAAGCCGCAGAGAGATCACCCTGAATCTGTTTACCAGATGAAACTTTTTTTTTATTCGGTCTAATAGAAAGTAGGGCCAGGGTCGATAATTTTTGGGAAAAAAAAAATAATAGTAGGATGAAACCCATTGGAAAAGGAAGATAATATAACAGAAATTAAAGGAAAAATAATTTACAGGTGATCTGCGGTCGGGAAGCGGATAGGGGTGAGTTTTTGAGGGCAAAAAACGGTTTATCCCGATTTCGGGCAAAACTACAAGTCCTAAGGAAAAAAGTTGAATAGCAAAGTTGTAGGCAATAAAAAGATCTACAACTTTTATGGTCACACTTTTTTCACATAACCTCAAAATTTGAAAAATTTAAATAACCAAGTTTTTAGTTTATATTTTATCTTTTACAAAAATTTCTTTTTTTCCACGAAATTTGATGAAAACTTACATTTCTATGTGCGAAACACACTATAATTGTTTTGAATTAAAAAATTAATTTTTTCACCTAATTTTGACTTAATATCGAAAAGGCAGTCTAATTTTCAATCGAAAATTCTCACGTCAAAATTTCTTCTAAAAAAATGTCGGTGTGCTTTTTGTTCGTTGAAATCTCTACTTTCTGATGGTGTAAAAATATACACATTACTATCGTAAATTTTCGCAGAAAATGATAAGTTAATGAAGTTAATATTTAATAAGACATCTACAATATTTTGATAAAGTTAGTTGTGGAATCTTCTCTAAATTATGTGAGTAGATGCCTATTTATTGCTAACTAAAGATAACCTATTACATACCTGAGTGACCTACGGAAAATTTTAGCCCATCAAAAGGTATTTCATAGAGAATTGGGGGAAGGGGATAGCAGGGTCTGGGCCTTACTACCTGTTATTTCGTAGCATTTTCTGAGAAAATTTACCATAGTAATGTATATTTTTTTAAAACCATAGAAAGTGAGATTTCAACGAATGAAAAGCCCACTGACTTTCTTAAAAAAGCAGGTATTTTGACGTGAGAATTTTCGATTGAAAATTAGGCTGCTTGTTCGATATTAAGTCACAAAATAATGTGAAAAATAAATATTTTAAATCAAAAAATTACGGTGATGAGTTTGAGATATGAAAAGGTGAGTTTTCACCAAATTTCGTAAAGAAATACAATTTTTTTTTAAAAGATAAAAATTAAAAACCAAAAACTTGGTTATTTAAATTTTGAGGTTATGTGAAAAAATTGAAAGGTATTTTTTTCTGGGTTTTCTCTCCCAAACTCTGAAAAATGTCTATAAAATAAAAATTAATTATTTTGTGATTTGCTTCAGCGTAAGAAACACAGGATATTTGTCAGAAGCAATCAATTGAACAATATTGCCTAACAAACAACAACGAAACAACATCAACGAAGAAACAACTATATCGTAACGTTTCGGAGTCTATATCAGACTCCTTCGTCAGACGCTTAATAAAATCGTTAAAATTATTTTGTTGATAGTTATTTTGTGAAATTCAAGAATTGTCAAAGAATACAAAGAGAATAACGCTTTAGGAAAGCTAACCACTAGTAATTATAGATGAAAGGACTAGCAGAGACCAAAGTTTTGGAGCAATCCACAGAGTGTGTATGATTTCATCAAAGTTGAATAGCTACATACCGCGGTTTCATCCTTATTAGGAATCATCAGTGGAGCACAATTCAACGCTGATGAAAACACCACTACGAAGTAACCGGTTTAAAGAAAACCAGCAATCTCTTGTGAGTAGAATTTAGACAAAATAATTCTAACGATTTTCATTAAGCGTCTGACGAAGGAGTCTGATATAGACTCCGAAACGTTACGATATAGTTGTTTCTTCCTTGATGTTGTTTCGTTGTTGTTTGTTAGGCAACATTGTTCAATTGATTGCTTCTGACAAATATCCTGTGTTTCTTACGCAGAAGCAAATCACAAAATAATTAATTTTTATTTTATAGATATTTTTCAGAGTTTGGGAGAGAAAACCCAGAAAAAAACCTTTCAAAAATGAGTATACCTCCCACAGTATCCTTCAATGATTACTTATGTGAAAAAAATGTGAACATACAGGGTGTTTTAAAACAAGTCCAAAAAATTGAAGGGGTTAAAAGTCTAACGTCAGGGAGATATCGCGGTTCAAAGATGGCGGTAAAAGTATGTTTTTATTTTGTATCTTAAAAACGAAAGGCGATAGTCGTCATACATAACATTTTCTTTCACGAAAAAGAGTGTAATAAAAATATAAGTCGACCTGTCCGAGCATGTTTCCAACAAATAAACTGTCTTTGATTTACTGAATTTATTCCAGTTAAGAGAGACTCGCACTGTATATTAATAATCCATGATTCCAAATATTTGGTTGCACATTTTGGGATACATTCATACCATTTATAGATGTAAATTTGTATCATTTGAAATTTGTAGGTTATTGGAACATTGGTAGTTACAAGTTATACTGCACCTGTTTTTATAGCGGTCATCATCCCCTTAGGTTTGGTGTATTATCTTATCCAAAAATTCTACATAGAAACCTCAAGGCAATTGAAACGTTTAGAGGCCATTTCCAGATCCCCTATATATTCGTTATTTACCGAAAGTGTTGCTGGAGCACCAGTTATAAGAGCTTTCAAAGCAGATTGGACTTTCACCAACGATTTCGAGAAAAAATGCGACTTTAACAATTCCTGCTATTATCTTAGTATGATCTCCAACAGGTGGATGTCTCTAAGATTAGAAATATTAGGGAATCTTATCGTCTTTTTTTCCGTTATGTTTTCTGTTACGGTGAAACATCTGAATGCTGGACTGCTTGGTTTGTCTATTACGTACGCTTTAGAGGTGAGGATATTGAGGGCGGAGTAGTTCAAAGTGAGACAAAAAAAATTGTTGCTTAAATTGAAAAATATCTATGAAATCTCTCAATAGATAAATTAAGTTAGCGATGATGTCCTAGCTCAACTCTGTTGTATATTACATGGTTAAGATACTAAGCTGAAATATGGTGGATCCTTTAATTGTAGTTAGAGGATGATTATGATTATGAAATTAATTTATCTTATTCTGCTTTTGTTCGAAGTGAAATTTTAAAGTTAATAATTTTCATATCACTTTATCTGTATCTCCAAAACATACGTTATCGTCAATCTCGGATGTTTGCACGCATGTTCTAGGGAACAGCATACTATACTTTTGCCTAAATGTTTGTAATTTCCGATTTTTTTGCCGAAAATGATATCAAACGATTAGGTTCGACTCATTGATGAAGAATACGAGGTAAAATTTGATTCAGCCCGGCCGTCCGTTGCCACAATAAATTTCAAACGGAAAGTTATAGCTATTTGAAATTTTCAGGGTAGGTGAGGTATTCAAATGCGAAGGAAAAGTTCGTTAATGGGCATAATCGGCCCTACGGTTTCCGAGTACTGAAACTTGGTAACTAGATGTAAAATACCGACACAAAAACGTATATGAAATTTTGTTAGGATCCTATCTCTAGCAAAATTTAAAAAGTTGGTTCAAGCCCTGTGGATAGGAGCTTTGGCGCTCTTGTTCAAACTTTGACAAATCATATCTGAGAAAGTATTGGTTTATCAGAGTTTGGAATGATATCAATGGATTCTCATGATAGAACTGCATCATAAAATAAATTGAATTAAATAGGAATCCATTGATATCATTCCCGACTCGGGGAAAACAATACTTTCGAAGTTATGATTTGTCAAAGTTTGAACAAGAGCGCAAAAGCTCCTGTCCACAGGGCTTTCCAACTTTTACAATTTGGCTTCTATGCGTCAATTTTCAAGAATTTTCATGATTAAATTCAAAACGTAGGTCTATGACCCATCTGATGTTGGATTTACATACATCAGGAAATTATAATTAGACTATTCTATGAAATCATATAGAATTGAGAATAATTATTGAAATTTTGAAAAATCATATCTCCGAAAGTATAAGTTTGTTAGAGTTGAGGATGATATCAATGGATTCTTATGATAAAACTGCATCTTAAAAAAAATTGATTTTAAATTTTTTTGATGTAAACAAATATTTTTTTGGCCGATTTTACCCAATAACGAACTAAACCGAGATATTTATCTCCCAAACCTACACGAAAATTTCAACTGTTTAGCTCATTCCGTTTTAGAGTTATTGTGTTAACGGCCGGCCGGACGGACGGCCGTATGGCCGGACAGAATCAATTTTGACCATGGACTCTTGATAAGAAGTCGAACCAAATCGCTTAAGATCATTTTCAGCCAATTTTTAGGGACGGTTGCTTATCTGAATGCCACATTTGAGCTTATCAATAGGCATAATCGGTTGAACGGTTTCGGAGTCATACCCATCTGAAATGTTGTTGTTATTTCCTCAATAACTCAAAAACACTAATCCGATCAAATTCAAGCATGGTAATTAGTTGTATAATACTGACACGCAAATTTCTGCAAAATTTCGTGGGGATCCTATCGCTAGAAAATCTAAAAAAATCTCAAGAAGTATCTGTCCGATATCGCTGAAATTTTGCGAGACCCTTCAAAACCTAACTTTACAGCAAAGTTCCAAATTTGATTACGATCTATATTGTTGGAGATCCGAGCAGCCTTGGGTGAGTTCAGTAGCTGGATGGTTGACCCTTGCCACGATAACTTTCGAATGGAAAGAGATAGTGCCTTGCAATTTTCAGGGTAGGTAGCGCATCCAAATGGGACAGTTCAGTTCGTTGTTGGGCATAATCAGTCGAACGGTTTCGGAGTTATACCCATCTTAAATTAATTAATCTTTTGTTGTTATTTCCTCTATTACTTAAAATATACAAATCCGATCCAATTAGAACTTGGTAATTACTTGTAGAATGCCGAAGCACTAATTCACTAATTTCCGCGGAATGTCGTATCACTAGAATATCGTAGGTATCACTGGGAAAAAATAAAAATAATTTTATATTAAAAAAAAATATTTCTGAAATATATCATAATCTGTAAAATTATCTTGTTATAGCAGTAATAAAGTACCTAGACCAGTAGTCTGTAATAGTTGTAATATTTCAATAGTTTGCCTATATCTCCAACAATGTAGATCCGTTAGAGTTCAAATCTAGAATGTTTGTACAATTAGGCTTTGAATGCTATTGCAGATTTTTTATCTTATTTTTTATCTCTTCATACGGTAATCGCGAAATTTTGCGGAAGTCTTCGTGTGGGTATGTTTCAACTAACTACTGAGTTTCAATTTGATCAGATCAGTATTTTTTGAGTTATTTCAAAAACAAAACTTCAGAGTGGCTATTACTCCGAT
Source organism: Halyzia sedecimguttata (assembly GCA_937662695.2). Lineage (NCBI taxonomy): Eukaryota > Metazoa > Arthropoda > Insecta > Coleoptera > Coccinellidae > Halyzia > Halyzia sedecimguttata. The sequence goes on along the minus strand of OW569414.2, from coordinate 83,508,327 downwards.
ACCACTCGGCGGATTTTGCCCATTAAGGAACTTAACCGGTGCATTTGGAGTACAAACTCTCTAACACGTTCGAGAGTAATCGTGTTGAAATTAATGTACAACTCAAAAACTCAACCTGTATAAATAAAATTTCATCTAAAAGTACTTTTCACAATAACAACAACTGCCATATTATAGCTTTTAGTGGCCGAACGAATTCATTACAAGTTTCAATTTTTTTCTTGAGATAGATTTTCTCGATTGAATCAAAATTGTTAGTCTCACTATGAACTACTCTCACCTACCTAAATAATTTGTTTCTTCAACTATATCTATATGTTTTAGATCACTGAAACCTTGAATTATTTAGTTCGTATAGCTTCTGAGGTTGAAACTAATATAGTTTCTGTTGAAAGAATAAGAGAGTATACCCAGGCTCCTCAAGAGGCACCATGGGATAATACAGATGTTCACATAAATCCCTCTTGGCCGGATAAGGGTATTGTGGAATTCTGCAGATTTGGAGTGAAGTACAGACCTGGTTTGGAATTAGTATTGAGGAACGTCAGTTTCCAGACAAAGCAAAACGAAAGAATCGGAATTGTAGGAAGGACAGGCGCAGGAAAATCTAGTCTTACATTGTCCCTATTCAGGTGAGATATTTTTCTAAATCTTTCCTCATTTTCTGTGGAACAGCGTGCTATCATTTTGCCCAAATGTCTGTAACTTTCGATTTTTTTTGCCGAAAATGGTCCTAAACGATTAGGTTCGACTCACTGGTGAAGAATTCTGTCCGGCCGTTGCCACAATACGAGAGCGGAGACAGAAAATAATTTTTTTTTAAATATTATTTATCCCACGATAACTTGAGAACGGAAAGATATAGCGACATGCAATTTTTAGGGTAGGTTGCTCATCCAAATGCGAGATTTGAGTTCGTTAATAGGCATAATCGGCCAAATGGTTTTGGAGTTATTCACATTAAATTTTGTTTTTGTTATTGAAAAGCAAGCAAGAACAATAGGATAAGAATGAAACGAAATCCTTTGCAAATAATTTGGTTGACATGCAATCTGAACAGAAATTAATAATGCACATGTACCTGATATTTCCTAGTGGCACCTTTTTTCAAGCTACTTAAACTTGGTGGATTTACTCTGCCAGTGTCTATGGAGGAGGATACAAAGCGACAGTTTTGGATGGGATTTAAATCCGGCGAAAGGGTGAGCCAAGGTTTGTTTCTGGAGAGAGTTCCTAATTCGACAAGCAATATGGGAACGTACGTTGAAGTTGAAGAGGAAGTATCTTTGGGCGGCCATCTAGATAAGGTAGTGAAGTGGTTTGTAGGGCACAACGCGTAGCTGTCATAATGCCTCATACAAAGGGGTGATCAGCTACCACAAGCAATAGGTCCTCAAACCATTAATCCAACAGTTTTTTTAACATGCCACTGCTGAAGTTCTATGCACCCGATGACCATGGTTGGTACTCAAAGGAGGCACTAATCGTAGACGGTATCCCAGTAAACACAGAAACCTCCCAAAGATATCTCAGGGAGTGCTTTCCAGTATATTGTAAAGCCTTTTGCGATATCGCTGGAAGGTCGCCAAGGGCTCTATATCACCTCCAAATGTCCGCCAAATTGGGATGAGCAACAGTGCTCTCAAAGTATTCCCCAGGGTGAGCTTTTTGGGAACTTCCCAATATCTTATCTCTGAGATGTTACCGAACATCTCAACGATATATAAATATATCAGAGACATTACTTGGGGCAGTTTCCAAACATCTCACCCTAGGGAATAGTTTGAGAGGTGCGCTGGGATATCGATGTGAGGTCGCCAAGTACTGAGAGAGGATCGCTTCGATATGGATCTTTAATCTGAATCTCATCCAAATGTGCTGTAAACGTGTGGCACCGGATACTCCACTTTGAAATTCGACTCGGGTTATTAACGATGCGGTTGTTCGTCCGGGTACGTCGTAGACGATTGCGCCATCTACCAGTGGAATCAAGGAGTAGATGGAGTAGATCCCTACAACAGCCCCCTAATTTCTTATTCTTATTCGATTTGCGATGCCTTGAGGAGCTCGCAATAGGAATGATTTATTCTCATTACACCATAGGAGCTCGCAATACATCCTCATTGTAACTTCCCAAAGATCTCTATGCGAGGACTGTTACCTGGGATGAAAATAATCCAAAGGCCTGAATGCATAGCACCAGGTCTACCTTCTCCTCAACACCATTGGTCCTCAATTGGGCGCATATTGTAGCAAATCCGCCTCATAGTGCCAGCTATTTGAAGCACATATGTGTCAGTTTGTTGCTAATAAATCAAGTTGAATAATTTTTTGCTTTTGATTGTAAAACTTTTAAAGATATTATCATTGGGTTTCACGAAACTTCGATTAGCTTAATTGTGGATTTAATTCGATGGTTGTATCAAAAATGAACTGAAAATCGACATAGAATCGCACTAATTCGGCAATTAAGAGCTATCAAAGCTTTGTGAAACCCACCGTAAGTTTATTTATTTGACATTAAGCTCTAATACGATCGATACCATTTCAGGATTTTAGAGGCAGCTGAAGGAGAAATCCTCATAGATGGTGTAGACATATCCACTTTAGGTTTGCAAACCTTAAGGTCTAGAATAACTATCATACCACAAGATGCAGTGCTTTTCTCAGGAACATTAAGGTTAAATCTCGACCCATACAACAAATATACTGACAGCGAAATCTGGCAAACTCTACAGCATGCCCATTTAAAGTCATTCATTCAAACATTTCCCGATGGTTTGGAGTACTCTGTTTCTGAGGACGGAGAGAATTTCTCCTTGGGCCAAAAACAGCTAATTTGTCTCGGGAGAGCCCTGCTTAGGAAAACAAAAGTGTTAATTCTGGATGAAGCCACAGCTGCAGTTGATTTGGAAACAGATAATCTTATACAAAACACAATACGAAATGAATTCAGCGAATGTACTGTTCTAACCATAGCTCATAGGTTGAATACCATATTGGACTATGACAGAGTCATAGTGTTAAACAAAGGGACGATAGAAGAGTTCGATTCTCCCATAAATTTACTGAGAAAAAAAGGTTTGTTTTACAGCATGTGCAAGGATGCTGGGATCACTCAGTAATTTAAACGGATCAACTGTATTTTTATGAGAAGCAAAATGTGATATCGATTTTATTTTAAGTTTAACTAAACTTATTGAAGTATGTGTTATTGTTTTGTATCCAAACGTGCAATGTCACTTTTTTATTAAACTCATTTAATTTTTATTAATCCCTGTTATTTGTCCTTAAATAGTTTGTTGTTCAGTTCTGATTGGAAGTTTCATGCTAATAATCCGTTCAAGTTTTTCCCTAAAGTATGGAGCACTCGAATATGGATGATACTCAATGCCTCCAAATAAAATAATGCTTGCCTTTTACTTGATGCAAATCCATATCAACTCAATGAAAAATTATGTAAGATTTATTTAATATTGCGACGCGTTCTGTGGATACGGCGACTTCATGTTATGATCCTAGATTGAGGTGAACTGTAGCTATTTACAAATAACGAAAAAAGACACACGGTGAAATATTCATTGATTTTAACCATCAATAAATATTCCCCGGTAGCCGGGCTGGGTCACATCATCGCCCAGTGTTCCCCCAAAGGGTTTTTGTGCCTACCAGTTCGCAAAGAATGGAATTAAGTTTCCTAGAACTCCTTCTGTAGCATGTACTGATCTTCCTATACCTCGATCTATACCTCGTTCTTCTTACGACTTATTTAAAACTAATTACATAATCTTACACTGTTAGTTATTTGTAATAATTTACAATAATTCATTCCTACCGCTTTTATGAATTAATTCTCTATTTGAATAGATTGAGTAACGGAGAAAATTTCAGATCTAATTGTTCATAAGCTAAATTACCCGTATCTTTTTCTCTATTTATGTCGATCATTTCCCAATAATTGAGTTGCGCACAATTATTCAAATTATGTAAAATTTTGAAATCCGGGTTAAACTTACTGCTAATAAATGATTCGAATAATAAGAATTAATTTGTTTCGGTAAAAAAGGATGATTACATTAACGAAACAGCAAATTTCATTGCAACTCAAAATTATAAAATACTCAATAGGGATCCGACTACAAAATTGCAACTAGAATTAAAAAACAATTGGTTAATATAGTGATTCAGTCAGATTTACAATTTTATTATTTCGTGTGACACTGCGTTGAAGCTGTATCGTTTACGACACATAATTTATTTTTTCAGTTATGATATTTTAAATTATTCAAAACAGTACATATTTACTCCAAATCAATCAACCATTTCGTAAACACAGTAGATTTTCCAAAAAAATCATTCCGTACTAAAAGGTACTGTAAAAAATTTAAAGAAAACTGGAACAATCAACCAAAATATTTATTCTCATTCAATATCTAAGTATCCCATTACAAACAATATCACAATAACAGAAGTATCGCCCACCTTTAGAAAAAATGAAAGGTGCGGAACTAAATACGTACACACACATAAATAAACAAAAGTTGTTCAAACAATTCGTCCTCGATTAAAATGGAACTCAAACAGACTGAAACTAATATAATAAATATTTACATAATGGAATGGAGGCGAGTATTTCCAACTATCTACAACAGATATACAGGGGTTATTCTGAAGTTAATGCTACCTTTTTAACTGCCTGTAGAATACACTAAAAAGATTCAATAAGAGGTTTCTAATGAACATATTCAAGGACATGATACATTTCGTGAGCTTATCCACCTCGAGAATATAATAAACAAGTTATTTATCATCAACACACATTTTCAATGAGTTTTATGCAATATACGCAAGATAAAATTAATATAGTTCCGGAAAAAATATTTAGGAAGGTGACGATTCGATTTGCTCTACACACATTAAAAAAAGAAGTCTGAACTTCAAAATGATCCTGTATTCAAACCACTTTCTCATCGAGTGGTGGCTTCTTTACTAATCAAGTTCATGGATCATCAAATTAATTCTGATGTTACATTTCCTGATCAAGTTTCTTGATGAACTAAGCATGATGTTCATATTGCTTTGGCTATGAAGAACGTTACTATTAATGTAAGGAGAGGTACTGGTTCCAAAGAGATTGCAGAACCCTTCACATTTTGTGCCTGCTGCTGTTCTAGTGTACAAGGCATTATTTTTTTCAAGTATTTGAAGAATGCGTCCATCAGATTAGCTGGCGTCGTTTCATTGCAGTGACCAAGAGCTTCTGCCACACACGTTCTGAATTTACCGAAATCGCTGAAAACAGAAAAAAATTAGATATATGATGGAAAAGTTAAACCTAGGTTCATTGCATGTTTTTGGCGCTCTTGTTCCTCGAAATAGAATGCTTATCAATTTGCCAAATGTCTGTAATTTTGGAATTTTTGGTTGAAAATGGTCTCAAACGTTTTGGTTCGACTCACTGATCAAGAATCCGTGGTCACAATCGATTCTGTCCGGCCGTCCGTTCGTCCGGCCGTTAACACGTTAATTTTAAGAGTAGATTTGGAAGATAAATATCTCGTAAGTTCGTTATTGGGCGATTTTGGAGTAACGAACAATTTTTGGCGCTCTTGTTCCTCGGAACAGAGTGCTTATCCATTTGTCCAAATTTTTTTTTTACATTACAAATTTCAAATTCAATTTCAAGATGCAATTTCATCGTGAAAATCCATTGATATCATTCTCAACTCTAACAAAGTAATACTTTCGGGGATATGATCTTTCAAAGCTGATTTCAAAGCTTAATCGTAATTTAATGATTTCATAGAATACTAGCTCTGATTATAATTTGCTGATGTATGTGAATCCAACATATGAGGTGAATCATAGACCTACGTTTTGAATTTTTTTTATGATGCAGTTCTATCATAAGAATACATTGATATCATTCCCAACTTTGAGAAACCAATACATTCAGAGATATGTTTTGTCAAAGTTTGGATAATAACTCGCAAGTAGTTTGACAAGAGCGCCAAAGCTCCTGTCCACAGGGCTTTCCCAAATTTTTTAAGGGTTACTAAACATGTGGGAAAGCTCGTTGGACAGGAGCTTTGGCAGCCTGGTTCAAACTTTGATAAATCATCTCCGATTGTTGGTTTCTCAGAATTGGGAGTGATATCAATGAATTCTAATAATATAACTGCATCATAAAAGAAACTAAATTAAAAAAACTTACCAAATTATATATTTCCATCATCATATGGATTATTCATATGATATATGGTATCAGTCTCGCATAACATCAATCATGAATTGATGTCAGATTGACGGGAAATTGGTTCTATATGCGTAGACTGATGGAATGATGATCCGGATTGATGGTAAGATTGGTGTTAGATTGATGCGAGATTGATACCAGACTGACCGTGTAACCTCGGCCTTAGAACAGCAATACATTTGACATGTCTGACAGTGAACAAAGATAGAACACAGACCGATATAATTCGCATTTTGTACGATGTATCATTGAAATTTTGAAAAGTTGCTACAGTTGAGGATGATATTGATGGATTCTTCTGATGGCGCATGTGGTGGTGATTTAAAATATTTTATTTCGTGAATCTATTACCTGCAGTCTTGAGCATCGAAGAGCAAAACTGGAAACATGCTAGGTGTAACATCCTTTGGTATTCTAGAGGCTAACGTACTATTAAGGCACTGCTGCAGGGCTTCCTTCTGGGACTGTAAGCAATCGACTCCTCCTTCGGCCACGAACACTGCAAAAATTCAATTGAAGACAAGACTGACATTTGCCCACGCGAATCATGTTTTGACATCCATCCACTCAATATCAGAATATTCGATAAAATTATTGGTAGGCTCCAAAAAGCATTATCTGGGTACACTTGAAGGTATACAAATGTAAAAGGAATGACATCCTGCTTAATACTGATCTCAACCTAATTACCAATTATTGTATTATTATGATGTTTATTACGTATTTATAGCCCGGATATAAATAGATAAACAAGTAGATAAGTGTTAGTAAATTAATGATTCTTAATGAAGGGTTTTGTGAAAGGTGGGTTTGACGGCAAAAATTAAAGCGCACCAGAGCGTATAGGTATACCTACTGTTTAGCCACTCCATTAATACGTTTCAGAGCAATGTTTGGAAATCTAACATTTCTAGGCTAATATACAGGGTTTCCGGAAAAATGTGGTAAATCTTTCGGATTCAGATAAAACATAAAAATATAAGATGACAAGTTCCCATTATTTTTTTTTCCTAGCAGCCTTCCCTACGGAGATACCGCCTCCTAAACGACGCCACTGGAAATATATTTTAGTGGAATAAATTTTAAACTACTTAATATAATTCCTCTATTTCAGTATCGTAATGAGTTCATTACAGCACTAAAAACAGTACTGTAATGAACTCATTCCCGCATTATTTCTAGTTATATTTTTCGTCTTGTGGTAGTCAGCACTGACATTCGATCCTATCAAATTTCAACACAAGTCAATTATCAATATATAATAATTATAATCTGGATGCAGCGAAATAATTGTTGAGAGGAAAGGTTTTAGTTTCATTAAAAAATAAGGTACTAGAGATTTCCTTCGTGCTAATTTTGAATCATTCATGTTATTAGGAAGCTGTTTTAAATCTGACCTCCATGTCCTATGTACGATTCAAATTCAAATTCCGTAATCTGTCAACTTTCGTAACAGTCACACCAACTGCCAAGATACAATACAAAAGTCACTAGGATGTTTAATCCGAATTTTTCATCAAATTTCAACAGTATTTTTCAAAACTTTCCTGAAATAGAGAAAATATCGTCTAATACTCGTTGCAGAAGGCAACTCCAATCGTCATGCTTTCTAAAACTCGCTCCTCCGTCGCTCGTTTTCGAATTTCGCATTCGTGTTTAAATAGGAGCCCATTCTGCAACTTGTTTTACAATATACTATTAATGAAAATTTGATATGTAAACAGTAGTAAGGACCTCTTAAAATACTGCCCTTAAATTTAAATTAGCTTAGCTTACCAGGGGCGAACTAGGTTGTACATTTTACTGCTTACATTTTTGACACCCTGTATGATAAGGAGTTAAAATAAAAGTTTGTAAGAACCGTACCCCTAGAAAATTTGAAAAAAATGACGAAAAAAAAATTTTAAGAACCGTACCCCTAGAAAATTTTAAAAAAATCACGAAAAAAAAAATTGGTTCAAGCACTGACGTGAAGTCAGAAGCTTTTGCGCGTATGTTCTATTGTCCATTCTTCTGTATTGGACACCCTTAGTCGAATTTACCATGGTAAATTATGTTGTCCATTCTCCTGTATTGGACACTCTTAATTCGAATTTACCATGGTAAATTCGAATTAAGGGCCCAATACAGGAGAATGGACAACATAATTTACCATGGTAAATTCGACTAAGGGTGTCGAAGAAGAATGGACAATAGAACATACGCGCAAAAGCTTCTGACTTCACGTCAGTGCTTGAACCAATTTTTTTTTTCGTGATGTTTTTAAAATTTTCTAGGGGTACGTTTCTTAAAATTTTTTTTTCGTCATTTTTTTCAAATTTTCTAGGGGTACGGTTCTTACAAACTTTTAAACACGTCTTTATGTTGATTTTCTACTACTAGTTACCAAGCACCAATTCGATCGAATATTTATTTTTTGAGTTATCAAGGAAATAATATTCCAGGTGGGTATAACTCGGAAACCGTTAGACCGATTATGCCCAAATGCGAACTCAACCCTCCCTATCGGATACGCAACCTACCCTGAAAATTGCAAGTCCCTATCTCCTTTCGTTCGAAAGTTATCGAGGCAACGGTTACCCATCTACTGGACTCACACAAGAATGCTCGAATCTCCAACAATATTTAACCGATCGTATTCAAACTTGAAACATGGCAGTAGAGTTAGGTTATGCAGGCTCTTGCAAAATTTCAGCAATTTCAAACAAATAGTTACTAATACATAGATTTTTTTTATTTTTTTTTTCAATGATTTATTAAAAATTTTCTACAAATGCTATCCTCACCAAATTTTGCAAACGTTTTCGCGTTGGCATTCTACAACTAATAACCATGTTTGAATTCAATCGGTGCAGTATTTTTCGAGTTAATGAGGAACAAAAAGCCACCAAATTTCAGAAAATTTCAGATGGCTATAACTCTAAAACCGTTTGGCCGATTATGCTCATAATCAAACTGAAGTCTCGCGTTCTGGTGCAAATTCTAACCTGAAAATTTCAAGCCGCTATCACATTCCGTTCTCAAGTTATCGTGACAACAAAAATATTTTTTAATAATTTTTTTTTAATTTTCTAGCCATACGATTCGCACAAAATTTCACAAACGTACTTAGGTTCATATTCTACAACTACCCACTAAGTTTCAATTCGATCGGATTTATATTGGTTGAAAACAAAATTATTACTCGGAAACCACTGGGCCGATTATGCCCATTAACGAACTTGTCCGTCGTATTAGGATGCGCCAAATACCCTGAAAATTTCATGTCGCTAGCTCTTTTCGTTCTTAAGTTATCGTGGCAACGGCCGGCCGGACGGCCGGACGGACAGAATCAAATTTGACCTCGAATTCTTCATTGGGGAGTCGAACTTAATCATTTGAGACCATTTTCGTCAAAAAATTCGAAAGTTACAGACATTTGGGCAAAACTATAACGCGATGTTCCCCAGAACATACGCGCAAAAACAAATAAGGATACCTTAAACATTAAGCTAACGAAAAGGTACCCTTGTTCATTGTCGATAAAATGAACCAATTTCAAGGTATCCAAGTTTGTTTTTTTTAACTCCTTATCATACAGGGTGTTAAAAATGTAAGCATTAAAATGTACAACCTAGTCCGCCCCTGGTAAATTTAACAAGCTAATTTAGATTTAAAGGCAGTATTTTGAGAGGACCTTACCACTGTTAAGTGAAAGTTTAGTGAAATGGATTTCCAGTGGCATCATTTAAGAGGCCGTATCTCCGTAGGGAGGGCCGCTAGGAAAAAAATTGATGGGAACTTGTCATCTTATTTTTTTATGTTTTATCTGAATCCGAGAGACTTCCCACATTTTCCCGGGCACCCTGTATAAAATTATTTCTGCATTGTCTGAAATTATTTGCAAAAACAAACGAGATCACTTACTTGCAATTCTGTCCCCGTTTTTATGACAAATGAAGTCTTTCAGTTTGTGAGTTAGTCCAAGTGAGATGTTCAGACTACGCTTCTCGTTGTCTTCCAAGCATGGCTGAATGGCTTCCAAGAAATCATTCGTACAGTTGTTGAGTTCGGGATACTTGTTGCAGTATTTTCCGAAAACTTCATCCATAGATCCCGTCTTTTTCGCTTCTTCGATTTCTTCTCTGACCTCCGTGACATTTACGAAATTCGATATGCAATCTTGGTACGCTTGTTTCGATTCCTGCAATAAGTAATATTATTAGATCTGCTGGCTCGGTTGGCTAGAGCGTTGATTATGAATTGTAAGGTCCCGAGTTCAATCCCGATGCGGGAAACTAATTTTCTAGTTGTAAACGGTAGCGGCCACCACAAAAATGCACTTTTAATTCATGAACTACATAATAGATATGTCCTAAAACAATCTCTTATTTTCTCCATTTTTTAGGCTTTCTATTTTAATATATGAATTATTTTTCCATCCTTGTAAATAGTAGACTTAAGATTAGCTTTGAGGGTGCAGATGACGTATGCCGATACTTCAGACGTATTTCTGGCGCTTATCCCTTTCTGAAGAAAATCCAAACCATCCCCATAACATTTAAAGATTAACTGGGAGGCGCATCGAAGTCGATTCATTCGACTAGAGACACCTAATATTTTTTCCTGAACCTGGCATGCTAAGAATAATGTCACACGTCTCGCAAATTTTGGAGCAATACCTATCTCACTCACTTCGTAGGAGGCCCAAGTTTTCGGAATTTGTCTTAGACACGCGGAGTGTTCCTGTGGAACGGCATTGGTCTAAGCGAAGTGTCTCAGCCAATCATCAATCAGCGTTTAACAATACCTTATGATTACAACCCTATGAGAGCGGTAAAAAGGTCAGGTAGAAGGAGTGGAGTCGCTGGAGTGGACCAGAGAGAGTCGAGTGGGGTTGAAGGGGTTACGGAAGAATCCTTGAGAAGGGAAATTCATGAATCGATTTTATTTGATATATTTTTTTATTACGACGGCGATAAGTTAACGAATGTATAGTTCTGTCAATAAACCTGAACATATTAGCATACAGCGTTCTATTTATTGACCCAAAAGTGAAGGCAAGAATCATTATACACATAGACAACGATAAAAATCCTACAATAATGATGCTAATGATTTTCAATTCTTGTTGCTATCCGAAGTTACTATTCATTATGTCGCGAGCAACAATTTTCTTTATGCTATGATGTCTTCGATACCACATATTAATTTTTTAATTTTTGGCCGAACATGGTCTACCTAATGAAGAATTCGACGACGTCGGCCATCCGTTGCCACGATAACTTGAGAACGGAAAGAGATAGCGACTTGAAATTTTCAGGGTAGATGGTGCGTCCCAATACGACGGACAAGTTCGTTAATGGGAATAATCGGCCCAATGGATAACCTGAGAACCGAGTTAGGTTGTGCATCTAAATGCGAGATTTGAGTTTGTTTATAGTCATAATCAGCCAAAAGGTTTTGGAGTTATACCAATCTGAAATTTGTTTGTTATTTCACAAATAACTTGAACAATACAAAACCGATCCAATTCAAACATGTTTATTAGTTGAAGAATGCTAACGAGAAAATTCATGCGAAATATCGTGGGGATCGTATCACTAGAAAATTTTGTAAAAATCATTGAAAATCATTGAAAATAATTCTATATATCATTATTATATATATTATATGATATATTATATATATCATCTATTCGTCCGACATTGCTGAAATTCTGCGCGAGCCTTCAGAACCTAACTCTTCTGACATGTTCAAGGTTCCACGATCGGATCTATATTGTTGAAGATCCGAGCAACCTTGTGTGAGTTCAGTAGCTGGATGGGTGACCGTTTCGTCGATAACTTTCGAACGAGAGGAGATACGGATTTGCAATTTTCAGGGTAGGTTGTGCATCCGAATGGAAAACATAAGTTCGTTTTTCGGCATAATCGGCCCAATGGTTTTGGACTTATACCCACCTGGAATATTATTTCCTCGATAACTCAAAAGATATACACTCTGTCGAATTGAAGTTTGATAACTAGTTGTAGAATATCGACATAAAAACATTTTGTGAGAACTGTACCCCTACAAAATCAAAAAAAAATTACGAAAAAACAATTCTTTTCCAAATTCGCCTCAGGTAAAACGATACAGACTTTTGAAATTTAAAAATCTGGAAAAATACTAAACGGAAATAGTGGTTTATTTGAAGAGAGAAATCTATGGTTAAAATGAATTTACAGCTTAAAGACTCTCCCTGTATATTCGGCAATTGACCTTGGGGGACGTGTATGTTAGATGACCTTTGATTTTTTAAATTGATCAATATAACGTTATTCATATTAGACTACCTGGATTTTATCGTAAGTACCATTTCCGCTCTTGGAGTCGCATTTGTTTCGGAAAATAAGATCAATTTCATCAGCTTGTGGAATTTTACTTTCATCGAATGCACTCAAATCTATATCAGGAACATGCTCTCCTATCTGCTTCTTGATGTCGTCTACATCTAGTTCATTGGATATCTCAGCATAAGAACCTGGAACCAAGTCAAAAAAATGAATTTTACGAAAAATTATTAGTGGAGTGGAGTCTGATCAATCACTTTGTTGTAAGGAATCCTTTCCACAGTGAATTTACAGAGTTTCATATATCATAATTGAAGACCAGTCGATTCTAAATAGCAATATAATTTGCCTTTTCCTCAAGGTAATTAAAAATAATAACAAACTTAGAAATGATGGAATGTACCATTGAAAAATATTTGATTGAAAAAGAGGGTAATCTATACAATTTATTGCTATAATAAATGATGGACTATGGTGTTTCCCTAATAATTCAAATTTAATCGTAAAAGAACAATTGCTACATCCGGAATAATTTGTTGTTTCAACTCATGAATATATTCAAGTTCTGGTAAAGTATTAAAAACGTATTCTACCAGACATTCTTAATGGCTGTTTTAAATTTTTCAGTGAGTTCATAGATCAACTTTAGCTTTATCTAGCAGAAAAATAGCGAAAAATGGTTTGATAGGTCAAACTGATTTATTCTTGGCGCTCTTGTTACTCGGAGCAGAGTGCTTATACATTTGCCCAAATGTCTGTAATTTTCGAATTTTTGGATGAAAACGGTCTTATACGATTTGGTTCGACTCATCGATCAAGAATCCGTGGTTGAAATCAATTCTGTCCGGCCGGCCGTAGACACGATAACTCTCGAAGGAAAGGAGTTAGAGGATGGAAATTTGCAGAGTAGGTTTGGAGCGTAAATACCTGGGACGATTTCGTTAACGGACGAAATCCACCAAGCGGTTTCACCGTTATGGCCGTTTTCAGTAAAAATATTTTTTATGAATATTTCCGGAATAGATTACTCGATCTATCTGAAATTTAGCATCAAATTGTAGAATCACGACCTTTATATGTGTGCGAAGTTTTGTATTGATCAGATTGCCGTAAAGTGGCAAAAAAAAATTCAAAATTTTTTTAATTTTGTTCCTACAATAACTCTTGGACATAATCAGCTAGGCAGTTGAAATTTTAGGAGTAGGAACTTAGGAAAATTCACGTCAAATCGAGATTTTCATGATTATAATACTCGCCATATAGGGAACATTCATGGTGCGAGGCATAGAACGGCAGGTTTTGAAAAATCCTGTTCCTACATGGGAGGAAAACTATACAACAGACTTCCCTCTAATATAAAGAAGGCAAAATCAATTAAGATTTTTAAAAAGAGGCTGAAAAGCTATCTAGTGGACCAGTGTCCATATTCAGTAAATGAATTTTTGGTGGAGGGACCTTGATTCTTTAATTGTTAGAATATACATTATGTTTTTAATGTAACTAAGATTTTTTAACTCTGTCTCTGAAAATTGTATTCTTATTTCCATTTTGTAACGTGGACAATGTCAAGTTGATCTTCTGGCTGAATGAATTATTATTATTGTTATTATCTCAAATAGCACCCTATATATATTTTGCAATTTTTTAATTCTACTCAAAATTACCTTTCCAACGATGTATTTTACATTTGATTTGATGGAGAAAACGTCAATTGATAATTCAAATTGAAAGAATTGGATTAGGCTACGATATTCTATGTAATCTTGATTTTGAATTAAATAATCGAGATCAATAAAAAGAAACTTCCTCAAGTTGAAATCAACTATGTATTTCACCGAACGTTAAACGAAGAATGAATAGCACAAGAAACAAAAAATTACAAAAAACATGGCAAAAAAATAACTATAATAACTGAAGCATATGTTCGAAATGTTAACCATCTGCTTCTACATATCTTTCAGTTGGTGGACTAGTTCACACGAAGTAACACTTCTAAACACTTCAGCATTAAGGGCTCTATATGCATTCCTTATTTTGTTTTTTAGATCTTCCAAATCAATAGGATGGGACGGGTACACACGATCTTTCAAATATACCCAAAGGATTAAATCTAGCGGTGTTAAATCTGGAGATCTTGCAGGGCATCTTATCGGTCCATTTGAAGATAGATGGATCGGCACACACGGATTATAAGTCAAAATCAAGATTACACAAAATATAGTAGCCTACTGCAATTCTTTCCTTTTGAAATTTCAGTTGACGTTTTCTCCCTCAAAATAAATGTAAAGTACAAAGTATGATACATCGTTGGTAAGGTAATTTTGAGTAGAATCAAAATATTGCCAAAAATATACCGAGTGCTATTTGAGATAAAAAAAGTGATTTCCGGATAAACCGAAAGGGACTTTTCAATTTTTGTTTTTCTCAGTTGAAGGTTCCTTGAACGAATTGAGAATCATAAAAATTTCAAATTTGTATCTTTTGAAATGGCTGAGATAATCCATTGGAACCTGTATACTGGGACACCCGGTATATGAGAAGAAGAAATTGTATTGAGTAAAAACAATTAAATATAAATGACCAATTTTACAATGATAAATAAGCTTATGGAATTAGAAGCTACAAGCAACGGTTTGAAATTAAAACATCATGAGCAAACGAAATACTGGATTTTCAAGATATATGTAACATAGGTACACCAAAGACACCAAAGTCTATTAGTATTCAAACGACATATTTGTTTCTACTTCGCGCCTAAATATAATGGGTTTCCTATTTCTTTAAATCAGATGGAGTTTCATGATACAAACATAATATTTTAGTAGAATTTTTATAGATAAATTAATGTGACATTGAGTAACCACCTCGAGTGCTTATGAATTATATGATGAATAAGGTCCTGATACGAAGAAGCTTGTGAATAGAGATGTAAGATCTTGAGATCGCTGGGAATCACTCCTCGCTGTTACAAAACTATCAAAAAAGTACCGGTAATCGCACAAAATATGTTTTATTCACCCAATATTATTGTATAGCCGCCAAAGAAGGCCCTCCTGAAATAATCCAATGGTCTCAAAAGAGTAGTTTCAACTAACCAATGAAGAATTCGAGATCAGATATGAGATTATGTCCGTCGGCCAGCCGTAGCCACGATAAATTTCGAACGGAAACAAATTCAGAGTATGGAGCGTCCAAATGAGAATTATAAAAAAATATTATTTATCTCACATAACTTGAGAACGGAAAGAGATAGCGACTTTTGCAATTTTTAGGGTAGGTTGCGCATTCGAATACGAAATTTTAGTTTGTTAATAGGAGTAATCGTCCAAACGATTTTGGAGTTATATCCATTTGAATTTTTGTTATTTCCTCAATAACTCAAAAAATAAAAATCAAATTCAAATATCGTCGGCGACACCGCAAAACCAAGTAACTGCAAAAACCAACATTTTCAGAAGGCACTAAAAACTTCATAATTTCGGATTGATGAATTAGTTTGAATTCAAAATAGTTACAAACCACTTGATATTGATTATCTCAGGGTCTGTTTACTCTTTGAAAAGAATTTGCACACCTGTCCTTACAAATACAATTAAATAATTACCGCCGAAATCTCATTTTTGAATTTTTATCAGTCACTTGGTTTTGCGGTGTCGCCGACGATATGATAATTAGTTCTAGAATAGCAACGGGCAAATTTTTGCGAAATTTTGTGAGGATCGTATCACAAGAAAATTTTAAAAATATCATTGAAAAAAAAACAATATCTCCGAAACTGTCCGTCCGATATCTCTGAAATTTTGCGAGAGCCTTCAAAAGTGAAGTTCCAAATTTGAACACCATCGGATCTATATTGTTGGAGATCCAAGCAGCTTTGCTTGTTCAGTTCAGTAGCTGGATGGGTGACCGTTGCCACGATCGCTTTCGAAGAGAAAGAGATAGCGACTTGCAATTTTCAGAGTAGGTTGCGCATCTGAATGGGACGTTTAAGTTCGTTAATAGGCATAAGCGGCCAAATAGTTTCGGAGGTATACCCACCTGAAATTTTATAGTTATTTCCTCAATATGTCAATATACACAAATGTGATCCAATTAAAACTTGGTAATTACTTGAAGAATGCCCACCCACAAATTTTCGCGAATGTTCGTGAATATCGTATTACTAAAAAAAAAAAAAATAATGTATTTTCAGAAACTTCGACCCACCGTTTTACCATAGAGTACCGAATTTCAGCTCGATCGACTTCGTATGAGGCGTGAATGGAACATGCGCGCAAAGTACCTGATTTCTCGTCAGTGCATTTTAAGAAATTTTGAATTATACAGGGTGAGTCTTAAAGTTGTACATCCATTTCAACCATAGATTCCTCTCAACAGTTTTTTCATTTACCATTTCTCCAAATTCGGCCTAGGTAAAAAGTTACAAGTGAAAATGTGCTAATACACTCCTGCATATAAATTATCTATGATATTATTGGTGGACGAGAAAAAGGTATGGTAACAGCTTGAATCGGGATTACAACGCTCAGGGGCGGATCCATAAAAGTAGTAACATTTCTGGAGTTTCCCATTTTATAACATTAAATGAAGAATATCTCGAAAACGGTGCGTTTAAGGAGAAATGATGAAGAATAATTTAATGTTCTAAAACAATTGAATATTCCTGAAATGACCCAAGAAAAACCTTATCTGCTTTCTTTATGCCAATTCCGTTTAGTTTTATGAATCCACGATTCTATAACTAGAAAACCAGTAGAAGTAGGAAAAATCTAATATTTGGAAAATATGAATCATAGTTATAGGAAACTTAAGACCAACATTCAATTCATTCGAAAAAAGGATGTCAAAGCTAAAAAATAAAAAGTGTTTTTATTTTTAGAAATTTCAACTGCCTGTATCTTCATACCTGAGCCGAACAGACGACAAGAATCTATGTTCAAAATTAATGTACAACTTAAAGGCTCACCCTGTATACACCAATCTTAAAATTTTCCATGTGAAACGGAATGCAAAGGTATACCAATTAAAATTTAGAAATTTAACATCCTACTTTCTGCAGACAAACATCTCTTCTGATGTCTACATTGACTGATCTATTATAGGTTTTTCAAAAAACGTAATTATCTGTCTGCTGTTAGATTTAAATCCGAGTTTGTGACTTTAGCAAAGCAGTTTTATCTTTATTCATATGTTTTATGTAAAAGTTTGACACATTTTGTCCCAACATTTACAACTTTATAAATTATGTGAAAGGTGCTGGATGAAATGTGAAATAATATGTCGATATACACGAATAATATAAATAATTTAATAATTATTATCTCTGAATTCATTTTTGCCACAAGAATTCTCAGAAATAACTCATATTGGCCACATCCTTTGCAGCAATCCATTTCAGATTTAGATGAAATGAAGCACCCTGTATTCTCACAAATATTCAACATATATAAATCGGGACAACATTGATATGAAACGAAACATTTCCTTCCTCTAAAGATGTACAAAAACACTCATGCAGAAGAAGCCTGATAAGTTGAAGCGTTCGGATAAGTCCTCAGAATTATTCGGTTACTGATTATTATACTAGTAGCTACAATAATAACTGTCGTCCAAATTCAGTTGATTTTATCAAATGAGGTCATACAAATAAAAATATTCGAATTAGTGTTATAAGTTTTGCATTTTACCTGATATCATAAATCAATTAAGACTTTCATTTTGAATATTAGCACTTAACTTAAATTTGAACTAATATCAGGAAATACGAATATCCAAATTAAGAAGATAGAATATTAGAATAAGTTTTAATATTTTCACCACAAATGATGATTCATGCAGTTAATCAACTCGTCTGGAGGTCTTCAGGATGTGTAAGTTTCATTTTGATAAACTCCAGAATCGTTGAGTATAACCCGTTCAAAGTTATGCTTCGTTATCAAGTATCTATATGTCATTGAACACCACATAATTATTCATCTTCATTTCCTGTCGATTATCCTTCATTTTTTCTCCCTCGAGTCATATTTGTTTATCTTTTATTGTTTGCCTGAAGGGAACTCTACTGTATATTAAAAACTGCCCCATGAATTGTTTTGGTTTACAATTTTGAAATATTAAAGCTTTTCAACCGATCCAGAATTACAAATAATATGGTTCTATTGATTTAAGGTGCAACCATTTTCGTATATAGAAGAAAGATATCAAAAAGACACTAAAGAGTATATCAGGTTTTTCTGGGCTTTTCATAACTCAATGATAGTATCTAAGAAAATAATGTATTAGTTGCTATGAATTTGATTTCCTGGTAATATTATACATTATACTAAAGATTCCCACACTGTGTGACTTGGTGTCTTGGGGCCCAGCTAGTACCGGGGTGAAGATGGCTGCCACTTAAGTGTAAGCTAGCAGCTATTTCACCAGTGGCGTCGGAGAAATACATTATATAGCGTAACTTCCATTTTAAACACACTGCTATTTGAAATTTGTATAGATTCATTGTTAATTCATTTTGAATGGCATACCTTGAGATCAAAAGAATCCTGTCAAATTGTCACAATCTTCGAAGGGGTAGATCTCAACAGTAAATTCTTTATATGAAAAATTAACCTTATTTTTGCGCGCATGTTCTGGGGAACAGCGTTCTATCATTTTGCCAAATGTCCGAATTTTTTGTCGAAATTGGTCTCAAACGATTAGGTTCAACTCACTGATGAAGAATTCCAGGTCAAATTTGATTGTGTCTGGCCGGCCGTTGCCACGATAACTTAGGAACGGAAAGAGATAGCTACTTGAAATTTTCAGGGAAGATGGAGCGTCCAAATGCGACGGACAAGTTCGTTAATGGGCATAATAGGCCTAACGGATTCCGAGTACAAATTTTGTTTTCAACCAATACAGATCCGATCAAATTGAAACTGGGTAACTAGTTGTAGAATACCTACATAAAGACGTATTACAAATTTTGTGAGGATCGTATGACCAGAAAAAAAAATTATAAAAAATATTATTTATCTCACGATAATTTGAGAACGAAAACAGATAGCGAATTTTCAGGTTAGGTTGAGCATCCGAATACATTCAAGTTCTTCAATAGACAAAATCGGCCAAACGGTTTTGGAGTTGTACCTACTAATCTGAAATTTTGTTGTTATTTCCACTATAACTCGAAATATACAAAAACGATTCCAATTAAAACTCGGTAATTACTTGTAGACTACCGGTGCTCTAACTTTGGCAGAATTTCGTGAATATCGTATCCTTAAATTACTTGAGACCTAAATTTTTCCGTATATTATTAGATATTTAACGAATATACATATGTCAGAATTAAAAATTCTGACATTCTTAAAAAAATTGAGAAAATGGTTTATATGGTATGGTATGGTAAATTCGATTGAGTGTGTCCAACACATGTAAATAGACATTATAACAGGCGCGCAAAACTTCATGACTTCACGTAAGTCTTTGATACACCCTGTATATTATCGGAAAAATATTGATACGCGTTTCAAGTAGGTACCTATTCTAAAGGATAGACAGGTTCCCTTCGAATGTTGAATGATCGTTATCTAAATATAATTATCGGAAAAAAACTTACCCAACTAGATATTTTGAACAGGAAATCATTATCAATGAATTATTCGGAAAAGGTAGATTTGAACTTCGATCTTTGGAAGTCGAAACGTTATATGATAAAAAGTGTATATTCGAGTTTGAGTGCATAGTGTATAATTAGTCGATTGAAAATTACTTTTATCAAAGTTTTTGTTTGGATCCACCCATGGACTTTATTTTAGTTGAAAATTGCCAGTTGTAAAAAGCACCAAGGTTTCTGGTCTCATTTGGATTCCATATGAATATTGATAACAAAGCGACCTTTCATTTTCTTACCTGATAGAAATGGTTCAACTAAAAATTGGAAGAATGATTCTACAGAATTCAAAAGTAAACCAGTTTGACAGGATCTAAGAATCGAGCAGATATTCCATCGAATTTCAGTTATGGAAACACAGAGCCAATAGACTTTTATATTTGCTTAAAATTCAACGGAGGGTCAAGGCTGTTCATCCAGATAAATTGCCTATCGAAGGAATTTGCACCTTTCAATTACTCACCTACGAATACGAGAGTGAAAGTAAACAATAATTTGAAATCCATGTTGATTCAGTTCTCGAATATGATTTCACCCAAATCTCACAGCGGCACTCACAACGAACTAATTTTTTTTGTACAGGTTTTTCTCATATGCTGGAGCAACGGCTAGTTGGACACTTGGACAGATAGCCATGGACTGTGACCACCACTACCAGTAGTGAAATGCAGGAGGATGTTTATCACGGAGGAGGGGGGGACGTCACGTAAGGTTGAAATCATGAAAACAAAGATCATCATAATAATATTCATCATCGATGCGGTTGTGAACATGAGCGACGTTGTTATCGGTGATGTCGTATCATTTTATAGAGAATTCATATACTAACTGATAAAGAAACTGCAACACCCAGAAGGAGCTGTTTAAATTTCAAATTTTTTTTGGTAAAACATAGTTAGTATAGCAAGGAGTAAATGATTGAAATTTGGAAACAAAAATCGTGAAGGTTTTTTCATGTAAACATTTTTTGTTACTTACATATTGTAGTCGTTTTTTGCAATTTTTTTTAAATTTCACAAGAAACCAGCTCTTCGAGGAGATCCAAACTCGATGTTTAGTTATTGTTAAAATGCCTAGAACGCGGAATTTATCGTGAGCTAAGTGTGAAAGAGGTCGAATTATTGGTCTACGAAAGGCGGGGCTGTCATTTCGACAAATCACTAACCGTACGAATAGAGATCCAACCACTGTTATGAGATGTTGTCAAGCGTGATTTGAAAATGCCCAAAATCGAAGAAGAGGCACAAATGAAGTTCAAGATCGACGTCGAAGACATATGGCTAATATGTACCGATTTGCGACAACTCAATCTTTGGCTAGGAGAACAAGGCCATCCTGTAACTTTCCGAACGGTTTACCGCCGGATAAGGTCTTTTGGACTGCAGCATTATCGACCCCATCTTGTGTTACCTCTGATGGTTGAGCATCGCCGGCAACGATTACAGTGGTACAGAGAATGTCAATATTGGAATGTGGAATGGCATCAGGTCGTCTTTTCTGATGAATCTAGATTCTCCTTGGGTCTTAATTCTAGGTAACACGACGGAACTGCATTACCTTCAAGGAATAGTGGAGCCATATGTTCTCCCTTACCTTAACCGGCTCGAGAATCCAATATTTCAGAAAGATAATGCTCGACCTCATGTTGCCAGAGTAAGTTTAAACTTTTTTGAAGCGACCCATGTGAATCTTTAGCCATGGCCGTCCAGATCCCCCGATCTTTCGCCCATAGAACATGTTTGGGACATCATGGGTAGAAGGCTTGGAAATTTACCCCAGCCCCCACGCACTTTGGCGGCTCTGATACATAAACTAGAGGTACCTTGGGATAGTATCCCTCAAGAAGAAATAGACCATCTTATTGCATCAATGCCAAGACGTGTTGGGGAGTGTATAGATAATCGCGGTGGACAAACATATTATTAACAAATTTATCAAAAAAAATTGTA
Organism: Halyzia sedecimguttata; assembly: GCA_937662695.2. NCBI lineage: Eukaryota > Metazoa > Arthropoda > Insecta > Coleoptera > Coccinellidae > Halyzia > Halyzia sedecimguttata. The sequence goes on along the minus strand of OW569414.2, from coordinate 83,486,154 downwards.
AAACCATCGTTTTTTTTCTTCAAATTTCAATCATTTACCCCTTGCTATACTATCTTCGAATGCGTAGGCTATGCTGACGACATAGTTCTAATAGTGAGAGGCAAATTCGAGGGCATCTTATGTGACTTACTACAGGAGGGCCTCAGAATTATTGAGCAGTGGTGCCAGTCGGTGGGGCTGAGTATTAACCCAACCAAGACCACAGTAATTCCATTCACCCGGAAAATAAATCTTCCAGCCATAAAATCCCTCTCCTTAAATGGAGAAGTGATTGACTGGAAGACTGAAGTTAAATATCTGGGAATAACTCTGGATAGAAAGCTTCTGTGGAACAAGCATGTGGATATCACTGCAAGTAAAGCAATAAGAGCTCTGATGGCGTGCAGAAATCTATCCGGTAAGACTTGGGGCTGTAGCCCTAAAATACTGCGATGGATGTACGTCATGATTGTGAGACCAATAATTACCTATGGGGTAGTAGTCTGGCATGCCAAAGCAGATCAGACAAATACTAGGAAAGCGCTTGACAAAGTGCAAAGGCTAGCTTGTGTGTGCATCACGGGAGCTATGAGAACGTGTCCAACCAGGGCACTTGAGATCATCACAGATCTCTCACCTCTGCATCTAGTGATTGAGAGGTTAGCCCATGAGGCCACCCTCAGAATATCTAAGGAAGGTACAGGAACTGAGAGGATTAAATGTCAGAGAGCCTGGACCTCTCTGACTAAGTACATCCCATCAGTGAACCTTCCTAGTGATGCAATGGTCAAAAAAGTAAGCATTGAGAAGAACTTCACCACGATGATAGGTAGAAAGGAAGAGTGGGAAAGGGAGTTCACCACCCAGACTTTCAAAGAAAATACCATAAAATGGTACACAGATGGCTCAAAAACCACGACGGGAGCTGGCGCTGGGGTATATGGGACAGGCACCAAGTGCGCACTGTCGGTAGGCTCCCGTTTGAGTATCTTCCAGGCAGAATTACTCGCAATCGAAAGATGTGCAGATATTAACCTAGAAAGGAAATATCAGAAATGCGACATAGCAATCCATTCGGATAGTCAATCTGTTATCAAAGCTCTGAGCTCCCATGCCATCGATTCAAAGTTGATATGGGAGTGCCGAAGAAAACTAAATGAAATTGGCAAGAATAATAAGGTCTTTTTAGTCTGGGTCCCCGGTCACTCGGGAGTCAAGGGGAACGAAGAGGCCGATACACTTGCCAGAAAGGCAGCACGAACTCCTTTTATCGGCCCAGAACCTTTCTGCGGTATAGGAAAATGCACCTACAAGAAAGAGTTTCTGGAGAAGGAGGAAACCAAAAGAGAGACACTCTGGCGGAACCTTCCAGGTTTGGTTCATTCCAAAAAGTTCCTTAGGAACTTTAAAGAAGTGAGATCCAAAAGGTATCTGGATCTCTGCAAGAATAAGTTACACCTGGTCACTGGCTTCCTCACAGGACACTGTCGCCTCAGGAAGCATTTGATGAGAATAGGTTTATCAGATACTGACGAGTGCAGATTCTGTGGGGAGGAGGAAGAAACTCCTCTTCACCTTGTTACAGAATGCCTCGCCATTGCAAGTCAGCGAAAGGAATGCTTTGGACAGGAAACTTGTAGGAGTGAAGACATAATATCCTTGAAGCCTTCCCAGATATTGAGGTTCATTTATACTCTGGAACTGGAGGGCGAGCTGTAGATGGCGTAATGGTGAGAACAGCTCTGTTGGGGGGCACAATAGATCTCAAGGTCGCGGTGCAACGTAACCCCCTTATCAATAATAAAAAAATAAAAAAAATACTATCTAAGTTTTACCAGAAAAAAATTCAAATTTAAACAACTCCTTCTTGGTGTAGCAGTTTCTTTGTCAGTCAGTATATATTCCAAGTTAGACACTCGCACTGTATAAAATATCTCGTATATCGTATGAACATGTTAGGCCGAAATCGAATTCCTTATAAAATTTCTGCTCTATATCACCTTGCCCATTTTCAGAACCTATTGAGCTCGACTCCAGCCCCCTTGCCAGAATACAAGACTGCTTCGGCGAAAAAGTAGGTTTATCATATCCCATTACGGGATGTTCAAAAGCGTCTGGGACTGGCTGATCCTGACGGCCACGTTTATGTTGAGGTCGTGGTGCTTTACAACGCCAGTTTCACCATAATTGAAATGCCCTCCGTAGTCGTGGATGTATTCGTGGAGGCCCTCTTCATTACGGGTGAGTCTTGCTTGAAGTTTACATGTTTTTTCCGGATAAGCTTTTCTCTATTTCAGTATCGTAATTAGTTCATTACAGCATTAAAAACAGTGCTGTAATGAACTCATTCCCGCATTGTTTCTAGGGCTTCACACGAGACGAGAGTAAGCGAGAGTATAATAAATCTCGTCTCGGTCTTGCCAATTCCCAAAAAATTTAGTCTCGTTCTCGTCTCATTATCAGTTGTCTCGTCTCGTCTCGCTTAATTCTGAATAATGATTATAAGTATTATAATATATAAACGAAATGGTATACGATAATGAATAATTTTGTAGAGCTATATTTAATACGCGCTTATACAAAAATATTTGTACATGAACATATTATTTTTAATTTTAAACACTGATAATTTCAACTCTTAAACTACTCGATGACCAAGAATTCAAACATATAATCACGCTTGCATCACATCATCTTTCAATAATATACGTGTTTTTGCCATGATCAGACTTGCTGAGGAAAATAATCTTTCAACAAGTACGGATTTAGCCATTAATAAATCATCGGCCATCTTGGAAAGTGTAGGAAAAATCTTTTCATCACTTTTCACCACTGCAAAATATTTTGATTCCTAGTTGCTCTTTCTAACAGCAAATATTCTTTTTATATATATAATATATATAACTTTTTCGAAGCGACCCATGTGAATCTTCTGCCCTGGCCGCCCCGATCCCCCGATCTTTCCCCATAGAGCATGTTTGGGACATCATGGGTAGAAGGCTTGGAAATTTACCCCAGCCCCCACGGACTTTGGTGGCTCTGATACATGAACTAGAGGTACCTTGGGATAGTATCCCTCAAGAAGAAATAGACCATCTTATTGCATCAATGACAAAACGTGTTGGGCAGTGTATAGATAATCGCGGTGGACAAACACATTATTAACCAATTTATTAAAAAAAATTGCGAACCCTTCGTTTTTTTTCTTCAAATTTCAATCATTTACTATTTGCTATACTATCTATGTTTCACAAAAAAAAAATAAAATTTCAACAGCTCCTTCTGGGTGTTGCAGTTTCTTTGTCAGTCAGTATATAAAATGTGAAGTATTCCATTCAGTGATCTGCGATTTTCGAGATAACGATGACAGATAAGTTAATTTGAGTGGACGATCCGACTAACCATTGTTTCACAATCGAGGTATACCCGTGTCATAACATGAATTTCATTACATTTTGTGTGTACCAATTACATATCGATCTTTTGCCCTCGATTCAATTTAGTTGTACCTCGACTGATATTGAATCAGATATCACCAGCGGGAATTAACAGAAACTGCAGCCTTCACCTTGATTTGTTGATTGATTGGACCCAATTTGTTATGGAATTAAATTGCATAAAGTGTCAAACGAAAATTTTCTTATGATCTGAAGTAAGGAGAAGAACATTAACTTCCCTAGTACTCTACTAGCATCATAAATAGGTATACCTGAACAAACTCAAGATGAAAAAGTCGTTGGATCGGCTTGGTATATTTTGAGTTATAGAGGAAATACTCACAAAATTTAAGATGGGTATAACTCCAAAACCATTTGCCTATTACCGAACTTAAATGTCGCATAAGGATGCGCAACCTATCCTGAAAATTGCAAGTAGCTATCTCTTTCCGTTCTCAAGTTATCGTGAGATATACAATACATGATCTTTTTGCGCGTATGTTCTGGGGAACATCGCGTTATCATTTTGCCCAAATGTCTGTAACTTTCGAATTTTTTGACGAAAATGGTCTCAAACGATTAAGTTCGACTCCCCAATGAAGAATTCGAGGTCAAATTTGATTCTGTCCGTCCGGCCGTTGCCACGATAACTTGAGAACGAAAAGAGCTAGCGACTTGAAATTTTTAGGGTAGGTGGCGCATCCCAATACGACGGACAAGTTCGTTAATGGGCATAATCGGCCCAGTGGTTTCCGAGTAATAATTTTGTTTTCAACCAATATGAATCTGATCGAATTGAAACTTGGTGAGTAGTTGTAGAATATGAACCTAAGCACGTTCGTGAAATTGAGTGCGAATCGTATGGCTAGGAAATTATTAAAAAATTATTAAAAAATATTTTTGTTGTCGATAATTTGAGAACGGAGAGAGATAGCGATTATGAGCATAATCGGCCAAACGGTTTTAGAGTTATAGCCATCTGAAATTTTCTGAAATTTGGTGGTTTTTTGTTCCTCATTAACTCGAAAAATACTGAGCCGATTGAATTCAAATATGGTTCTTAGTTGTAGAATACCAGCGCGGAAATGTTTGCAAAATTTGGTGTGGATAGCATTTGTAGAAAATTTCTAATAAATCATTGAAAATAAAAAAAAAATTCTATATATCAGTAACTAATCGTTTGAAATTGCTGAAATTTTGCAAGAGCCTTCATAACCTACCTCTACTGCCAATTTTCAAGTTTTAATACGTTCGGTTAAATATTGTTGGAGATTCGAGCATTCTTGTGTGAGTTCAGTAGATGGGTAACCGTTGCCTCGATAACTTTCGAACGAAAGGAGATAGAAACTTGCAATTTTCAGGGTAGGTTGCGTATCCGAAAGGGAGAGTTGGGTTCGATTTTGGGCATAATCGGTCTAACGGTTTCCGAGTTATACCCACCTGGAAAATTAATTCCTAGATAACTCAAAAAATAAATATTCGATCGAATTGAAGCTTGGTAACTAGTAGTAGAAAATCAGCATAAAGACGTGTTTGAAATTTTTTTATTAAATATTTAAAACTGTAATTAGTTCTTTGAAATACCATTGAATGAAGAAATTCTTGTAAGTTAACAAAATATCTTTATTTGAACAATAAAAATATCATTTTATTAAAATGATAGTTTGACTATCCAATTGCTTATTTTCTTTATAATATTTTTGCTGTAAGTCAGTATAGCTTAGAACTTTCAAAGTAACGTCCAACAATATTAATTTAAATGATATTATAAATAAAAAAACAATATCCTTCAACAATGTTTCTTGAATTATAGACTTTACAGAATAAAATAGGTAGGTATACTTCTAATAGCTTAGAACTTTCAAAGTAACGTCCAACAATATTAATTTAAATGATATTATAAATAAATCCTTTATTGGACACTCTTAATTCGAATTTACCATGGTAAATTCGAATTAACTGTCCAATAAAGGAGAATGGACAACATAATTTACCATGGTAAATTCGATTAAGGGTGTCCAATACAGAAGAATGGACAATAGAACATACGCGCAAAAGCTCCTGACTTCACGTCAGTGCTTGAACCAATTTTTTTTTTATAATATCATTTAAATTAATATTGTTGGACGTTACTTTGAAAGTTCTAAGCTATTAGAAGTATACCTACCTATTTTATTCTGTAAAGTCTATAATTCAAGAAACATTGTTGAAGTATATTGTTTTTTTATTTATAATATCATTTAAATTAATATTGTTGGACGTTACTTTGAAAGTTCTAAGCTATACTGACTTACAGCAAAAATATTATAAAGAAAATAAGCAATTGGATAGTAAAACTATCATTTCAATTAAATTATATTTTTATTGTTAAATTATAAATTAAATAAAGATATTTTGTTAACTTACAAGAATTTCTTCATTCAATGGTATTTCAAAGAACTAATTACAGTTTTAAATATTTATTAATTGCAAGTAGCTACCTCTTTCCGTTCTCAAGTTATCGTGAGATATACATAATATTTTTAATATTTTTTTAAAAATGTTCTAGAGATACTATTCTAGGAAAAATTCACACAGATCTTTGCGTTGGTATTATACACTCATTTACCATGTTTCAATTCGATCGGATCTGTATTTTTTTAGTTATCGAGAAAACTATGTTCCAGATGGCTATAACTCCGAATCTGTTTGGCAGATTATGCCCAACATAAAAACTAAACTGTCCCATTAGGATGCGCAACCTACCTTGAAAATTGCAAGTCGCTATCTCTTTCCGTTCTCAAGTAATCGTGAGATATACATAATATTTTCAATATTTTTTTTTTAATTTTCTAGAGATACAATCCTAACAAAAATTTAGACAGATCTTTGCCTTGGTGTTCTACAACCAGTTACCAAGTTTCAATTTGATCGGATCTGCATTTTTTGAATTATCGAGAAAACAATGTTCCAGATGGCTATAACTCCGAATCCGTTTGGCAGATTATGCCCAACAAAAAAACTAAACTGTCCCATAAGGATGCGCAACCTCCCTTGAAAATTGCAAGTCGCTATTTCTTTCCGTTCGAAAGTTATCGAGGCAACGGTAACCCATGGAGCTACTGACAAGGCTGCTCGGATCTCCAACAATGTATATCCAATCGTGTTCGAATTAGGAACTTGGCGTTAAAGTTAGGTTTTGCAGTTTCTGAGATATAAATTTTTTTAATTGCCATGTTTGAATCGATTTCGTATTTTTTGAGTTATTGAACATATAGAAGTTATAACAACAAAATTTCAAATAGGTATAACTCCGAAACCATTCAACCGAATCAAATCTGACCCCGAATTCTCCATCAGTGAGTCGAGCCCAACCGTTTGACACCATTTTCGTCTAAATATTCGAAAATTACAGACATTTGGTTAAATGATGGCATGCTGTTCCGCAGAATATACATGTAAAAATATACCTACCTATATTCCATTCACTTTCATAAAGTCTCCCGGTTGGCCATGAAAATTTGACACATTTCACCGTGTATATTTTGGAAATGTTAGGTTATGCTCATTTTCCTGTCAGATAACTACGTAACGTTGTCGTCTCTACATAGAAGTAATAGTAATTACGTATTTTTCACAATGTGAATTTTCTTGGGAAAAATAATGACCTCCCTTTATGTGGGTTGGAGGGTGAAAGTTACATATTTCTTGATTTTTCTGCAGTTTATTCCCTATCCCTAATCTGTATACCAAATTTCAGAATTCTAGGACTTCGAAAGTACATAAGTTTTATTATTTTAATATACAGACTTACAACCCTCTTGGGTTGGAGGGTAAATGTTACAGATATTTTAATTCTAATGTTGTGCGCTAATTCTAGTCTGCATGGCAAATTTTATCTTTCTAGGACTGTAGGAGGAAAAATCCTTAGTTTCATTAGTTTACTAGAGATGAATCCAACATAAAGCCTGCTCGATTGCTGTATATAAACCAAATGGAATATTTACTACAGAGCCATCTAGATTTCAAAAATTCATTAATTAGATTACACTAGGTACTTCGGTAGAAACTGCTGGAATATGTTTAAAATGTGAGAAATCGGATTATTGCTGGGTAATATAGTAATAATAAACGAGCAAGAAGTAACTTTCAAAAGTGCATGTGGATAAAGATCGTAATTCTTGGTAAAAAAAATTGGTTCAAGCACTTACGCGAAGTCAGGAGCCATTGCGCGTAAGTTCTATTGTCCATTCTCCTGTATTGTATAATAACTGTATAATACCGGTATTCTACAACTAGTTACCAAGCTTCAATTCGATCGTGTCTATATTTAGTTATCGAGGAAATAATATTCCAGGTGGATATAACTCCGAACAGTTGGACTGATTATGCCCGTAAACGAACTTAACTCTCCCATTCAGATACGCAACATACCCTAAAAATTGCAAGTCCCTATCTTGTTTCGTTCGAAAGCTATCGAGGCAACGGTCATCCATCCATCTACTGAACTCACACAAGGCTGCACGAATCTCCAATGATATGTATCCGATCGTGTTCAAACTTGGAACTTGGCTGTAGAGTTCGGTTCTCAAGGCTCTCGCAAATTTCCAGCGATGTCGGACGAATAGTTACTGATATTTTGAATTTTTTTCAATAATTTTCAAGGATTTCTTAAAATTTTTCTACTCATACGATACTCACACAATTTTGCAAGAATTTTTGCGTTGGCATTGTACAACTAATCACCATGTTTGAATTTAATCGGTTTTGTATTTTTAGAGTTATCGAGGAAATAATATCCAAATTTCAGAAATCCAAAACCGTTTGGCCGATCTCTTCCATTCTCAGTTTATCGTGTCATAAAAAATACTTCTTAATAATTTGTTTTAAATTTTCTAGTAATACGATTCATTTGAAATTTCAAAAACGTGCTTATGTTTATATTTTACAACTATTCACCAAGTTTCAATTCGTTCGGATTTGTATTGGTTGAAATCAAAATTGTTACTGGGAAACCATTATGCCGATTATGCCCATCAACGAACTTGTCCGTCTCATTGGAATGCGCTACCTACCCTGAAAATTACAATTCGCTAGAACTTTCCGTTCTCAAGTTATCGTGGCCAAGGCCGGCCGGTCAGAATCAAATTTGACCTCGAATTCTTCACGCGCAAAAAGGTCTTATGCAATCTAAAACATATTTTTGTAGTAACATATGAGGTTTTTTATGTACCAATGACCAAAAACTGCCTATTATTGTCGGGTCCGCAAATTGCTATTCGAGGAGGAGCCGAGGATAGCAAGCAGGCGAGGCAATAGACAGTTTTTCGTCAAGGTGCATATTTCATTTTTTCGTCGACCTCTACATACTTTTATGAATTTCGGACCTCTTAAATAATTTCACAATAGCAAATGACAGTTATTCTCATATACACTCATGTTAGTATTGAACAATATCATCCCATATTCATAGTGACCACAGCTACTGACAGTCTTCTTACAGGCACTTATGTTTGTATTGAACCGTATTATGCCGTATTCATAGTGACCACAACAGTGACGAGAAAGTACTTTTTCTTTTTCTGGGACGTTCGCGCTTTCATTGTCGAATAAGGAATTTTAATATTGAGTCCCGCGAATCCCGAACGGAAAATTCCGCAATGTTCATCCCGCAGAATTTCAACGGGATCCCGCATTTGCGGGATCCAGCATTTGCGGGATTGGATTCCCCAGACGCGATTCTCACAAAATTTCACGAATGTCTTTGTATTTGTATTCTACAACTATCTACAACGCAATTGAAATGGCTGTGGCACAGGAAAGCGTGAAATTTTTTTCAAAAAACTCTGAACCATCAAGGAGTGGATTACTTCGTTATTGTAGACCGCCAAACGGAGAATGCTCCATTAAATTTTATTGGACAGCCTTATTCGAATTCACCATGGTAAATTCGATTAAGAGTGTCCAATACAGGAGAACAGACAATAGAATTCACCATGGTAAATTCGATTAAGAGTGTTCAATACAGGAGAATAGACAATAGAACATACGCGCAAAAGCTCCTGACTTCACGTCAGTACTTGAACCAATTTTTTTTTCGGGGAGTCAGGAGCTTCTGCGCGTATGTTCTATTGTCCGTTCTCCTGTATTGAACACTCTTAATCGAATTTACCATGGTGAATTATATTGTCTGTTCTCCTCTATTGGACACTCTTAATCGAATTTACCATGGTGAATTCGATTAAGGCTGTCCAATACAGGAGAATAGACAATAGAATTCACCATGGTAAATTCGATTAAAAGTGTTCAATACAGGAGAATGGACAATAGAACATACGCGCAGAAGCTCCTGACTTCACGTCAGTGCTTGAACCAATTTTTTTTTCGTGAAGTCAGGATAGAAAGCAATGATGAAAAAATGAACACATTATTGTCTACCTTCAATTCTTCTTTAGGAGAAGAATACATAATTATTCTTGAAAAATATTACTGGAATTAATGTCATATTTAAATAATCAAATTAAAGAAAATTATAAGTTTAGTTACTAACATATTGAATGAAATTCAATTGAATTCCAGTAATATTCAATTACTTATTCTTAACCAATAAAATCCATTGATAGATCTAAAGGTGATGAGGTGAAACATAAAGATATATTCTCATTAGTGATAGAAAAACTGGCCTAAAATTCCTCTCTACCCATCACGAGATTTAATATCCACAAATGAGCCTCTCACCTTACAAGATTAAGTTAAGTGTTGAAGCCTTCATCAAAATTTCAGCAATATCATACTAAAAAAATATATATAACCTTTCAAAAATCCTCTCTGAAAAATATACTTCTCTGAAGGCACATGGATCTCTTGAAGAAGAATCGCCATCTCTATTTCTCAAAGATATTCACTCTTATTCATAGAAATCCCTTCAATATTTAGTTGCCTCCTCCTAAGGAGGATCTCTTTCAAAACCAGGTCTGACCGCTAATGTAGGGCTATCATCTCCCATAGATTTGTGATGAAATAACACGATTTTCCCAAGAACATACGCGCAAAAATATGTCATCATGACATTCATCTTTTTGAAGGTTCTCGCAAAACTACGACCATAGACAACATATCATACGACGATTCGCATCCAGCAACCGAACTCACAAAAGGCTGCACGGTTCTCCAACAATATGGATTCGATCATGTTCAAACTTGGAACTCTGCAGTAGAGTTAGGTTCTGAAGGCTCTTCCAAAATTTCAGCTATGCCGGACGAATAGTTTATGATATATAGAATTTTTTTCAATTATTTTCAATAACTTTTTTGAAATTTTCTAGTTATACCATCCTCACGAAATTCTGCAAGAATTTTCGAGTTGGCATTCTACAACTAATAACCATGTTTGAATTCAATCGGTTTTGTTTTTTTCGAGTTAATGAGGAACAAAAAACAACCAAATTTCAGATAGCTATAACTCTAAAACCGTTCGGCCGATTATGCTTCTAAACGAACTCAAATGTCGCATTCAGATGCACAACCTGACTTGAGAATTTCAAGTCGCTATCTCCTTCCGTTCTCAGGTTATCGTGTCATAAATAATATTCTTTAATAATTTTTTTAAAATTTTCTAGTGACACGATTTTCACAAAATTTCACAAACGTGCTTAGGTTTATATTCTACAACTATTCACTAAGTTTAAATTCGATCGGATTTATTTTGGTTGAAAACAAAATTATTACTCGGTAACGATTGGGCCGATTATACCCATTAATGAACTTGTCCGTCGTATTGGGATGCGCCACCTACCCTGAAAATTTCAAATCGCTAGCTCTTTCCGTTCTCAAGTTATCGTGGCAACGGCCGGACGGCACCGCAGAATTAAATTTCACATTTGGGCAAAATGATAACGCGATGTTTCCCAGAACATACGCGCAAAAAGTGATCATAGAAATATGTATTTCAACCTGCATCATAGAACGTAGAGAAATGAGAATGATTTACAGTGATATGTAGACATCTTGAGATAATTGATAATCTATTTTTCCACCTCTTTCCTCTTTGGGGGAACAATTCCCCAAAGAAGAAGGCATCATTCAGGGCAGACACGTGCTGGTTTCATGGTTGCGTCCAATCATAGCGTAACTTAGTTGTCAGGAATTAGCCACAGTTCATCTTATTCTATGTTCAATGATTTGTGGTCTTCTCTTGCGATAAAAGAATGAACGTCACTGAACATCGCTCAAAGTTTCCGCATCACAGTGGATTGTAGTTCGTAAGGATATCCCTAGGTGGCGCTACTGAGATTTTTCTCCCCTGTAGTTCCAACAATAGTTCTCCTTCGTTTGTTATTCTGTGTGCTGTCACGGTGATGATTGGTAACAACCAAGAAACCGGTAAGTATCTACTATGAATGACGCTTTCCTCTTTGGGGAAACACTGAACACGATGAGGTGACCAGCCCGGATCACTAGGGAATATTTGTTGATGGTTCAAATCGATGAATTTTACACCGTATGGCTTTTAGTTGTTAGCAATTAGTTAGAGCTCACCTTATAATGTGTATTTCGTGTTTTTTTGACGTGCTCTTTTATAATTTCAGCATTTCCCACTTATTTTCAATGGAATTAATTTCAAGGGAACAGGCAGGCCAGTCAATGAGTTTTTGGCGACTCTGCTAGTAAGCGATGGCGATGAGGAATAATCCTGCATAAAAAGAATCGCCTCTTCATAATCGTATTATGGGATGTCTTACCAAATCTACCCAAATCTCTGCCCAGTTAAAATTTGTGCATTGGATTATTTTAATTTGGCGCTAAAAAGTTATTGCATGAGAATTATTATAGAATAATAATGAATGAGTTCAAAGTAGAATAGGTATATCAAGTAATATTGATCTATCACAGTTCCTTATTGAGGTCGCTAAACCGAAACGAAAGTTTTCTAAACATCAACTGCTCCACACTTTCACTTATTTTCACGGATTGTAATATAAGATGAAACAGTAGCGTAAGCCTTTATTTGATAATTCTTACGTGATGAAAATAATCTTACATAACAAATTAATGGTGGAATATACACCTGCGTTAATGACATAAATAATACGACATTAATTGTAGTTCATTTCACTTTGAATGTCATTTACCAGCAAGATACTTTGAATGTTATTTACCAGCAAGATATTGCAATAACATTAGGTACACAGTTACTGAGTATCGAAAGAAAAATTCAAATATGTTGAAGTATTAAAAGCGCATCCACCATTTTTTGCGCTATTGTTACTCGGAATAGAGTGCTTATCAATTGGCTCAAATGTAATTTTCCAATTTTTGGGTGAAAATGGTCTAAAACGATTTGATTCGACTCTCTCTGATCAAGAATTTGTGGTTAAAATCGATTATGTCCGGCCGATTCGGGCGTAAAAACGATACTCTCGAACGAAATGAACTAGACAGTTGAAATTTTCAGATTAGGTTCGGAGCATAAATATCTCGGATAAGTTCGTTATTGGGCAAAATATGGCTTCGGAGTAACGAAAAAAAAATTTCTTTTACATTACAAATTTTAAATTTTATTTTTTTTTAGGATGAAATTTCACCATTAGTATCCATTGATATCATGTTGAATTCTAACCAGCTAATACTTTCGGAGATATGATTTTTCGAAATGTCAATAATACATCGTACTTATATATGTTTTCACAAAACATGTGATCTTGGGTACATAGCATAATTGCCTCGATACCTAATTGCTGAGCCTAACTGCTTCTCTGAGTTCACAGCAGACCTTGTGATGACCAGAGTAGGGTAATTTGACCGAAAGAATGATGAATGATAAATGATACTGGAATTTTACTCCGTTTTAAGGAGTTTTCTTTCAGAAATTATCAAGCTGATGGAATCGATAGTGAATTATTCATTAGTTGGTATTCTATTCTCATATCAGTATCAAGAGATATCATATTAGCTTGTGTTTGAATGGAAGAATTTTTGAAATCATATTTAGAATTTTTGAGATGTAAGTACTGATAACTGAATGCATATTGTTCGAATGCAGATAATAAATCGTTACAAATGGACCGGGCAGAATACATTGAATAACTGTAACAACTCCTAGTTAGGGAGTTTGGCCATTGATTGTGAGAATTCACAACAAATGTTCAAAATGAGCTCCTTTATTCTCAAGGCATTTATAAATTCTTTTTCGTTTGTTGTCGAATTTATTAATGGGTCAATATTTAGGCAGCACATTGTTATTGATGATTGGAGGTCCTCAATATTATCGTAGTCTGTTGAAAACCTCATCTTTCAGAAATGCAAAGATGCAGTCCAGTAGAGTCAAGTCTGCATGGAGAGCGTGTTGGAAAGGAAGGCTGGAGTCCCTGACTTATTTTACGGTTGTTATAGAACTCCTGCAAATAGCTTAGATTTGCAGAAGTAGTGTGGGCAGTTGCCCAATTTTGTTGAAAATATCCCAACTGTTTTTCTTCGTCAACTATTGGTTTATGAATGGATCCACCATTATTCTTTTGTACCTTTCACCATTAATGGTATCATGAAAGAAAACTGGGACATTATATTCTACGACAAGAAACTGCTTACCACACCAACTTTTTGCGAATATAATGGAGTCTCAATAAATTTGTGAGGATTCTCAGATGTCCTAAATCTGTAGTTTTGAGAATTCCCATAACCCGACAAGTGAAACTAAGCCTCATCACTAAAAGAAGTTGAGTCCAATAATATGTCGACGGATTATTTAGAAACCAATAGCATTACTCTAGACGACGTGGAATATCTATTGGTAGGAGTTGCTGTGCCATCTTTATTTTGTAAGCGTACAATTTAATTTTTTTTTAAATACTTTGTGGCAAGTACTCAAGGGGACACCAGGTTGTAAAGATAACATATTCAGGGACATTTGATGACGTTGTTCTCAGTTCTTCAACAACTCCTTGAGAAACTTGAGGTCTTCCTGTCGATTTTCCTTTGTTAAGGTTTCCAAAGTGCATTAATCTGTTTATATGTAGTGGCTCAGTGGTAGAGTAATTGACTTGGGAGCGGAAGCCCCAAGTTCTATTCCGAGGCTAGGAAAGAAATTTTCTAGTCACGGTAATCGCCACCATTCGCTGTTGGGTCAAAAATTAACAGTGCTGTGCCTAAGGTGGCGTAAGGACACAGTAACAAAGCCTACACAAGAACACAACTGGTTCTCCTAACTCAGGTCAAGCTCTTAGAGCTTATGAGGGGTCTCCTTGTGGAAGACCCAGGTGGATCAGTATAATAATAATAATAATAATAATAACACCTCTGATGTGGGCTCTCAGAGAAGATTCTAGAATCTGAAAAAGGGTATTTTGCCAGATCTTCATTTTTACAGGCCTCTACAGAGTAAATCCACTCACCATTGATTAAAGTACCATTGCGGTAGTAGGGCATCACAATAAATCTGTTTTGTTCTAAACCTTAAATCATTGCAGATTGAAATAATTTGGAAACTGAATTTTCACGAATTTCAAAAAGAATGTTAAGAACTGACAATAATTCAATATTGGCTGTCAGTCTAGAAATTCTATTATATAAACAGAACACGGGAAGTGAGAAGTGGCAAATAAAAAATGGGTTCAAGCCCTGTGGACAGGAGCTTTCTGGCGCTCTAGTTCAAACAGACAAATTATATCTCCGAAAGTATTGGTTTCTCAGAATTGGGTATTATATCAATGTATTCATATGATAGAACTGCATCATAAAGGAAATTCAATTCAAATAATAGTTTATTTATCAAGATTAAATGAGCAATCATGAGAATGAGAACTGCACCATGGAAGAAATCAAATTAAATCTGGCCAATTTTGCCCAATAACGAACTTAACCGAGATATTCATCTCCCTAAACTACTGTGAAAATTTCAACTGCCTAGCTCATTCCGTTCGAGAGTTATTGTAGGAAAACTTTTTTTAAATTTTCAAAATTTTTTTTTTACACTTTGCGGTAATCTGGTCAATACAAAACTTCACATGCGTATAAAGGTCATGATTCTACAATTTGATGCTAAATTTCAGATAGATCGAGTGATCGGTTTCGGAAATATTCATAAAAAATATCTTTACTAAAATCGGCCATAACTCCGAAACCGCTCGATGGATTTTGCCCATTAACGAGCTTGTCCGAGATATTTACGCTCCAAACCCACCTTGCAAATTTGAATCCGCTAACTCCTTTCGTTCGAGAGTGATCGTGCCTACGGCCGGCCGGCCGGCCGGACAGAATCGATTTCGACCTCGGACTCTTGATCAGTGAGTCGAACCAAATCGTTTGAGACCATTTTCAGCCAAAAATTCCAAAATTACAGACACTTGGGCAGATTGATAAGCACTCTGTTCCGAGGAACTAGAGCGCCAAAAAAACAAGTTTCGTATGACAATTGCCCAAAACAGGTTTAAAGTACCTACAAATAGTAGATATTCCATAAAACATGTAGGTAGGAAAGAAGAGAAGTAATGATGAAAAATTACCTTGTAATCAATCAAAAATTTCCTGATCTACGTTCACCAAATTTTCTCCTCTCTCGAACTACAGAATTATGCTTTCAATATTTACGTAATATTTTCAAACATTTTTGGGTGAGGTCCCCGTTGCATCGCTAAAATACTAGTATTTCAACCCCAATATTTTTGAAGTTATAATATTTCCTTCCGTCAGTCCCGTCATAAATTGAGAGAACTGAGCATTATATGTCTATGGATGAAAAGCAGTCTCACTACTCTCAGATCTCTTACTTCATGTTCCGTTCCGAAATGTAAGACTTTTCTGAGAAAAACTAATTTCGGAGCAAACAACTGAGATTTTTCCAACTTCGTTCACAATTCTTCGATTGATTAGATAATGTCATGTCTCAGGAAAATAAGTTGACATTGTGACAATTCATACATAGAATAAATATATCATTTTGTGACAATACGATTTATTATTGAAATTTTGAAAAATCATATCTCCGAAAGTATTAGCTTGTTAGAGTTAAAAATGATATCATTGGATAATTATGGTAAAACTGCTTATTGAAAAAATTTTAAGTTGGAATTTGTTTTGTAAAAAAATAAATTTTTTTTTGTTACTCCGAATCCATCTGTCCGATTTAGCCCAATAACGAACTTAGCTGAGATATTTATCTCTCAAACCTACTCTGAAAATTTCAACTGTCTAGCTCATTCCGTTCGAGATTTATCGTGCCTACGGCCGGCCGGCCGGCCGGACAGAATGAATTTCGACCACGGATTCTTGACCAGTGAGTCGAACCAAATCGTTTAAGACCATTTTCATCGAAAAATTCGAAAATTACAGACATTTGGGCAAATTGATAAGCACTCAGTTCCGAGGAACTAGAGCGCCAAAAATACAAAGCCAACTGGGATGTTACAATCATTTATAAAGACTGTATCTTTGTTACACCCACTAGTTGAACTTTCGATTGCATACAAAACAAAACCGGTGTTTTCTTCGTGTTATGTCTATGGTCTGTGCGTGGCACGTGTATTATAAATTGAAGTTCTCAAATTTTCCTCCACTTTAACTGCTACAGTACGACTAGGAAATTTCCTTCCTAGCTCTTGATAGAACACTGGACATAACGGTTCCTACTCCAACGCCCACTTTATGTAATGTGGGTTAATTTCTCGGTGAATTCATGATTGATTGCCTGTATCGTTGTAGATACATCAGAACATAATAACATGTAGAACATCTTAATATTTTGCCATTATCCTTAAGCACTGCCACCAAAACTGTAAATGAATTATTTTCAACTGAATATCTATCTACAGGAGAATGAATTCAAATCATTTATCTGTATTATATTTATCCTTGAATATAAATACATCAAAAATGGAGCCTCATCTGGCAAGTCATATTATTTATGAATAATTAATCCTAACCTTAAAATATTGCCTAGTCCTAATTATTGTATGGTGAGGAAATCCGAAATCCAAAATTGGTATCGTAAAATGGATACGAGGGTATGGAATATTAACAGTATTAAATAAATAACATGGCACAATCATACAGTATAAATATCAGGATTAACTAATCGGAAAAACAATTGGTATTTGGTTTTTTTTTAAATTCAGGAAACATATTGAATCTATGTGTACTTTCTCTTGAGATCCTTAAAATATATACTAACCTACTTATGTAATTCTAAACTTAACGAAAAGAGGAAATACAATGAGATTATGATCACAGCAAAGATACATAGGATGAGAAATTTTCTAAAATAAAAACCTATGGGATGAATTTAGGCATGATATTCTCACATTCAAAATCGAAAGGAACTCAAATTTTAAATTCCAGGTTCTACTTGAAAGTTCCAGAAAATGCATCCACTCGCTGATAATAATTCTTCTATGAAGCAAGCCTTTATGTGGATTAGGGATGCTTAGTCATTATGAAAAGTCCAGGGTAGATGGAGAAAACAACAGACAATCACTTTGGAAGGGATCTCCGTTGGAATTTTAGCATTCAGAAATCAATCTTATCTCATTCTCAGCAAGAATATGCAACCTCTGCTCAAAGGCTTGCCTCACACGAGAATGAAGAAGTAAAATGGTCTGAACACACAGGATTAAAAGAAACAATTATTATACGTTGTGGAAAAACCAAATGGAATAAATGCATTATCTTGGTTACTTCACATAATTATAGATAATCCCAGAACAAATTTAAATTTCAAATTGTCATTCTCCTTGGTAATAATGCGAACCCTACCTATAACCCCCTTCGAAATACCTACCTATCCATCCCCAATTTTTCAAATAGGAAGTATGGGCTTGTGATACTACGTTTGAAAGGTCGCGTCATTCTCTATTCAGAAACGTTATCACCTTCATGTATTTTGCAAAACTCAGAATAGAAAAAATAAAATCATTTGATTTCCGAAATTAATTATAATAGGTATTCTCCTCGAATATTCCCAAATCTTATAACAATACTAATAAACTTATTTGTCCTCAAGAAAATGAAAAAAAAACTATAACATTGTGTTTTCCAGGGGTAGTTTCTTTAGAACGCCTTCGCAAATTGTTTTGTGCTAATAAGTTGTAGTTCATAAATTGTATAATTTGTGTTTGAATTTCTTTAACTTCAAGTTTGAATAATGGTTCGATTAACGAAATACAATAACAATTTTACAAATGATTGGATACGGAGATAATGCTTGAACACAAAAAGAAGTAAGTCGCTTGTTTCTCTGAGTTTGCTGCCTATAACCCCAGGAAGAATAAGGGAAATAGAGAAGCAGTTTCGCAAGTTTAGGCAGATTAAAATATCAGCTGCTAATATACTGTGTGAAATGAGACGTGATGCTTGACTTTGAAGAAAATCCAGATGAATCGAGTAGAGATGCCTCCCCAACATTCAATGTCCGCAGGCATACACCGATTCTAAACATATTAAAACAAAATAAAATGCATCCCTACAAAATGATACCTACCCAGGAGTTCTTGAGGAGATGAAAGGAGAACTTATTTTTGTGAACAAATGATGGACATAAGTAATCATTAAAGGATACCGTGGGAGGTTTTTTTTTGGGTTTTCTCTCCCAAACTCTGAAAAATATATATAAAATAAAAAATTAATTATAGGTATATTTATTATAGATATTTTTCAGGGTTTGGGAGAGAAAACCCAGAAAAAAAACCTTTTAAAATGATGGACATGTTGGATAACAATATAATTAGTAGATGTTTTGTTTTCTGATTAGTGCACTTTTTCTCTTAACGGCCATGCTAAACGTCAAAATTGCCGTTACTATGGTCTAACGAAAATCCTCACTGGATGAGAGAGGAACACACGCAATTCCCTCAGAAGGTTAATATTTGGACAGGAAATATTCGAAACCATATCATAGGAACCTTTTTCATTGAGAGCAATTTGAATGACGATAAATATTTAGCACTACTTCAAAACAATGTCGTGATGAGATATTGAATAATATTGGAAGAAATTTTTATTTGAGGTTAGGATGTTGACAAGGCGTTCGCGGTGAGGACTTTGAACATTTACTTCATTAACATTCGTAAGTTTTTTGCTACATTTATATTATTACATTTCAGTTTTTGATATTGTACCAAATTTCGCCCATCACTTGGTTTTATTTTTTTTAATTTGACATTTGCAATATACGTGAAAGCGTTTCAGATTAGAGAATGACGTGACCTTTCAAAAGATGTTTCACAAGCCCATACTTCCTATTTGAAAAATTGGAGGTTGTACCTGTCTTTCGAAGGGCGTTGAAGGTAGGGTTCACATTTTTACGAAGAAGAATGACAATTTAAAATTTAAATTTGTCGTGTTTCGAGATTATCCATAAATATGTACAGTAACCAATATAATGAATATATTCCATTCGGCTCTTCCACACTGTATGGTCATTGAAGTGAACCAACTCATAAGTGACTTAAATGAAGCATTAACAACATTAAACAATCTGAAATTGAGGAGACAAGATACTATTTGGTCTTTTACAATCAAAGGCTAAAGAACCACAAGATTTGCTCATAGAAGTAGTTGAACTATTGGGTCGAGGAATAAATCTAAGATAACCTCTTATCTAGTGTACCTTCAAATAGAACCATTTCTCCTTAAGGCATAGGAAACTCCGAAACTTCTCCTTGTTTAATTCCGAGTACAGGCTTCACTAAACAGTGTTCCTCAAGCGGCCTGCACATTTTGCAAGAATAGAAAATGTTCTAGTCAAAGTCTTATTTAACACCTCAAATGTTTACACTGAACTCCAACTTCAGTACATTTACATTCTAAACAAGGTCCAGAGAGTTCTGATATAATTCTCCCCACCCTGTACATTCTTCCGTATATATTGCAACCAGCCAGCTTCAAAATAGCTGCACTTTTATTTCGATCTTCACTGTCCAAATTGTTCGAAACGTTTGTCACTGTTACGTCTTGGTTTTTTTCACTTGTCATATTTCCTTCGGAGGATGCATTGAATCCTGAGCTATCTATTCCTCCGAGGAGGAGATCCAGAACCTTATCCAAGCCTAAAGATTCATCTTTCTTCATGGTGGTCCGTTCCAATTCTGGTTGAGTTGTCACTGGCTGAAGAGTGGTTATGTATATTGTTGTTTTCTTCACTGGTTTCTTGTTAAGATGTGGCAGCATGTCTACTATCAATGATTGTAAATCTGGAGCGGGTTTTGTTTTTATGACATCTTTGAAAGGGTCTAGAGTTGGAAGATGCTTCACAGGTGCCGAATCAGGTTGTCTGGGTATATTTGTGTTCAAGCCAATGTGGTCGTCTTCATTGTCTGTAAAGTATTTGAACATTTTTGTTAAAGGAATGATCGGTTGCAATGATCGAATGAAATACACTGCTAGACAAGATTTTTGTTTTTGAAATGGAAATATCCTTCTAATAGTAGGAACAATATTCCTAAAGCCTTGAGACGTACCACTTTTCAATAGGTCAGTAAGATCCTTTTACATTAGCAGGTAGTCAATTTTATGAGGGTTAAAATGGATGCATTTTATAACAGGGGAAGTACCTAAACTGGTTGTTTACAATATTGGACATAAAATGAAGATTAAAAATCAGTCTCCTGTTGAGTTTCTAAGTGAGGGGTTCACTGTGTGTAGATGAGAAAGGGTTTTAAGGATTAAAATGTCGAGACAGAGGCGCCGCAGTTGCAAAATCTCTCCTGACAAATGTTCTTATATTTGTGGAAATTTATGATGAAATCACTAGCCGGGCCATTTTCTAAAATTGTTCAAAAAGCCTACTTCCAATATTTTGATGTTTCAATTGGAGATTAAGACAAGCAATGGGCTTCTCTTGTGTGCTGTGTTAGTTATAGCATATCATTGGTGCAGTGGACGAACAGGAACAGAAAAAGCATGCTCTCTGTAGTCCCTATGGTATGGTGAGAACCCAATAATTATTTAGACGATCCCTATTTTTGCCTGACAAAGACTGAAAGTTTTTACAAACGGAAAAACAAGATCAACTATCCAAATTTGCCTTTGTAATACGACCTGTTCCCCATAATGTAGATTTACCAGAGCCGATTGCACTCTTATACCCGCAAAATGTTGTTTTGGAAAATATTGGAGACAACGTAACACAAGGCACCTCCGAAGAACAGTGCACCGACCCTACTTTTACTCCAGGTCCAGGTTCCGGCGAGCCACATCTAATTGTTGATTTGGGGTTATCAAAGCAACAATCACAACTTCTTAGTTTCCGTCTGCCAGTGTTATTTTCATGAAAGTTTGTTTTGCTGAATAGATTCTTGGAACCAAACCTCAGTAAGAAACATCTTTGATTCAACAAATTTGCTATATTAACATACCACATATGTAGATAGGACAACACAATGTGAGATCTTCTATCGATTTCCTACAGTTCAGTCCTGGCAATGGACAAGGGGCCTTTTGGCATACTATGTTTCCATAGAAACATGTGCAAGTTGTACAGGGTGAATCAGATGCCACAGATTGACCATGAGGGATGCTGTCGCTTCTCGATGAACAAGTACCTGTGGAAATGAAGTTACTTGGGTTAAACAAGACATTTGCCACGATTTCAGATAAATAGGGAAATCTAGTCACCTGGTTTGTTTCCTGTAGACCCTGATAAGGAAGGAGTAGTCATTGCGTTGTCGTAAAGGGTCTCCAGGATTACGGGATTACTATTGGGTACAAATCCACCTATAATTCGAAAAAAAAAATATAATACGTTTAGGACTCCATATTAAAATGAGAGAAACAGTCCTGTAAATTATCCAGCTAGGTCTTGAGATTTGAGTCAAATCTCAAGATCTCAAGATTGTAGCAAATGACACTACGAAGCTCTGAGAACTAGCCTTTAGACTTCGGATAACTCCAAAGAATGAAAAATCACACGGTGTCAAATCATTTGACACCGTGTGTCACATATTATTCGACGGCTTTCATCCGCAATCTTCACCTTTCGCCCAGTTTCCCGTACGGAACGGTCCTTATCAGTATATTCTGCTGGAAAAATTCGAAACCTTGCCTATTATAATCCAACCTCACAGATGTCGAATTTTTTAATTGGTTGAAAGCAATTTAAATTCTTCCGAAAAATACCAACTTTCCTTACATCGATTTCCAATATAAACGTTTTTAAAAGGAAAACTCCACATATGTTATTGAGTGGATCGATCTTCCGACATAAAATCGCGGGCAAGCCCTATTTTGGAGCGCGCATCCATATCACTCTACTTTTCGACTATCGATTTGGTCGCGACTCGAGGTCCGAACGTGAACAAAATGTCTTTCGTAAATCCTTCGAAAATGGTAATAGATATCGAAATTTCTTCTTCAGCCTTCTCTTTTTACCGTACCAAAGTTTAAGTCACGTACTGAGACCACCCTCAAAACGACCCTTAAATTTTAAAATAAAATCCCAAAATTCACGATTTACTTAGGAAAAATGCGTCACTTCCGGATTTTTTTTTTATTATATGGAATCTCTCCAAACATCGCCACTATAGCCTTATCGGCAATTTCAACCATCTCCTTTCCCCCATAACCTCAAAACCCCCTCTTTTTACACCTTTTCCCCCCAAGACGTCCCCTCATTTACACAAATTTTCCCCAAGTAAAATTCTAAACGTCATTTGCCAAATACCGAACTCGCCCAGAGAGAACTCAAACCAGAATCTTATGTAGGAAATCTTAAATGGTGTTACTAAGGAACAACTCCCTGTACATTAGTTGGATATCCCGTTCTAAATCTTCCATAATTAGAGAATGACTCGTAAATTATGCTCGACTCACTAACCAAAAAGATCTGCCTATGAACTTAGCGAATACAAATTTCGAATTGTATACATGCTTACATCAACCAAACTCTCCAGAAATACACCTTCAGTTTTGTTTGACATTAATGACGATTATCTTACAAACTGGACCAAACGCCAGAATTCGCATTCTGTGAAAACATAGAAGTACGATGTATTATTGAAATTTTGAAAAGTCATATCTCTGATAGTATAAAGCTTGTTAAAGTTGAGAATAATATCAATAGATTTTTACAATGAAACTGCATCTTGAATTCGAAATTTGTAACGTATTTTTCTTTGTTACTCCGAAACCATCCGGCCGATTTTGCCCAATAACGAACTTTACCGAGATATTTATGTCCCAATCATACTCTCAAAATTCCAATTGTCTAGCTCATTCCGTTCCCAATCATACTCTAAAAATTCCAATTGTCTAGCTCATTCCGTTCGAGAGTTATCGTGTTAACGGCTGGACGGATGGCCGGACAGAATCGATTCCGACCAAGGATTCTTGATCAGTGAGTCGAACCAAATCGTTTATTATCATTTTCAGCCAAAAATTCAAACATTTGGGCAAATTGATAAGCACTCTGTTCCGAGGAACAAGAGCGCCAAGAGCCTTCAAAACCTCATTTCACAGTCAAGTTCTACATCTGTAAAGGACCGAATCTATATTGTTGTAAGTATTATGGAGATATTATTTTTTTCCTGGAAGCTAAACTGTCTTGGGCGAGTTCAGTACCTAGATGGGCTACCGCTCTGACAATAAATGTAACAAGCACGACAAAGATCCCGACTTCCATCCTTTTCCAACTAGTTAAAATATAATTGTAAGTAGTTAGTCTTTCAAATGAAGTGAAGACATTATGACAGAGCACCAATGGTTTTTTTTACACTTCAAACTCTTGATGCCCTAATTCTACTTGCCTTCTGTTTTCATCGGAGGTGAAAATAAATTTGGAAATTCAAATGAGTCATTGGAAGATTTGTCCTGGGCGAACAGAGTATTATCGTTTTCATTCTTGGAATCCAGAGCATCAGCAGCCAAAAATGGTATTATACTAAAACAAAAATTCTTAAACAAAATAACTCCACAACGGAAGATCGAACTTACTGTAAATTAGGTAAAGATGGCGGCAGGGAGGGTTCGTTGTAATCCAAATCATAGTCATTCTCCTTCGTTTTAGATGAATTCAATAAACTTGTTATTTCAGATCCGTTCTTAACTTTCGGTGAAACGTTATCCGTCAGGGCGAAGCTGCTCTGCAGATCAATTTCTGTGATATCAGTCGATTCTGTGCTTGACGCTTCAGAGGAAGGCGTATATTGATTTGTTTCTGCTAGATTGTTGATTGTTTCTGCGTGCACTGGACTCAAATCGGTACCACCAATGCAATCGGTCGAATTCGATACAGATCTGATGGTAATTGTTTCGGAGTATTTACTGCCACCCCATATTGTAGAATTCTCTTCTAATGTTGAACCCCCATCGTTCGTGGTCCTTGATTCATCGTTTTCAGTTGAAGTGGTTGGCACTAAATCAGGATATGAAGTGGATATAGCCTCCAATAGGTTTTCCACAACAGTAGTCGTTTCTTCTGAGTAGAATATTTGGGTTGTAGTTTCAGTCACTGCATTCAAATCTTCTGTTAATGTGCTACCAATTAGATTTAAAGTTGTGCTTTTACCTCTCGAATCTATGGTTATTTCGGGCTGGGGATCCCTCTTTCTGAGATCATCTTCATCATCGTTTAGAGTACTACTTCTAAATTTACTTTCAGGATAACTTCTAGTCACATGTTTGAACCCACTCGTAGCAGCACCTTCTTTGATCATGGATTTATAGTAGAAAGGTGTTGTTGTGCTTGGGTTAAAATAAAAACCTGTAAATTGCCTCGTTGTTCCTGATGTGTCTTGATTTCGATGTGTCTTTGTATGAGATTTGGGTGTTTCAGCAATTACATAAAAAGGGTCGTTACTCTCCTTTATTTCAGGTTTGCTTCTTCTGTTGTTATGAGATACGTATGGCTTCTTTGGTTGTTCCTTGCGTAGTTTCGAGTATTCACTGCTGACTATTGGATATTGTCCGTAGTTAGGCTCAGGGTCTATTTCGATGCTACCAGCTGAAATCAGGAGATGAAGTAAATTCTATAAAACCAAAATTATGATTGATATACTTACTACAGTTATAGCTGGCAGCGCAACATTCACCAGGTTTAATAATAGGTGTGCATCCAAGAAGGGCAGGTGCACAAGACAATGGTTCACATCGCAACATAGCTCGTAGACAGTAGCAGTTATCACAAACAGAATGTCCAACACCGAGGACTTTATCACCCTCATTATAGAATTCATTGTCTACAACACAACCACCTGTAAATAACACACAATAATGAAAAGGGTCACTTGCAAGATCGTTGTTAAGTCTCTCTTTTCGTAAGAGTATGTTCAGATCAATTAATTGAAAAATTATTCGATGATGTAGCACGTGAGGCTCGTTGGAGATTAATTGATTAACTCTAATTTATGCATGATGATTTACTTTGGTGCAAATTCACCTTTCGTGCAAACAATCTGATTGAGAATAACATTTTATCAAGGCCACAAATCCTTTAATCCGAAGGAAATTTAATGAACGGGGTGGCCAAGGCAAAACATAATGGCCTGCCACTTGGTCCATCGTTCGACGAGCAATATGAGTACGCCGGATGAACCGTCTCGCACTGAAAAAGGAAGTGTGGGTAGCCATAAAAAAAGGCAGTATAGTGGTTCGTAGGACATCATCAACATAACGAGCTATTTTTTTCCAGCTTATTTTTTCAATCTTTTATACAACAGAAAGTGAAGTATATGTCTATGGGAGATGATAGTCCTACATTAGGATTCTGCAACGGTCTTCCATCATTTGGAGTTCTCAATAATCATCGTTTAGATTGGTCAAACCTGGTTTTGAAAAAAAACCATCCTGGCCTTATGAACAATGACATATTTATATTTGTAGTAGGAGACTTTTGAAAGGTTATGTATTATTTTTAGTTTGTTCGTTTTTCTGATCTCTTCTTTTCAGTTTTCAGGTGAGTTTCGGGAGAAACCTCTCCGTTTTTCATAAAGGAATCCATATTCAAGAAAGAAATGCCCATCAACATTTTAAATGTCAGCTAATTTTGTGAACAAATTCCATATTTACAAATCACAACACTCACGTAATGACAGGGTTATCTTTGCTGAGATTTTTCTCTAAAATCTTGTATCATGCTTCAAATTGTATGGTACCCCGTTACACTAACCTCTGCTAACACTTATAAAGCATATATACATATATAGTGCCCCAAAGAAAGAGGAGTGGTGATCAGCTACCATAGGCAATAGCCCCACACCTCTCAGAGAGATATTTGAGAGGTTACAATGAGGATGTAATGCAGGCTCCTATTGTAATATCCTCAAGATATCGCAAGCGTACCCTGATTCCTGTTGCGGGCTCCTCTGGGCATCGCAAGTATAACGATAATAAGTCCTATTGCGGAGTTCCTCGAGATATCACATATGTAAGCAGAAAAGACATTTCTATTTACGCTCCTCAAGTCATCGCAAGCAATACAAGAATAAGAAATTCACACTGCGAAAGTCCTCAAGATATCGCATATGTAACCAGAATAAGACATTCTTCCCATTGCGAGATCCTCAAGTCATCGTGAGTATAACGAGAAAAAAAATTCTATTACGGAGCTCCTCAAGTTATCACATATGTAACGAGAATAATACATACCTATTACGACTTTCTCAATTCATCGCAAGTTCAACAAGAAATATAAATTAGGATGTATTTCATCCCTAGCCAATTCTCGTTTCCACTGATAGATGGCGCAATGGTCTACGCTGTACCCGTAAGGACAACCGCATCGTTAAGAACCCGAGTCCTATCTCGATCTACGGACTACAGATCGAAGTGAAATCTCTGGTACCACACGTCTACAGCACATTTGAAGTAGATATAGATTCATATCACAGCGATTTTCGAGGAGATATAGAGCTCTTGGTGACCTCTCAGCAATATCACAGTAAACCTCGCAATCTATTGCTCAGGGTGAGATGTGATTGTAAACTTCCCCGTGTGATATCTCTGAGATGTTTCTGGGCTCATCCCCTCAAGCTGTCATTTGGAGTAGATATAGAGCTCTGCGACTTCCCAGCGATATCGCAGCGAACCTCGCAAACTATTCCTCAGGGTAAGCTGTTTGTGAACTTCCCCACGTGATATCCCCGAGTCGTTACTGGGCTCATCCTCTGTAGTGAACATTTGATGGTGATATATACCCCCCAGCGATATCGCAGAAGGCATCACAATTTATTATTATACCGACCCTCCTAGGTCTTCCCTAAGGAGACCCCTCATAAGCTCTTAAGAGCTTGACCGAGTTAGGAGGAATCAGTTCTGCGTAGGCTTTGTTACTGTGTTCGTGTTACGCCACCTTAAGCACAGCACTCTTCATTTTTGAACCAACAGTGAATGGTGATGATTTCCGTGACAAGAAAATTTCTTTTTAATATATACATAACACTTTCCTAATTCAAAATGTTCTCGATGTAAGATATTGGCTTTTAACCAAACCTACTCACCCAGACTGGGATTTATTTTTGGTATCATTGTTGTTGTTGTACTGATGACTGTGGTCGGTAAGGTACAATTATATTGAACAGGGCAGCATTGGTTGGGATCATATGTGGGAGTACAACCATCAATTGGCAGAAGACATTTCGGTTGAACACAGGTTTGTTTCCCTCTCAAGCAATAGCAATATTCGCAATGCGTGGAAGAGTCCATTGCTGATCCAGGAGCATAAATAGATCCATTGGATATGCAAGCTGAAATTGCTCTTGATATTATATTATATAGCCTATTTTAGGTTTATTATTACCATTAGACTCCTCCTCTCCTTCAAAGGGAAGCAGGTCAAAACCTTCTGGATCCGATCTAGCCTCCAATGTATTACCATCTCCTGAAAAATCTGCGGAAGAGGTTTCATGAAGATTATTATTATTTGTATCTAGAGCTACAGCCTTTATTATAAATCCTAGATAACTGACCTGTGCATATGAGTTCTGGGCAACAAGTTCTATACCGATGCAGGAGTATGCAACCAACAGGCGGAGGATTTGGTAGATTTGGGCACACCCTTAGATAGCACAGTAAAACCCCTCTAGTACACGTACAATTTAAACAATGTTCGAAAGTTTCAACTTCTACTCCTTCTTCGTACCTCTGGTCATCGTAAACACAATCTGCAAAGGATTAATATGTAAAAATACTAATTCAAAATAAGGCACTATTACAGAAAATACAATCTTGAAGGTAGAATGATGAACTATTGAAAATATTCTGTTTCTTTTCTTGAGACCTTTCCTAACCCATTCGAATTTGTAAGTTTGTGTATATAAATATGTATAGTAGAATAGGGTCGATAATCTCTGAAAAAAAAAAAAAAAAGCACTGACGTGAAGTCAGTACTCTTTGGCGCGCGTGTTCACGGTGGCTAATTTGAATTGAATGATGAATACTTTAAGCTCAGTGGATAGAGCGAGCCGAAGATCTTCCCAAAGGATAGGGGACACCATTCACTGTCGGTTCAAAAATTAACAGTGCTGTATCTAAGCTGCCATCAGGATAGAGCAACAAAGATGGAAAAGAACACAACTGACTCTCCTTAGTCGCACAAGCGAAGATTTGGGAGGGTCAGTATAATCCTAATCATGTTTATCGCACGCGCGCCAAATCATATTAACTTTTTACACTTTTTCTTTCATTGTTAAGTAAATCTGCTTTGGCGCGCGTGCGATAAACATTATTAGGATTATACTGACCCTCCCAAATCTTCGCTTGTGCGACTAAGGAGAGTCAGTTGTGTTATTTTCCATCTTTGTTACTCTATCCTGATGGCAGCTTAGATACAGCACTGTTAATTTTTGAACCGACAGTGAATGGTGTCCCCTATCCTTTGGGAAGATCTTCTGCTAGCTCTATCCACTGAGCTTGAAGTACTCATCATTCAATTCAAATTAGCCACCGTGAACTGGCGCGCCAAAGAGTACTGACTTCACGTCAGTGCTTTTTTTTTTTTCAAGTTCCTTCAACAAATATAGCTATCGATACAGTTTGGCTGTTAGCTTTACCGTAGATCGAAAAAAAATGCGGTTATGGGACCTCCGTTAAGAACGCAATTACCTCTTCTCCAAATCCGAACGTATTTTAGTATAGATCTACCGAATATAGTTATTTATAAATTCGCCTCAGAGCCACCATACAGACATTTCAACTCGGAAACATCGCTATTTCCCCCAAACTGACTTGTGTCCGTGCACTGAATTGACATGAATATTCTTTTAAAACCTCACAATATCGGCTCATTACTCCCAACATAACCCATACAACCCAAAACCATTCACTTCTCGTCTGCGCATGCGCAATATACTCATGGCTGCAAGTCCTCCCAAAATTACATACCTCACAAAAAACTCCGATTATCCAACACCAGTGGTTCAGGAGATATCGCATCCCTTATCCACGCATGCGCAGACCCTGTCCAGGGGATTCTATGGAGTAATAGCATCCGCCACCCCAAAACCCCAATCCTCTCTGACGAAAACTACAGCAGTTAAATGACTTCCCATCTGCGCATGCGCATAACGAAAAATGCCCGGAAAAGGCAGCATGAATTTCAAATAAATATTTTTCGGAATTTCAAGTAAAATAGAGTAATTTTTTTAATTTTTTCGTGTCACGTGATCTTCACGAAATTTTGTAAAAGTGTTCGCTTTGGTCTTTTGCATCTAACTACTGAGTTTCTATTCAATCAGATCAGTATTTTACGAGTTATTGTGGAAACAAAATTTTAAAATTTTTTAATTTTTTTTTGTCACTTTATGGCCATCCTGTCAGTCACAAAAAACTGCGATTCTCCAACACTAGTGGTTCAGGAGATATCGCATCTTGAATCCACGCATGCGCAGACCAGCACCGGGGGATTCTATGGAGGAATAACATCCTCCACCCCAAAACCCCAATCTTCTCAGAAGAAAACTCGAACAGTTAAATTATTTCTCGTCTGCTTATGCGAATAACAAAAAATGCCCAAAAGAGGCAGTTAAACCCCAGTCGTTCACCGTTCAGACTAATTTTGAAAACCAATTTAAAATTCCACACATCGTTTACGCATTAATTCAATTGCCATGCTAGTAAGTAGTCCATATTTAAATCAGTTGCCCTCGTACATATCGCAATCATTCAGATAAACGCGCAAAAAATACGTCGGAACGAAATCACCAGATGTTGGAGATATTCCATGTAGGAATTCGAAATGAAATTAATATAATTTGTCCAGTTTAGAAGTTCAAAATTATAAAATTTTTTTGAGGCTCCTAGTGGTCTGTCCGCAGTGAAATTTTGCACACCCCAAGAGGTCATTATTGGTCACCGAAGTGCCAATACTGAACTCATTCCGATATTTGGTTTCGGAATTTCCAGCAAAATATTCCGCTGATAGTTAAACATTTTTTTAATTTTTTCTACTCATGCTACCCCCACGAAATTTTGCATAAGTGTTTTCGTTGGTACTACGCATATAACTACCGAGCTTCAACTCAATCGGATCAGTTTTTGCGCGCGTGTTCATCAAGGAACAGCGTGCTATCATTTCGTCACAATGTCTGTATTTTTCGAATTTTTTTTCGAAAATGGTCTCAAACGATTAGGTTCGACTTCCTGATGAAGAATTCGAGGTCAAATTCAATTCTGTCCGTCCGGTCTGGCCGGCCGAACTGTCCGGCCAGCCGTTAGCACGATAACCGAGGGGGAAATCACTCTCAGAATTGGGTACAATATATCCAAACATAAAAAATATATCCAAATATATCCATGACATATCCAAATATATCCAAAAATATCCGAATATATCCAAATATATCCAAACATATCCAAATATATCCAAATATATCCAACTATATTCAAATATATCCAAATATATCCAAATATATCCAAATATATCCAAATATATCCAAATATATCCAAACATATCTAAACATAAGTATATCGAAATATATCTAACCATCGATCTAAATATAATCACTTGTGCTTGAGTTCCATTTCGCTGAGATCAATTTTGTGGAACCCCATAAAAATGGATATTTTTTGCGCGTATGTTCTGGGTAACATCGCGTTATCATTTTGCCCAAATGTCTGTAAGTTTCGAATGTTTTGACGGAAATGGTATCAAACGATTTGGTTCGACTCCCCAATGAAGAATTCGAGGTCAAATTTGATTCTGTCCGGCCGGCCGTCCGGCCGTTGCCACGATAACTTGAGAACGGAAAGAGCTAGCGACTTGAAATTTTCAGGGTAGGTGGCGTATCCCAATACGACGGATAAGTTCTTTAATGGGCATATTCAGCCCAATGGTTTCCGAGTAATAATTTTGTTTTCAACCAATATGAATCCGATCGAATTGAAACTTGGTGAGTAGTTGTAGAATATGAACCTAAGCACGTTTGTAAAATTTTGTGCAAATCGTAAGGCTAGAAAATTATTTAAAAAATTATTAAAAAATATTTTTGTTGTCACGATAACTTGAGAACGGAAAGAGATAGCGGCTTGAAGTTCTTAGATTAGGATGTGCATCTGAACACGACGTTTGAGTTTGTTTATAAGCATAATCGGCCTAACGGTTTTAGAGTTATAGCAATCTGAAATTTGGTTGTTTTTTTCTCCTCATTAACTCGAAAAATACTAAACTGATTGAATTGAAACATGGTTATTAGTTGTAGAATGCCAACGCGAAGATTCTTGCAGAATTTGGTGAGGATAGTATTCATGGAAAATTTTTAAGAAATCATTGAAAATTAGTAAAAGAAATTCTATATATCAGTATCTATTTCTCTGAAATTGCTGAAATTTTGCAAGAGCCATTAGAACCCAACTATACTGTCAAGTTTTAAGTTTTAACATCATCGGTTTAATATTGTTGGAGATTCGAGCAGCCTTGATGTGCAGTAGATGGGTGACCATTGCCTCGATAACTTTCGAACAAAAGGAGATAGGGACTTGCAATTTTCCGGGTTGGTTGCATATCCAAATGGTAGAGTTAAGTTCGTTTTTGGGCATAATCGGTTTAACGGTTTCCGAGTCATACCCACCTGGAATATTATTTCCTCGATAACTCAAAAAATATAGATTCGATCGAATTGAAGCTTGGTAACTATTAGTAGAAAACCGACATTAAGACGATTTTTTAAGAACCGTACCCCTAGAAAATTTCAAAAAAATTACGAAAAAAAAATGGTTCAAGCACTGACGTGAAGTCAGGAGCTTTTGCGCGTATGTTCTATTGTCCATTTTCCTGTATTGGACACCCTTAATCGAATTTACCATTGTAAATTATGTTGTATGAATTTACCATGCTGTTACCATGTTGTTTGAATTTACCATGGTGAATTCGAATTACATTCGAATTACATGAACTTAGAGTACCTTTTCGATAGAAAACCGTAAGTGGATTAATTATGAGTATACATTTTTATAATATACAGGGTCCGCAAAAAGTATAGATCAAAATAATTTGGTAACCCCGCTGTAATACGTCAATAGATAATCCAAATTTGTCGAAATGACATGTGCTGTCAAATCGTGTTATCCTATTAGTAAGTACTATTATGAGGTTGCTGAGATAGCAATGTGGATAGCAATATGTTTGCTTAATATATGCTTCTAAAATTGTCATTAAATTTATTTATCAAGATCAAAGGAGCAATCTGCAATGATTCAACCTCGTGAAAATGGGTTGTTGCAAAACTCACACTCGGTGCATAGTTTTCACAACTCGACATACCTAAGGAAAGTATCATCGAAATGTCTAGAGCAAGGCTGGAGACAATCATAGCAGATTGTCCATTTATTCCTTATATGTGAGTAGGTAGTGGATTACGAACAAATTATTTTAATAGTTCAAAATATATTAATAAAATACTAACCTCTTTTCATAATTTGAAATTTAATCGCTCATACCACTTATACATTCTTTTCTGTATTATGAACCTTAACTCAAGAAAAAATGATTGATACACCGTTAGGGGATTAATTATGAGTATACATTTCTATAATATACAGGGTCCGCAAAAAGTATAGATCAAAATAATTTGGTACTCTTGCTGTAATACGTCAATGGATGATCCAAATTTGTCAAAATGACATGTGCTGATTCGTACTGATAAACAACTGATACCTGCCAATTACAAGTTAATATCTGTAATCTAATCTAAAAAAGTATTTAAGATTTTCACTTTATCGCCCTGTAGAATGTTAACGGGAAGGTTTAGCAAAAAATGTTGTTTAAATTTTCTCAATTTCTCGTCCATATCTATACAATCCCTAATTTACGGTACTTTATTCTGAATATATTCAGTATCACTAATATAACTAGGCAGCTTTCTGAACTTTAAATATAAAATAAAACGCAAGCTGTTTGTTATTTATGCAGACATAACCTCAAAAAGCTACTGAGCATGCGCAGATGAAAGAACAACAGTAAATATATATCCAATCATATCCAAATATATCCACATATTTCTAAATATATCCAAATATATCCAAGTATATCCAAAAATATCCAACCATATCCAAATATATCCAAATATATACAAACATATCCAAACATATCCAAATATATCCAAATATATCCAAACATATCCAAATACATCCAAGCATATCCACAGTCGGTACAATAATATCCACGAGTGAACTCCCCCTCGACGATAACTCTCGAACGGAACGACTTAGAGCGTTGAAATTAGCAGGGTAGTTTTGTAGCGTAAATATCTCGGACAAGTTCGTTAACGGGCGAAATCCACCGAGCGGTTTCGGAGTTAAGGCCGTTTTTAGTCAAAACGTTTTTAATGAATATTTCCGGAACCAATCACACGATCTTTCTGAAATTTGGCAGCAAATTGTAGAATCATGACCTTTATATGCCTGCGAAGTTTTGTTTTGATCGGACGGCCCTAAAGTAGCAAAAAAAAATTAAAAAATTTTAAAATTTTGTTTTCAGGATAACTCGAAAAATACTGATCTGATTAAATTGAAACTCAGCAGTTAGATGCAATAGACCAATGCAAACACTTTTGCAAAATTTCGTGAAGATCACGTGACATGAAAAAAATAAAAAAATTACTACTATTTTGCGAAATACTTTGCTTAAAATGCCGAAACCTATTTTTTTGAGGTTCATACTGCCCTTTCCGGACATTTTTCGTTGTGCGCATGCGCAGATGAGAAGTCATTTAACTGCTGTAGTTTTCGTCAGAGAGGATTGGGGTTTTGGGGTGGCGGATGCTATTCCTCCATAGAATCCAGATCCCTGATGAGGGTCTGCGCATGCGTAGATTAATGATGTGATATCTTCCGAACCACTAGTGTTGGAGAATCGGAGTTTTTTGTAAGGTGTGTTATTTTGAAAGGACTTTTAGGCGCGAGTAGATTGCGCATGCGCAGAAGAGAAGTGACTGTTTTTGGGTTGGATGGGTTATGTTGGGAGTGCTGAGTCGATATTGTGAGGTTTTAAAAGAATATTCATAGCAATTCAGTGCTCGGACACTAGTCAGTTTGGGGGAAATACCGTTGTTTCCGAGTTGAAGTGTGCATACCGTGGCCCTAGGGCCAATTTTGAAATTGATGTTACCCCTTACGGGCATTTTTCGTTATGCGCATGAGCAGACCATCAGTGATTTAACTGCTGAAGTTTTCGTCAGAGAGGATTGGGGTTTTGGGGTGGCGGATGCTATTCCTCTACAGAATCCCCTGGAGAGGGCCTGCGCATGCGTGGATTCAAGAGGCGATATCTCCTGAACCACTAGTGTTGGAGAATCGGAGTTTTCTGTATTTATTTATTTATTTATTTATTTATTCATTTAATATTCGTGCACATAAGTAAATACTTTGTACATGAAACCAACGGTACATCCCATTTGAACACAAAAGCAATAATAAAAAGCATTAAAAAAACGACAAAAATAACAATGTTTAAAATACACAAAGATACAAACATCTTAAAGAGCAGAATAAATAGAACATATTATGACCTACTACTAACAATTAACAATTGATAAAACTTTGGCCTTAAAGCGAGGAAGAGACAGCCCAAAAATTTCCAATTCAGGGGTCAAGTCATTGAACAATCCGGTGGTACGATGCAAATAGAAGTTTTTTCTGTAGTTAGTACGTGGGGTGTCCTGATAAAAGATGTGCGTGCTCCGAGTACACATTCTCGGAGCGTTAAAATTGAATTTAGACAATAACTGAGGACAGTCCACCATACCGTTCAACAACTTATATGTAAATAATAGGTCCTGGTGAGACCTTCTAACTGATAGAGAGGTCATACCAAGTATTGATCTTATGTGATCATAATTTAATTCCGTTAGCGGAACTCCAAGTTTGTAAGCGCATATTCGAAGGAACTTATTTTGAACTCTCTCCAGGCAATTCACATATATGGCGTAAGATGGTGACCATACAACCGATGCGTATTCTGCAATACTTCTAACCAATGAGCAATAAACTATCTTGAACGTTTCAACGCTGTACAATGAAGTATTGCGCTGAATAAAACCTAAAAGTTTCATACATTTTTTTTTAACTTTGAAAATGTGATCACCAAATGTCAACTTAGAGTCCAGTTCCACACCTAGATCTTTGACTTTGCTCGCCCTATGCAAAAGACTATCGCCAACGTAATATAATATATTATTTGTAACACCACGATGGTATGACATCACACTGCACTTCTCAACATTCAATAAAAGTCTATTTAGCTCACACCAATTGAAAAATCTATCTAAATCCTGCTGAAGCAGGAGAGCATCATCAGACCTGGAAACGGGCCTAAATATTTTGAGGTCATCTACAAATAAAAGAAATTGGCTATTTTGAAACACATCACCAATATCGTTAATAAACAACAAAAACAACATGGGACCCAAGTGGCTGCCCTGAGGCACCCCCGAGGGAGCGGAAAAGAAAGGTGAATTGAAGCATCCATATCGCACCGAATAACGTCGACCTCGCAGAAAGCTCTCTACCCAACTATACATGGCACCTCTAAAACCCATCAAGTGAAGCTTATACAGCAACAACGAGTGGTTCACTCTATCAAACGCCTTACGAAAATCGGTATAAATACAGTCTACGCTGTAACCACGTTCCATCGCTGAAGTGACGCAATCTAGAAATACTAACAGATTAGTGACAGTGGATCTACACTTGACAAAACCATGCTGCTCCCCTATTATAGCAATCGAACACTTCCATGCAACGTAAGTACACACTAACTTATCGAACAATTTGGACATCACAGGTGGTACACAGATCCCCCGATAATTAGACACTAACTGCTTATCCCCTGTCTTAAAAATAGGCAAAATGAAACCATCCTTCCAAGCAGATGGGAAAATACCAACGTTTAAAGAATTATTAAATAAATCGCGCAATGGTACAGACAGACTGAACGAACATTCCTTCATCAAGAATGATGGAATGCCATCCGGCCCAACTGAGTATGAACTCTTCAACCCCGACAAACCCTCATATACATCAGATATAGAAAGCGACATATCATTCACATCGACGACCTCCGGAATAACAAATGGGGGGATAACTATGTCCTCAGATACAAACACTTCACTAAAAAATTTTGCAAATAACTCCGCTACGTCCGCACCATTCGAACTAATCTCATTGTTAAAGGACACTCTGCTAGGAAGTGAGGATGTCCCCTTAAGTGACCGTATATGGCTCCAAAAATACTGGGGATCAGACTTAATACGAGATTCAATCAGCAAATTGTACGCCTGAAAACACTGTTTACTTCTTTCCTTACATTGACCCCGTATATCGCGAAATATTTCATAATCATGCTGCGAACAAGTTCGCTTATAATGGTGTATATGGTGTGTGATTTTGGGAGGACTTTCAGCCGCAAGTAGATTGCGCATGCGCAGAAGAGAAGTGACTGTTTTTGGGTTGTATGGGTTATGTTGGGAGTGCTGACCCGATATTGTGAGGTTTTAAAAGAATATTCATGGCAATTCAGTGCAAGGACAAGTCAGATTGGGGGATGTAGCGTTGTTTCCGAGTTAAAGTGTCCGTATCGTGGCCCTGGGGCTAATTTCGAAATTGATGTTACCCCTTACGGGCATTTTTCGTTATGCGCATGAGCAGACCATCAGTGATTTAACTGCTGGTGCTTTCGTCAGAGAGGATTGGGATTTTGGGGTGGCGGATGCTATTCCTCTATAGAATCCCCTGGTGAGGGTCTGCGCATGCGTGGATTCAAGAAGCGATATCTCCTGAACCACTAGTGTTGGAGAATCGGAGTTTTTTGTGAGGTGTGTAATTTTGGGAGGACTTGCAGGTACGAGTATATTGCGCTTGCGCAGATGAGAAGTGAATGGTTTTGGGTTGTTTGGGTTATGTTGGAAGCAATGAGCCGATATTGTGAGGTTTTAAAAGAATATTCATGTCAATTCAGTGCACGGACACAAGTCAGTTTGGGGGAAAAAGCGTTGTTTCCGAGTTGAAATGTCTGTATGGTGGCCCTGAGGCGAATTTATAAATAACTATATTCGGTAGATCTATATTAAAATACGTTCGGATTTGGAGAAGAGGCAATTGCGTTCCAAACGGAGGTCCCACAACCGCATTTTTTTTCGATCTACGGTAAAGCTAACAGCCAAACTGTATTGATAGCTATATTTGTTGAAGGAACTTAAAAAAAAAAAAAAAGCACTGACGTGTAGTCAGTACTCTTTGGCGCGCGTGTTCACGGTGGCTAATTTGAATTGAATGATGAGTACTTCAAGCTCAGTAGATAGAGCGAGCCGAAGATCTACCCAAAGGATAGTGGACACCATTCACTGTCGGTTCAAAAATTAACAGTGCTGTATCTAAGCTGCCATCAGGATAGATTAACAAAGTTGGAAAAGAACACAAGTGACTCTCCTTAGTCGCACAAGCTCCTAGAAGATTTGGGAGGGTCAGTATAATCCTAATCATGTTAATCGATCGCGCGCAAAAGCAGATTGACTTAACAATGAAAGAAAAAGTGTAAAAAGTCAATCTGCTTTGGCGCGCGTGCGATTAACATGATTAGGATTATACTGGCCCTCCCAAATCTTCTAGGAGCTTGTGCGACTAAGGAGAGTCACTTGTGTTCTTTTCCAACTTTGTTAATCTATCCTGATGGCAGCTTAGATACAGCACTGTTAATTTTTGAACCGACAGTGAATGGTGTCCACTATCCTTTGGGTAGATCTTCGGCTCGCTCTATCTACTGAGCTTGAAGTACTCATCATTCAATTCAAATTAGCCACCGTGAACACGCGCGCCAAAGAGTACTGACTACACGTCAGTGCTTTTTTTTTTTTTTCAATTTTATTTTCAAATATTTAACATTTTTTTTTCTAGTTTACAGCTATCCGATCATTATGAGACTTCGCAGGCATATAAAGGTCATGATTATACAATTTGATGCTAAATTTCAGATCGATCGAGTGATCGGTTTCGGAAATATTTTCGAAAAACGATTTATCTAAAAATGGCCGTAACTCCGAAACGGCTCGATGGATTTTGCCCTTTAACGAACTTGTCCGAGATATTTACGCTTCAAACATGCCCTGCAAATTTCAACGCTCTAACTTGCTCCGGTCGAGAGTTATCGTGCTAACGGCCGGCCGGCCGGACCGGACGGACAGAATTGAATTTGACCTCGAATTCTTCATCAGGGAGTCGAACCCAATCGTTTGAGACCATTTTCGCTAAAAAATTCGAAAAATACAGTCATTGTGACGAAATGAGGAGTAACTTTTCAAAACGCATTATGTCCAATTTGGGCGAAATTGAGTTTGAAGCGGATTCAGAAATGATTTATATTGCTCTATAGCACTATGTAAAAAAAAAAAGCACTGACGTGAAGTCAGTACTCTTTGGCGCGCGTGTTCACGGTGGCTAATTTGAATTGAATGATGAGTACTTCAAGCTCAGTGGATAGAGCGAGCCGAAGATCTACCCAAAGGATAGTGGACACCATTCACTGTCGGTTCAAAAATTAACAGTGCTGTATCTAGGCTGCCATCAGGATAGAGTAACAAAGTTGGAAAAGAACACAACTGACTCTCCTTAGTCGCACAAGCTCCTAGAAGATTTGGGAGGGTCAGTATAATCCTAATCATGTTTATAGCACGCGCGCCAAAGCAGATTGACTTTTTACACTTTTTCTTTCATTGTTAAATCACTCTGCTTTTGCGCGCGTGCTATAAACATGATTAGGATTATACTGACCCTCCCAAATCTTCTAGGAGCTTGTGCGACTAAGGAAAGTCAGTTGTGTTATTTTCCAACTTTGTTACTCTATCCTGATGGCAGCCTAGATACAGCACTGTTAATTTTTGAACCGACAGTGAATGGTGTCCACTATCCTTTGGGTAGATCTTCGGCTCGCTCTATCCACTGAGCTTGAAGTACTCATCATTCAATTCAAATTAGCCACCGTGAACACGCGCGCCAAAGAGTACTGACTTCACGTCAGTGCTTTTTTTTTTTTTTCAAGTTCCTTTAACAAATATAGCTACCTATCAATACAGTTTGGCTGTTAGCTTTACTGTAGATCAAAAAAAATTGCGGTTGTGGGACCTCCGTTAGGAAAGCAATTGCCTCTTCTCCAAATCCGAACGTATTTTATTATAGATCTACCGAATATAGTTATTTATAAATTTGCCTCAGGGCTACCATACAGACATTTCAACACGGAAACAACGCTATTTCCCCCAAACTGACTTCTGTCCGTGCACTGAATTGACATGAATATTCTTTTAAAACCTCACAATATCGGCTCATTACTCCCAACATAACCCAAACAACCCAAAACCATTCACTCCTCGTCTGCGCATGCGCAATATACTCGTGGCTGCAAGTCCTCCCAAAATTACACACCTCACAAAAAACTCCAATTCTCCAACACTAGTGGTTCAGGAGATATCGCTTCTTGAATCCACGCATGCGCAGACCCTCACCAGGGGATTCTATAGAGGAATAGCATCCGCCACCCCAAAATCCCAATCCTCTCTGACGAAAGCACCAGCAGTTAAATCACTGATGGTCTGCTCATGCGCATAACGAAAAATGCCCGTAAGGGGTACATTAATTTCGAAATTAGCCCCAGGGCCACGGTACGGACACTTTAACTCGGAAACAAAGCTACATCCCCCAAACTGACTTGTCCTTGCACTGAATTGCCATGAATATTCTTTTGAAACCTCAAAATATCGGCTCAGCACTCCCAACATAACCCATACAACCCGAAAACAGTCACTTCTCTTCTGCGCATGCGCAATCTACTTGCGGCTAAAAGTCCTCTCAAAATCACACACCTTACAAAAAACTCCGATTCTCCAACACTAGTGGTTCAGGAGATAGCACATCTTTAATCCACGCATGCGCAGACCCTCAATAGGGGATTCTATGGAGGAATAGCATCCGCCACCCCAAAACCCCAATCCTCTCTGACGAAAACACCTCCAGTTAAATCACCGATGGTCTGCTCATGCGCATAACGAAAAATGCCTGTAAGAGGTAACATCAATTTCAAAATTAGCCCCAGGGCCACGGTACGAACGCTTTAACTCGGAAACAACGCTACATCCCCCAAACTGACTTGTCCTTGAACTGAATGGCTATGAATATTCTTTCAAAACCTCACAATATCGACTCAGCACTCCCAACATAACCCATCCTATTAAAAAACAGTCATTTCTCTTCTGCGCATGCGCAATCTACTCGCGGCTAAAAGTCCTCCCAAAATAACACACCTTACAAAAAACTCCGATTCTCCAACACTAGTGGTTCGGGAGATATCGCATCTTTAATCTACGCATGCGCAGACCCTCATCAGGGATCTGGATTCTATGGAGGAATAGCATCCGCCACCCCAAAACCCCAATCCTCTCTGACGAAAACTACAGCAGTTAAATGACTTCTCATCTGCGCATGCGCACAACGAAAAATGCCCGGAAAAGGAAGCATGAACCTCAAAAAAATAGGTTTCGGCATTTTAAGCAAAATATTCCGCAAAATAGTAGTAATTTTTTGATTTTTTTCATGTCACGTGATCTTCACGAAATTTTGCAAAAGTGTTTGCATTGGTCTATTGCATCTAACTACTGAGTTTCAATTTAATCAGATCAGTATTTTTCGAGTTATTTTTGAAATTTTTTTTTGCCACTTTAGGGCCGTCCGGTCATAACAAAACTTCGCAGGCATATAAAGGTCCTGATTCTACAATTTGATGCAAAATTTCAGAAAGATCGAGTGATCGGTTCCGGAAATATTCATAAAAAACGTTTTGACTAAAAACGACCTTAACTCCGAAACCGCTCGGTGGATTTCGCCCGTTAACGAACTTGTCCGAGATATTTACGCTACAAAACTACCCTACAAATTTCAACGCTCTAAGTTGTTCCGTTCGAGAGTTATCGTGCTAACGGCCGGCCGACCGGACGGACAGAATTGAATTTGACCTCGAATTCTTCATCAGGGTGTCGAACCCAATCGTTTGAGACCATTTTCGAAAAAAAATTCGAAAAATACAGACATTGTGACGAAATGATAGCACGCTGTTCCTTGCGGAACACGCGCGCAAAAATATTCCAAATGGCATTATGTCCCTGTGTAATTCAAATCCAAAGTATGTAAGCCGCATCGCAATGAATTATATTTACGTTTGCATTTTTGAAACAAATAAAATATAACCAAAAACAGTTTTTGTCGCATCTTAATTAGGTTACAGGCCAACACTTACTGTGCAGACTATTTTCTCTAAATGTATAAAAAATCGCAACAAACAGCATTATTTTCAATTTCAACCACATCAAAACGCAATATATACAATGGGATTAATCAAAACGCATTAAGTCCAAACGTTTTTTACATTTTCTGTGTATATCTGATCAATATTGATTTAAATGAGATTAGTTATTACCTTTAGATGTAAATTTCTATCAAACAAACTCGACATACTCAAATTATAAGCCAGGGTGGAAGAAAGAATCGTTTTTCGTTGATTCCCAATAAAATGGTTTTTGGACTTTATGCGTTTTGAAAAGTTACTCCTCAAATGATAGCACGCTGTTCCTTGCGGAACACGCGCGCAAAAATAATAATAGTAGGATGAAACCCATTGTAGAAGGAATAGAATATAACAAAAATGAAAGGAAAAATAATTTACAGGCTATCTGAGGTCGGGAAGTGAAGGGTATGAGTTTTTAAGGGTAAAAAACGTTTTATCCCGATTTCCGGCAAAACAAAAAGTTCTATAGAAAAAGTTAAATGGCAAAGTTGTAGGTAATGAAAAGATCTACAACTTTTGTTTGTATAATTTTTTCAGATAACTTCAAACTTTATGTGAAAATTTCAAATAACTAAGATTTTAGGTTTTTTATTTTTATCTTTTACAAAAAAAAAAATTTTTCACGAGATTTGGTACAAACTTAATATAGGAAAAGCAGCCTAATTTTCAACCGAAAATTCTCACATCAAAATATCTGCCTTTTTAAAAATAGTCAATGGCCTTTTTGTTCGTTGAAAGTTAATAAAGTCAACTGTTATTTCTCAGCATTTACTGAGAATATTTACCATAGTAATGTATATTTTTTTTACACAACCGGAAAGTTGAGGTTTCAGTGAACAAAAAGCCTACCGACTTTTTTAAAAAAGGAGATATTTTGACTTGAGAATTATGAATTATCGATTGAATATTAGGGTGCTTTTTCGATATTAAGTCAAAGTAAGAAGAAAAAATTAATATTTCGAATAAAAAAATTACAGTGTGTTTTGGGACATAAAAAAGTAAGTTCTTACCAAATTTCGT
Organism: Halyzia sedecimguttata; assembly: GCA_937662695.2. Taxonomy (NCBI): domain Eukaryota; kingdom Metazoa; phylum Arthropoda; class Insecta; order Coleoptera; family Coccinellidae; genus Halyzia; species Halyzia sedecimguttata. Next base: position 83,442,999 of record OW569414.2, on the reverse strand, counting down.
GAAAAAAATTTTTTTTTTAAAGATAAAAATAAAAAACCAAAAAATATGTTATTTAAATTTTTCACATGCATTTTGAGGTTATGTAAAAAATGTTTAAATTCGAAAGTTGAAGATCTTCACATTACCTACAACATTGCCATTTAAGTTTTCTCCATAAGACTTGTATTTTTACCGAAAATCGAGATAAACCGTTTTTTACCCTTAAAAACTCACTCCCTTCCACTTCCCGAGCTCAGATCAGCCGTAAATTATTTTTCATTTTTGTTATTTCTCTTCCTTTTCCAATGGGTTTCATCCTACTATTATTTTTTTTTCACTTTTTACCATTTTCAAGGGCTTCAGCACTGGTCTGTAAGCATTAAAAGCAGGCTATTTTCTCACAGCTGTTTATATCATATGATATGATACGTTATGATATGATATGATATGATATGGTATGATAAAATATTATTTGATATGTTATATACTGACACTCCTCGATCTTCCGAGAAGACCCATCAAATGCTTGTGTGAGTTAGGACAATCAGTTTTGTTGACGTGTTTCAATTTGAATGCATATCGGATCTCAAATGACCATAAATTTCAGTACTGTACGGCATTGCAAATCAGTGTAATATATTTATTACTAAGGCTCACAATTTCAAGCGAGTGCTTTTCAAATTTTTTGTTTGCAAATTGGAGAGAATGTGCGTGCAAGCTAGGACTGTTTAGATAATGGATATCCCATCAGAGGCCACCCAAACAATTAATCATTCTAATTTTTTTCCATCAGACATCTCAATTTCGATGCATCAAACCAGTTTGCGACATGTCGCGGAATTAGATAAGGATTCTTAATTGCCACTCTGGCCACCTGAATATCTTCTGAGACACTCCTTCTTGGACGCCCTGAACATTAATCGAACACGGGAGTATTATTCTAGTGTATATTTTTTCGACTTGTGTTTGACTATGGGTGAATAAATTAAAATGAATCTGATTTTTTTCATAAATTAGGCTCTTCGCAGCGAGTGTCTGGGTGGCCAGGAGATCACTAGGCACAATAAGTAATTTCAAGGTCATTCCAATGGACTCGTTGATTAGGAGGGTGAAAAAAACGTAATTAATTATTTTATCGTATCATCAATTATAATGATCCTTTTATGTTTCTACTTTATTCATAGTTAAAGGGAACATAATATAAGGAGCAAATGGAAAAATTGGTTCAAGCACTGACGTGAAGTCAGGAACTTTTGCGCGTACGTTCTATTGTCCATTTTTCGGTATTGGACACTCTTAATCGATTTTTTTTTAACTTTCTAGGGGTACAGTTCCTATAAAATTTCAAACACATCTTTATGTCGATATTCTACAACTAGTTACCAAGCTTCAATTCGATCGAATCTATATTTTTTGAATTATCGAGGAAATAATATTCTAAAACCATTGGCCGATTATGCCAGTAAACGGACTTAACTCTCCCATTCGGATACGCAACATACTCTGAAAATTGCAAGTCCCTATCTATTTCGTTCGAAAGTTATCGAGCGCAACGGTCACCCATCCATCTACTGAACTCACACAAGGCTGCTCGAATCTGCTACAATATATATCTCCGAGCGTGTTCAAACTTGGTTCTTGGCAGTAGAGTTTGGTTCTGAAGGCTCCCGCAAAATTTCAGCGATGTCGGACGATTAGTTACTGATATATATAATTTTTTTCAATAATTTTCAATGATTTTTAAGAAATTTTTTATTAATATGATCCTCAAGAAGTTTGGCAAGAATTTTCTTGTTGGCAAAAAAATTACGAAAAATTATTATGTATCTCACGATAGCTTGAGAACAGAAAGAGATAGCGATTTGTAGTTTTTAGGGTTGATTGAGCAGCCGAATGCGACATTCAAGTTTGTTCATAAGCATAATCGACCCAACGATACGAGGAATTATACCAATCTAAAATTTGGTTGTTATTTACTCAATAACTCTAAAAATACAAACCCGATCCAATTGAAGCAAGGATACTAGTTGTAGAATGCCAACGCGAAAATTCTTGCAAAATTTCGTAAAGATCTTATAACTAGAAATTTTTTTAAAAATCATTGAAAAAAATTCTATAATCAGTAACTATTCCTCCGACATCTCTGAAGCGCCTTCAGAGCCTAACTCTACTGCTAAGTTTCAAGTTTGAACACGATCGGATCTATATTGTTGGAGATCCGAGCAGCCTTGTGTGAGTTCAGTAGCTGGATGGGTGATCGTTGCCTCGTTAACTTTCGAACGAAAGCAGATAGGGACTCACAATTTTCAGGGTAGGTTGCGCATCCGAATGGGAGGGTCAAGTTCGATAACTTCGGTAATAACCTTGTCAAATATAGACTCGATTGAATTGAAGTTTGGTAACTAGTAGTAGAATATCGACTTAGAGACGTGTGTAAAACTTTGTAAGAACCGTACTCCTAGAAAATAAAAAAAAAATTGGTTCAAGCACTAACGTGAAGTCAGGAGCTTGTGCTATGCGGGTATGTTCTATTGTCCATTCTCCTGAATTGGACACTCTTAATCGAATTTACCATGATGCATTATATTGTCTGTTCTCTTGTATATTGGACACTTTTAATCGAATTTACCATGGTAAATTCGATTAAGAGTGTCCAATACAGGAGAATGGACAAAAGAACATACGCGCAAAAGCTCCTGACTTCACGTCAGTGCTAAAACAATTTTTTTTTCGTGAAGTCAGGAGCTTTTGCTCGAATTTACCATGGTAAATTCGATTAAGGGTGTCCGAAACAGGAGAACGGACAATATAATTCACCATGGGTAAATCGATTAAGAGTATCCAATAAAAGAGAATGGACAATAGAACATACGCGCAAAAGCTCCTGACTTCACGTCAGTGCTTGAACCAATTTTTCATTTAACTTTTTTGTTTGTCAAACAATGATAAATAAATATCTCTTGACATTCCATTTTTGCGCGCGTGTTCCGCAAGGAACAGCGTGCAATCATTTCGTCATAATGTCTGTATTTTTCGATTTTTTTTTTCGAAAGTGGTCTCAAACGATTGGGTTCGACTCCTTGATGAAGATAATTCTATGAACGAACAAGTCAGTTTCGAGGATATAGCGTTTTCGAGTTGATATGTCTGTGTCGTGGCCCTGGGGCCAATTTATAAATAACTATATTTGGATGATCAATTTTAAATTACTTTCGGATTTGGAGAATAGACGAAGAAATTGCGTTCCTATTTCGAAATTCATGTAACCCCTTTCGGAGATTTTTCGTTTCACGCATGAACAGACAAGAAGTGTTTTAACTGCTGGAGTTTTCGTCTGAGAGGATTGGAGTTTTCAGTTGATGGATGCTATTCCTACATAGAATCCCCTTGGAAGTGTCTGCGCATGCGTGGATTGGAGCAGTGATATCTTCTGAACCAATGGTGTTGAAGAATCAGAATTTTGTGTGAAGTGTTATTTTCAGGGAACTTTAAGCCACGAGTAGATTGCGTGTGCGCAGAGGAGACGTTTGGATTGTATAGCTCATGTTGGGCCATCATTTTAAGGTTTAAGAGAAATTTCAAGGCAATTCTGTGCACAGACAAGTCAGTTTCGGGGAAATAGCGTTGTTTCCGAGTTGAAATGTCTGTACCGTGGCCCAGGCGCGAATTTATAAATAACTTTATTCCAAAGATCTATATTAAATTACGTTCGGATTTGGAGAAGAGGCAATTGCGGTCCTAACGTAGGTCCCTTAACCGCATTTTTTTTCGATCTACGGTAAAGGTTACAGCCAAACTGTATTGATAGCCATATTCGTTAAAGGAACTTGAAAAAATAAAAAAAAAACACTGACGTGAAGTCAGTACTATTTGGCGCGCGTGTTCACGGTGGATAATTTGAATTGAATGTACTTCAAGCTCAGTGGATACAGCGAGCCGTAGATCTACCTAAAGGATAGTGGACACCATTCACTGTCGGTTCAAAAATTAACAGTGCTGTATCTAAGCTGCCATAAGGAAAGAGTAACAAAGTTGAAAAAGAACACAACTGACTCACTGACCAGTCGCACAAGCTCCTAGAAGATTCTGAGGGATCTCCTCGGTAAAGACTTGGAGGGGTCAGTATAATCATAATCATGTTTATAGCACGCGCGCCAAAAGCAGATTGACTTAACAATGAAAGAAAAAGTGTAAAAAAAGCATTGACTTGGGGTCAACCTGCTTTGGCTGCTCAACTCCTTTCGTTCGAGAGTTATCATGCCTACGGCCGGCCGGACAGAATCAATTTCGAACTCGGATTCTTGATCAGTGGGTCGAACCAAATCGTTTGAGACCATTTTCAGCCAAAAATTCTAAAATTACAGATTTTAGGGTAAATTGATAAGCACTCTGTTCCGAGGAACAAGAGCGCCAAAAACTGTCTTTGATTTACTGCATTTATTCCAAGTTAGAGAGTCGCACTGCATGAATGTTCATACTTGAAAATCGAAATACGCCACTGATTAATGATGATGAAAATTAATTTCGTCCGATCGGCAAAACGTAAAGTCTCCAATACCGTTATGCATCGCTTACGTATTCACTGCCTCTCTTGCTCTTTGATCAATAGCAATTCCGAGCCTTCAAAATACTAAATAAAAGTTACATAATAGTCGGGACGATAAGAAAATGAATGTGTACAAGGTGTGTTCGAGAATTAATATCAGGAAATATCTGCACCATGACCCCGGCTCAAGATGAAAATAAGTTGTCCAATATGAAGAGGTATCTTGTGTATATACCGTATACCGATACAGGTACATTGAGCCATCCAGTTTCAAAGTTCTAATGGTCTAGGATCCGAACAGAGGTCGTCCTGCACTCATCTATTTACCAGATAAAACTTTTTTTATTCAGTCTCATTGATAGACGCATACATCCCGAATATTGTGCCTATCAAAATATATTCAAGGCTATTTAAAAATTAAATTTAAACAAAAGTGTCTCTTGAAAAAAATGCTTCAAAAATTATCTTATAAAAAATGAGCAATCTACAATGCTTCAATGCCTTAATGATTCAAAAATTGTCATTAAATTTATTTATCAAGATTAAATGAGCAATCTGCAATGATTCAACCTCGTGGAATGGGTTGTTGCAACTTATACTCGGTGCATAGTTTTCACAACTCGAAATACCTAAGGAAAGTATCATCGAAATGTCTAGAGTAAGGCTGGATACAATCAAAGCAGATTGTCCATTTATTCCTGATATTTGAATAGGTAGTGGATTAAGAGCAAATTATTTTAATACTACAAAATATATTAATAACATACTATCCTCTTTTCATAATTTAAAATTGAATAGTTCATACCACTAACACATTCTTTTCTTTGTATTATGAACCTTAACTCAAGAAAAAATTATTGATACACAAATGTAGATCCATATTTCAGTATTTTTTTGCTATCAACATCATGAAAAAACTGTATATAGGAACATGTCTCACTACTTAAGGAAGTAAAAGGTAATATTAACCTCAGTGGTCAACGTACAATAATTTCTCTTGATGATTCCATTATGTTCTTCTTTCCTATTGCCTCCATAAACTACATCAAAACAGTTTTGTATATATTCACAAATTCAAGAATCGAATACCTTCCAAAAGAAAATAACAACTATGAATCGACAATCTCTACAAAAGATGACATTTGTGAATAGTGATCACAGACAGATTCTATGTTCACATTCTGTGAATACATAGAACTTACGATGTATTATTGAAACTTTGAAACATCATATCACCGAAAGTATTAGCTTGTTAGAGTTGAACATGATAACAATGGATTCTTAGGGGAAACTGAATCTTAAAAAAATTTGAATTCAAAAGTTTTTTTTCGTTACTCCGAAACTATTAGACCGATTTTGCCCAATAAAGAACTTAACCGAGATATTTATCCCTCAAACCTACTCTGAAAATTTCAACTGTCTAGCTCATTCCGTTCGAGAGTTATCGTGTTAACGGCCGGATGGACGGATGGACGGCCGGACATAATCAATTTCGACCACAGATTCTTGATCAGTGAGTCAAACCAAATCGTTCAAGACCATTTCCAGCCAAAAAATCGAAAATTACAGACATTTGGGCAAATTGATAAGCACTCTGTACCGAGGAACAAGAGCGCCAAAAAATCATGAATTTTTTAAGTGTTTTTTCCTTACTTATACTTACTGATACTTAGTCACATAACAGGTTAACAGATCGGATCAATGTAGCATTGATGCATTATTTTGATAAATATCTTATCAGCAATCAAGAAAGATATTTTGCGAAAATATTGTGTTTTTGGCGCTATTGTTCCTCGGAACAGAGTGCTTATCAATTTGCCCAAATGTCTGTAATTTTAGAATTTTTGGCTGAAAATGGTCTTCAACGATTTGGTTCGACTCACTGATCAAGATCCGTGGTCGAAATCGATTCTGTCGGTCCGACCTGATGGTTTCAGAGTAACGAAAAAAAAATGTTTTCACATTACAAATTTCAAATTCAATTTTTTTAAGATACAGTTTTGACATAAGAATCCATTGATATAATTTTCAACTGAAGTTAATACTTTCTGAGATATGATTTTTCAAAACTTCAATAATAAATCGGACTGTAATTATTTTATCTAAGAATTATTATATGATCTGTGTTCATACATGTCATCTTATTTGAATATAGGAGACATGTCAAATTTATTTCTGGTTTGTTATACTTGATATAAAATAGCCCTCCTGTTCTAGAAAATAAAGTATAATTGAATGCAAAATAATCAATTAAATCACCTCAGCTATCCTAGACTTATGAGGATTTTATGATATCATACTTTTTTTTGGTGATAATATAATCCCCTCGGATAATCGATATGATGATGGAAATAAATACCCTGGTAAGTTAATTAAATTGGGTTCAGAATATCTGCAGTGAAGACAAAACTGGAACTTAATTCGAATTTACCATGGTAAATTCGAATTAAGAGTGTCTAATACAGGAGAATGGACATCATAATTGACCATGGTAAATTCGATTAAGGGTGTCCAATACAGAAGAATGGACAATAGAACATACGCGCAAAAGCTTCTGACTTCACGTCAGTGCTTGAACCAATTTTTGAATTTAATTTCATCCATGATGCAGTTCTATCATATTAATTCATTCATATCATTTACATCATTATCGAGAAATTCGAACTATTTGTATAAAACGCACTCAGTAAACTTATTTGAAATTAGAATTCAGATCAATGTGCAAACATTAAGGTCGGAAAACCATGGAGAATATTTCCCTTTTTTAAAAATTGAATAATTACCGGAATTTTCTCTGGTGACTAGAGAATATTAGTGTGAGCATGAATATGATCGTATCAAAAAATTTAGTTCGAACTTGGTTAATTTTCACAAACCTGTGATCATAGAAAATAATTAACTGGCGTTGAAATTGAACTAACGATGGATATTCATGAAAAAATTCTATTTCAATCAAAAATCTAGCTATAAATTGACAATTTGTCGCAATATTTGCACATATTTGAAAATACGAATAGGAACAACTATGCACCAGAATGAAACGACTGATGAGGGAAAATTCTAACAAATGTCGAAAAACCAAGTTCAAACAAAATCTACTGTTAGAATCATATTAATGCTGATACTAATGTTGTCTAGTCACCGAAAAAATTTCCGTTAGGGTATTATTCAATTTTTAAAAAGTGTTTAAAGCCAAAAAAAATATTTTACATGGTTTTCCAACCTGAGTATTTTGTTGACACATTGATCTAAATTGTAATTTCAAACAAGTGCACGAAAAAACTTTGGATGTTCCGAGATAATGGACATTTTCGGACATATTAATAGAAAAGAGGAGTCCCCCTTGGTGTGGAATTGTTGGGAAGTACTGTATAACAGATCTTGTTGTATAAAGAAGCCATTACCACTAGGTATTTTCAAGAAAAGGTTGCAAGAGTTTTTAGTACACCAATATCCATACTAACCATACTCGATAAATGCATTTTTGGTAGAGGGACTTCGATCCTTTATATGCTTTGGTGTACATAATTTAATTTGAATTAATTTTAATCTCCACTTGGGTGTATTTTATTCAGCTTTCTTGAATTTGAATATAAATTAATTTTCCTTTGTGATAACGTGACCAATGTCTAATTAATCAATAAATGATCTAAATATCTATCTATCGATCTAAGTTGTCATAACAAAGCCTAAACTGAACCAACTGATTTTCCCAACTCGCACAAGCTCTTGAAATGTGTGGAATCTATTCGAAAGACCTAGGATTTTCAGTATATTCATAGTTCTAAACTTTTTTTATATATTTTCACCCATATTGGTTCACAAGTTTTATTTTCTAAAGGTTAACCTTCGAATTCTCACTATTTTAAGTGTGTTTTATTTTCTGTTATTATTGAAAATGTTGCACCGTATAATTTGGCCAAGATCATTGTCAATCCATTATTATTCCTTCAGGAATTCATGTTTTGAATTAATTACCAGCCGTGCATGTTTACAGTGCATATAACCTCTAACAAGATAATTACCTCGGGTTGCTTCATATCCTTCATTGAATACACTTGTCTATTCATGACATAAATCTCCCACGACAATGATGATTTTACAGTCATTATTTTATTACTAAATTAACGGTTATCATTCAAATCTCCTTTTATTATAGTCGTACTTATGCGCATATTGACCAAGCTTTCCAGCTAACAAATAAATTGCTCATTAGTTTCCGATAAGGTTAATTTTACAGCTTGCTTTCTTGATAATTACTGATATTCTAACTGGTATCAAAAAGAAACAAATTACTCATTCATCAAAATATATCCAATATCTTCATTATTCCCATATATCTACTATTTTTGGCGCTCTTTTTCCTCGGAACAGAGTGCTTATCAATTTTCCCAAATGTCTGTAATTTTCGAAGTTTTGCACGAAAATGGTCTTAAATGGTTCGATTCACTGATCAAGAATCCGTGGCCAAATATTGATTCTGTCTGGCCAGTCCGACCGGCCGGACCTCCGTTAACACGATAACACTCGAACGGAATGGGCTAGAGGCTAGACAGTAAACATTTCAGAGTCGGTTTAGGAGATGGATATCTCGTCTATGCTCGTTATTGGCAAAATCATCATTTCAAATTAAATTTTTTTTAATATGTATATTCATCATAAGAATCCATTGATATCATTTTCAACTCTAACAAGCTAATACTTTCACAGATATGATTTTTCAAAATTTCAATAATACATCCTACTTATATGTTTTCACAGAATACGAGTTCTATCTGTCTGTGTTCACTGTTTATTAATGTCATCTTATTTGTTTATATAATTCTACTTTGAAAATATTTTGTCTGGGAAAACAAGGTTCCGCATCATGAATTCGTGAATACAGGGTCTTTCACGAGGAACCTCACCCATATTTATACGGGAAACTACTGAACGTATTTTCATGAAATTCAGCACTTCTAAGTACTTCACGATGCTGATGAAATCTAAAATATTTTCAAGGCATGAGCACCTCCGGTTTTTCCGGAAATGACTTCAACTTCCGTTTTTCAAATTAGAACACCATTTTTTCATTGCAGAAATAGATTCCTTAGAAAAGTTCAAGTTATTTTGATGTAACATTTTTCAGTTTTGGTTGGAAAATTCTCTCTGAGCGGGAAAATTCGAAAAAAAAATCGAAAATAGAGCTCCGCTGAAACAAGAATAACTTCGAGGTTTTTGGATGGAAAATTTTCATTTTTGGGATTTTTCAAGATGTAAGATTGATGTATCCACTTTAAAAATCGAAATCGCGATTCATGATTCAGGGGGTGAAAAAATCGCTTTCAAAGTTAGGGATGACAAAATCGTGAAAAATCAATTTTTTCAAATTAGAACCCCATTTTTTTATGGCAGATATTGAATCTACGTTAAAAAATAATGTGAGTGTATGCATCACACCCTTGCCCTAAAGTGGATATTTTCTGAGTTATTCACAAAAAACTGTTTTTCGTCTTGAATTTTCAGCTATTTCTTTTCCCTTCACGCCAAAAAGATGAAATTTTCAGGAACTGTTACTTAAACCATGTTTTAGATTTTACTACCCTAATATGCAAGAGAAAAAAGTTACAGGTTGTTCCTAAATAGATGGAGAATTTTGATTCGAATTTGTATCGGAAACCTCTTTATTTCAACTAATCGGCCATCGGTTTTCTCTCCAGTGATAAATAAATAATTCCTTATGAACCATATGCAAAAACTTACCATGTTTTACATTCTTTTTTTTAATGATAGATATCATTAATTACATCTGCCAAATTCCTCTTTATTCAGTAGCATTTTGTGTTTACTATTAATTTGGTGATAATTCGTATTAAGTTATAAAATCGATCACTATGCCTAATTTTACCAATGAAGATTATTTAAATCTCATTCTACTTCATGGAGAATGTAATAAAGTTGTAGATAGAACGATTCGACTGTTCATTGAGAGGTTTCCTGACCGACCCAGACCAACGAGAGATACCATTAACAGAACCATGACAAACTTGAGAAATGTCGGATCTTTCATTAAGAAAACTATACACAGAGAAAAAAGTGTAGTAGAAGATGAGAACAACGAAATTACAGTTCTTGCATATTTTCGTGTGAATCCTCAATATTCTCTCAAAGATGCCGAGATTGATCTGGGATTATCTCAATCGAGTGTTTGGAGAATATTAAAAAAACATAAAATGCACCCATATAAATTCAATAGGGTACAGCATTTGAAGGAAACTGATTTCGTCAGGAGAACAGAGTTTTGCGAAGCTATGATGATTCGATTTCAAGAGAATGAAAACTTTTTGGACTGTATAATTTGGACAGATGAATCTAAATTCACAAAGAATGGTTCTTTCAATAGGCATAACAGTCATTATTGGGATGAAGAGAACAACCACCACTTCAGACAATGGAACTTTCAAGAGACCTGGAGTTTCAATGTTTTTTGCGCCATCAAAAATAATGCAATTCTCGATGTTCACATTTATGATGGGACTTTAACTGGTAAGATAGAACACTACACATGTTTGCATTATTTAAAGAATGTTCTCCCTTAGGAGATAGATATTCTGACATATTGACTCAAATAATTGAGCCGCTAGTACAGAACCATAATGACTTATGGTATCAACAAGATGGCGCGCCTCCACACAATTCACTCAATGTGTCAAATATCCTCTACAGGCTATTTGAAGATCGATGGTTGGCGAACAATGGTCCACATCTTTGGCCACCACGTTCTCCCGATTTAACTCCTTTAGACTATTATGTTTGGGGTAGGATAAAAAATATTGTCTACTCAACTCCCCTGACTGATAAAGAGGACTGCATAGAACGAGTCAGAAATGCGTTCAGGTTTGTTTAGATTTTTAGATTCATAGTTTTGAAACTCAATTTGGTTTTTAAACACTTTTGCAGATCTCTTCCTCCCGATGAAATAAGAAGAGCAACGCACGAAGCATTCCTGAGACGTATAAATAAATGTCTAGAAATTAACGGTCAAAACTTTGAGCATCTTCTGTAGTTATACCTGCGAGAGTTTGCCATGGTTCTCCTAATAGTAACTTGAAGTCGGTTTCAAGAAGGGGTGAAAAATCTACAGCATGGTTCAAATAACAGTTCCTGAAAATTTCATCTTTTTGGCGTGAAGGGAAAAGAAATAGCTGAAAATTCAAGACGAAAAACAGTTTTTTGTGAATAACTCAGAAAATATCCATTTTAGGGCAAGGCTGTGATGCATACACTCACATTATTTTTTAACGTAGATTCAATATCTGCCATAAAACAATGGGGTTCTAATTTGAAAAAATTGATTTTTCACGATTTTGTCATCCCTAACTTTGAAAGCGATTTTTTCACCCCCTGTATCATGAATCGCGATTTCAATTCTTAAAGTGGATACATCAATCTTACATCTTGAGAAATCCCAAAAATGAAAATTTTCCATCCAAAAACCTCGAAGTTATTCTTGTTTCAGCGGAGCTCTATTTTCGATTTTTTTTTCGAATTTTCCCGCTCAGAGAGAATTTTCCAACCAAAACTGAAAAATGTTACATCAAAATAACTTGAAATTTTCTAAGGAATCTATTTCTGCAATAAAAAAATGGTGTTCTAATTTGAAAAACGGAAGTTGACGTCATTTCCGGAAAAACCGGAGGTGCTCATGCCTTGAAAATATTTTAGATTTCATCAGCATCGTGAAATACTTATAAGTGCTGAATTTCATGAAAATACGTTCAGTAGTTTCCCGTATAAATATGGGTGAGGTTCCTCGTGAAAGACCCTGTATATACAAATACAAGACTGTTAAGAATTGAATCATTTTGATGATGTAGCTTATGAAGGCGATAGGAAAGAACAACATAATGGAATCATCAAAGGAAATTACTGTTCGTTGACACCGAGGTCAATATTACCTTTTACTCAAATATCAAATATTCTTTCTTGAGTTCATAATACAGAATGAATGTGTTAGTGTTAACTATTAAATTATGAAAAGAGGATTATATTTTATTAATATATTTTGAACTATTAAAATAATTTGTTCGTCAGCCTATACCTATTCAAATATCAGGAATTAATGGACAATCTGTTATGATTATCTCCAGCCTTCCTCTGGACATTTCGATGATACTTTCCTTAGGTATTTCGAGTTGTGAAAACCGAGTGTAAGTTGCAACAACCCAATGCACAAGGTTAAATCATTGCTGATTGCTCATTTAAACTTGATGAATAAAATATCATTCGAATTTAATTTTGTGCAGTTCTTTTATAAGAATAAATTGATATCATTACCAACTCTGAGAAACCAATATCTTCGTAGATATGGTTTGTCAAAAATTGAACAAGAGCGCCAAAGCTCCTGCCACAAGGCTTTCCCCCTTTTGAAATCCAACTCCTGAAACTTCCATCCTATAAAGATGCCAATAGTTACAATCATTTATAAAGACCCTGTAACATATCGTCCATTCTACGTCCATTCTAGCAGAATCTCTCTTCGTCTTCTCATCTAGTCCACACCAATGGTCCCAACTAGTGAATATGCGAACAGATATCATCTCCAAAGCTATCCATTTCCCCCAACACACCTGGACGAGCCTCTGAGACTTGCCTCGCCTGCGGAGATGCTGCTACGATACAGAGCAATTTATGGCATTACGTTGGCCGGCTTATCTGTCCCGTGAGATATTGAATGATGCCTTGGCGTATTTTCTATGACCGGTACCTCTTAGCAGACCGATGGTCGTTTATTCAAATTGTTTTATGGGAATGTCACAGTGACTACACCGCACCGTCGTGTAGCATAACACAACGCAACAGGTTCTACATACGTTCATTTGAATGGTGTGCGATGTCATTGATACAATGTAGGAGAACTCGGCTGGAGGATCTCATTCTTACTCGGTTCATTCATTGGATACTTCGAGAGGTGGTGTGAGATGCTCTGAACAATTATTGATAACCTTATTTCATGAAAATTGCGCGTTCCAGCCTTTTATGGGGAAACTATATAGGGTTTTTCAATTAAAGGTTTCATTTTAAATAGCTTGCTATTTCAGCAGCTGCCACTATGTAATTTTTTGACGGATGACAACTGGAGAGTATGCCATTGATAAAATTATTAAAGAGCACTGACAAGAAGCAAGGAACTTTTGCACGCATGTTCCATTGTTTATTCACGCCTTACACAGGGTGTCAAGGAAAAAAGTACCATGCATAGTGCCAAGCGATAGAGGGCCATAAAATATGACATAAAGGCCCTATGAATATATGTCCGAAACTGCTTCCCTTAAGAAATACAGGGTGTTAAAGTTTATTTTTTATTTGTTTTTTGGCGCTCTAGTTCCTCGGAACTGAGTGCTTATCAATTTGCCCAAATGTCTGTAATTTTCGAATTTTTCGATGAAAATGGTCTTAAACGATTTGGTTCGACTCACTGATCAAGAATCCGTGGTCGGAATTCATTCTGTCCGGCCGGCCGGTCCGGCCGGCCGTAGGCACGATAACTCTCGAACGGAATGAGCTAGAGAGTTGAAATTTTCAGAGTAGGTTTGGGGGATAAATATCTCGGCTAAGTTCGTTATTGGGCAAAATCGGACAGATGGTTTCGGAGTAAGAAAAAAAAAATTTTTTTTTTTACGAAACAAATTCCAAATTAAATTTTTTTTAATAAGAGGTTTTATCATAAGAATCCATTCATATCATTTTTAACTCTAACAAGCTAATACTTTCGGAGATATGATTTTTCAAAATTTCAATAATAAATCGTATTTCAACGTTGTCACAGAATGATATTATTCTATGTATGAATATGAATTGTCATAATGTCAAATGATGTTCCTGACAGATTATCTAATCAATCGAAGAATTGTGAGCGAAGTGAGAAAAATCTCAGTTGTTTGCTCCGAAATTAGTTTTTTTCTCAGAAAATTCTTACATTTCGGAACTGAACATGAAGTAAGAGATCTGAGAGTAGTGAGACTGCTTTTCATCCATAGACATAGATATAACTCTCGAACGGAATGAGGTAGGTAGTTGAAATTTTCAGAGTAGTTTAGGGAGATGAATATCTCGGTTAAGTTCGTTATTGGGCAAAATTGGCCAGATTTAATTTGATTTCTTCCATGGTGCTTTTCTCATTCTCATGATTGCTCATTTAATCTTGATAAATAAACTATTATTTGAATTGAATTTCCTTTAGGATGCAGTTCTATCATATGAATACATTGATATAATTCCCAACTCTGAGAAACCGATACTTTCGGAGATATAATTTGTCTGTTTGAACTAGTTTTTTAATAACTTTGAACAAAGAGGTAAGAATTGAACAACCAAAGGTTAATAGTGGAGCTTCGAGAACTCGTCGTACTGTTGAAAACGAAGAAGCCGTTTTGCAAGTAGTAGAAAATAATCCAAGAATAAGCACCAGAAATTAAGTTCAACCATTCCCAATATGAGCCACGAATCAACTAGAAAAATTCTTAAAGAACAGCTTCTTTGCCCGTTTCATTTTAAAAAAATTCATCATTTATTAGAACATGATTTTTTACCCCGCATACAATATTGCGAATGGTTACAAAATCAAAGACTAAATTTTCTATCATTAATTTTATTTACGGATGAAGCGGGTTTTACTCGCGATGGTGTTTTGAACTTGTATAATCTGCACCTTTGGTGTGATGAAAACCTTAATCAAACCATAATAAGGAATCATCAGTATTGGTTTTCCTGTGTGGGCAGGTATAATCGGTAATTACCTACTGGGTCCATTTCGATTACCCAATCGATAAACAGGCGAACTCTATCGTAATTTTTTGGAAAATGAGCTGAATACATTATTGGAAGATGTTCCATTGGACATAGTTGTAAGAATGCACTTCATGCATGATGGTGCACCAGCTCACTTCTCACGAGTAGCAAGGGAATTTTTACAAAGAAGATTTGCAAATAGGTGGATTAGTCGAGGAGGACCTATTCCCTGGCCAGCTCGTAGTCCCGACCTTAATCCCCTCGATTTTGCATTTTGGGGGTTTATGAACAAAAAAGTATATGCCATAGAAATCAATACTGAAGAACAGTTATGGAACAGAATTATGGAATCTGCCGAAAGATTTCGTAATAATCCGGGTATATTTCACAGATGTCGTCAATCAATGATGCAAAGAGTCGAAAAGTGCATTCAAGCACAAGGCCAGCAATTCGAACATCTTCTAAATACTTAATGTTTTTTTGTTAATTAATCAGTCTTTTGCTGTTAATATTAAAATTCAATTATTGAAGTGTTTTGTCGTTGCTATTGTAAGTAGGTTACTTTGGCGCTTCTGGACAATTTGCGTGCATCATAACTCTTCGATGCGTTTTTGCCGGAAACCGTTGGTCCTAGCGACTTCAACAAAGTATACCTTTTTGAGGGAAAAAAGATAGAGGAATCGCTTTTTCTAGTCCAGAATGACATACAGTGTAAGGCAAAAAAGTTAGGGTTGATTTAAATGTGAAGAAATCCTGTATGTGGCGCCCTCTTTTAGTAATCTAAAAAGTAATAGGATATTTGGATTCTGCATCATACAAAACCCCCGCATACCATATTTTGTTCAATTCTTACCTCTTTGTCCAAAGTTATTAAAAAAAATACCAAATAAAAAAATGAAATTTAACACCCTGTATTTCTTAAAGGAAGCAGTGTCGGACATATATTCATGGGACCTGTTTTTCATATTTTATGGCCCTCTGTCGCGTGGCACTATGCGTGATACTTTTTTCCTTGACACCCTGTATAACGGTCTTTCATTAAGAGCACCCCATTTTGTTTTTTGAATAATACACATTATTTATTTGAAAAGTATTGAAATTTTTATTTCATTATGAAGTACAATGGATGCCATTAGTTATGACTAAGCTGCTAATACACTGTGTGAAGGATGTGAAGTTTGAATTTGCAGAAAATCCACATAAATCGAGTAGAGATGCCTCCACAAAATTCAATGTCAGCCATACATCGCTTCTAAACATATTAAAACAAATTAAAATGCATTAGTGTAAAATGATACCTACCCAGGAGCTCTTGGAAGACGATTTTGATAAGGGAATTTATTTTTGTGAACCAATGATGGACATGTTGGATATTATCCAATTAGTAGACGTTTTGTTTTCTGTCGAGTGCACTTTTGGCGCTCTAGTTCCTCGGAACTGAGTGCTTATCATTTTGCCCAAATGTCTGTAATTTTCGAAATCTTCAATGAAAATGATTATAAACGATTTGGTTCGACTCACTGATCAAGAATCCGTGGTCGAAATTCATTCTGTCCGGCCGGCCGGCCGTAGGCACGATAACTCTCGAACGGAATGAGCTAGAGAGTTGAAATTTTCAGAGTAGGTTTGGCAGATACATATCTCAGCTAAGTTCGTTATTGGGCAAAATCGGACTGATGGTTTCGGAGTAACAAAAAAAATTTTTTTTTTTTACATAACAAATTCCAAATTAAATTTTTTTCAATAAGCAGTTTTACCATAAGAACCCAATGATATCATTTTTAATTCTAAGAAGCTAATACTTTCGGCGATATGATTTTTCAGAATATCAATAATAAATCGTATTTCAACGTTTTCACAGAATTATATAATTATTCTATGTATGAATTGTCATAATGTCAACTTATTTTGCTGAGACATGACATTGTCTAATTCCTTGCTAATAGTTGGTTCGTGAAACGTCAAAATCCACTTAAAGAGACAAGGGTAAAAAACCGTCAAATAAACCCCCCTGTGGCGATTTTATGTCGAAAAGTGAAAATTAAGAATATATATCCCAGGTAAGTACCGACGTTTTATTCTAATACCGGAGATCGACAAGATCGTACGAGGAGCCCGATAGTCGGTTCGTCTAGTCAGTCTGGTTTTCGGTTTCGGAACGAGAGAAGGCGGGCTCAAATCCCGGAAAGGGAACTACACTTTTTGGCGCTCTAGTTCCTCGGAACTGAGTGCTTATCAATTTGCCCAAATGTCTGTAATTTTTATTTAAGATGCAGTTTCACCATTAAAATCCATCGATATCATTTTCAACTCCAACAAGCTAATACTTTCGGAGATATGATTTTTCTAAATTTCAATAATGAATCGTACTCACTGATCAAGAATCCGAGGTCGAAATCGATTATGTACGGCCGGTCGTAGGCACGATAACTCTCGAACGAAAGGAGTTAGAGGATTGAAATTGGCAAGGTGGGTTTGGAGCGTAAATATCTCGGACAAGCTCGTTAATGGGCGAAATCCATCAAGCGGTTTCAGAGTTATAGCCGATTTTAGTAAAAACATTTCTGATGAATATTTCCGAAACCGATCATTCGATCTATCTGAAATTCAGCATCAAATTGTAGAATCATGATCTTTAAACGCATGTGAAGTTTTGTATTGACCAGGTTACCGCAAATTGTCAAAAAAAAAATTTGAAAATAAAAAAAAAAATTTCTACAATAACTCTCGAACGGAATGAGCTAGGTAGTTGAAATTTTCAGAGTAGGTTAGGGACATGAATATCTCGGTTAAGTTAGTTATTGGACATAATAGGCCAGATGGTTTCAGAGTAACGAAAAAAAAAATTTTTTTTTGAAGAACAAATTTCAAATTCAATTTCTATTTAAGATACAGTTTCACCATAAAAATCAATTGATATCATTTTCAACTCCAACAAGCTAATACTTTCGGAGATGATTTTTCGAAATTTCAATAATGAATCGTACGTACTTCTATGTTTTCAAAGAATGCTATAATTATTCTATCTAAGCTTTATTATATGATCTGTGTTCATACTCGTACATTTCATCCTGTTATATAAGAAAGAGTGAAATTCATTACAGCTATTTTAATTTGATTTCTTCCATGGTGCAGTTCTCATTCTCAGATTGCTCAGTTAATCTTGATAAATGAACTATTATTTGAATTTAATTTCCTTTATGATGCAGTTCTTTCATAAGAATACATTGATTTAATTCCCAACTCTGAGAAACCAATACTTTCGGAGATATAATTTGTCTGTTTGAACTAGAGCGCCAGAAAGCTCCTGTCCACAGGACTTGAACCCATTTTTCTCTCAACGGCCATGCTAATCGTCGAAATAGCCGCTACTAGTCTACCGAAAATCCTCACTGGATGAGAGAGGAACAAACGCAATTCTCTGAAAAGGTTAAAGATTATTCAGGAAATGTTTGAAACCATATCATAGGCCCCTTTTTCATTGAGGGCAATTTGAATGGCGATAATTATTTAGCACTACTTCAAAATAATTTCGTTCCAACTTTGGCAAATTTATATACTGATCAAGGACTTTCTTATATTCCACGGAATATGATATGATTCCAACAGGATAGAGCACCACCACATTACCAACGCAATAAATGGTTTCTTTCTGGGTTTTCTCTCCCAAACTCTGAAAAATATCTATAAAATAAAAAATTAGTTATTTGTGATTTGCTTCTGCACAAGATATTTGTCAGAAGCAATCAATTGAGCAATGTTGCCTAACAAATAACAACGAAACACCATCAACGAAGAAACAACTATATCATAACGTTTCGGAGTCTATATCAGACTCCTTCGTCAGACGCTTTACGAAAAATTATTTTGTTGATAGTTATTATGAAATTCGAGAATTGTCACATTGTTCGATTGATTGCTTCTGACAAATATCTTGAAGCAAATCACAAAATAATATTTTTTTTATTTTATAGATATTTTTCAGAGTTTGGGAGAGAAAACCCAGAAATAAACCATTTAATGTCGAATATACCTCCCACAGTATCATTTAATGATTACTTGCCACCGCAATGT
Source organism: Halyzia sedecimguttata (assembly GCA_937662695.2). Taxonomy (NCBI): domain Eukaryota; kingdom Metazoa; phylum Arthropoda; class Insecta; order Coleoptera; family Coccinellidae; genus Halyzia; species Halyzia sedecimguttata. The sequence continues at coordinate 83,423,630 of OW569414.2, read as the reverse complement.
CTGACAGTACTTCGACGCAATATTACCAAATCGGTAGATAGGAAGGCAAGGAACGTTCGAATGGCCAGCTCGATCTCCTGATCTTACCCATTGAATTTCTTTTTATGGGTATATGTGAAGAGAATTGTGTACAAAACTAAACCCTTTGATTTGAAGGACCTGAAGCTTGCTATAAGGTCGATCTCTCCTGAGATGTTGAATAATGTTGGAAGAAATTTTTATTTGACGTTAAAATTTTGCCAAGGCGTTCGCGGTGAACGCTTTGAACATCTACTTCATTAACTTTCATATTTGTTTTGCTACATTTTATATTACATTTTAGTTTTTGATATTGTACCAAATTTCACTAATCACTTGATTTTATATTTTTCTAATTCGATTTTTGTAATAAACATGAAAGTGATATCAATTCTGAATATAGAATGACGAGAACTTTCAAACGATGTATCACAAGTCCATACTTCCTATTTGAAAAATTTGGGGGTTGTACTTGTCTTTCGAAGCGGGTTGGGGGTAGGGTTCACATTTTTGGCGCTCTAGTTCCCCGGAACAGAGTGCTTATCAAGTTGCCCAAATGTCTGTAATTTTCGAATTTTTGGCTGAAAATGGTCTCAAACGATTTGGTTCGACTCACTGATCAAGAATCCGAGGTCGAAATCGATTATGTACGGCCGGTCGTAGGCACGATAACTCTCGAACGAAAGGAGTTAGAGGATTGAAATTGGCAAGGTGGGTTTGGAGCGTAAATATCTCGGACAAGTTCGTTTATGGGCGAAATCCATCAAGCGGTTTCGGAGTTATAGCCGATTTTAGTAAAAACATTTCTGATGAATATTTCCGAAACCGATCATTCGATCTATCTGAAATTCAGCATCAAATTGTAGAATCATGATCTTTAAACGCATGTGAAGTTTTGTATTGACCAGGTTACCGCAAATTGTCAAAAAAAAAATTTGAAAATAAAAAAAAAAATTTCTACAATAACTCTCGAACGGAATGAGCTAGGTAGTTGAAATTTTCAGAGTAGGTTAGGGACATGAATATCTCGGTTAAGTTAGTTATTGGACATAATAGGCCAGATGGTTTCAGAGTAACGAAAAAAAAAATTTTTTTTTGAAGAACAAATTTCAAATTCAATTTCTATTTAAGATACAGTTTCACCATAAAAATCAATTGATATCATTTTCAACTCCAACAAGCTAATACTTTCGGAGATATGATTTTTCGAAATTTCAATAATGAATCGTACTTCTATGTTTTCACAGAATGCTATAATTATTCTATCTAAGCTTTATTATATGCTCTGTGTTCATACTCGTACATGTCATCCTGTTCTATAAGAGAGAGTCAGATTCATTTCAGCTATTTTAATTAGATTTCTTCCATGGTGCAGTTCTCATTCTCAGATTGCCCATTTAATCTTGATAAATAAACTATTATTTGAATTGAATTTCCTTTATGATGCAGTTCTATCATAAGAATACATTGATATAATTCTCAACTCTGAGAAACCAATACTTTCGGAGATAAAATTTGTCTGTTTGAACTAGAGCGCCAGAAAGCTCCTGTCCACAGGGCTTGAACCAATTTTACGAAAAAGAATGACAATTTAAAATTTGAGTTTGATTTGTTTCGGTATTTCCCATAAACATGTACAGTAACTGATGAATTTATTCCATTTGGCTTTTCCACACCGTATACTATGATTATACATGTCTTCTGTGATAATCGAAGTTCTTATTGATAGCAACAACAAAACTGGACACTGTTTTGTTGTATCCAAACCTCCAGTCTACACAATTCGTCTATTCTTCTAGAGTTCATGCTCATTTCATTGTAAGCACCGTTGAATACAAAAAAACGGAAATAAACTGAAGTAGTGTATAAACGTCACGGTCCTTAATTCTTGGGTTTTCATGCAAGACGATTAATAATTACTCTACATGTAATGCAGTCATCACCAACAGAAGAATCAACGTGTGAGAATATCAAGTTAACGGTATTACTGCGTTGACCTTTTCGATAATCCGAATTTATCACCCTAAAATTCTTCATCAATCCATACTAATATAACTCGAATATTTCGGTGAAAGTCGATGTAGCCTCTGAAGTAAGCAGTAAGAGAATGCATCCCAACATATCTTCATTGAATATTAAAAGATGTTGAACTGAGATTATATCTTTGAGGTTAAACTCAAAGATCAGTATTTTCGGACCTTATTTCCAAACTATTATTATTCTGAAAATTTGAAAAAACACCTCACGTAATTTATGGAAGCCCCCAAATTATCTAGAGATAACTCAAATTTAATTAGTTTTGACATTTTTGAAAACCTACCAATTCTGATATGTAAATTTCGTCTGATTACGTAGCTCCCTGGTCACATAAAACAGCCAGCTTACATTTCCTCGTTATCCGGTTATTTATTATTCCGCTAAGCAATGTAAACTTCAAGAAAGAAAGAAAAATGATTTTCTCTATTTCAGTATCGTAATGAGTCCATTCCAGCACTGAAAACAGTGCTGGAATGAACTCATTCCCGCACTGTTTCTAGTTATATTTTTCGTTTTGTGGTAGTCAGCACTGACATTCGATCCTATCAAATTTCAAGACACGTCAATTGACAAGACAATATAATCTGGATATAGTGAAATAATTGTTGAGGAAAAGCTTTATTTTCAAAATTATGGTACTAGAGATTTCCTTCTTGCTAATTTTGAATCATTCATGCTATTAGGAAACTGTTTTAAATCTGATCTCCATGCCCTACGTACGTTTCAAATTCAAATTCCGTAATCTGTCAACTTTCGTAACAGTCACACCAACTACCAAGATAGAATACAAAAGTCACTAGGATGTATAATCCGAACTTTTCATTAAATTTCAACAGTATTTTACATAACTTGCCTGAAATAGAGAAAATATCGTCTAATACTCGTTGCAGAAGGCAATTCCAAAACTCATGCGTTCGAAAACTCGCTCCTTCGTCGCTCGTTTTCGAATTTCGCATTCCTGTTTTAATAGGAGCCCATTCTGCAACTTATTTTAGAATACACTATTCTCTATTTCAGTATCGTAATGAGTCCATTCCAGCACTGAAAACAGTGCTGGAATGAACTCATTCCCGCATTGTTTCTGGTTATATTTTTCGTTTTGTGGTATAGTCAGCACTGACATTCGATCCTAACAAATTTCAACACACGTCAATTGACAATATAATATAATCTGGATATAGTGAAATAATTGTTGAGGAAAAGCTTCATTTTCATTATAAAATATGGTACTAGAGATTTCTTCTTGCTAATTTTGAATCATTCATGCTATTAGGAAACTGTTCTAAATCTGATCTCCATGCCCAACGTACGTTTCAAAGTCAAATCCCGTAATCTGTCAACTTTCGTAACATCACACCAACTACCAAGATATAATACAAAAGTCACTAGGATGTATAATCCGAATTTTTCATTAAATTTCAACAGTATTTCACAAAACTTGCCTGAAATATAGAAAATATCGTCTAATACTCGTTGCAGAAGGCAATTCCAACACTCATGCGTTCGAAAACTCGCTCCTTCGTCGCTCGTTTACGAATTTCGCATTCGTGTGTTAATAGGAGCCCATTCTGCCATTTTTTTTAGAATATACTATTCCACATTGCCGAAAGTAACGGGTATAGTCATCAATTAGTTCAGAAAATCAGCAACAAACATAAACATAAAAATCTCTTCAGTAATATAACCCTAACGAAGGAAATAAAAACGGTAAAAGGTTTTCAAGCGTTCACGTTCCATCCGAAAACAAACAACAAATTCCAGAATATTTTCAAAAAGTTTAATATAAAACTGGCTTTCAAAACATCCACGAAAATTAAACAACTTCTAGGAAATACATTCGATAAAACTCCGGAGATGTTAAAATCGGGTATATATGAAATTAAATGTTTAGATTGCAAAAACTATTACGTCGGGCAAACAACCAGAAACATTACACACGGTATAAAGAGCATACGAGACACATTCGGAACAACAACATCGATGAATCGGCTGTTGCAAATCACGTTTTAACAACTGGCCACTCAATTTCAGAAAATTCCGTCAAATTGTTGAAAAATTCCAATAAAGCGTACCTAGGAACAATTGAAGGTATCGAAATGTACCTATAAGAGATAAGATTTTTTACTCAATAATGACCTAACCCCTATTAACAACCCATTATTCTCACTAATTGGTTTATGACTAAGGGTATAATGTCAACCCGTACTGGAATGTAGAAATTGATTGCATGCTTTACTAACGCTTCGTCTTTGAAGATCGAAACTTTGTTTCCGAAACTTATGTCAGACGACAAAAACTGTAGTGGACAAGATTGTAGTTACTTTTGTAGTATAAATGTGGTGTTGTCTGAAGAAGTCGGAAAGGGACGAAACGCGCAATAAAATGTAAATTAAAGAACTATGTTTCATTTAATCTGATATAGATTTACATCAATTAAAAGTATCTAAGGTTCACAATTAAAAAAAACTATATATTTTACCTTTTCTGCTTCTATACATGTTGAGAATAAAACTTTAGAGAGAAAAAAAGCTCTGAGGCCAGGGGCTTTGGCACTCTTGTTAAACTACTAGCGAGTAATTATTCAGACTTTGACAAATCATATCTCCGAAAGTATTGGTTTCAAATGGTGGAGAGTTGCGAATGATATCAATGAACTCTTATGATAGAACATCATAAATTAGAGTTAAGAAGTTGTAGTTTAGGTATCACCATTTTTGCCCACCCTATACAACCGTTAGAGCCTGGCTATGATATGTTAAGATTATGTTTCTCATATTGGATCGCAAATCACATAATTACTTTGTGCAGGACAATCTTCAGTGATGAAGCTCAATTTACTAAAGATGGTGTGTTTGTTTAATACTCCCAATTCACACAAATGGGATTTCTTGAAATATTATTATTATTGTGAATTCTATAAATATCCATTAATCCATTCATTTCCAAGAAAATCTCAGATCGAATAGTTTAGATATGATTCTAATCTAACTGACAGAATAATCATAATAATTATCCGTAGGTAACGTTCACAGAAAGTACATGGGATCATAGACATTATATCTGTCTCCGTGTCCCAGGCATTAGTATATTATTCAATCGAGGATGGATTTATCTATATCTTATGAATACAAATTGATAAGCATTCCGTTCCGACGAACAAGAGCTCCAAAAATTAAATTCAAAACGTAGGTCTATGACTCACCTCATATGTTTGATTTACGTACATGAGCAAATTTTAATTAGAGCATTCTATGAAATCATAAAATTAAGATCGATTATTGAAATTTTGAAAAATCATATCTCCGAAAATATTAGTTTGTTAGAGTTGAGAATGATATCAGTGGATTCTTATGACAAAATTGCATCTTAAAAAAAAATTGAATTTGAAATTTGTAACGTAAAAAAATTTTTTTTTACTTCGAAACCACTTGGACAGACGGCCGGACAGAATCGATTTTGACCAGGGATTCTTGATCAGTGAGTCGAACCAAAACGTTTGAGACCATTTTCAGCCAAAATTCAAAAATTACATACATTTGGACAAATTGATAAGCACTCTGTTCAGAGGAATAAGAGCGCCAAAAATCAACAATCTACAAATATCGGAGAGTTTCACTGGCGCAGCCAGGAGGAGGGGCTTTGGGGTTGCAGTCCCCCCAAAGATACCAACATTTAAATTTTTTCAGAGTTCATCATCAAACGAAAAAACATTCCTCTTTTGGTTGTTCAGTTCCTCATAAAAAATGTCAGCCCCCCCATAACAAAATCGTGGCTGCACCACTGGAGAGTTTCCCAGAGTATATGGAACTGCAGATTCGAATTTAAACACCAAATCCTTTGCCTATACAGGGTCTTTCACGAGGAACCTCACCCATATTTATACGGGAAACTACTGAACGTATTTTCATGAAATTCAGCACTTCTAAGTACTTCACGATGCTGATGAAATCTAAAATATTTTCATGAGCACCTCCGGTTTTTCCGGAAATGACGTCAACTTCCGTTTTTCAAATTAGAACACCATTTTTTCATTGCAGAAATAGATTCCTTAGAAAAGTTCAAGTTATTTTGATGTAACATTTTTCAGTTTTGGTTGGAAAATTCTCTCTGAGCGGGAAAATTCGATAAAAAAATCGAAAATAGAGCTCCGCTGAAACAAGAATAACTTCGAGGTTTTTGGATGGAAAATTTTCATTTTTGGGATTTTTCAAGATGTAAGATTGATGTATCCACTTTCGAAATCGTATCGAAATCGCGATTCATGATACAGGGGGTGAAAAAATCGCTTTCAAAGTTAGGGATGACAAAATCATGAAAAATCAATTTTTTCAAATTAGAACCCCATTTTTTTATGGCAGATATTGAATCTACGTTAAAAAATAATGTGAGTGTATGCATCACACCCTTGCCCTAAAGTGGATATTTTCTGAGTTATTCACAAAAAACTGTTTTTCGTCTTGAATTTTCAGCTATTTCTTTTCCCTTCACGCCAAAAAGATGAAATTTTCAGGAACTGTTACTTAAACCATGTTTTAGATTTTACTACCCTAATATGCAAGAGAAAAAAGTTACAGGTTGTTCCTAAATAGACGGCGAATTTTGATTCGAATTTGTATCGGAAACCTCTTTATTTCAACTAATCGGCCATCGGTTTTCTCTCCAGTGATAAATAAATAATTCCTTATGAACCATATGCAAAAACTTACCATGTTTTACATTCTTTTTTTTTAATGGTAGATATCATTAATTACATCTGCCAAATTCCTCTTTATTCAGTAGCATTTTGTGTTTACTATTAATTTGGTGATAATTCGTATTAAGTTATAAAATCGATCACTATGCCTAATTTTACCAATGAAGATTATTTAAATCTCATTCTACTTCATGGAGAATGTATTAAAGTTGTAGATAGAATGATTCGACTGTTCATTGAGAGGTTTCCTGACCGACCCAGACCAACGAGAGATACCATTAACAGAACCATGACAAACTTGAGAAATGTCGGATCTTTCGTTAAGAAAACTATACACAGAGAAAAAAGTGTAGTAGAAGATGAGAACAACGAAATTACAGTTCTTGCATATTTTCGTGTGAATCCTCAAAATTCTCTCAAAGATGCCGAGATTGATCTGGGATTATCTCAATCGAGTGTTTGGAGAATATTAAAAAAACATAAAATGCACCCATATAAATTCAATAGGGTACAGCATTTGAAGGAAACTGATTTCGTCAGGAGAACAGAGTTTTGCGAAGCTATGATGATTCGATTTCAAGAGAATGAAAACTTTTTGGACTGTATAATTTGGACAGATGAATCTAAATTCACAAAGAATGGTTCTTTCAATAGGCATAACAGTCATTATTGGGATGAAGAGAACAACCACCACTTCAGACAATGGAACTTTCAAGAGACCTGGAGTTTCAATGTTTTTTGCGCCATCAAAAATAATGCAATTCTCGATGTTCACATTTATGATGGGACTTTAACTGGTAAGATAGAACACTACACATGTTTGCAATGTTCTCCCTTATGAGATAGATATTCTGACATATTGAATCAAATAATTGAGCCGCTAGTACAGAACCATAATGACTTATGGTATCAACAACATGGCGCGCCTCCACACAATTCAATGTGTCAAATATCCTCTACAGGCTATTTGAAGATCGATGGTTGGCGAACAATGGTCCACATCTTTGGCCACCACGTTCTCCAGATTTAACTCCTTTAGACTATTATGTTTGGGGTAGGATAAAAAATATTGTCTACTCAACTCCCCTGACTGATAAAGAGGACTGCATAGAACGAGTCAGAAATGCGCTCAGGTTTGTTTAGATTTTTAGATTCATAGTTTTGAAACTCAATTTGGTTTTTAAACACTTTTGCAGATCTCTTCCTCCCGATGAAATAAGAAGAGTAACGCACGAAGCATTCCTGAGACGTATAAATAAATGTCTAGAAATTAACGGTCAAAACTTTGAGCATCTTCTCTAGTAATAACTGCGAGAGTTTGCCATGGTTCTCCTAATAGTAACTTGAAGTCGGTTTCAAGAAGGGGTGAAAAATTTACAGCATGGTTCAAATAACAGTTCCTGAAAATTTCATCTTTTTGGCGTGAAGGGAAAAGAAATAGCTGAAAATTCAAGACGAAAAACAGTTTTTTGTGAATAACTCAGAAAATATCCATTTTAGGGCAAGGGTGTGATGCATACACTCACATTATTTTTTAACGTAGATTCAATATCTGCCATAAAAAAATGGGGTTCTAATTTGAAAAAATTGATTTTTCACGATTTTGTCATCCCTAACTTTGAAAGCGATTTTTTCACCCCCTGTATCATGAATCGCGATTTCGATTTTTAAAGTGGATACATCAATCTTACATCTTGAAAAATCCCAAAAACCTCGAAGTTATTCTTGTTTCAGCGGAGCTCTATTTTCGATTTTTTTTCGAATTTTCCCGCTCAGAGAGAATTTTCCAACCAAAACTGAAAAATGTTACATCAAAATAACTTGAAATTTTCTAAGGAATCTATTTCTGCAATAAAAAAATGGTGTTCTAATTTGAAAAACGGAAGTTGACGTCATTTCCGGAAAAACCGGAGGTGCTCATGCCTTGAAAATATTTTAGATTTCATCAGCATCGTGAAATACTTATAAGTGCTGAATTTCATGAAAATACGTTCAGTAGTTTCCCGTATAAATATGGGTGAGGTTCCTCGTGAAAGACCCTGTATACACACACACACACACACCTGTACCAAAAAATTATCATCGTTTGCCTATCATATAATCTTATAATTCATTCATAGAACGAGTTTCACAAAAAATCATCAACTCGAATAATCGAGTTCGTTGCAAAAAAATTGAATGCGGCATGGGAATATGTATTCGATAGTACACCTGTTGATATGTAATGAATGAACTCTTGGATCAGGTTACATGATATGCAAATGCAGAATCTTAAATCCAAGCCTACTTTGTACTTATCTGAATGAAATGCCTTCGCCGCGATGCGCAAATAAATGCGTGTGTGTTTTAGCGAAACGTGTTGCACCTGACAGAGGCAATAAAATATTTTAATCTAGAATTCAATGTTTCTGCGAATGAACTTGTACTTGTTTTCATTCAGCTGAAGATTAAATGCTGCTATGAGTTCGATGGAGAAGCTACAATAATAATACAAATATTATAGAATGAATTTTGTAGAGAACGTATTATATTTTCGCTAATTCATTCAATTTGTTCAGACTAAGGTTCATGGCAGCCTGGATTTCTCAAATTTTCGGTGCTCTTGTTCCTCGGATCAGAGTACTTATCAATTTTCTAAAATGTCTGTAATTTCCGAATTTTTGGCCGGCCGTTAACACGATAACTCTTGAACGGAATGAGCTACACAGTGGAAATTTTCAGAGTAGGATTGGGAGATAAATATCTCGGTCAAGTTAGTTATTGGCAAAATCGGCAAAATGGTTTAGGAGTAACGAAAAAAAAAAAATTTTTTGACATCACAAATTTTAAATTCAATTTTTTTTTAGGTGCAGTTTCATCATAAAATTCAATGATTTCACAGAATGCTGTTATCGAAAATTAACGTCCGTATTTGTATCTATGAATATATATATATGAATGATCTGTGTTCATACAGGTCATTCATTCATATCTGGTTCTATACAAAATTAACTTCGTTACTCATGATTTAAAATACCACCTGAAGAAATAAAATGATTGAATGCAAAATATACCAATGAAATAACCTCAGCTATCGTAGAATTATGAAGACTATAGGATATTATAATCTTTGAGTGATAATATAATGCCCTTGGATAATCCATATGATGATGGAAATATATACTTTGACAAGTTAATCAAATTGGGTTCAGAATATCTCAAGTAAAAACAATTCTGGCATATTGCCTAAGTTTCAATTGATATAATATAATTTTCCCAGTAGATTTGAGGAATGAATATCGCGAATAAGTTCGTTATTAGGTAGAATCAATCTGGTGGTATCGGATTAATAACATTTGGCACTCTGTTTTTTTGAATGACACTTTTTCAAATTTAATTTCTTTTAAGATGCAGTTCTATCATAAGAATCCATTGATATCATTCCCAACTCTGAGAAACTAATACTTCCGGAGATATGATTTGTCAAAGTTTGAACAAGAGCGCCAAAGCCCCTGTCCATAGGGTTTTTTCACATTTTTCTCTCCCAAACTCTGAAAAATATGTATAAAATAAATACAAATGTTGTTTGGTGAATTGCTGCTGCGTTAGAAACACAAGATATTTGTCAAAAGCAATAGTTTGAAAAAGGTTGCCTAACAAACAACAACGAAGCAAAATCAACGATAAAACAACTGTTTTGTAACGTCTCGGATACTATATCAGACTCCTTCATCAGACACCAAACGAAAATCTTCAATATTATTTTTTGTTGATAGCTTTTCTGAAATTCGAAAATTTCCACAAATTGTGACATTGAGCCGTATTCATAAAAAATTGGTTCAAGCCCTGTGGACAGGAGCTATTGGGCGCATGTTCATCTTCCTTGTGGCCCGTACTGACCAGTAAAGAAAAAAAGCAGTATCATGTTGAATACCTTAATATTATTCTGGAACACAAATTTTCCATTACAATAATCTTCATCTAGCTTCTATTTAGTATCAATTCCTGTAGAACGTGATCATAATAAGTGTTTTCCATATAATAAAATGTGTTTGAACTTGGTATGTAGGAAATCTGACATCAATTATTGGAATTAATTGATTTGACAAACAGCCGTCAAATGAGGTAAATAGATTTTTGTGACGATTTTCTGTGACCATAGAACGTCAAAACACGCTGGAATGTGAATTTTAAGCAATATCTTCTGGAATTGAGATCGTATCGAACTGAAATTTTGCACACTCGTGTAGAATGCTTGATTTAACGTCGGTACAAATTTTTTTATTAAAAAATTTTCCAACTGCCCGATCCCAACAATACTTAGATAATATTATATCCATAAATTAAGCATTTCATTATTGCATTTCTTGAAATAGGTACCTTTTCAAGTCGATCAACATCGTCCTTCTTTCGACGTCTAAACTATGACTTGATTCTTTATGTTTATGTCTTTGAATTTGTTTTCGGTGGAATTCAAAGAGTTCATAGAATAATCGATGAAAATACTGAGAGAGACCCAGGAAATTTGACACATTTTGTCTTATATCTCCAGAAATTGAAATCGTATAGAGCCAAAATTTTGCACAATGTTGGAAAATACTACAATTGACGTTAGTACAAGTTTTTGTTGCAATCTGATGAATAGTTCACGAAAAAAAATTTTTTTTTTCGAAAAAATTAAAAGAAATATTTTTTTAAAAATTACCAACATTTCGATCATAATAGAATTTTGTCAAAAGTTGCGCGTTTATATCCTCGAACTGACTACCAAGTTTCGATTCAACATCTTCTTTAGTTCCTGAAATATCAGGGAAATAACCTCAAAATTTTAAATGTCTATAACTCCTAAACCGTCCGGCCGATTTTGCCCGTTAACGAACTTAACCGTCGCATTTTGATCAGAAACCTACCCTGAAAGTTTGAAGTCGATAGGACCTTCGGTGCTCCTGTTATCGTGCCTACGGCCGGCCGGCCGGCCGGCCGGCCATACGGCACCCAAAAATCTGACACCGGATTCGTGATCAGGGAGTCCGAATTAGTCTATTAGCCAATTTTCAGCTCGAAATTCGAAAATTACAGACATTTGGACGAAATGATAGGACGATGTTCCCCTAGAACATGCGCCCAAAAAAAGGGTTATGCTTACACTTGCAGAAAATGAAGGGAATCCTTCAGCTCGCATTCGTAATATTTCGAGTGAAACCTTATACTTATAGAGTAGGGGCATATCATTTACAAAAAAGTATTTGGTTATTCATAAACGTTTCCTTTTACTTTAAATAAAAAGCATATCCTTCAATAATTTTGAGTGTGGTCAGTAGCAGACTCACCGCCGTATTCACTAAGCATTCATCTCCGCTAAGTCCTAACTGAGATCCTCAGTTAAGGATAAATAAGAATCGCAACCTCAGTTAACGTGAATTAGGCCTGTTTCACCACCGTTAAATATTTTAACTGAGGTTACGATTCTTATATATCCTTAACTGAGGACCTCAGTTAGTACAACGGAGATCGAATGCTTTGTGAATACGGCGGTCTCAGTCGTGTAGTAACATGTTTATACGAGTATAACGCAGTTTTATAAACAAGGGTAGTGTAGTACATTTGTAGTTCAGATAGAATCTTATTACATATTATGATCTGGAATTTGTTGGATTACAAGGTAATTTTTTTCGAAGAATTCCGGACTATTCCGGGGTCTTGGGCTCTATAGTATTAGTACTCTATATTCCGACAAATCCGATAGTCAGGTTGGAAACTGCAGCGGCACATACAAGCCAACATCCCTTTACTTATTCTTGGAGGATATTCTTGCAAGTATAAGGTAATCATTATTAATACGAAAAAAAGGAAATGCTTTTACTCTTACCTTTTTCTTCAACTGAAAACCTTATGCTTTCATCTTATTCTCACAAAGATATCCTTCAGTTTTATGAATACGGCTCATTATTGATTTCATGAAGAGTCAAGCCAATTGATAAATCTAAAATAGTATATAGAGCACATTGAATATGAAATAAACTTATCTCGTCATTGAAAAAACGTAGTTTCATGGATAAATTTGTGCCACTCAAAATAAAACATGTTATTGGCACAATTTTTCTTATTCTTCAAGAATAAATATGAAAAATATTTTTTTTCACCTACAGTGTGTTATTTTCGCACACGAAAGGAAAAAATTCTCAGATAGATAGTTTAACAGTTATCGCACTTATTAATGATCGTGCTTCCAAAAATTGTTTATTAACTAATTAATAATACTAATACACCTAATTGAAAAATTGCGTTAAAACTTTTTGGACCACGTATTATTGATTTATTCTGTAGGCGCCTGAATTTTTTCAGTTTTCAATTTTCAGATTTTAATAAGTTTAAATATTTATTCATTATTATTAAATATTTATTCATTAAAGGTCTGAAATGGGTAAGGATTGCGCAAGCCTGAGTACCCGTTTTCGGCGTATTTTCAAGTCTCTGGGAAAATTATAAATATTGGTCCTACAGTTCCGAGAGTTGGGACTTTTTTTGTGAAATTTCCTACTCTTTTTAAATCTTCTTTCAAATTTGAAAAATCTCAAACATTTTTTGCGATATATGCAAAAAACCAAACCCCCATTTTTTTGCACTTCATTTTTCATAACTTTTGCAATTTTTGCGAGCAGCCCCTGAATTTTCTCAAAAATTATCTACATACCATTCCAAATCGAATGATATCTCAATTCTTAAAAGTTTCGACATAAAAGGCACTTGTTGACAAGACTAAGAGGTCTCATAACTACAACTACAACGTTTGGACTATGGGTCGCCAGGCACCCCTTATACAACTAGAATTCGTTATGTTAACCGTTATTCGACATTAATGAAACAAAAATTGTTTATCCGGCGTTACACATGTCTACAGTAGGCTCCTGCCAAGCTGTATTCATAATTTTGAAGGTATACGATGGAACGATACGCATTCGCAATGAAAAAAATATGAAATGTGTCACATTTACAAGTGATTTTATTTCCACTCCAAATATTTCGCAACTTCTTGCATCGAATGTTAAGTAATAGGAATTCATTAGCCTTGAACGTATACCTATTGGAATCATCTCCTCGTTAAAGGGAACCATCAACATCTATAGTATAGGTAAACCAAATAGTAGAAGAAGTAGTAGAAACCCAGACAGGAGTCCTTCTCGTTAAAAATGAATTGTAGCGATTGAACCTCTAGATAAACCACCTACTTATCAATATCGCTTTGCGGCACTGAAAAAAATCAAAGGAAGACGACACTGGATAACAAGCTGCATTTGAAATGAAGCACTTCCAGTAAGTTTGATAGTTATACGCGCACCAATCGTATAAAAATGTGGCGATTATATAGGCTTAAACAACGCTATATGTGTTGATGCTCCAATTATCGAAACAAGTCAGACGCTCTAAAAAGCAACTCTTTTTTTTTATTGAGGTGATCAACACATAAAAAACGTTCAGTTTAACGAAGATATTCCCGCATGAAAACTGCGAGTAATTCGTATCTACATTCGCCATAAAATATAATGAGCCGAATGGCTCTTCGTTCTTGGTCGGATGTTGAAGTCTCCGAAGTCGCCTTGGGAAAACAACGATATATTGAGATAAACAAGGAGTTTTGACGGAAAATACTATCATCTTTCGATACTATTCTTGCATACAGTGTGCAAAAGCCAAATGGAATAAATTCATTATCTTGGTTACCGTACATATTTATGGAAAACCCCTTCTTCGCAAAAAATGCGAACCCCACCTTCAACCCCCTTCCAAAGACATGTACAACACCTAAATTTTCAAATAGGAAGGGTTTTAGTTTTGTACACAATGCTCTTCACATACACCATAAAAAGAAATCTAATGGGTTGAGATCAGGGGATCGCGCTGGCCATTTGATCGTTCCTCGCCTTCCTATCCGCCGATTTGGAAATATTGCGTCGGGGTACTGCCAGACATTGCGTTGGTAATGTGGTGGTGTTCCGTCCTGTTAGAACCATATCGTATTCCGTGGAACTTGAGGATTTCCTTGATCAGGATATAAATTTGCCAAAGTTGGAACGACATAATTTTGAAGTAGGTAGTGCTGAATAATTATCGCTATTCTAATTGCCCCAATGAAAAAGGAGCCTATGATATGGGTTCGAACATTTCCTGCCTTTTGAGGGAATTGCGTGTGTTCCTCTCTCATCCAGTGAGGATTTTCGGTAGACCAGTAGCGGAAATTTTGACGATTAGCATGGCCGTTGAGAGAAAAAGTGTACTCATCAGAAAACAAAACGTCTACTAATTGGATAATATTGTGTCCATCATTTGTTCACAAAAATAAGTCATCCTATGAAAATCGTCTTCCAATAGCCCCTGGGTAGGTATACTTTTATAGGGATGCATTTTATTTTATTTTAATACGTTTAGAATCGATGTATGGCTGAAATTAAACGTTCTGGAGGCAGCTCTACTCGATATATGTGGATTTTCTCCAAAGTCAAGCATCACATTTTCACACAGTGTATTGTCCTTTGGGTTATAGGCGGAAAATTTGAAAACTTCTCATGAAACAAGCGACTTTTTATGATCGGGTGAAGGTCACGTTAATGTTTTTGCAAAACTCAAAATAGAAAAAAATAAAATCATGCGATTACCGAAATTCTTTATAATATTCCGTGGAATATGTATTGTCTTATTTGTGTTTGAATTTCATTAACTTCAATTCTGAATAATGGTTCGATTATGGGAAATGTACAAAATAACAATTTTACAAAGGATTGGTTACATATAGATCACACCCGAACATAAAAAGAAGTAAGTAGCTTGTGTCATGAGAAATTTCCAAATTGGCCTCCTATAACCCAAGGACAATAAGTGAAACAGAGAAGCAGTTTCGCGAGTTTGGGCATATAAAGCAGATTGAAAGCAGCTGCTAATACAGAGAAGATGTGAAATTAGAGAGAGTAGAGATGCCTCCACAATATTCAATGTCAGCCATACATCGATTCTAAACATATTAAAACAAAATAAAATACATCCCTATAAAATGAAACAAACTCAGGAGCTCCTGGAAGACGATTTTGATAGGAGAACAAATTTGTGTGAACGAAATGATGGATAATGTTGGATAACAATATTATCCAATTGGTAGACGTTTTGTTTTCTGATGACTGCACCTTTTCTCTAAACGGCCATGCTAATCGTCAATATCGCTACTGGTCTAACGAAAATCCTCACTAGATGAGAGAGGGACACACTCAATTCCCTCAATAGGTTGATATTTGGGCAGGAAATATTCGAAACCTTATCATAGTCCCCTTTTTCATTGAGGGCAATTTGAATGGCGAAAATTATTCAGCACTACTTCAAAATTTTGTCATTCCAACTTTGGCAAATTTATATCCTGATCAAAGAAATCCTCAAGTTGCACGGAACACAATATGGTTCCAACAGGATGGAGCACCATCACATTACCAACGCAATATTTCAAAATCGGTGGATAGGAAGGCGAGGAACGATAGAATGGCCATCGCGATCTCTGGATCTTAATCCATTAGATTTCATTTTATGGAGATATGTTAAGAGCATTGTACACAAAACTAAACCCTTTGATTTGAAGGACCTAAATTATTCAACAACGCTTGCGATAAGGTCGTTCAATCCTGAGATGTTGAATAATGTTGGAAGAAATTTTTATTTGAGGTTAGGTTGTTGCCAAGGCGTTCGCGGTGAACATTTATAGTTCTTTATACTTATTAGCATTCTAAATTTTTTTGCTACATTTTGTATTACATTTTAGTTTTTGATATTGTACCAAATTTCGCTAATCAATTGATTTTATTTTTTTCTACTTTGATTCTTTACAATAAACATGAAAGTGATAGCATTTTTCGATATAGAATGATGATACCTTTCAAACCATGTATCACAAACCCATACTTCTTATTTGAAAAATTGGGGATTGTATCTATCTTTCGAAGGGGGTTGAAGGTAGGGTTCGCATTTTAACGAAGAAGAATGACAATTTAAAATTCAAATTGATGTCTTTTGGGATATTCCATCAATATGTACAGTAACCAATATAATTAATTTATTCCATTTGGCTTTTCCACACTGTTTATTTAACACCAGAAATAGCCTAATAGGACTGATGGATTTATCAGGATGTTGTGGTTCGAAGGATCAATGTTGGATCCTGATTCTATCAGGATTAATGTTATTTCGAAGGACTTAACTTTAAACACCCAGCAGTAATCTCGTTGATTACGGCGTAAGTTGTTACTTGGTATAAGATAACAATTACGAGGATAGGAAGTGGTGAAAGATTCGAAAGCACATTAAACAAACAACAAAATGTATTTTCTTGTTACTGATACTTTGGTAACAAGCACGAAGTCATTGTGCAATGCAATATTGATAAAATTAAAAAGCTTCCTTCTATATGAAAGTGTATAGCAAGGAAGAAGTGACTTCATATTTGGAAGAAGAACTAAAGGAGTATTAGTTTCGCGACCAAACAAAATTTAAGTAATGCCTCTTTTACTAAGATAAGTAGTAGTAGTAGTATTTGTAGTAGTGAATTATTTCAGTGTAAAATTTATATAAGACCAGATATAAGAGAATAGGAGCTTCAGCTGGGTAAAAAGGGGAAATATTAACAATGATTGGGGTTTCGATCTTAGCACCTCCCTGATATGTTACAACAATAATCTCATTTGTCGTTTATGAAATAAAGTGGGAATGCATCAGAAATTCCACCAATGAGCGAACTTCTTGGGTTTTTAGTCTTAGGAATTCGAAACCTGGAATTTCTCCCACTATCAGCACTAACTTTACTTGCTTTCTGCATATAATCTATCAGCAACAGCTGATATATAACTTTCACAGATTAGGGGTTTCCATAGCGTCTAGACAAAAAGAATACCAGCACTGGGCAATGTGTTAGAAAACTGATAAGTTTCAGACCACTTCAGTTGTTGAATGTATTTTAGCAGTCTTTTACAGGAAATAGGCAATATATCGCTCTGCAAACGTCGAAGCTTAACAAGAAATTCTACTCGCAGTTATCTTTTCGAAAAAGTATTATTTTCAAGGGTGAAACCCAGTTAACTCAATAGACAAATATTCACGCGAGCTCCTTTGTTTAGGAAAACGGATCTACGTTTTCCAAAATGTGACGTCATGAGACGTAACAAGGACTTTAAACATGCTGAAGTTTCTTGATGACTCTTGACAACCTATAGATTCCACATTAATTCTCGCAATAGTCATCTGTGATACTAGTGACCGACTAGAGAATCAATAATAAGAGACCTGGAGACTGATTCACCTCAGAATCCAGGTCTCTAGTTGGTATTTCTTAAGACAAAAATCGCATGAAAACCCAATATCTTACCTCTGATCAGCGTAAAGCTATCCACTTATTCTGACACATTTAATCAACCAAAATGGATATTAATTCTTAAGGCCTGTAATTTTCCACATAATCATAGCTCCGTGCCATCTGCTCATACTCGTACTTTGTCAGTACCATCAGGCACTTCCTAATAGCGAGTACCTACTCACTGAAACGACCTATACCGTTCTATTTTATTAGTGTATGAACGTGCACAGAGTTATTGTACAACTACACTCGAACCTCAAGCTCACCTTTGGATCTTTCCAGAAGGGGAACTAATTTATGCACACGAGAATTCGGTATGGTTCAGCCATAAGGAATTGTGTTAGAAGATGATGGGAATTTCTTAGGCTACGGTTAAAGCTTAGTGACGATATATTTGTTACCAGGAGATATTTTTTGACGCACAGAGTATTTATCAATTCGGCCAAATGTCCGTGATTCTCGAATTTTTGAATGAAAATGGTCTTAAATTATTTAGTTCGACTCACTGATCAAGGCTCTGTGGTCGAATTCGATTCTTTTTAACCGGTCCTCCGTTGACACGATTACTCTCGAATAGAACGCTCTAGATAGTTAAAATTTCGAGAGTAGGTTTGGCAGATAAATATCTCGAATAGGTTTGTTATTGGACAAAATGGTTTCGGAGAAACGAAAGAAAAATTTTTGTTTCGATACAAATTTCAAATTTAATTTTTTCAAAATGCAGTTTAACCATAGGAATCCTAACGACCTAATACTTTCGGAGATATGATTTTTAAAATTTTCAATATTAAATCGTAATTCTATATTTTCACAGAATGCTCTAATTATTCTATCTATGAATTATTATATTATGATCTGTGTTCATACATTTCATCTTGTTTTCCTAAAAGAGACATGTCAAATTTATTTTTGGTTCGTTTCTCATGATTTAAAATAGCCCTGCTGTTTCAGATAACAAAGTATGCTTGGATACAAAATGACCAATGAAATAACCTCAGCTCTAATAGAATTATTAGGATTATATGATATTATACTTTTTTGATGAAACAATAATGGATTTGGATAATCCATATGATAAGTAATCATTAAAGGATACTGTGGTAGGTATACTCATTATTAAAAGGTTTCTTTCTAGGTTTTCTCTCCCAAACTCTGAAAAATATCTATAAAATAAGAAATTAATTATTTTGTGATTTGCTTCTGCCTAAGAAACACAAGATATTTGTTAGAAGCATTCAATCGAACAATATTGCCTAACAAACAACAACGAAACAACACCAACGAAGAAACAACTATATAGTAACGTTATATCGTAGCGTTTCGGAGTCTATATCAGACTCCTTCGTCAGACACTTAACAAAAATATTCAGAATTATTTTGTTGGTAGTTATTCTGAAATTCGAGAATTCAGAATAACCATCAACAGAATAATTCTGAAGATGTTCGTTAAGTGTCTGACGAAGGAGTCTGATATAGACTCCGAAACGATACGATATAGTTGTTTCCTCGTTGATGTTATTTCGTTGTTGTTTGTTAGGCAACATTGTTCGATTGATTGTTTCTGACAAATATCCTGTGATTATTACGCAGAAGCAATTCACAAAATAATAATTATTTTTATTTTATAGATATTTTTCAGAGTGTGGGATAGAAAACCCAGAAAGAAACTTTTTAATAATCCATATGATGATGGAAATATATACATTGGTAAGTCAATCAAATTGGGTTCAGATATTGGCTCAGTTTCAATTGATATAATATAACTAGCTGGCCCGGCAGACTTCGTACTGCCTCCTCAACGCCTGCCCTACGCCAACGCCAACTCCAACTCCAACTCCAACTCCAACTCTAACTCCAACTCCAACTCCAACTCCAACTCCAACTCCAACTCCAACTCCAACTCCAACTCCAACTCCAACTCCAACTCCAACTCCAACTCCAACTCCAACTCCAACTCCAACTCCAACTCCAACTCCAACTCCAACTCCAACTCCAACTCCAACTCCAACTCCAACTCCAACTCCAACTCCAACTCCAACTCCAACTCCAACTCCAACTCCAACTCCAACTCCAACTCCAACTCCAACTCCAACTCCAACTCCAACTCCAACTCCAACTCCAACTCCAACTCCAACTCCAACTCCAACTCCAACTCCAACTCCAACTCCAACTCCAACTCCAACTCCAACTCCAACTCCAACTCCAACTCCAACTCCAACTCCAACTCCAACTCCAACTCCAACTCCAACTCCAACTCCAACTCCAACTCCAACTCCAACTCCAACTCCAACTCCAACTCCAACTCCAACTCCAACTCCAACTCCAACTCCAACTCCAACTCCAACTCCAACTCCAACTCCAACTCCAACTCCAACTCCAACTCCAACTCCAACTCCAACTCCAACTCCAACTCCAACTCCAACTCCAACTCCAACTCCAACTCCAACTCCAACTCCAACTCCAACTCCAACTCCAACTCCAACTCCAACTCCAACTCCAACTCCAACTCCAACTCCAACTCCAACTCCAACTCCAACTCCAACTCCAACTCCAACTCCAACTCCAACTCCAACTCCAACTCCAACTCCAACTCCAACTCCAACTCCAACTCCAACTCCAACTCCAACTCCAACTCCAACTCCAACTCCAACTCCAACTCCAACTCCAACTCCAACTCCAACTCCAACTCCAACTCCAACTCCAACTCCAACTCCAACTCCAACTCCAACTCCAACTCCAACTCCAACTCCAACTCCAACTCCAACTCCAACTCCAACTCCAACTCCAACTCCAACTCCAACTCCAACTCCAACTCCAACTCCAACTCCAACTCCAACTCCAACTCCAACTCCAACTCCAACTCCAACTCCAACTCCAACTCCAACTCCAACTCCAACTCCAACTCCAACTCCAACTCCAACTCCAACTCCAACTCCAACTCCAACTCCAACTCCAACTCCAACTCCAACTCCAACTCCAACTCCAACTCCAACTCCAACTCCAACTCCAACTCCAACTCCAACTCCAACTCCAACTCCAACTCCAACTCCAACTCCAACTCCAACTCCAACTCCAACTCCAACTCCAACTCCAACTCCAACTCCAACTCCAACTCCAACTCCAACTCCAACTCCAACTCCAACTCCAACTCCAACTCCAACTCCAACTCCAACTCCAACTCCAACTCCAACTCCAACTCCAACTCCAACTCCAACTCCAACTCCAACTCCAACTCCAACTCCAACTCCAACTCCAACTCCAACTCCAACTCCAACTCCAACTCCAACTCCAACTCCAACTCCAACTCCAACTCCAACTCCAACTCCAACTCGAACTCCAACTCGAACTCCAACTCCAACTCCAACTCCAACTCCAACTCCAACTCCAACTCCAACTCCAACTCCAACTCCAACTCCAACTCCAACTCCAACTCCAACTCCAACTCCAACTCCAACTCCAACTCCAACTCCAACTCCAATTCCAACTCCAACTCCAACTCCAACTCCAACTCCAACTCCAACTCCAACTCCAACTCCAACTCCAACTCCAACTCCAACTCCAACTCCAACTCCAACTCCAACTCCAACTCCAACTCCAACTCCAACTCCAACTCCAACTCCAACTCCAACT
Source organism: Halyzia sedecimguttata (assembly GCA_937662695.2). Lineage (NCBI taxonomy): Eukaryota > Metazoa > Arthropoda > Insecta > Coleoptera > Coccinellidae > Halyzia > Halyzia sedecimguttata. The sequence goes on along the minus strand of OW569414.2, from coordinate 83,401,890 downwards.
CCAACTCCAACTCCAACTCCAACTCCAACTCCAACTCCAACTCCAACTCCAACTCCAACTCCAACTCCAACTCCAACTCCAACTCCAACTCCAACTCCAACTCCAACTCCAACTCCAACTCCAACTCCAACTCCAACTCCAACTCCAACTCCAACTCCAACTCCAACTCAAACTCCGACGCCAACTCTAACCCCAACGCCAACTTGAACCCCAACGCCAACTACAACGCGAACTCCAACTCCAACGTCAATGCAAACCCCAACGCCAACGACAACTCCAACCCTAACGCGCCTACTCCAACTCTGGTTAATTACTAAAATGACTATAAAACAATAGGGGTTGGTGATAGAAGGGTGAAAATTTAGGGTTGTATGTATTTTGTAATGCACATTATAAAAAAATAAAAACAAAAAATTTCGTCCAAAAATTAAAAAAAAAAATTTAAGGTTGAACAACCCTTATCACTTAGGGGTATGCAAAATAGATGTTGGCCGCTTCTCAGACCTACTCAATATGCTCACAAAATTTCATTAGAATTGGTCAAGCCGTTTCGGAGGCGTACGGGAACGAACATTGTGACACGAGAATTTTATATATAAGAAGATTTTCAGAGTACATTTGAGGAATGAATATTTCAGATAAGTTCATTATAGGGTTGAATTAGTGTGGTGGTTACGGATTAAAAATTTTTGGCACTCTGGTTTGAATGTAATTTCTTTTATGATGCAGCTCTATGATAAGAATCCATTGATATCATTCCCAACTAGACATTCCTGTACGTTTAATTTAATTTAATTAACTTAAACTTTAATTTCGATTTGCGACAATCGCGTCGCTTCAAAAATGGAACTGGTTGCATCTGTTGAATCGCGGCGATTATTTGATCGTATATGCGCGCATCCTTATTTAAGAGTATGTGTTTAATTTTTGCGACTAAACGATCGCGCGACATAAAATCGCATGTGCGCGCCTAGCCTTATAGAGGATATTTACGGATAATCAATTAAGAGTCAGTGTTTTAAGGTTCAGGTAGAGCTCTTTTTCGAAAATGCAGCATAATAATAAGGAAACGATGGAAAGGAAATCCCAAACAGATGTCACCATAACAGGAGCGAGCAATCAATTTATGCCTTAAGCTCTAGGACCTCCAATTTGGAGGAAAACTATTGCATCGGCATGCAGGGAACGTAAGCAGCTTGCGCGATGCGACCTCAATCCGAGGATATGAAAGATAGAAATAAGGCTCATGTTGTGGTGTCACCAGTTTTCAGTTTTCTTTCCATTTTTTCCTTGGTTTCTTGGTTGTCCTGTCCTGTTGAAGCCAATTAAATTTTATCAATTGAATCTTAGCCACTATTCCAGTTTTGTTTTTACTGGAGATATTCTGTACCAATTTGATTAACTTACCAAAGTATATATTTCCAATTTGCATCATCATATGGATTATCAAAGGGCATTATATTATCACAATAAAATTATAATATCCTATAATCCTCATAGCTCTCCGATAGCTGAGGTTATTTCATTGGTCATTTTGCATTCAATCATACTTTGTTTTTTAGAACAGGAGGTAATTTATATCATGAGTAACAAATTTTGAATAGAACCAGAAATAAATGTATTTTACGTTACTCCAAAACTATCAGGCCGATTTTGCCCAATATCAATGTTAACCGTAATATTTATCTCCCAAACCTACTCTGCAAAATTCCACTATCTAGCTCATTCCGTTCGAGAGCTATCGAGTTAACGGCCGGCCGGGCAGAATCGAATTTGACCACGGATTCTTGATCACTGAGTCGACACAAAACGTTTAAGACCATTTTCAGCCAAAAATTCGGAAATTACAGACATTTGGGCAAATTGATAAGCACTCTGTTCCAAGGAACAAGAGCGCAAAATAGATAACCGCAATGCGCCATTCATTTTCCTCTATCTCTTACGGTTAAAAAGTTGTAGTTCTGGTATTACCAATTTTGCCAACTCTGTACAATGTATATCTTTTATCCTCATTCCAAGAATTATAATTTTTTTATCGCAACTTTCTCCAAATATGGGTGAAAGAGTAGATAAGGAACATCATTTGTGACTTTTATACATGCAGGTGCCCCTATTCTAATAAAAAGAAAACTTTTTCTTAGCCTCATTCCATGTGTTGAATTGATATGATTTTTGAATGAGTGATTTTCACTTGATGTGGATCCATATCGAATGGGAAAATACAAAATGATTTATTTATAATATTTAAATCAACTAATACTAAATAAGTAATCATTAAAGGATACTTTGGGAGGTGTTTTCATTATTAAATGGTTCCTTTCTGGGTTTTACCTATCAAATTCTGAAAAATATCAATAAAATAAAAAAAAAAATTATTTTGTCAATTGCCTCTGGGTAGGGAATCCAATCCCGCAAATGCTGCCATTTCAGCGACAATGAAAGCGCAAACGTCCCAGAAAAAGGAAAAGTACTTTTTCGTCCGCTGTGTTCACTATGAATACGGCATGATACGGTTCAATACGGACATAAGTGTACCTATATGAGAATAACTGTCATTTGCTATCGTGAAATTATTTAAGAGGTCCGAAATTCATAAAAGTATGTAGAGGTGGACGAAAAACCTTGGCGAAAAACTGTCTATTGCCTCGCCTGCTTGCTATCCTCGCCTCCTCCTCGGATAGCAATTTGCAGGCCCGACAATAATATACAGTATTGGGTCATTGGTACATAAAAAATGGGTTCAAGCCCTGTGGACAGGAGCTTTCTGGCTCTCTAGTTCAAACAGACAAATTATATCTCCGAAAGTATTGGTTTCTCAGAATTGGGAATTAAACCAATGTATTCTTATGAAAGAACTGCATCATGAACGAAATTCAATTCAAATAATAGTTTATTTATCAAGATTAAATGAGCAATCTGAGAATGAGAACTGCACCATGGAAGAAATCAAATTAAAATAGCTGAAATGAATTTGACTCTTTCTTATAAAAGAGGATGAAATGTACGAGTATGAACACATATCATATAATGAAGCTTAGATAGAATAATTATAGCATTCTTTGAAAACATAGAAGTACGTACGATTCATTATTGAAATCTGGAAAAATCATATCTCCGAAAGTATTAGCTTGTTGGAGTTGAAAATGATATCGATGGATTTTAATGGTGAAACTGCATCTTAAATAAAAATTACAGACATTTGGGCAAATTGATAAGCACTCAGTTCCGAGGAACTAGAGCGCCAAAAAGTGTATATTCAAGTTCGAGCGAAAATAGTTGCAAAATTTAGTGAGGATCGTATCATTAGAACATTTTTAAGAAATTAATGAAAATTATTGAAAAAAAATCTATACATCATTTACTATTCGTCAGACATCGCTGGAATTTTGCGAGAACCTAACTCTATTGCCAAATTCCAAGTTTGAACACGATCAGATACATATTGTTGGAGATTTGAGCAGCCTTGTGTGAGGTCAGTAGATGGATGGGTGACCGTTGCCTCGATAACTTTCGAACGAAAGGAGATAAGGACTTGCAATTTTCAGGGTATGTTGCATATCTGAATGGGAGAGTTGAGTTCGTTTACGGGCATAATCGGTCCAACTGTTTCGGAGTTATACCCACCTGGAATATTATTTCCTCGATAACTCGATCGAATTGAAGCTTGGTAACTAGTTGTAGAATACCTGTATTATAGAGTTACTATGCAATACAGGAGAATGGATAATATAACATACGCGCAAAAGGTCCTGACTTCATGGCAGTGCTTGAACCAAATTTTTATTAGCATGTTTAATAGTTTGAGTACAAAGAGTATATATATTGTTAACAATCCCGCATTTTTGCGGATCCGCGGGATTTTTGCCTTTAATCCCGCGCGTTTGCGGGATTGAAGTTTTGGTGAGGGATTGGATTCCCTACCTCTGGGTTATAAACTCAAGATATTTGTTAGAAGCTATCTATCGACCAATGTTGCCTTACAAACAATAACGAAACAATATCAACGATAAAACAACTATTTCGTAACGTTTCGGAGCCTATATCAGACTCCTTCGTAAGACACTAAATTAAAATCTTCAGAACGATTTTTTGTTGATAGCTATTCTGAAATTCGAACATTGTCGCAGAAGCAATTCACAACATAATTAAGTTTTTATTTTACAGATATTTCTCAGTTTGGGAGTTTGGGGGAGAAAATCCAGAAACGAACCGTTTAATAATACTATACCTTAGAGACGAGTTATTACTTGAATATTTCTAAAATGGTCAATTCTAGACATATGGTCGATAAGGCATACGTACTTGCTATAGGAATATAACCATAATTCGATAAAAACATATGGGAAAACTCGAATCGTTTTCGGCATGTTTTATTCAATACCCTATAGAATGTTTGCGTCAGATTCAGGATGAAACATCAGTGAAGTGTAAATTCTATGGGTAATCCAAAAATGTGATGATTGTGATGGCATGCACAATAAATTATCAGGAAAGACGAAATGCATATCTACTTCCACTAAGTATAGGTAACCAGAAGTCTTGTATAGCATGTGATAACAAAAAATATTATGTTAAGTGCAGATAAAAAATCTATTAAACAATGTATAAGTGGTAAATTATTCCTTTCAAAAATGTTTAGAAATTATACAAATTCATTATGAAGAATCACGATCTGTTACTATAACTTTACGTGCTTAACTCCAAAATTTTTGGTCGTTATAATCGTCCGGATAAAAGATAATTGAACGTTTAGTGAAGAAGTTTGAAACAAATTTTCCACTTCATGATGTTACAGTGCCAGTGAGACAAAGAAATACGAGAAGTGAAGAGAATATTTCTGCCGTACGCGAAGGTGTTCGCGAGAACAAAATTTATCGATTTCTCGTCGTTCGCTAGAACCAGGCATCTCCCAGACGTCTTTATGGCGAATTATACGAAAAGACCTTGGGTTACATCCATACATAATTGTTTTAACCCAAGAACTCAAACCAACTGTCCATTTGAAGCGTCGTTGTATTCAGTAATTGGTGCTTAGAAAAAGTCGGAAATGATGCAGATTTTCATAAGAAAACCATTCTCAGTGATGAGGCTCATTTCCGATTAAACGGTTATGTTAACAAGCAAAATTGCCATATATGGAGCGGTGATAGACCTGAAGAATATCAAGAACTGCCATCACATCCTGTTAAACTTACTGTTTGGTGCGGATTTTATGCTGGAGGAGTCATTGGACTTTATTTTTTTTCAAGGGAGCTCATATGGCAGTAACTGTCAATCAAAATCATTATTGTTCAATGTTGACTGATTTTTTATGGCCTGAGTTGGATCGCTTTGATTTGCAGAACATGTTGTTTTAGCAGGACGGTGCCACTTGTCAAACTGCCAATGACACAATGACTTTATTGAAAACAAAATTTGGTGGTTCGATTACTTCAACAATTGGACCGATTACAGCAATCACCAAGCAAATTTAGACGATTTACAGATCAATATTGAACGAGTAATTGCTAACATACGACCTGATTTGTGTGAGAGAGTCATGGCGAATTGGACATTTAAATGATGTTTCATAACTAAAGGTATCCATTGTACTTTATACGTAGATAAAAGTTTCAATAATTTTTAAATAAATAATGTGTTTTATTTACAAAACAAAATTAGGCGCTCATAACGAAAGACCCGTTATAACGAAACCTCACAATTACAAAAGAAGAAAACAAATTTTAAAAAATAATAACTTTTTTTTAAATTGCCACTAACATAATTCGATAGGCAATACATTTGGGATGTATTCGTCCATCTATGTATAAGACTAAATAAAACAAGTTTCATTTGGTAAACAGATGTATGCAGGACGACTTTTCTTCGGATATTATTATTATTATTTTAGGTCAAAATTTTTGCGTATTCTCCGAAAATTATGATTGAGGTGTCATTCGATTTGGAAGGGCATGTAGATAGTTTTTGAGAAAATGCTGAGGCCGCCCGCAATAATTGCAATAGTTATGAACAAATAAGTGAAAAAAAAGGAGGTAATTCAAATTTGATTAAAGATTCAAATAGAAGAGGAAATTTCCTACCGGAATTGTAGGACCAATATTTATAATTTTCCTAGGAGGTTGAAAATAAGCCCGAAAACGGGTACTTCGGCTTGAACAAGCATCGCCCCCTTCGAAACTTCGATGAATAAATATTAACTTATTAAAAATGAAAATGAAAAATTGGAGAAATTCAACCGGCTGCAAGATATGAATATAATAATAATATAATATATGAACAATAATCCGTGGTCCAAAAATATTTATCGCGATTTTTCAATTAGTTATCCATTAGTTAATTAACAATTTTTTGTAGCACGAACATTAACATTGCAAGTACGATAATTGTTAAACTATAAATCTGACAATTTTTCCTTACGTGGAGGTATTTTTCAAAGGTCTTAGAATAGATTTCATTTGGAAAATTTCAAAAATTGTCAATATTCGTTTTGTTATGAACAATTTACTTAAGTGAAAAATTATAAATCTTCAATTTATGATATTACTATTGATCCGATTTCTTATGACTAGAAACTACTTGAAAATGATGTTTGATAATAATTATTATCTCCTATTGTTTGAGAAATTGTTATAAATCAATACGTTGTTTATGATATAACTTAAAATTTTCTTCTGAAAACATAATTGAAGTTTTTCACTTTAGTCAATTGTTAATAACAAAACGAAAATTAATCAATTATTCAAATTTTCCAACGGGAATCTATTTCAAGACCTTTGAAAAATAGCTCCACGAAAGGAAAAAAAATTCAGGTTAATAGTTTAGCAATTATCGCAATTGTAATGTTAATGTTCGTGCTACAAAAAATTGTTAATTAACTAATGGATAACCAATTGAAAAGTCGCGATAAACATTTTCGGACCACGAATTATTATTCATTGATCTATCCTGCAGACGAATGAATTTTTTAAATTTTTTATTTTCATTTTTAATAAGTTTAAATGATATTTATTCATGAAAGGTCCGAAGGGGGCGATGCTTACGCAAGCCGGAGTACCCGTTTTCGGGAGTATTTTCAACCCTCTGGGAAAATTATAAATATTGGTCCTGGTTCAGGTAGTTGAGACTTGGGATTCAGGAGATTCAGGAGATTCCTCCTCTTCTCGGATCTTTTTTCAAATATGAATTATCTCAGATAGTTTTTGAGATATTGACGAAAAAACAAGCCTCCTTCTTTTTTTCACTTAATTGTTTATAACTATAAAGCAAATTTTGCGAGCGGCCTTAGCATATTCTCAAAAACTATCTACATGCGATTCCGAATCGAACGACACCTCAATCATAATTTTCGGAGAATACGCAAAAATTTTGACCTAAAAAGCACTTGTTGACTAGACTACATATCGGCCCTAAAAAGATGGAAATAAGGATCATTTTTAATTCGGCCTGATGTAAAATGCCCGGTAGCTACTAATTTCGTGATACTCCAATCGTTGCTCGTTCACAATATCGAATCATTTAATTTATAGAACAAGTTCACCGTTCGCTAGCTGCTTTTGTTTAGTCTACGATTAATATCCCGCCTTTTTGAGTTATGATATCATTTGGCGAATTTTCCACTCCCATCAGGTAGTTTGGCTACATAAAGAGAATCGATTGAAATGCTTTAATAGACTATAGATTCGACATAACATGTATGAGCGGGCGAAATATGTAAAACAAAATTTATTATTATTATTGAAGAAATACAAAGTTGATGATACACTATAAACTCCTTAAACTAGTACAGAAAATATTTTTAAAAAGCACTGACGTAAAGTCTGGACCTCAAGCGCGCATATCCCATCATCTATTCACGCCTCAAACAACGTCGATCTAGCTGAAATTCGGTACTCGATTGTAAAATGGTGGCTGGAAGGTATGTCGGAATTTCAGCATATTCTGACGAATAGTTTCCGAAATATAACATTTTTTCAGAATTTATTTTTATAATGTTACGATATTCTAGGAATACGATAATTATGAAAATTAGCGCGTCGGCATTCTATGAGCGATAACCGAGTTTTAATTGCTTTCGATTTGTATATTTTGAATTATATTGAGGAAATAACAACAAAATTTAAGATGGGTATAACTCCGAAACCGTTTGGCTGCTTATGTCCAACAACGAACCCAACTTTTCCATTTGGATGCGCAACTTACCCTGGAAATTTCAAGTCGGTATCTCTTTCCGTTCAAAAGTTATCGTGAGATACAAAATATTTTTTAATAATTTTGACAATTTCAAGTCACTACCTCTTTCCCTTCGAAAGTTATTGTGGCAATGGCCGGGCGGCCGAATAGAATCAAATTTGACTTCAAATTCTTTTTTTCGGGAAAAAAAATCGAAAATACAGACATTCGGTCAAAATGATAGGATTTTGTTACCCAGAACATGCGCGCAAAAATGAAATGGGGTTAAATTTTCTGGTTGTTTAAATTTATTTTCCAATTTCCAAAACTGCAGATTCGATTCAAGACTCACGCGAAATTCCATGAGAATAGTATCACTAGACACAAAAATTCTCAATAGTAAATCCATTATCTCTAAAACTTATAGCTAAAATTTTGTACTATGAACTTAAAGGGTAATTTATCAAAACAGAATACACCGTTTTTCTGGAAACTACATAACCCTATGGTTGTATCTAAGCAAACTATTTATTCGCTGCTATGAATTTGATTTACTTTTAATATGTTATCATCTTGGGTCAATGAAAAATATCAATAGACGACGTTGATTTGACAGATTCACCGATTGGCTAAAAAACATAAATTTGTATCGTAAGGTGACGTTTTTCGAATTTTCAATGTATTCGCGTATTTATTCGAACGTATATTTTAGAAAAATTCTAGATATGCTCATTGGCGCTCTTGTTCCGCAGAACAGATTTTTCAAAATTTCAATGATAAATCATAATTCTATGATTTTATAGAATCGAAAATTAACATCCGTATTTTTATCTATGAATTACATGATCTGTGTTCATACGTGTAATCTTATCTAGCGATAAGAGACATGTCATATTTATTTATGCTTCTATTCACAATTCGTTAGGCTTGTTTCACATGCATACGGTTTCATTCGGTTCGTTTCGTTTTCGGATCCAATTCGGTCGCTGGCGACAAGTGTGAAACGGTGCTCCGGTTTAGTTTCGGTACCGAATAGAAACCGTACAGCACCGAATACTCCCTCGACACGAATAGGTTCCTATCAGGTTTGGATTCGTGTGTAGGGAATACAGATCAACCGGGGCGTTCACACAAATACGGTTTAGTTTCGGTTTTAACCATAAAGTAATAAGTAATAAATATTTACATATGTTTTCTGTCTCGTTCTGTGGTTTTAACCTCAAATCGAGCAGATATCTTTCAATATTTCTCGAGTTGTTGTTCAAATATAGAAATATAAAGATACATATTTTCGGGATATTGTTGCTATCTCAGTATTCATGAGAAGATGATGGTTTACCAAATGTGGATCGACTGATTTCTGCTGTAAATCTAAACCAGTACTGCGTGACAAAACTTCCGAAAAATATAAAGATTAATTAAAGACGTATGATGCATTCCAAGATGTATGTGTTCAATTTTGAATGGCTTTGATGAATCTGACGTCGCGGAAAAATTGGAATTGTGAGCCCGTGTCGGAAGATAACATAAAACCTAATATGAACCGTATATGTGTGAAAGGCCTTCATTCGTTTTCGGTTGAAACCGAAAACGAACCGAACCGAATGGAACCGTATGCATGTGAAACAAGCCTTACTCATGATATAAAATATCTCCTGTTCTAGAAAACAAAGTATGATTAAATGCAAAATGACCAATGAAATAACCTCATCTATAGTAGAATTATGAGGATTATAGGATATAATAATTTTTGGGTGACAATATTGGATAATCCATAATGATGATGGAAATATATATATACTTTGGTAAGTTAATCAGATTGAGTTCAGAATATCTAAAGCAAAAACAAAACTGGAATATTGGCTAAGTTTCAATTGATATAATATAATTTTTCTTCGATCGTAGGAGAAGTGACACTATTTTGACCGGTTTGTGCGGTAATATTCTTACCGCACTACTGTAGCGTGCGGTGATGTTACAAATGGATTATTACAATAAAATTAAACAAAGTATGGTTTCAATGTTTATATTGATTAAGTTGCAAGGTAACAAATAATCACAATCAGTGTTCATGTTTATCAATTCTTTTTTAATTCCTTGTGAAATATACGAATCAAACAAAACAAGCTTGAAATATTATATTGTATAATTAGTGGGAAAAGCATAATATTCCCAAACGACTGTGATAATTACCAGACGAGGAGCGTAGCGACGAGTCTGGTAACACAGGAGTTTGGGAATATGCTTTTCCCACGAATTATACATACTATTTTTTCTTCGATCGTTGATTTACATTTAAAAAATTAATTAAAAAATATTTCATTCAAGATGTAATCAAGTAAGGTTAAATAGGTTTCTCTGTGTTCATATTGAAATATAGAAGTGGTAACCATGGAAATTACTTTGTTATGACAAATGTAGAATAATTGTCAAGCTGGTTTTGTTTGATTCGTTATATTTTATAAGGAATTAAATAGTTATTTTTGTATCTAGTGCGCGAAATGCTACTTTGGTGATCGAGAACTGATTTTTTTAACGAGGCGCAGCCGAGTTAAAAAAATAGTCGAGATCACCAAAGTATTTCGCGCATGAGATGCAAACAAAATTTTTTCTACAAACGCCAAAAATATTGTTCTAAAATAAGTAACATGCATAGCTTAATATGAAAAATAGTATTGAACTGGCTTAAAATGTTTTTCCAAATCAAGTAAATACTGAAACTATGAAAATAAAATGGCATTTGTTTGTTTGATTGAGGAACATAAAGGTTAAAATATAAAAACTCCATATAGTTTACATGCAGTGTGCGAAGTAAGTACTTCGCACACTACTTCGCGCACGGTGTCATGGTAACGAAGGAAAATGAAAAAAAGGGTCACTTCGCATATTGTTTTCAATGCGCGAACCTTGTCATTTTTTGACGTTTGTAGAAAAAAAGAATTAATAAACATGAACACTGATAGTGATTATTTGTTACCCTGCACGCCACCTGAACTAGTGGAAGCCGCGAACGCAGCTTCACTTAATTTACTTCCGGCGAAATCCAGACAGAAGTAGAACTTGCGTACCAACGCTTCATGGATTTTTGCAGAAAAAACAACAGTGTATCCTTTTCTGAGAATGTACTGATGGCGTATGTTGCTGACTTGGCTAAAACATTGAAATCTTCGACGTTGTGGGCACATTATTCCATGCTTCGATCAACTTTATCTGTTGAAAATAATATTAATATTGCCCAGTACCAGAAACTGCGAGCATTTTTAAAACGACAAGCTGGAGGATACAAACCGAAAAAATCCAAAATTTTAACCCAGGAACAAGTTCAGAAATTCATTTTAGAGGCCCCAGATGACATATTTTTATCGACCAAAGTAAGTAGATATAGATAAAATAGTATTACTCAAAATACATAAAATACGAAATATACAATTTTTGATTACCTTTTAGGTAGCTCTAATATTTGGAATAGCAGGAGCCTGTCGACGAGATGAGCTTGTCCGAATGAAAGTTCAGGATATAGAAGATTTCGGTTCAAAAATACTGGTAAAGATACCAGAAACAAAAACAAATAAACCTAGATCATTTATCATTAACGAAACCTATTTAAATGTTTATAGAAAGTACGTATCATTTAGGCCTAATGATTTTGAATATCCTAGATTTTTTTTTAAATTCAACAAGGGAAAAGGATGGAAGACAGTCATTGGAATAAATCAATTCGGAAAAATGCCGCAAATTATTGCAAGTTATTTACAGTTGCCAAATCCGACAGAATATACAGGACATTGTTTCCGAAGATCATCGGCAACATATTTGGTAGATGCTGGAGCTGATATTCTTTCTTTAAAGTGCCACGGAGGATGGAAATCTTCCAATGTGGCGGAAGAATATATTGACGAATCACTTAATAATAAAGTAGAAGTGGCTAATAAAATATTCAACACCCCTGTCTCTACTCCAAATGAAAATGATCGAAACGAGATAAACCAAACAATTAGCCATGCAGCTTCAACGTCTATAAATTCTCGTTGCCCTCCAGTACAATTTACAAACTGTACAAACTGTACAATAAATGTAAATATTAACAACAATTAATTTGTGTTCAAGAATATCGTTATGAATTAGATGTTTCTTTTATTTCTTTTATAACAACTTTATCAATATAAAAATTAAAACCATACTTTGTTTCATTTTATTGTAATAATCCATTTGTAACATTACCGCACGCTACAGCAGTGCTGTATATAGTATGTATAATTCGTGACATATTCTAAAACAAGTTGCAGAATGGGCTGATAATCAAACACGAATGCGAAATTCGAAAACGAGCGACAAAGGAGCGAGTTTTCGTACGCATGAGTGTTGGATTTGCCTTCTGCAACGAGTATTAGACGATTTTTTCTCTGTTTTCGTCAAGTTTTGTAAAATACTGTTGAAATTTAATGAAAAATTAGGATTATACATCCTAGTGACTCTTGTATTGTATCTTGGCAGTTGGTGTGACTGTTACGAAAGTTGACAGATCACGGAATTGGAATTGCACGTAGAGCATGGAGATCAGATTTAACAGTTTTCTAATATCATGAATGATTCGAAATTATCAAGAAGGAAATCTCTAGTAGGTACCTTATTTTTTGATGGAAATAAAACCTTTCCTCTCAACAATTTTTTCACCTTATCCAGATTCTCTTATATTGACAATAATTGACGTGTGTTGAAATTTGATAGGATCGAATGTCAGTGCTGACTACCACACAACGAAAAATATAACTAGAAACATTGCGGGAATGAGTTCATTCCAGCACTGTTTTTAGTGCTGGAATGAACTCATTACAATACTGAAATAGAGAAAAGCATATTCCCAAACTCCTGTGTTACCAGACTCGTCTCTACTCTCCTTGTTTGGTAATTATCCCAGTCGTTTGGGAATATTATGCTTTTTCCACTAATTATATACAATAGACTGATTCAAAAAAATCGACTAATATTTTTTTCTTAAATATATCGAAAATATTGTTTTAAATGATGAAAAAAAAAATCCTGTGAAAGTTACAGCCCTTAATATTAATATTAAGATGTCCCGCATGATAAATTACAATTTCCCGTTTGATTAACATGGGAAAGCTTGTTTTTTTGAGTTCAGAATTTTATAACTCTTTAATCGTTTATCAAAAAAGCTAGAATTAATCATTTTCTTGAGTAATATTGAACGCTCTACAAAAAAGCAATCTTAGAATTTTTCGATAAACCGACGCGTTTTGAAGTTATTCAACTTTAAAATATAATTTATAATATTTTCTCATTTTTTTCCAATTTTTTGACGAAACTATCTGTTAAACCAAAAGAAATATTAAATACAAAAAATTTGTAAAATTTGACAAAATTTTTTGATAAACTTGATAGTTTCGTCAAAAAATTGGAAAAAAATGAGAAAATAGTATGAATTATATTTTAAAGTTGAATAACTTCAAAACGCGTCGGTTTATCGAAAAATTCTAAGATATCTTTTTTGTAGAGCGTTCAATTTTAAACAAGATAATGATTAAGTCTAGCTTTTTTGATTAACGATTAAAGAGTTATAAAATTCTAAACTCAAAAAAACAAGCTTTCCCATGTTAATCATACGGGAAATTGAAATTTATCATGCGGGACATCTTAATATTAATATTAAGGGCTGTAACTTTCACAGGATTTTTTTTTCATCATTTCCAACAATATTATCGATATATTCAAGAAGAAAAAAAATAGTCCATTTTTTTGAATCAGTCTAATATACAATATACTATTTCAGAGTAGATTTGAGGAATGAGTATCTTGGATAAGTTCTTTATTGGGAAGAATTGGTCTGGCGGTTTTGGATTGATAATTTTAGGCACTCTTGTTTCTTTTTAAATTACATTTATTTGATGCAGTTCCATCATAAGAATCCATTAATATCATTCTCAACTCTGAGAACCACAGGGCTTTCCCACATTTTTTCGAATTTTCGTTGTTATCGCGTATCTCCAATAACAATCAATTGCACCAGAGTACGTTGTTTTTTGACATCCTCGGTTATGATAAATGATGCAAAGAACCAAATGAAGAAATCAATTAGTCTCATGCAGATTGTTTTTCCGTATGCAACATAAATGCAAGCACTTTATCCAACGATTCATCAGAGAAGACAAAACGAGCAATGCATTGTCTGCAAACTTCAAAAGCACGCCGCGGAATTCTTCCCTCCAAATCCATCGGCAACAAAAAGGGGGGTCACAAGTCACAACTCATTTATCTGGATCTCGAGTCGTTCGTGTAGTCACTGATGTATAGCGGGCAACCTTCCGGAGCTGCATTGCCCATATTCTATGACCATCTGATATCTTCTTCATTGATCGATCAGTCCTGCCAAGTGCGCTATTGGATTAAGTGGTTATCGGGAAATTGGTATTATTGAATCTGGTGGGATGAAACGTGCAATTGGGTATTCATGTAATTGCGTTTCACGATGTATACTCTGTGCCATTGTATATAGATCTACAGGGTGCAGCGTAAACCGACCTCAACCAAGCGCAGGCTGATAGGTTAGTTCCTGTCTGATCAGAATATTGAAATTTGACTCTAGTCAAAGTGCCATTTTCGTAATCAGGGCGTTAAAGTGACTTTAACTAAAGTTACTTAAGTACAGGCATATTCATCCTTTTTTTGGAGAGGGCCAAATAGATTAATTTTTTGTAGACCACGGGCCAAAATTTCTAACCGTATTAAAATTTATTCAAAATACAAAATTAAATTCAAAATGTAGGTTTTTGACTCCCCTCATATGGATTTAGATGCATCAGCAAATTTAATGAGAGCATCAAATCATAAAATTACGATTAATTATTGAAATTTAGAAAAATCCTATCTTCGAAAGTATTAGTTTCGTAGAGTTGAGAATGATATCAATGGACTCTTATGATGAAACTGCATCTTAAAAAAAATTTAATTTGAAATTTGTAATGTAAACATTTTTTTTTTATTTTCGTTACCTACTCCGAAACCACAACAGATTTTGCTCAATAACGAACTTAACCCAGATATTTAT
This sequence comes from Halyzia sedecimguttata, assembly GCA_937662695.2. Classification (NCBI taxonomy): domain Eukaryota; kingdom Metazoa; phylum Arthropoda; class Insecta; order Coleoptera; family Coccinellidae; genus Halyzia; species Halyzia sedecimguttata. Next base: position 83,386,655 of record OW569414.2, on the reverse strand, counting down.
CTCCAAAACCTACTCTGAAGAACTGTATAGGTCATTCCGTTTGAGAGTTGACGGCCGGATATAATCGATTTTGACCACGGATTCTCGATGAAGTCGAACCAAAGCGTTTGATAGCATTTTCAGCCAAAAATTCGAAAAGATCGCCAAAAATAAAGTAAACCTAATATTCCTTACAATAGGACAACAACAAAAAACAACTAAATAAATTTAGTTTTTAACTAATGAGATATACCTGCGGTTGTGTTTTCTTTACAAGATCATCAATATTAGGAGGGGCTGATGTTGTTGTTACGCGTAAGGTATTTTCCAAATTCGAATCCATAATCTTTTATCGATTCTTTGATTTCGTAATATTCATTTTTGAAAAAAATTTCTCATAGCAATGAGTACTACCGAAAAGAGACATAAATCGACATATGAAATTGACTAAATTTGGATATTTGTTGTTTGGTCATATCTCAAGTAAAAGTCTTGCAAAGGTAACTCACGAAACATGTGCGTTACCTTTGCAAAGCTTTTTCAATTCCAACTATTCAAGTCTCCTTTCGAACTGGATGCAGATTTTTCAGAATTTCTTGTGAACGGATATCCTCAAATCTTGATGTGAATTCAGTGTTTAATTAAGAAAATTCCTGTGCTACGGCATTTTTGTCGAAATGCAGCCAGGGTTGGCAAATGATATGTATTTCCCCTAAGAATTTGATTTTCCCACAACCGAAGTTTGCTTTGGAAAGACTTGACAGTAGTGAATAGATCATAAGCAAATTGTCCTTGTTCCTGCATGTTCAAATTCAATTCGTTCAAGTAACTGGTAACATCAACCAAAAATGCCAAACAAGATAACCATGTCTCATCCACCAAATACTGGACCTTATCTAGTTTTCCTTTCATTTCCATGAAAGTTTTCACTTCCTCTCTCAGTTCATAGAATCTCTAAACATTTTTCCCCTACTGAGCCAGTGAACTTTACAATGGAAAATAATATCTCCATATTCTGATTCCAAATCCTGAAGAAATTGCTGGATCTGGTGGTGATTTAAACCTCTCTCTCGATTTAATGAAATTTACGCACGGAACAACTATCTCCATTACGTGGTTAAATTCCAAAGATTTTGCAAAAAGATTTTCTTGATGCAGCATTGAAATTGCTTGAATATTACTTGATGTGGTATCTTTATGAAGCAATAAATTTGCGGTTGCGTCGTGTGTGAAAAAATCCATTCGCGGGCCAAGAAAATTCTATTCGCGGGCCACATGTGGCCCGCGGGCCTTAGGTTGATCATGCCTGCTTTAGTAGGTACTTTAAATTAAATTTAATTTTGGTCGTTTTCTTGATAGGAAGATCGCGTAATAACTTTAACTAATGTGGACTTTGGTACTTCAAAGTTATGTTAGCAATACCGTAGGAGTACATTGTCTATGGTTCTGTCATATCTGTTCCTCATCGCTCATCATAACCTTACTCCTCAGGAGGAATTTCATCAATAATTATCAGTTTGAGTAAGTCCATTAGTTTGTTGAAGTCGTTTCAAAAGGTATGATATTGTATATTGTTGTAGGGGGTAACGTTGCACTGCGACCTTAAGGTCTATTTTGCCCCCCCTTCAGTGCTGTTGATGTCATTACCATATACAGCTCGCCTTCCAGTTCCAGAGTTCTGATGAACTCCTGTATGTGGGATGGCTTCAAGGAGGCTAGGTCTTCGCTCCTGCAAATTTCTTGACCAAAGCATTCCTTGCGTTGGTTTGAGATGGCGAGGCATTCCGTTGTCAGGTGATCAGGAGTTTCATCCTCCTCCAAACAGAATCTGCACTCGTCAGTTTCTGCTAGCCCTGATCTCACCATATGCTTCCTGAAGCCGCAGTGACCAAGGAGGTATGATGCAATGGAAGGAAAAGCAAGGAGCTTTGGAGCAATTGTTCAAATTCATAGCTTGCTGTCACCCATCCCAAGGCTGCTTAGCTCCACGAAAAAAATAATATTCCCAAACTTTAAAATAATATAAATCCGATTGTAAGATCAAGCGACCAAAAATACTGGATTCCATTTTTTTTTGTGATTTTTATGTGTTTCCCTAATATATTCTAGAATATACCAGATCCGATCGAGTTCAAATCTAGAACTTTTAAATATAGTTTCTGCGATACAGAATTCAAAAAAAAAATTTTTATTTTTCTGTCATGCTATCCTTGCAATATTTTGGGTAAGGATTTGTGTCGGTATTCTCCAACGAATTACCGTGCTTTATATCGACCAAATAAGTATTTATGAGTTATTGGCAAAACAAAATACGAATCCAATCCAATTCAAACTTGGAAGTAGTTGTAGGATGCCAACGCGCAAATGTTTGCAAAATTTCGTAATGATCGTAAAATTGAAAAAAAAATCTGTAGCAAGTCCCATATCGCCGAAATTTTGCGAGAGACTTCGAAACCTCAATTTACAGCCAAGTTCCAAATTATAGGATCTATATTCTTGGCGATCCGAGCAGTCGTAGGTGAGGTCAGTAGCTGGATGGGTGAACGTTTCTACGATAACATTCGAAACAGAAAGAGACTACTGGTCTACCGAAAATCCTCACTGGATGAGAGCAGAACACACGAATTCCTTCAAAAGGTTAATGTTGGGGCAGAAAATGATCGAAACAATAACAAATAGGCCTCTTTTTCATTGATGACAATTTGAATGGCGATAAATATGTAGCACTACTTCAAACTGATGTGGTTCCTACTTTGGCAAATGTATATTCTGATCAAGGAAATCCTCAAGTTCCAGGGAATACGATATGGTTCCAACAGAATGGAGCACCACTACATAACCAACGCAATATCCTGCAGTACCTCAACGCAATCTTTCCAAATCGGTTGATTTGAAGGCGAGGAACGATCGAATGGCCAGCGTGCTCCCCTGATCTTAACCCACTAGATCTCTTTTTACGGGGATATATGAAGAGCACTGTGTACAATAATAAACCCCTTGATTTGAATGACCTAAAAGATCGAATAACGCTTGCGATTAGGTCGATCACTACTAAGATGTTGAATAATGTTGGAAGAATTGTTATTTGAGGTTTGGATGTTGCCAAGGCTTTGGCGCTGAATCCTTTGAACATCTACTTCATTAGCATTAATATTTTTTTGCTACATTTTAGTTTATGACATTGTACCAAATTCCGATACTCACTTGATTTTATTTTTTTGAATTTGATTTTTGCAATAAACATGAAAAAGATAACATTTCTGAATATAGATGGACGGGACCTTCCAGACAATGTATCACAAGCCCATACTTCCTTTCTGAAAAATTGGGGGTTGTACCTATCTTTCGAAGGGGGTTAAAGGTAGGGTTCGCATTATTACGAAGAAGAATGACAATAAAATTTGAATCTGATGTATTCCGGGATTTTCCATGAATATGTACAGTAACCAATATAATGAATTTATTCCATTTGGCTTTTCCACATTGAATAACACTTCTAATGTCAGGTAGAGTTTATTTTACAGTACATTATTCAATTAATTATAATATCACGAGCCTCAATTGAGTGTTGATTGATGAATATTACTTAATTCATTAATTCAAGAAAGAGTTGGTGAGTTTCAACAAAGGTTTATTATTTCCTCCTGAATATACAGTTGGAGCTGTTATTCTTTGACAGCTAATTAGTATGAAACTATACTATTCTACGATGAACATGAAGTGCATGCTAATCCATAAACGATGACTTGATTGCGCAGTGAAAAGAGAAAATAGCCTACTTGATTCTACTTACAGTTAATTACAATTGAAATAGCTAATTTTGTCTTGCTTCGCGCTGGAGTTCTCCACATTACAGGCTGATTTCAGGATGTCAACAGCACAATGAGGCGAACTGTGGCAAATTGCCAATAGCTAAAGAAGACACACAATTCACAAATATTTCACGTGAGCCAAGCTAGGTCCCTCATCGCTCAGTGTTTCTCCAATGAGGAAAGCGTCATTCAAGGGCAGACACGAACCGCGGTTTCATGGTTGTTACCAATCATCAGTGTGGCTTTTCACCCTGAATGAACAACCGAAGGAGTTCTAGGAGAGTTAATTCCATCAGTTGCGAACTGGTAGGGAGAGAATCCCACTAGCGGCACCTATGGAAATCCTTACGAACTCCGAGCGTCTGAGATGAAGGAACCTTGAGCGATATTCAGCGACGTTAATTCTTGTGCCGTAAGAGGGTCAGGGACTGCAAGGCCGTCAACCTATATTAAGATCTTTAAGGACCGAACCCCTCACGTGAAAAATTAGAATGTGAGGGGGTTGAAAGTTGTGCATGAACAAAACTGTAATGGTCGACTTTCAGTCGGTGACAAATTTCATCAGGTACCATCGTCTCAAAGTAAATGAGCCATGACAAAGTGTACATACTGAAAACCTCTTTGAACTAAGTATTTTTCAAAAAAGAAAAATTTTTTCTTCAAAATTTCTGCACGCCTGTAAAGAAGATACAAAGACCTTGCCAAAAAAGTACTACAGGACCCACTTTCGCTATTCAAAAAATTTAGAGGGTTGGTGGGGATGGCACAGGGTGCAACAAAAATCCTTCAAAAATGCATAGAAATTTGGTAAAAGTGAAACAAAAATTGACCTGTTTCAGGATTTTGTTGCCAAATATTTTTCTTCTGAGAAAATGAATTTGTTCCATAATTTTGACGCGCACTGTAGATCAGTATTAGCTTGTTAGAGTTAAAAACGATATCATTGGATTCTTATGGTGAAACTGCTTATTGAAAAAATTTAATTTGGAATTTGCTTTGTAAAAAAAAATATTTTTTTTGTTACTCCGAAACCGTCTGTCCGATTTTGCCCAATAACGAACTTAGCCGAGATATTTATCTCCCAAACCCACTCTGAAAATTTCAACTGTCTAGCTCATTCCGTTCGAGAGTTATCGTGCCTACGGCCGGCCGGACAGAATGAATTTCGACCACTGATTCTTGATCAGTGAGTCGAGCCAAATCGTTTAAGACCATTTTCATCGAAAAATTCGAAAATTACAGACATTTGGGCAAATTGATAAGCACTCAGTTCCGAGGAACTAGAGCGCCAAATATGGAATTTGAAATTTGCAATGTAAAAAAATGTTGTTTTCTTTACTCCGAAACCACCTGGCCAATTTTTCCCAATAGCAAACTTAACCGAGATATTTATCTCCCAAACCTACTCTGAAAATGTCAACTGTCTATAGCTCATTCCGTTTGAGAATTATCGTGTTAACGGCCGGATGGCCGGGCAGAATCTATTTGGACCACGGATTCTTGATCTGTGAGTCGAACCAAAACTTTTGAGACCATTTTCAGACAAAAATTCGAAAATTACAGAAATTTGGGCAGATTGATAAGCACTCTGTTCCGAGGGACAATAGCGCCAAAAGAAGCAAACATGGTATATTGGACGTATTACGATAAACTGAAACAGAAATTTTCAGATCAAAGATGCTGAGGTAGATTTTTCGTTCCCAACTGAATGCAGGTTTAATTTGTTAATTGTAGTTTGTAAAATTGTGAAAAGTATTCCCACAAATTGGAAATATTATTTTCGGAATATGGAAAATGATGAGTAATTGAATTTTTAAAATATAAATCTATGTTCTAATGTTGAATTAAATAATAACCAGCACGATTCATAGAAGATTTCAATGATTTCACAGAATTTTCTTCTTATCCTTCTTCTTATCCTTCTTATGCTTCTTATATCACAGTTGAAATATTGCTGCAAAGTTTAAAACCTTGTTCTACCGCCAAGTTCTAGATTTATTTTTTTTTTTTTTTTGAAGCAACGCAGTCGTGGACGAGTTCAATACCTGGATTGGTGACCGCTCTGGCTATGAATTTTAACGAGCATGCCAAAGCAGAATAACCTCACGACAGTTCTTTGCCAATAGCCTTATGTCAAGAAAAATCAATGAATTGGATGACAAAAAAAAAATCAGATTATTCTGGATCAATCGGACCAGGTTTATACAGTAACTAACCAGTAAAGCATGATATTATTCAGGCGAATGTAGAAATTAATAAAAAAATCTCTTGGCTGGAATATAATATTGAATTTTTTTTTGTAATATAGTAAACTTGATTTCCATTTTTTTTAGAAATAGAAAAATCGTCTTCCAGAGACAGCCAAGTGACCCAGTGCAGACCATTTTTCTCAGAAGAATCTATGAATCTCTGAAAATCATGACTTAAACCCCAGCTAAAATCCCCGAAAATGTCTACCTGCTCCTGTCGTTGCTATCCAGGACATGCTGGAAATGCCGAAAATTAGGCACATTTTCACAAGAGGATAGCACCACCGCACATGACGAGCCATATTGGCGGAGATCCGACGGAGGACTGCCGATCTGAAGAACAATCGTGCTGGAGGTCCACAGGCCGACCAGGTGACACGCGCTGAAGAAGCTACGTACGGGTTAGACCCGGTGAATCGGATTTTTCGACCGCTATTCGGATTCGGATATGTCATCGGGCGAACGGGAAAACTGAACTCCTAGCAGGGACTCCGTACTCCGACTTTCAGATCTGAGTTTTTAATTACATTTATTCTTGTGGATTGAGAGCTTTACATTTTTGAATATCAGACAATATAGCATGTGTATGAAAATCAAAAAGTGTTAGCAGAGGTTAATAATAATAATAATATTTATTTCATCCTTTCAGACACTTTTACAATGTATAGGACATGTTAAGGTTATAGATAACTCAATATTAAATCAAATTCAAAAAGCAAGAAGAAGAAAAAAAGATTGTGAACAATAAAAAATCAAAAATTTACACAAAAAATACTCATCCACACTATAGAGGCAGTGTCTTAGCAATAACAATTTCATTTCCTTGATGAATCGCCTATCATTCATAATTTTGTATTCGTTTGGCAATTTATTATAAAGTTTTATACCTGTGAAAGAAGGTGACAATTCATATTTGCGGCAGTATTATGTCTTGGTATGCACAGTATATTATTATGTCTCGTCTCATATTTGTGGAAATCTGAACACTTATTTTGCGAATAAATATTCAGACGTATATAAAGGAGACAATGTAAAATATATATAGAGGGAAATGTCAAAATCTTATGTTCCTTGAAAACTGGTCTACATGAATTACGAGGTCTTAAGTTATAAATTAGTCGAATGGTTTTTTTCTGGGCTCTAAATGCACGAATGCTTGTAGTTGAGTTACCCCATAAAACCACGTTATAGCTTAAATGGCTGTAAACCATACTATAGTAAATCCCTAGCAGAGCATCAACAGGAAGTGCACTCTTGAGACGCAATAATGCATAGTATGAACTATTAATTTTTTTGCAAACATGGTTAACATGATATTGCCATCTCAAATTTGGGCCCAAAAACAAGCCCAGGAATTTCACATATTCAGTCGACTGTAAATGACCACTCTGTTGTTGAACAACAAAAGGTTCGGTAGCTTGATCACGAATTTGAAATTTCATGATTTCGGTCTTTTTTGAGTTTGCAATCATTGAATTTTTTTGACACCAATTAATAAAGCTCCGGATTACAGTTTCACAGAGTGATTTAAGTTCAAGTAAACTACTTGCTCTGATTGCAACTGAAGTATCATCAGCAAAAAGAATCATGACAGAGGCTTTAATATGATCTGGCAACTCATTAATGAAAAGTAAAAACAGCAGCGGTCCAAGAACGGATCCCTGAGGTACCCCCAGATTGGTCACATATTCATGAGATTCACAGTTGTTGAGTCGCACAAACATTTTTCTGTTGGTGAGATAACTATCGATCCAATCCAGAAATATACCCCGGAAACCCATCTTATACAACTTGTCCAGGATGAAACTGCGGTCGAGGCAGTCGAAAGCCCGAGAAAGGTCGAAGAATAAACCAGCAACATATGACCCACCATCTAAACAGTTGTAGATGAACTCAACAAATTCGCAGCTGGCAGTCTGAGTGGATCGATCAATTCTGAATCCGTGCTGTCTACCACTTAGTATGGAAAAGTGTGATATGTAATCATACATTCGCTTATATACAATCCTTTCGAACACCTTGGACAGCTGACTCAAAATGGATATTGGACGGCAATTCGCCATATTATCGGTATCGTCTTTCATGTAAGTGTAATGTAAGTATATATATTCTTTTGACTGAGAGCTGTATATGTGTTAGCAGAGGTTGGTGTAACGGGGTACCATACAATTCGACGTATGATACAAGAGCTTAGGGAAAACCTCAGCAAAAAACCCTTTCTCCCCGTGAGTGTGGTGATTTGTAACTACTGTTTACAAAATTTGCTGAAATTTAAAAATATTGATGGGGATATATTTCTTCAATGTGGATTCCCTCGTCAAAAAACGGGTAGGTTTCTCCAAGGTACCCGAAACTCAACCTGAAAAATGAAAAGACAAGAGGAGGAAACGAACAAATTAAAAATAATACATAACCTTTCAAAAGTCTCCTCTCACAAAAATACTTCTCTGTAGGCGAATGGGATCTCGTGGAGAAGAATCGCCTCCGCTAGTTTTCGAAGATATTCACTCCTGAAATCCCTTCAATATTTGAATTCAAAAAATGAAAATGTTGCTCGTAAGGTCAGCAGGGGCTCTTTCAAAACCAGGTCTGACCGGTCCAAGTCCAAGCGATGATTATTCAGAACTTCAGATGCTCGAAGCACGCTACAGGGCCCTTAAAAAGGGCTATCATCTCCCATAGATATATATTTTACTTTATATTGTATAAAAGAATGAAAAAATGCTAAGTGGGTACGTTAGAATTTGGCTTATGATACAAGAACTTTGGAAAAAACTTCAGCAAAAGCCCTGTCTCCCCATGATTGTTGTGATTTGTTAAAATTGGAATCCTTACATAGTATAAAACAAAGTCGCTTCCCGCTGTCTGTCTGTCCCTATGTATGCTTAGATCTTTAAAACTTCGTGAAGGATTTTGATGCGGTTTTCTTTTAATAGATAGAGTGATTCAATAGGAAGGTTCATATACATAGTACATGCATAATGGATTAGAGAAACACAGATAATTTTGCAGGTTTCTAATGTGATGTCGTAAATAAGCACATTTTTTGCGCTTACATTGCAAACGCTGGCTGAACCCTACGAGATAGATCAATATAATGTTAGACAGTATGGTACACCTTAAAAAGGTCTGCAAAAAGTCCGTGATGGTATATGTCTATCTCTTAAGCATAATTCACAATAATCATTTTTTATCCTTCACATTCTACGAGAAATAATGGCTAGATTACGAAGCGATTTTAAGCAATACAGCATTGATCCCTATCCAATTAAGTACCTTAAATGCATTGTGCATTCAATATTGATCAATATGGCCCTTTACAGCATATAATTTAAATGAACATTTTCGAAGATATTGCAGATTTAAAATGCAGCGGTTGCGGTGGTACCGACCGGGGGGCCGGCACAGCCAGGATAGGAATAGAAATCGAATACAGAGAGCCAGAGAATCATCTGTAGAGCGTGAGGCTCGCCTCAGCCAGGATAGATGTATTGATTCCTTGAATTCCTCTGAAACCATCGGATTTAATGATCCAATTTAAACGGTTACAATTTCCGGTAAATATATATTTTGCAATGACCATTAATAAATCGCAGGGTTCAACTTTCAACGCTACAGGCTTATATTTGAGCGTAGAGTGTTTTTCACATGGCCAATTATATGTCGCTCTGTCAAGAGTAACCTCTAAAGAAAACATGTTTGTCTAAAGGTGCGTATTCACTTGCAACAGAACACTCCGAACGAACCAAACAAACAGCGCGCGCTGCAACAAACATTGTGCGGGCTGTTTGGAGAGTTTGCGGTATTCGCTGCGTTCCCACCCGCAGCACGCAGTGTTTACGTGTTCGTCGACATGGATGCAGACGATGTGATAGTAGCCGCTGGTGTTTTTTTAATTATAGATGTGCTAACAAGCCTTAAAGATTTTTGTTTATAATTTTTTTAAAAAATTTTCCAATTTTTTTTTTATTTTTTTTTTAATCTATTGTAGGTCTTGGTTTATCTTTGTCAGGAAAAAAGCCATGCGTGTAAATGCAAACCATTTTGACAAGTATATTTCTTCTCTTCCTATAAAAAAAAGACAAAATTGTTTAAAGAAAACATCAAACCAGGATATTTAATATAAAATAATTTCATTTACAGAGTTGCAATTGTATTGTAATTACAATTATAATTGCCAAATTAGAAATATCTTACCTATAGATAGAAGACTTTCCATTTTTTTTGACATTTACTTCAAATCCCATATTTTTACCAATTACTGCCCACGCATCATGCTTTTTGATTTTGTTGAAATAATACCCGTTTGTGGGAACCCATAAGATAGGATGGAGTTCAAATTGATCGATCAATTCTAGGCATTTTTCCCTGCTCCAGTCCATTTTCTTCACTTCTCTCGAACAAACGCCAAATCCATTTGATCAAATCGCATTTACCGACAAACCTCGGAAAATGTTTTGCGCGTTCGGTTCTGTTCTGCGCCACGTATTGACTAGACAAATTTGTTACAGCGCGCGCGGTTCGTTTGGTTCGTTCGGAGCATTCTGTTGCAAGTCAATACGCAGCGACAAACCTAGGAAAATGTTTTGCGCGTTCGGTTCTGTTCTGCGCGACGTATTGACTAGACAAATTTGTTACAGCGCGTGCGGTTCGTTTGGTTCGTTCGGAGCATTCTGTTGCAAGTGAATACGCAGCATAACGACAAAAATGCTGTGAACGTGTATATAAAGATATTCTGTAGTATATTTAGTATCAGCATTTCAACCGTGCGAAGCCGGGGCGGGCAGCTAGCTGTTTATAAAATAAGCTGAAATATTTATAGGTGTGGTGGAAAGAACTCCATTATTTTTGCATGAAATTAACCTTGATTAGCATAGTTAAAATGATCTGATTTAGATCAAGTATGCGCTGTTTTGTTCTATAACTTGTTGCCATTCTGGAGGTAATATAATTGTGCCTCTCTCATGGAAGCCCTCGTTCCTATTGGCAAAAAATTGAGACAGTTGATTTTCACAAGCCTCTATTGAAGCGAATTTTCCACCAGCAAAATTGTTCACCATGGACAGAAACAGATGGTAATCACTTGGGCCAGGTCTGGACTATAAGGTGATAAGGCGTAAGAACTTCCCAACCAAGCTCCCAGAACGAGTCCCAGAGCTTCTGGCGAGTCACTATCGATTTATGTGGCCTGGCGTTGTCCTGATGGAACACAATTCCTTTCCTATTGGCCAAAGCAGACCGCTTCTGGGCAACTGCTTCATTCAGACGGTCCAATTATTGACATTACATTTCCGACTCAACAGTTGTGCCGTAGGGGAGCAGCTCATAGTTGATAATTCCTTGCCAATCCCACCAAACACACAGCATAATCTTCCTGGCCGTCAATCCTAGCTTGGGCACCGTTTCCGCCGGTTCATCGCGTATCTACCACGACCGTTTTTGCTTGACGTTATCGTAAGTGGCCCACTTTTCACCACCAGTCACCAACCGCTTCAGAAATGGGTCAATTTTGTTGCGATTCAGCAGTGTTTCGCAGATGGAAATTCAGCCAATGAGGTTTTTTTGCGATAACTCGTGTAGCACCCATACATCGAGCTTCTTCTTCAGTCCAGCCTTATTCAAATGGTTCTAAACGGTTTTTTTGTGCAATCTTTATCTCTTGGGCAATCGAAACAGTGCTTACATGACGGTCGGACTCGACAACATATAACTAAAGCCATCTATTGTAGAAATAATTAATTTATTTTTACTACGCCTTATATCAAATATTTATGGGCATCTCTTTCTTCAATATTCATTCGACAAAAGTCAAAGAGGTTCCTCCAAGGTACCTGAATCTCAAACTGGAAAAAAAGTTGGAAGAGTACTGTGGCCAGGAGTGTCGGCGCGATTGTTCAAATTTATAGCCACAGTAGCCCCCCTTCCAGGTACTGACCACGCCCAAACCTCCTCAGCTCCAGGAAAAAAGAATATAAATCCGAGTGTAAACACAAGCTTCTAAAAAAACTGGTCAGCTTTTTGGCCAAAAGTGGTATCAAACGATTATTTTCAACTCAAATATAAATGAGATAAAAAACACCCTGTATAGCAGTGATTTATTTTCAATGTGTATTCCGAGAGTAATGACAATCATTCGATATCCATTTCCTCGGAGTTATTATTTCAATAGAAATGAAAAAAAAACGAAAAAGATCAATTTCGGCTCCGGAACTGCCTGTCTATGATTTCTATTTCTATTTTCAAAAAAAAAAATATATATATATATCTATTATATTCTTTCTGTAACAGCCCAATGCTTCTGCCGATAGAGCTCTGGTAAGTCTGTACTAATTTGCGGTGCAAGGTGGATTATGAACGAATTTTAAATCTATAATTTCAGTGTTTTTGATTTTTCTCTATTTCCCTAATATCTTCTACAATATAGATCCGATTCAGTTAAATTCATTAGAATACGTCCAATATATCCTATTTTACGCTTTTTGAGGCAGTAGTGCGTTTATACATCGATTTCAAATAAATTTAACAAATGTAACCTTCATTCGGTAGAGAACAAAGGAATTTACTTCAAAATCTCTGATCTGAAAATATCTGTTTCGATTAATCAAAATACGTCCAATAAACCCTATTTTATTCTCGTTGACTTACGAATTGTTTTGAATATCATTATAAATGCTCCTAAATACTTGTCTTCCAAGCTCCTCTGGAATGGACAATTATTCTTTCGTATTGAAAAATTATCGAAGAACAAATAAATAACCAATATTAGTTTGATTTTAGTACTTACTGCATTTATATTATACAAATTTCTTAGGGAATGAAAGTGCTCTGGATAACTGGCAAAATATCTTCTAATATGTTGTTCAACTGATATGTAATCGAACGTTGAAATGCTCTTGATGCATCGTCAAATTTGTCAATTTGTCAAATTTAACTTCAGTCGGCCGCTCGGAAGCACGGAAATAAATAATGACATAGACAGACTTGATATGTTGTCTATGACATAATAATTCATTAAATTCACTCAAGGCACGTCCAAAATCAAAAACAGTCGATAACTTAGTTTAACTAGTTTGTCGAGTTTAATCCAGTGGACCAGAACATCTCGATCGTTGAAATATTTCGATATTTCAGCAATATCTTCACCAATATAGATATCTAATGCATAGTTTCTGAGAATTTTTTTCAATATATTTTTTTTTTAATCATGTAATCCACACAAAATTTTGCACAAGTCGTCGTGTCGGTATTTTCCAACTACCGCGCTTAAATTCGATCATCAGATCAGTATTTTTCTAGTTATTGGGAAAACAAAATTTCAGATAGCTATAACTCTGAAACCACTCGTTGGATTGCGTTCGAGCGTAATCGTGCTGACGGTCGGACAGAATCAAGTTTGATCTCGGATTCTTGATCAGTGAAGTCTAAGGTAATCGTTGTAGATCATTATTGGCTAAAAAGGTGTATTTCAATATAATATCTGAATTCTTAAGAATAAATGATCGAAAAACCTTCAAAAGACAATATTTCAATTGAAGTAGTAATTAATCATAATTCGATTGGGGGATTTAGCGCACCCGGACTCCAAAAAGCCTTGAGCTGCCCCTGATGAAGAATGTTTGGACCCTCTTAAGATAATTACTCTTTATTGGTGTAAATTGTTAAAGCTGCCGCTAAAATATTGAATCCGAGAGGTTTCCGTCAAGAGTAGATTCCAAGCTGGTCAGATGATATCGAAAATTTAAACAAGGAGTATCAAAATGAAAATGGAAACGAAAATTGCGAAAATCAAATAAATTCAATACATTCAAGTTAAAAAATGATTTTCACACACTCGAGTAGGAGTTCAGCAGATGTTTTCCAATCGGATGTTCCTTAGCTAATAACCCTCGGGTTTGATGCGATATCTTCCAAATAAAAAAAAAGTGTTCCATTCAATATTTTAGAAAGATTGATTCAATTGGGGATAGAATCGACTGTAGAAGACGCTCTACAAAATTGCTAGCGAGGCTTAAGGAAAAATGGGAATTGTTGTGGTCAGGTTGCTAGTCTTACCAATTTCATCAAATCATGTTTCAATAATAAATTGAAAACAAGAACGGCATTTGTTAATTTGTCGGCAGTATAAGGCACAGTATAGAAAGATGGTTTGTTTTTCAAACTTTATACCCATCTGGAAAATGTTTCGATTAATAGAGAATAGGCTGTCAAATAAAGAAGGTTTCATGCTTTATGATAATAATAATAGTAACATTTTCAAAAACATTAATAATGGTCTACCACAAGGGTCAGTGTTAGTACTTCTTTTTTTCAATTTATATCTGTGTGATGTCCCTACTGCTTCATCTGAGAAATTCTGATGGCATCATCCTTGCTTTTCGATTCCCAAAGTATAGAAAATCATCTATCTGCAGATTTACTGTTTTGAAAAGTTACTTATTTGAGTCATTGAGTAGCGATGTTTTCAACAAGAATCTCATTAATGATCCTTCGGTAAAAGTTCCAGGGCTTGATGTACCCTGGAAAATATGATCTGTATCATTTGAGAACAGGCCATGGTCGTTGCAATAGCACGCTCAGTTTTAAGGATGGTTATAGGGGTATTCACAAAATTTGTAAATCATTCAACTTGCTAAACCAGGGAATATTTCATTTTAGATTTGTTCGTTTTCTTTTTGGCGCTCTAGTTCCTCGGAACTGAGTGCTTATCAATTTGCCCAAATGTCTGTAATTTTCGAATATTTCGATGAAAATGGTCTTAAACGATTTGGTTCGACTCACTGATCAAGAATCCGTGGTCGAAATTCATTCTGTCCGGCCGTCCGGCCGTAGGCACGATAACTCTCGAACGGAATGAGCTAGAGAGTTGAAATTTTCAGAGTAGGTTTGGGGCATAAATATCTCGGCTAAGTTCGTTATTGGGCAAAATCGGAGAGATGGTTTCGGAGTAACAAAAAAAAAATTTTTTTTTACAGAACAAATTCCTAATTAAATTTTTTTTAATGAGCAGTTTTATCATAAGAATCCATTCATATCATTTTTAACTCTAACAAGCTAATACTTTCGGAGATATGATTTTTCAAAATTTCAATGTAAATCGTATTTCACAGATTGATATAATTATTCTATGTATGAATTGTCATAAAGTCAACTTGACAGAAGGGAAAATTGTAACTTCAAGAATATTGGGGTTGAAATACTCGTATTTTAGCGATGCAACGGGGACCTCACCCGAAAATGTTTGAAAATATTACGTAAATATTGAAAGCATAATTCTGTAGTTCGAGAGAGGAGAAAATTTGGTGAACGTAGATCAGGAAATTTTTGATCGATTACAAGGTAATTTATTATTACTTATCTTCTTTTATACATGTTTTATGGAATACCTACTATTTGTAGGTACTTTAAACCTGTTTTGGGCAATTGTCATACGAAACTTGTTTTTTTGGCGCTCTAGTTCCTCGGAACAGATTGCTTATCAATTTGCCCAAGTGTCTATAATTTTGGAATTTTTGGCTGAAAATGGTCTCAAATGATTTGGTTCGACTCACTGATCAAGAATCCGAGTGCGAAATCGATTCTGTCCGGCCGGCCGACCGGCCGTAGGCACGATAACTCTCGAACGAAAGGAGTTAGCGGATTGAAAATTGCAAGGTGATTTTGGAGCGTCAATATCTCGGACAAGTTCGTTAATGGGCGAAAACCATCAAGGGGTAACGGAGTTATGGCCGATTTTAGTAAAAATATTTTTTATGAATATTTCCGAAACCGATCACTCGATCTATCTGAAATTTAGCACCAAATTGTAGAATCATGACCTTTATACGCATGTGAAGTTTTGTATTGACCGGATTACCGCAAAGTGTCAAAAAAAATTTGAAAATGTGGTGCAGTTCTCATTCTCATGATTGCTCATTTAATCTTGATAAATAAACTCATTTGAATTGAACTTCCTTTATGATGCAGTTCTATCATATGAATACATTGATATAATTCCCAACTCTAAGAAACCAATACTTTCGGAGATATAATTTGTCTGTTTTTTTGTCTTGTTGTTGAGTTTCAGGTATATCTTGGAGAAATATCTATGCCTCTTAAAGGAAGAATCGATATTGAAGGAACAATTTAATTAAGATTCTTGCAAATGGTAGTAAGTCTATAGCACCTTCCGTATGCTGCGCCTGAATTCAGTCTCACCGGCTAGGCACCTCTGGTACAGTCTGTTATCAGTCACACACATGGGCCAGGTTAAACCGCTTTGCGTATAGTTTGCTTGCTCAACATCGTATTCCCGCCTACCTGCCATCAGGGGTATTGCGGAAGAATTCTTTATTTCCCTAGTCGAGGTATAATTCTTTCCTTTCTACTTCTCTTCTTTCTTCTCTATCCATTACATATGTATGTATATGCATCTTGGGCATTCTTGAAGATGAGGAATATCAATTTGAATATAGTATTTACATTTGATTACGGCTTATGATCTCTGCAGTTCAATCAGGTGCCTCAAGTAAATCTTTACTGGCCAATTATTTTAGAGTTTGCACATAAGAATCGCTTAACGCAACCACCTGCATTTATGATGAGTGCCATGAGTGGTGTTATCAAGTCAAGGTTGCCCTAATTTGCTCGGGGCAGTCCCGATTCAATCCTAAAAGTCCCCCTTTTTTGGCCAAGTACATGTAATACCCTTATTACACTATGCCTTTTTCATGTTTATATTTGCGCCTGTTTAATGGCTACTTGTTGATTGAATTTCCACCAGAATGAGTGACACTATTACACCGTGCTTTTTTCGCGCTTGTTTCAGGCAGTAATTTCAGAGCTGCAAACATTGAAGAAATTCACATATTTACCTACCTCAAGTTCTTGGTTTATTTGTATATTTTTAAAGCAATACCATAGTGTTTTAAGAATGTCTGAAGAAACGTTTGATATGCTCTTACATAGAGTGCAAATTCACATACAGAAAAAAGACACTGTAATTCCAGAAAGCATTTCTCTTTCTCCAAAAACGAAATTAATGATTACTTTGCGATACTAGGCTACTGGTGAAAACTTCGTTTCACTCGGGGATAGCCATCACAGATTATCTGGCCCTCGTAAGTTTAGTTTACGTCCTCAGAGTAATAAACATACATTTATTATTGAATTTATGAGGTCTGCAATTCAAAGGATAAACTAGGTTATGTTAAGACGTCAAGTCAGACAGATAAATATTGTGTTGGTAGACATGACATTTCGACAAAAAGGCTTGAAATCCCCACGTTTCAGGGGGAACAAATAGAACCAGTTCTTTTTATTTTCAAGCCTGAAACAGACTACAAAATAGTCCCGGGCGCTTGCGTATTTCTTCGAAATTTCAGGCGCAGTCAGTCAGGCTGACAAATAGGCACGAAAAAGGCATAGTGTAATTGGGGTATAACGGGTATTTCATTAAGAGCGTGCCATTTTGTTTTGTAAATAACAATAATTATTTATTTGATAATTAATTATGAAATAAAAATCATCATTTAAATGTCCAATACGCTGGCAGGAATGAAGTCGTTGAAACCATTTCTCCATGACTCTCTCACACAAATCAGGTCGTATGTTAGCCTTATCAAACCTTATTAGTCGTATCTACTAAATTAGCTGGATTATTGCTGCAAACCATTGACTTAATGTTAGCCTAAAGATTGAAGTCCAATGGAGTTAAATCGCAGGAACGAGGAGGGTAATTTATCGGTCCATTTCTAGAAATAATCGATTGACCGAATTTTGTTTTCAATAAAGTCATTGTGTCATTGGCAGTATGACAAGTAGCATCGTTCTGTTGAAACCACATGTTTTGCAAATCAAGACGAACCAATTCAGGCCATTCTTCTGAACGATGAGATATCGATAAATTTTGGTCTTCACGGTCAATTTTACGAACGGCAGCAATATTCTCATCATTTCTTGCATTTTTTTGTCTCACTGGCACTATAACATCCAGAAGTATAAAATTTGTTTCAAACTTCTTCACTAAACGATCAATTTTTCTTTTTCCGGACGATTACAATGACTGAGTTTAAGCACGTAAAGTTAGAGTAACAGATCGCGATTTTTCATAATAAATTTGGGTTATTTGTAAACATAAGCGTGTACCTTTCCACGATTAAATGGTAGACAATGGCAAATACAACTGTCAATGTCACAAATAAAAAATTGCTACCGTGCGTGAGTAATGTCAATTCGAAAATGGGGCGTTCCCATTGAAAGGGGAGATGTTGCTCTATTCATGCCTCACTCATATTGTCTCCGAGATATTTGGATCATTAATTTTAATCTTTTCCTTGACTTTATAGTATCATTAAACGTTCTTGGGATATGAAAAAAATTAAAAAAATTTGGTATATTCTCAAATTTCCAAAACTTTTCTTCCGTACGATCGGGTAAAATTCTACTACTTTTTGTACTATCGATATTGAACCAAAACTTGAACATTTTCTACGCATGTCCTAGGTGCTATAATTTTGCCTAAATGTCCGTTATTTTCGAATTTTGGCCAAAAATGGTCTCAAACGATTAGGTTCCACTCACTGAGGACGAATTCTTGGTCAAATTCAATTCTGTCTGGCCGTCCGTTGTCACGATAACTTTCGAACGGAAAGAGATAGTGACTTGAAATTTTCTGGGTATTGGACACTCTTAATTCCAATTTACCATGGTAAATTCGAATTAAGTGTCCAATACAGGAGGATGAACAACATAATTTACCATGGTAAATTCGATTAAGGGTGTCCAATACAGAAGAATGGACAATAGAACATACGCGCAAAAGCTTCTGACTTCACGTCAGTGCTTGAACCAATTTTTTTTTCGTGATTTTTTTGAAACTTTCTAGGGGTAGGTACGGTTCTTAAAATTTTTTTTTCGTCATTTTTTTTAAATTTTCCATGTGTACGGTTCTTACAAAATTTGAAACACGTCTTTATGATGATTTTCTACTACTAGTTACCAAGCTTCAATTCGATCGAATATTTATTTTTTGAGTTATCAAGGAAATAATATTCCAGGTGGGTATAACTCGGAAACCGTTTAAGCGATTATGCCCAAAAACGAACTCAACTCTCCCTTTCGGATACGCAACCTACCCTGAAATTTGCAAGTCCCTATCTCCTTTCGTTCGAAAGTTATCGAGGCAACGGTCACCCATCTACTGAACTCACACAAGAATGCTCGAATCTCCAACAATATTTAACCGATCGTGTTAAAACTTGAAACTTGTTACTTAGTAGAGTTAGGTTATGAAAGCTCTTGCAAAATTTCAGCAATTTCGAACGAATAGTTACTGATATATAGAGTTGTTTTTTTTTTCAATTTTCAAAGATTTATTAAAAATTTTCTACAAATACTATCCTCACGAAGTTTTGCAAGAATTTTCGCGTTGGCATTCTACAACTAATATCCATGTTTGAATTCAATCAGTTCAGTATTTTTCGAGTTAATGAGGAACAAAAAAAAACAACCAAATTTCAGTTGGCTAAAACCGTTTGGCCGATTATGCTCATAAACAAACTGAAAACTTCAAGCCGCAATCTATTTCCGTTCTCAAGTTATCGTGACAACAAAAATATTTTTTGATAATTTTTTTGTGATTTTCTAGCCATACGATTCGCACAAAATTTCACAAACGTGCTTAGGTACATATTCTACAACTACTCACCAAGTTTCAATTCGATCGGATTTATATTGGTTGAAAACAAAATTATTACTCGGAAGCCACTGGGCCGATTATGCCCATTAACGAACTTGTCCGTCGCATTGGGATGCGCCACACACCCAGAAAATTTCAAGTCGCTAGCTCTTTTCGTTCTCAAGTTATCGTGGCAACGGCCGGACGGCCGGACGGCCGGCCGGACAGAATCAAATTTGACCTAGAATTCTTCATTGGGGAGTCGTACTAAATCGTTTGAGACCATTTTCGTCAAAAAAATCGAAAGTTACAGACATTTGGGCAAAACTATAACGCGATGTTCCCCAGAACATACGCGCAAAAAGATTCAAGAAGATGAGGAAATTTCCTAAAAAAAATCCAACTCCCGGAAGTAGGACCAATGTTTATAATTTTCCCAGAGGGTTGAAAATACTCCCGAAATCGGGTACTCCGGCTTGCGTAAGCCTCGCCCCCTTCGGACCTTTCATGAATAAATATTAAAAACTTATTAAATATAAAAATAAAAATTGAAAAAATTCAGGCGTCTGCAGGATAGATCAATGAACAATAATCCGTGGTCCAAAATTGTTTATCGCTACTTTTCAATTAGATTGTCCATTTGTTAACTAACAATTTTTTGTAGCACGAACATTAACATTGCAAGTGCGATAATTGTTAAACTATTAATCCGATAATTTTTTCCTTTCGTGGAGCTATTTTTCAAAGGTCTTGGAATAGATTCCCGTCGGAAAATTAGAAAAAATTTTCGTTTTAACCATTTACTTAAGTGAAAAATTAAAAAGCTTCAATTATGTTTCAAAAGAAAATTTTAAATCATCTCATAAACAACGCATCAACAAATTGGTTTATAACAATTTTTCAAACAATAGGAGATGATAATTATTAAAAATCATTTTTGAGTAGTTTCTAATTAAAAGAAAACGGAGTAATAGTAATAGTGAAGCTTTATTATTTTTCACTTAAGTAAATTGTTCATAACAAAAAAAAATGTTTTTAAATTTTTCAATAGAAATCTATTTCAAGAGCTTTGAAAATTAGCTCCACGAAAAGAAAAAGTCTCAGATTAATAGTTTAACAATTAACGTACTTTCAATGTTAATGTTCGTGCTACAAAAAATTGTTAATTCACTAATGGACAACTAATTGAAAAATCGCGTTAAACATTTTTGGGCCACGGTTTATTGTTCATTGATCTATCCTGCAGGCACCTGAATTTTTTGAATTTTTTATTCTCATATTCAATAAGTTTTAATGATATTTATTCATTAAAGGTCCGAAGAGGACAAGACTTGCGCATGCCGGAGTACCCGTTTTCGGGAGTATTTTCAACCCTCTGGGAAAATTATAAATATTTGTCCTTTAGTTACGTGTGTTCAAACGTTTTGTTATGAAATTTCCTCTTCTTTTTGAATCTTTTTACAAATTTGAATTATCTAAAAGAGTTTTTGAGATATTGGCGAGAAACCAAAATCCATTATTTTGACTTAATTGTTTATAACTATGGCAATTTTTGCGAGCGGCCTCAGCATTTTCTCAAAAACTATCTGCAAGTCATTCCGAATCGAATGACACCTCAATCATAATTTTCGTAGAATACGCAATAGTTCTGATCTAAAAAGCACTTGTTGACTAGACTATTAGAGTGAACCAAATTTATTCTCTGCAATAGTTCGCTGCGTGAATCCTAAAGTTCAGTAGGTATTCGAGAAAATAATGAACGAAATGTGCGTCACAAATCTAAATGGTGCAAATAATTGATATTATAACTACCTCATTCCTTCCATTCCCATTATCCATTTATAAATTCTAAATATGATGCAATTAACAATGTTCGACTCAATGATTTTCCCACTTGATTCTATTGTGGAGAGAAGCACCGCAATGACCTAATCAACGAAAAATATGAAAAATTTAAATCAACACACAATAGATAATAACGGGTATTTCAAACTAAAATACACAGCGGCATGATAGCGGTATCATCTCGGTTTATACTTCAATGAAAGTTGCAACCAGTATAGTAGCTGTTACTCTGGATATTTTTAATTTACTCACTTGATTTGAATTGTTGAATTTTTGGAGGAGACCTGAAGAATAAATTTTAATACATATTGATGCAATTATATTCGCTGCCTCTTCTGCAGTTTGTACAGTTTAAATTTAACCTACATTAGATATGGAAAAATTTGTTTTTCCTACTTTGGAATTTTTTAAGGGTATAATGACTCGTGGTTTAGGAGTGGATGGAAGTACTCTTTTTGGCGCTCTTATTCCTCGGAACAGGGTGCTTATCAATTCGTCCAAATGTCTGTAATTTCCGAATTTTTCGATGAAAATGGTATTAAACGATTTGGTTCGACTCACTGATCCAGAATCCGTGGTCGAAATTCATTCTGTCCGGCCAGTCCGGCCGGCCGGCCGTAGGCAAGATAACTCTCGAATGGAATGAGCTAGACATTTGAAATTTTCAGAGTAGGTTTGGGAGATAAATATCTCGACTAAATTCGTTATTGGGCAAAATCGGACAGATGGTTTCAGAGGAACAAAACAAAATTTTTTTTTTTTACATAACAAATTCCAAATAAATTTTTTTTCAATATGCAGTTCTACCATAAAAATCCATTGATATTATTTTCAACTCTAACAAGCTAATACTTTCGGAGATATGATTTTTCAAAATTTCAATAATAAATCGTATTTCTACGTTTTCACAGAATGATATAATTATTCTATGTATAAATTATTATAATGTCAACTAATGGCGATTTCCATTGAAACGCTCGGAGCACTCGAAATCGATCGCATCTGTCATGCATCTGTCCAATTGAACCGAAAATATCTGTCAAATATGACTCCGAGTGATCCGTGCGTGTCAATGGAAATCGCCATTATTTTCCTGAGACATGACATTATCTAATTCATTTCAGCAATCGTAGAATTATGAGAATTATAATATGATATCATACTTTTTGTTGGCTGATATTTTCATGCCGATGGTCAATCCATATGATGATGGGAATGGTAATGATGGTAAGTTAATAATATTGTGTTCAGAATATCTCCAGTAAAAACAAAACTGGAATATTGGTGTATTGGAGTATTGGAGTGGATTTGAAGAAAGAATATATATTATCGTTCATCATAGAATTGAGGAATGAGTTCGTTGTTGGGTAGAATTTGTCTATTGGTTTTAGATTGATAAGTTTTGGCACTCTTGTTGAATTTAAATTCTTCTATGATGTTTGAATTCAATTTATGCTAAGATGAAGTTCTTTCATAAGAATCCATTGATATAATTCCCAACTCTGATAAAACAATACTTTCCGAGATATAATTTGTCTGTTTGAACAAGAGCGCCAGAAAGCTCCTGTCCACAGGGCTTGAACCAATTTTTTTCTTTACCGAGCTTTCGCAATTCAATTTATTGCTTCTTCAGGGTTTCTACAATATACAAGAAAGTTATAAAATGAAATTAATTCAACTATTTCACTTTGATTCTTACCGAAAGTGAGGTTGGTGCGGAATTGCTGGGAAGCTCTGTATATATTGTAATGAAATGAAATTTTTAACGAAAGATAATATTATCATTGAATCTAGGATCTATCGAAAGGATTTAAATTTTGTTATAATTCAAATTACTGATCATGTTTTTCAAGTTAATGTTTACATTCAGTTCAAAATAAATATAGAAGCCTGTATGTATTGGAAACGATCAAATTTACGAAATTTCATTCAAAAATGAGGGAAAGCGCTGTGAACAGGGACTTTGGTTCTCTTGCCAAACTACTAGCGAGTAATTATTAAAACTTTGACAAATCATATCTCCGTTAGTATTGGTTTTTCAGACTTGGAAATGATATCAATGGATTCTTATGAAAGAACTGCATCATGAAAAATTAAACTCAAAAGTGGGACCATGACTCTCCTCATATGTAGGATTTACATACATCAGCAAATTATAATTAGAACGTTCTATGAATTCATAAAAATACGATTAATTATTGAAATTTTGAAAAATCACATCTCCGAAAGTATTAGTTTGTTAGAGTTGAGACATCAATGGATTCATATGATGAAACTGCATTTTAAAAAAATTTAACTTAAAATTTGAAACAAAAAGAAATTATTTAGTTACTCCGAAATCAGCAATTTTTTGCCCAATAATGAACTTAACCGAGATATT
Source organism: Halyzia sedecimguttata (assembly GCA_937662695.2). NCBI lineage: Eukaryota > Metazoa > Arthropoda > Insecta > Coleoptera > Coccinellidae > Halyzia > Halyzia sedecimguttata. Next base: position 83,362,736 of record OW569414.2, on the reverse strand, counting down.
AATTTCCCAAACCTACTCTGGAAATTTCAACTGTTTAGCTCATTCCGTTCGAGATTTATCGTGTTTACGGCCAGACACCGGACAGAATCTAAGAATGACTTTAATTTATAGGATAAGGTTAGTGGTTAGTTTGATGTAGTTTTATTATCGTACATATGTGAAATTCATATCTGTTGAATTATTTCAATACATTCCAAACTAATTTATACTTCAATTAGAATCATCCAAAATGTTCAAATTAATTGAAATATTTTATTAAAAATTGAATTCATTGAAGCCGAACCCAAAATTAATAATTTCAATTTCTGTAAATTATAAATTTTGAATCTATAACATTGAACAGAAGTACATATCAGTACTTCTGTTCTATAAGATGTAGATTTCGAAATAATTAATTCAACCTAAAAATTTATTTTATGTTTATACTAGCTGCCCGCCCCTGATTCGTACGGTTGAAATGCTGATACTAAATATACTACAGAATTTCTTTATATACAACGTTCACAGCATTTTTGTCTTTAAACAATACAAACATGTTTTCTTTAGAGGTTACTCTTGAAAGAGCGACATATAATTGGCCATGTGAAAAACACTCAACGCTCAAATATAAGCCTGTAGCGTTGAAAGTTGGACACTGCGATTTATTAATGGTCATTGCAAAATATATCTTCACCGGAAATTGTAGGCGTTTAAATTAGATCAGTAAATCCGATGGTATCAGAGGAATTCGGAGGATCAACACATCTATCCTGGCTGAGGCGAGCCTCACGCTCTGCAGATGATTCTCTGCGGCTCTCTGTATTCGATTTCTAACCCTATCCTGGCTGTGCCGCCCCCCCGGTCGGTACCACCGCAACTGCTCCCGGCATTTTAAATCTGCAATATCTCCGAAAATATTCATTTGAATTACATGCTGTAAAGGGCCATATTGATCAATATTAAATGCACAATGCATTTGAGGTACTTCATTGGATAAGGAGCAATGCTGTATTGCTTAAAATCGCTTCGTAATCTAGCCATTATTTCTCGTAGAATGTAAAGGATAAAAAATTGGTTCAAGCACTGACGTGAAGTCAGAAGCTTTTGCGCGTATGTTCTATTATCCATTCTCCTGTATTGGACACTCTTCTTAATCGAATTTACCATGATGAATTCTATTGTCTATTCTCCTGTATTGGACACTCTTCTCAATCGAATTCACCATGATGATTTTTATTGTCTATTCTCCTGTATTGGAGACTCTTCTTAATCGAATTTGCCATGATGAATTCTATTGTCCATTCTGGACAATAGAATTCATCATGGCAAATTCGATTAAGAAGAGTCTCCAATACAGGAGAATGGACAATAGAATTCATCATGGTGAATTCGATTGAGAAGAGTGTCCAATACAGGAGAATAGACAATAGAATTCATCATGGTAAATTCGATTAAGAAGAGTGTCCAATACAGGAGAATGGACAATAGAACATACGCGCAAAAGCTTCTGACTTCACGTCAGTGCTTGAACCAATTTTTTTTTCGATTAAAAGGGTCCAATCAGGAGAACGGACAATAGAATTCATCATGGTAAATTCGATTAAGAAGAGCAAAAGCTCCTGATTCACGTCAGTGCTTGAACCAATTTTTTTTTCGATTAAGAAGAGTGTCCAATACAGGAGAATGGAGAATAGAACATACGCGCAAAAGCTTTCGACTTCACGTCAGTGCTTGAACCAATTTTTTTTTTGATATTTACTTGGTTAAAATAATTTTTGCGTACATATAATTGTTTTGATATTTACTTTTTTAATGAAACCAATTAATTCTCGATTGAATCTTATTGATTTATATTAATAGTATGATGAAATAATTAATCACAAAATTGGGAGACCATGGGCCAATTTCTGTGTGAAAGAAACTATCAGAGATGTGATGTATTAATCCACTCTAACAGTCAAGCTGCTATTAAAGCTCTGAGCTCCCATGTTAACGAATCCAAACTAAAATAAATTCGATTAAGAAGAGTGTCCAATACAGGAGAATGGACAATAGAACATACGCGCAAAAGCTTCTGACTTCACGTCAGTGCTTGAACCAATTTTTTTCAAATCAAATCCAAAAGCTCTCAAAAAATCACCCGTTATTACATAAAGATATATTCTCATTAGTGATAGAAAAACTGGCCTAGAATTCCTTTCTACCCATCACGAGATTTAATATCCACAAATGAGCCTCTCACCTTACAAGATCAGAAGCCTTCTGCAAAATTCAAAGGTCCCCTCTCGCAAATATACTCCTCTGAAGGCACATGGATCTCTTGAAGAAGAATCGCCTCTCTATTCCTCAAAGATATTCACTCTTGTTCATAAAAATCCCTTCAATATTTAGTTGCCTCCTCCTAAGGAGGATCTCTTTCAAAACCAGGTCTGACCACTAATGTAGGGCTATCATCTAATCTCCTATAGATTTGTGATGAAATAACACGATTTTACCATGAATATATATGTATAATAATATGTCATCATGACATTCATATTTTATTTTTGGAGGTTCTCGCAAAAATACGACCATAGACAACATATCATACGACGATTCGCATCCACCTACCGAACTCACAAAAGGCTGCTCGGTTCTCCAACAATATAGATCCGATCGTGTTCAAACTTGGAATTCTGCAGTAGAGTTAGGTTCTGCAGGCTCTCCCAAAATTTCAGCCATGCCGGACGAATAGTTTATGATATACAGAATTTTTTTCAATTATTTTTAATTATTTTTTTTTTAATTTTCTAGTTATACCATCCTCACGAAATTCTGCAAAAATTTTCGCGTTGGCATTCTACAACTAATAACCATGTTTGAATCCAATCGGTTTTGTATTCTTCGAGTTAATGAGGAACAAAAAACATCCAAATTTCAGAAAATTTCAGATGGCTATAACTCTAAAACCGTTTGGACGATTATGCTCATAAGCAAACTCAAATGTCGCATTCAGATGCACAACCTAACCTGAAATTTTCAAGCCGCTATCTCTTTCCGTCCTCAGGTTATCGTGACAACAAAAATATTTTTTAATAATTTCTTAATAATTTTCTAGCGATTCGATGCTCACAAAATTTCATAAACGTGCTTAGGTCTATATTCTACAACTATTCACCATGTTTGAATCCAATCGGTTTTGTATTCTTCGAGTTAATGAGGAACAAAAAACATCCAAATTTCAGAAAATTTCAGATGGCTATAACTCTAAAACCGTTTGGACGATTATGCTCATAAACAAACTCAAATGTCGCATTCAGATGCACAACCTAACCTGAAATTTTCAAGCCGCTATCTCCTTCCGTTCTCAGGTTATCGTGACAACAAAAATATTTTTTAATAATTTTTTAATAATTTTCTAGCAATACGATTCTCACAAAATTTCACGAACGTGCTTAGGTCTATATTCTACAACTATTCACCAAGTTTAAATTCGATCGGATTTATTTTGGTTGAAAACAAAATTATTACTCGGAAACCATTGGGCCGATTATACCCATTAACGAACTTGTCCGTCGTATTGGGATGCGCAACCCACCCTGAAAATTTCAAGTCGCTGGCTCTTTTCGTTCTCAAGTTATCGTGGCAACGGCCGGACGGCCGGACGGCCGGACGGCACCACAGAATTAAATTTCACATTTGGGCAAAACTATAACGCGTATGTTCCCCAGAACATACGCGCAAAAATGGTTATTGTGGGTTATCCTTAAGAGATAGACATATATCATATGTGACTTTTTTGTAGACCTTTTTAAGGTGTATCATACTGTTCCACATTATTTTGACCAATCTCGTAGGGTTCAGCCAGCGTTTGCAATGTAAGCGCAAAAAATGTGTTTATTTACGACATCACATTAGAAACCTCTAAAATTATCAGTGTTTCTCTAATATATTATGCATGTATTAAATATATAAGCCTTCCTATTGAATCACTCTATCTATTAAAAAACACCACACCAAAATCCTTCACGTAGTTTTAAAGATCTAAGCATACATAGGAACAGACAGACAGCGGGAAGCGACTTTGTTGGCGCTCTAGTTCCTCGGAACTGAGTGCTTATCAATTTGCCCAAATGTCTGTAATTTTCGAATATTTCGATCAAAATGGTCTTAAACGATTTGGTTCGACTCACTGATCAAGAATCCGTGGTCGAAATTCATTCTGTCCGGCCGGTCCGGCCGGCCGGCCGGTCGTAGGCACGATAACTCTCGAACGGAATGAGCTAGAGAGTTGAAATTTTCAGAGTAGGTTTGGGGGATAAATATCTCGGCTAAGTTCGTTATTGGGCAAAATCGGACAGATGGTTTCGGAGTAACAAAAAAAAAATTTTTTTTTTACGAAACAAATTCCAAATTAAATTTTTTTTAATAAGAAGTTTTTTCATAAGAATCCATTCATATCATTTTTAACGCTAACAAGCTATTACTTTCGGAGATATGATTCTTCAAAATTTCAATGTAAATCGTATTTCACACATTGATATAATTATTCTATGTATGAATTGTCATAATGTCAACTTCAAAAATATTGGGGTTGAAATACTCGTATTTTAGCGATGCAACGGGGACCTCACCCGAAAATGTTTGAAAATATTACGTAAATATTGAAAGCATAATTCTGTAGTTCGAGAGAGGAGAAAATTTGGTGAACGTAGATCAGGAAATTTTTGATCGATTACAAGGTAATTTTTTATTTATTACTCATCTTCTTTCATATTATTACTCATCTTCTTTCATACATGTTTTATGGAATACCTACTATTTGTAGGTACTTTAAACCTGTTTTGGGCAATTGTCATACGAAACTTGTTTTTTTGGCGCTCTAGTTCCTCGGAACAGAGTGCTTATCAATTTGCCCAAGTGTCTGTAATTTTGGAATTTTTGGCTGAAAATGGTCTCAAACGATTTGGTTCGACTCACTGATCAAGAATCCGAGTGCGAAATCGATTCTGTCCGGCCGGCCGTAGGCACGATAACTCTCGAACGAAAGGAGTTAGCGGATTGAAAATTGCAAGGTGGTTTTGGAGCGTAAATATCTCGGACAAGTTCATTCGATCTATCTGAAATTTAGCATCAAATTGTAGAATCATGACCTTTATACGCATGTGAAGTTTTGTATTGACCAGATTACCGCAAAGTGTAAAAAAAAAATTTTGAAAATTTAAAAAAAGTTTTTCCACAATAACTCTCGAACTGAATGAGCTAGGTAGTTGAAATTTTCAGAGTAGGTTAGGGAGATGAATATCTCGGTTAAGTTCGTTATTGGGCAAAATTGGCCAGATTTAATTCGATTTCTTCCATGGTGCAGTTCTCATTCTCATGATTGCTCATTTAATCTTGATAAATAAACTATTATTTGAATTGAATTTCCTTTATGATGCAGCTCTATCATTTGTATACATTGATATAATTCCCAACTCAGAGAAACCAATACTTTCGGAGATATAATTTGTCTGTTTGAACTAGAGCGCCAAAAAGCTCCTGTCCACAGGGCTTGAACCCATTTTTTTATATTATGTAAGGAAGCATCCATTTTTTGATAGCTTTCGAACAATATAATGATTAATAATAAACGGGTGAATTTTTGTATGAAAATATCCTTGGCTTCTGTTCGCAATTCTTTTTCGTGGTATGAACGTGAACCTGTACCTTTCACTGCGCTTCATATGCCCATTGCCTCTCAGGGCTATGACATGTTCATGCATATATATTCCGAATTAATTTAGTATCGCACCAGGTTTATTCAAATGTCTAGACAAGGGAAGATTTATTAATAGTTTCGCGTAGTAATAAATGGCCAATGTATATGAACCTCATATCGAAGATGGCAAGACAACGGCAAAAATTAAGGCTGCAACTTGGCTCATATCTAACCGAGCTACTATAAAAGGCCCCATACACTGAGAGATTAGTCTGAGACAACTCACGGATTACATCTGATCTGAGAAGCCATCCTTTCTCATGTATATTCTTCGCGCAGTGGTCAATGGTGAAAATGTCTGCTTGGAAGACAGTCGCAAATCTACCCAGGCCGATGGAATATTCATCAGGAATTTTACAACAACTGACCACCACTCCCACCCCTTGGGGGACCAGGGTGCCGTCTGTGAATCAACAGGGACTCTAAAGTAATGGGGTCCCCGAGATAGTCCAATCATCTCTTCTAGGAAAGACGATACAGTAAGGCCACCCTGTGTATATTGTATATTGTTGTAGGGGGCAAAGTTGCACTGCGACCTTAAGGTCTATTGTGCCTTCCCATCGGAGCTGTCGATGTCATCACCTTCTACAGCTCGCCTTCCAGTTCCAGAGTTCTGATGAACTCCAGTATCTGGGATGGCTTCAAGGACGGTCTTCGCGTCTGCAGATATCTTGCCCAAAGCATTCCTTGCTTTGGTTTGAGATGGCAAGGTCTTCCGTAATCGGGTAATCAGGAGTTTCATCCTCCTCCCCACAGAATTTGCACTCGACAGTGTCTGCTACCCCTAATCTCATCATATGCTTCCTAAGACAGTAGTGCCCTATGACGAAACCAGTGAGGAGGTGCATCATGTATTTACTGAGATCAAGATATTTCTTGAATCTGACAATGTCAATGTTCCGGAGAAACTTTTTGGAGAGATACATTCCTGGCAGAGATCTCCAGAGTACATCTCTTTCAGTTTCTTCTTTCATCCGAAATTTCCTCTTTTGTAGGTGGACCTACGTACCCCACAGTAAGGTTCCGGGCCAATGAAAAGGGTTCATGCTCCTTTCTTGGCAAGAGTGTTGACCTACTCATTTCCTTTAATTCCCAAGTGACCAGGAACCTAGACCTAGGAGACCCTGTTGTTCCTGCCTACTTCATTACTACTTCAGCACTCCAATTTTAGCTTAGACTAGATAACATGGGAGCTCAGAGCTTGAATAGCAGCTTGACTGTCAGAATGGACTGCTAAATCACACCTCTGATAGTTCCTTTCTGAGTTAATTTCCAGGCATCTTTCGATTGCGAGTATTTCTGCCTGAAAGACGCTCGGAACCTTGCGATAGTGAGCATTTGGTGCCTGGCTCATATACTCCAGCACCATCTCTTCCTTCTTCTTCCTACCTAGCATCGTAGTGAAGTTCGTTACGATGCTTACTTTTTCAATCATTTCGTCACTAGGAAGATTGGCTTTCTGGTTTTTAATACTCTCATTACCTGTTCGTTTCTTAGATAAATATTATTAGAGATTTGTGATCATCTCAAGTGCCTTGGTAGCACACACAGGCAACCCCTTGTACCTTGTCCAGGGTTTTCCTCGTACTATAGTGGCTTATTTTTATATACCAGACTACTGCCTAATACTTGATTATGTGATTATCTTGGGGTTGCATCCCCAAGTCTTACCAGCTCGATTTCTGCACGTCATTAAAGCATTTATTGCTTTACTAGCAGTGATTTATACTTGCTTATTCCATAGAAGTTTACAATCTAGTGTTCTCTTCTTCTTCTTCAGCCTGAGTTCATCCAATGTCGGATATAGGCCTCCTCCATGTCTTGCCAAGCCTTTCGATCCCTGGCCCTTTCCCCCCTTCTCTATGAAATACCTTTCGATGATATAAAATTTTCCGTAGGTCACTGAGGTATATAAGTTATCTCAAAATAGCAATAAATAGGCATCTAGCAGTCAAGCTATTTTACGACTATTTCAAAATATTGTAGATGTCTTATCAAATATTAACTTTATTAACTTAACCTGTTCTGAGAAAATTTACCATAAGGTAAATGTCCCAATTATCGACACAATAGTGTTTTCCTCATAGTGTCTAATACATTTCGACTTCAAAGAATAATTTTATAAGAATGAAATATTCTGCTTCTACTTCTCTGAACCCTCTATTTTGATAAAAGTACAAAAAACGAACATATTGAAAGGGGTAAATATTATAAAAAAAATGAATGGTGTCTCAAAGCAGATGTACCCATTATCGACACCGGAAAAATATGAATTACCAATCATCGACATACATGTGCACCAAATATCGACACTTTGGGAAATCCTGATTTTGGCATCAATAATATGTTTGTATTTAAAGAAATATTGATATATTTAGTGAAAATAACAGTTTAAGAATGTTCACAAAAATTAAAAAAACAAGAGATATATAAATTCTCTGCTTAATATGAAAAAATATTTGATGATCTTTGGTTAATCCTTAGAAATTAACGTTTTCACTTCAGATACTTCCTATAAGCCACGTTCATTCAACTTTTTAGGCTCGGTAATTCTACTTGTTTCTCCTCTGTCCTAACTCAATTTTCTTTTTTGTCATTTTCAAGGGCTCTCTCATTTGATTCACTATTTTTCGCATTTTGTATGCTTGCTTCACCAAGAACTTGGGCTTCAAAAAGATAATCTGTAATCCCCCCATTCTGACCATTCATGTCTTGATGTAGTCCACAAACATTTATTTCAGTGTCGGAGTAATCACGGTCATAACAATCCAGTAGTAAATCTACACCCAAATTCTCTTCCCTTACATCCAAGAGAGACGAATTCAGGGAAAAGTTAGCGATTTCTATTCTACTCGATTCAAAATTATTATTTGCGTCATAAGTTGCTTCCGACGGGACACAGTATTTTTCATGTGTGCATTGTAGTCTTCTATAGACATTTTGTAATCATGAGATAACTGGAAACTAAATATGACCAATTATCCCCACATAAATGTGCGTATGATTGACAGTCATGAAAAAATGGGTGATTAAATCAAATAAATGGACCACAATCGAATGTCGATCAGTACTGAGAGCAATTTTGAATATTCTATGAGCTGATTATCAAAAGATAACAAAAATAGTTTGATGATTTCTCCATATAATTGATTATTTTTACTTATGGTATGAGTCTCAGCCGTCGACAGAATATTGCACCTTTTATCGACATAGTGTTGAACGTAGTATCGACATCAAAATTTGTTGTACTTTTATCATGTAATTCGATGGAAAACAGTGTGTCGATAATTGGTACACTGAAAATTGTGGATCTTTTGGGTAGGATAACGAAACAATCGTATCCAGGAAAATAGAGTTAACGTTTCTGAAAGTTAATCAAAAATCATCCTCAGCGACTCAAATATCGACATAGATGTCGATATCTGGGACACAATATGTTTCAGAAGTACCATTTATCGACACACAAATTTCTCATAAAATATGATACACATTAATATTTTTTTAATAGAACTGAATACAGTTAATCGTCTCAAGTTAATTATTCTTCAAAAAATTAATTTTCACCTTCATTCGTTGAATCTGGGGAGACATAAATGAAGAGTGTGGACTTATCAGAATAGCAAGGAAAACAGTGCTCACTCGATGAAGACCGACAGTCGGCCAATTAACAGCTGATTTTTCACTGAGGATGCTTAAGAGAAATTAATGGTGTGAACAAATTCATTCAAGAAACTATAAACTAGATAATTGTTGAATTAAAATTTGTAAGGAAATTTTCTTCGTCTTGTTTTACGGAAAATAAACCTAAGTTGTCGATAATTGGGACACTGTCGATAATTGGGACATTTACCTTAGTAAGTAATATATATATTTTCACATCAGAAAATAGAGATTTCAACGAACAAAATGCATACCGACTAAAAAAAAACAGATATTTTGACAATAGAATTTTCGATTGCAAATAAGGCTGCTTTTCCGATATTAAGTCAAAATAAGGTGAAAAATTAAATATTTCAAACCAAAAAAATTACAGTGTATTTATTTCCACGAAATTTCTCGAAAAAAAAAGTGTTCGTAAAAGATGAAAATAAAAAATTGCTTCAAGCACTGACGTGAAGTCAGAAGCTTTAACGCGTATGTTCTCTTGTCCATTCTCCTGTATTGGACTCTCTTAATCGAATTTACCATGGTGAATTATATTGTTTGTTCTCCTGTATTGAACACTCTCAATCGAATTTACCATGATCAATTCGATCAGATTAGTATAGGTTGTAGACAAAATTATTACTCGGAAACCATTGGACCGATTATGCCCATTAACGAACTTGTCTGTCGTATTGGGATGCGCCACCTATCCTGAAAATTTCAAGTCGCCATCTCCTTCCGTTCTAAATTTATCGTGGCAACGGACGGCCGGCCAGCCGGCCGGACAGATTCAAATTTGACCTCGAATTCTTGATCAGGGAGTCGAACCCAATCGTTTGAGACCCTTTTCGGCGAAAAATTCGAAAATTACAGACATTAGGTCAAAATGATAACGCGATGCTCCCCAGAACATACGCGCAAAAACCAAAAACTTGGTTATATGAATTTTCCACATAAATTTTGAGGTTGCGGGAAAAAAGCTTCAATAAAAAAGTTGTAGATCTTTTTACTACCTATAACTTTGACGTTTTTTCCATAGGACTTGTAGTTTTGCAAAAGCACTGGTCTATATATCGAATCTCGCACATCCATAAATATAAGTGGTGTACAGTACAAATCTGTGGGATATACTGAACTAAAGTGCTAAAGTTCCTAACGTCACTTGTATGATTTCGATTTTTTTTTTCATTCGATATAACATCATTCTGTGGATTCATTCGAAAACGGATGCGTATGGCAGCCTTTACTTCTTATCTGGTTCGAATCTTCGAAGCCCATCGACCATGAGAACTTCTCACGTTTTGTTTTGATGGATTCGGCTAAATCTTACATCTACCCACTTTTTTATTAGCTTCGCATGGAAGTACATTGTTATGTCCGGGGGTAATGGATGAAAAATGACTGAACCGCCATTGTAATGAAAACACAGAAGGTAATTGACGCAGAATTGTCGTCTCTTTCCTGGATGCTAACGATATTATACTCTGTGACATTAGAAGTGTAACAGTCAGAAGGAATAATTTACTTACTAACTTTGATTTTAAGCAATGCAAGAAATTTAATTATCATGTAATCCGAAAAACAATTTGTGTGGCGACCCCGCAGCTGAATAAAGTACATGTCTAGCCATCTTAAGAACGGAAATAGCACCAATTCTAAATACTACACATTGTTATAGAGCCGATTGAGCGGAGAAATAAAAGAAAATAAAGAAAAAATTGGTTCAAGCACTGACGTGAAGTCAGGAGCTTTTGCGCGTATGTTCTATTGTCCATTCTCCTGTATTGAACACTCTTAATCGAATTTACCATGGTGAATTATATTGTCTGTTCTGCTGTATTTGACACTCTTAATCGAATTTACCATGGTGAATTCGATTGAGAGTGTTCAATACAGGAGAATAGACAATAGAATTCACCATGGTAAATTCGATTAAAAGTGTCCAATACAGGAGAATGGACAATAGAACATACGCGCAAAAGCTCCTGACTTCACGTCAGTGCTTGAACCAATTTTTTTTTTTCGTGAAGCCAGGATAGAAAGCAATGATGAAAAAAATAACACATTATTGTCTACCTTCAATTCTTCTTTAGGAGAAGAATACATAATTATTCTAGAAAAATATTACTGGAATTAATGTCATATTTAAATAATCAAAGTAAAGAAAATTATAAGTTTAGTTACTAACATATAGAATGAAATTCAATTGAATTCCAGTAATATTCAATTACTTATTCTTAACCAATAAATGGTGATGAGGTGAAACATAAGGATATATTCTCATTAGTGATAGAAAAACTGATTTAATATCCACAAATGAGCCTCTCACCTTACAAGATCAGAAAGTGTGGTTAATTTAAAGTTAAGTTTTGAAGCCTTCAGCAAAATTTCAGCGATATCATATTAAAAATAATACATAACCTTTCAAAAGTCCCCTCTCACAAATATACTCCTCTGAAGGCACATGGATCTCTTGAAGAAGAATCGCCTTCTCTATTTCTCAAAGATATGCACTCTTGTTCATAGAAATCCCTTCAATATTTAGTTGCCTCCTCCTAAGGAGGATCTCTTTCAAAACCAGGTCTGACCACTAATGTAGGGGTATCATCTCCCATAGATTTGTGATGAAATAACACGATTTTTCCAAGAACATACGCGCAAAAATATGTCATCATGACATTCATGTTTTTGAAGGTTCTCGCAAAAATACGACGATTCGCATCCAGCTACCGAACTCACAAAAGGCTGCTCGGTTCTCCAACAATATGGATCCGATCGTGTTCAAACTTAGAACTCTGCAGTAGAGTTAGGTTCTGAAGGCTCTTCCAAAATTTCAGCCATGTCGGACGAATAGTTTATGATATATAGAATTTTTTTCAATTATTTTCAATAGTTTTTTTTGAAATTTTCTAGTTATACCATCATCACGAAATTCCGCAAGAATGTTCGCATTGGCATTCTATAACCATGTTTGAATTATATCGGTTTCGTATTTTTCGAGTTATTGAGGAAACAACAACTAAATTTCAGATGGGTATAATTCCAAAACCGTTTGGCCGATTATACAAATTCAAATGTCGTATTCAGATGCACAACCTAACCTGAAAATTTCAAGCTGCTATCTCCTTCCGTTCTCAGGTTATCGTGTCATAAATAATATTTTTTAATAATTTTTTTAAAATTTTCTAGTTACACGATTCTCACAAAATTTCACAAATGTTCTTAGGTTTATATTCTACAACTATTCACCAAGTTTAAATTCGATCGGATTTATTTTGGTTGAAAACAAAATTATTACTCGGAAACCATTGGGCCGATTATACTCATTAGCGAACTTGTCCGTCGTATGGGGATGCGCCACATACCCTGAAAATTTCAACTCGCTAGCTCTTTCCGTTCTCAAGTTATCGTGGCAACGGCCGGACGGCACCACAGAATTAAATTTCACATTTGCGCAAAATAAAAACGCGATGTTCCCCAGAACAAACGCGCAGAAACCACACGACAAAAAAAAACACCGTTCCAGCCGGATAATGAATGCACTATGTGACTGATAAGTCAATGGTTACGATGGTCAAAGTGCACCTCCAATAGCGGCCATCATTTCGTTTGTTTGGTGTTTGAACTAATTGCGAGTCGTTGTCGTTTTCCAAAGATAACACATACAATGTGGAAAAGCCAAGTGGAATAAATTCATTATCTTGGTTACTGTACATATTTATGGAAAATTCGTAAACACGTCAAATTCAAATTTTAAATTGTCAGTCTTCATCGTCTAAATGCGGACCCTCCCTTCAACCCCCTTCGAAAGACATACAACCCCCAATTTTTTAAATGGGAAGTATGGGTTTATGATTCATCATTTGAAAGGTTTCATTATTCTCTATTCAGAAATGTTATATGGCCAATCCAAGCGATAATTATTCAGAACTTCAGATATTCGAAGACCGCTACAGGAGCCTAATGTATATAGGGCTATCATTTCCCGAAGATACATGCTTTACTTTCTATTGTACGAAATAATGAAAAAATGAGCCGGAAAATGTACGTTATAATTATACGAATATAACTAACAAATTAGATTAATCAGAAATAGCTAATAGGTGAACCTAAATGAGAAACTCCATATTATTAAGAATGTTTCTATTTCTTCTTATGCCGCATCAGAACAAGTACTCAAATCTTCAATTAAACGAATACCTATAACTAAGAAATTAAAGATTAATCATAAGGAGCTCTAATAGTTGAACCTAAATGAGAAACTCCATATTATTAAGGAGGTTTCTATTGCTTCTTATGCCGCATCATAACAAGTAGTCCGCATGCCAAGAACAGATTTTCATGACCAATTCCCTACCGGGTGAACTCGTAAAACGTTTCAGAGAGTGGAATCTTGAAGACTTGTGAACGTCAGCAACCGCTCCATGGGTGGTTCGAGGAGTGGTATAGCCTCACACGGACGCATCAAACTAAATAATTTTCAACTATTTCCTGCCGATCGAAAATTTAACAAATTATAGCCAAGCCAATATCTTGAAGAAAGAAACGTCAGCTGAACACAGGAACATGAAAAAAGCACTGACGTTCTTGCGGATATGTTCAATTGTCTATTCACGCCTTATATACGAACTCGACCGAGCTGAATTTCGGTAATCGATTTTAAAATGGTGGCTCCAAGTTATGTGAGGATTTCAGTTAATTCGGATTTATAGTTTCTGAAATATAAAATTTTGCAAAATAGCTGAATAAAATGAAAATGTAATCTAAAACGGTCAAAATTATTGTTAATAATGTTTTATTCTCCTCTGTTGGACACTCTTATTCGAATTTACTATAGTGTTGTGTCTGCAACACACAATGCAGATCTTCATATTGTGAGTTGCTGAATATAAATGTCAGTGTAATTATTGGAAATATGCACGCATGTTATGAACTGTTTTTTTGTGCATAAAAAGAACAATCATCTTGAGAAATTGATCATGAGTACATCGAATTTTCGCCGCTTTTTCCGCATTGAGTTTTCGCATCGAGTTTTCCGCATTTTTGATAAATATCATTGTTAAAGTGATTTTTATTCCCGCTTATTGATATTTTTCGCTGGTTCAATCCGCATTTTTTTGGAACCAATTGCTTGAAGGTGTATAAACTGATAGAGACAGTGAATTATAATAAATTGACTTCGATTGAAGTTTGAACGATAAGTTTTCCAGTATTTGGAAAGTGTCCAGCTTTCTTTGGGGGATCCCCCCAGGCCTGCAAATTCAAGAAGTCCAACATCAGTAGCCAGTGGTAAGACATTTTACATTCAGTCTCTTACTGTTCCTGAAACCTGTGATTGTGTATGCTCCCGCAACATCTTTATAAATACAGTTCATTCTAGCTCTACGTATTAAATACGGTAAAGCGCCAACATTTTTTGGTCCTTCGGGCCGGATGATGACTTGTGCGAAAATATATACAGGGTGTCCCAAAAACGCGACAATACTGGGAGGTTTATTGTAGCTCTGCCTTTTCGAGACGCCTTGCCAACATTTCCGGGAAATCGGGATCTGGCTGTCTCTCGCTTTTTTAGTCTTGAGCGGCGCTTACTTAAGCAACCTCAACTATATACTCTCTATCGGGATTTCATGCGTGACTATTTGGAAGCTGGTCATATGGAACCCGTTGACAGCTGTATAGTTCCTCCTCATTCTTATTACTTGCCA
The DNA here is from genome assembly GCA_937662695.2 of Halyzia sedecimguttata. Classification (NCBI taxonomy): domain Eukaryota; kingdom Metazoa; phylum Arthropoda; class Insecta; order Coleoptera; family Coccinellidae; genus Halyzia; species Halyzia sedecimguttata. Next base: position 83,347,667 of record OW569414.2, on the reverse strand, counting down.
CACCATGGCGTATTTAAGGGTGAGGGTACTTCCTCAAAGATTAGGGTTGTTTTCAATGCGTCTAGCAAATGCCCTTCGCAGTTATCTCTAAATGATCACTTGCTAACTGGACGAAAACTTCAAAGTGACATTCTGTCCATACTTTTACGCTTCAGAGTCCACGAATACGTTATATGTGCGGATATCCCATTCTTCTACCGGAAATTTCATGTGTTTTAACGCTGCCAAATGTTCAGTAAAGGTCAAAGTTAATGCTAATAATGCGAGTACTTTACGTCATTTACTTGATACCTTTACTGAACATTTGGCAGCGTTAAAACACATGAAATTTCCGCTAGAAGAATGGGATTTCATTTTGGTTCAGATGTTGTTTAAACGCATGGATAATTCGTTAATTACGAGATTTGAACTTGAACATGGATCCTCTGATATCCCACAGTATTCAACTGTGATGGAATTTTTGAGTAAATATTGTTGCGCTATAGAATCTTTGAAAACTTCTACCGCTTCTGATAGTAATAAAGGACTTACTCCTCAAAAGTTTACATCGCATAATAAAAAGATAAACTCGCATTTTTCAAACGTAAAGAATGACAGCGTTATCACTTGTTGCCTGTGTAAAGAGTCGCACCAGCTTTTCGCGTGCCCAAATTTTTTGAAGAAATCGCCGAAAGAGCGTCACACTTTCTGCAAAAATTCTCGACTTTGTTTTAATTGTCTGAGCTCGGTTCATAGTTTGCGCAATTGTAAATCACTTAATACTTGCCGGGAGTGCAAATTGAGGCATCACACTCTTTTGCACCTTGGATCGAACAATTCCTCAAATCAGCCCTCTACTAGTACCGAAAATATTACGCCTAATACGATAATTTCTGCCACAGGTATTATTAGAGAAACCACCGTTGTCTTGTTGGCTACAGCCTTAGTTGAGGTATGTGATAGTCATGGGAACTTTCATGTGATGCGCGCGCTAATCGATTGCGGATCTATGATGTCATTTATTTCAAAAAGGGCTTCGAATATATTAGGTCTACCCAAACAACGTATAGCGGTAAAGATTCAGAGTTTAAATTCTTTGGAAACAAGTTCAAATTATGGTTGTGTTACTCTTTCTATACGACCTGTCAATCAATATGAGCCTGTTTTGATTACTGACGCCGTTATTTTAGATAAAATTAGCGACGAATTGCCTAGAAGTAAAGTTTCTTCGAAAGCATTTTGTCATTTACTAAATTTGAAATTGGCTGATTCGCATTTTCACGAGCCTGGGAATGTAGATTTACTGCTAGGCGCTGATGTTTTCTCCAAGATTGCTCTAGGGGAAGTAATTCACGGAGAAATTGGTACACTTGATGCCATAAATACTAAATTCGGATATATTGTTATGGGTAAAATCACTCCTCAAATAAACGCATCACAATTTTCATTTTTTGTGTCTTGTCCCGATCAGACATTGAATCAGGATCTTCAAAAACTTTGGGAACTTGAAGATTTACCCTCACACCCTGAGACTTCGTGCCACGATGATGACTTGTGCGAAAATATATACAGGGTGTCCCAAAAACGCGACAATACTGGGAGGTTTATTGTAGCTCTGCCTTTTCGAGACGCCTTGCCAACATTTCCGGGAAATCGGGATCTGGCTGTCTCTCGCTTTTTTAGTCTTGAGCGGCGCTTACTTAAGCAACCTCAACTATATACTCTCTATCGGGATTTCATGCGTGACTATTTGGAAGCTGGTCATATGGAACCCGTTGACAGCTGTATAGTTCCTCCTCATTCTTATTACTTGCCACACCATGGCGTATTTAAGGGTGAGGGTACTTCCTCAAAGATTAGGGTTGTTTTCAATGCGTCTAGCAAATGCCCTTCGCAGTTATCTCTAAATGATCACTTGCTAACTGGACGAAAACTTCAAAGTGACATTCTGTCCATACTTTTACGCTTCAGAGTCCACGAATACGTTATATGTGCGGATATCAAACAAATGTATAGGATGATCCAGGTATGCCCTGCACACCTTGACTATCAGCGCATTATTTGGAGGTTTTCCCCGGACGAGAACATTCAAGATTTCAGATTGCGCACGGTTACTTATGGTATATCAAGTGCTCCTTTTTGGCCCTTCGTACATTAAAACAATTGGTAATGGATGAAGGTACATATTTTCCTCTCGCCGTTCAAGCTCTTGATAGAGATACATATATTGACGATGTCGTAAGCGGTTGTAAGACCATTGAAGACGCACGCGAATTAAAATCTCAATTAATTAACCTGTTGTTATTGGGAGGATTCGAGTTAAGAAAATATTCTTCCAATAATCTTTCTATATTGGATGATCTTCCGAAATCGCATCTCTCCTTAAGTGAGAAATTTTTTGAATCGACTGAAGAGGATGCTTCACTACGCATTTTAGGAATGCAGTGGTGCCCCTCTGCGGACTCATTTAGATTTTCTGTACGTTTTATCGATCGGCGATGCACAAAACGCCATTTGCTATCAGAATTGGCTAGAATATATGATCCCATCGGTTTTCTGGGACCTGTTACATTTTTTCTAAAGGTGTTGATTCAACGTATTTGGGCCGCAGGGATAGGCTGGGATGATGAGCCTCCTGTCGAAATATTTCGCTTATGGGATAGATATAAGACAGAAGTTTCGCAATTATCAGAACTTCAGATTCTCAGAAAGCTGTTCGTAGATAAGTCTGAGGCTAAATATGAGTTGCATGGCTTTTGTGATGCGTCAGAAAAGGGATACTGTGCCATCGTTTATATTCGTGTTCTTGGTGATCGTCAAATATATTGCAAATTTTTGTGTTCTAAAACAAAAGTTGCTCCCTTAAAGAAAATTACAATACCTCGGTTAGAATTATGCGCTGCCGCCCTATTAGCAAAACTTTTATCATACGTTGAGAATACGTTACAGTGTCAGATTTCATTCACCAATTTGATTGCATGGTCAGATTCCAAAATAGTCCTTAGTTGGATTCAGGGTCAACAGCATAAATGGCCAATTTTTGTGGCCAATCGAGTTTCCCTAATCAAATCCAAGATCCCTTACGCAAAGTGGTGTTACATTCCCACAAAAAATAATCCTGCAGATGCAGGGTCTAGAGGGCTTTTGCCAATCGAGTTTATGCGCAACGAATTGTGGTTTCGCGGACCTTCCGTTTTATGGGAAGAGTTGGAGTTACCTAACCTTGTTGAATATCATGAAGAGGAGGAGGTAATCGAACCTTTGTCTTTTCTTATCACGCAACCGCCCAAAGACGAATTCTATATTCTCACTGAGAAATTATCTTCGTTTTTCAAACTTGTCCGCACAGCTTGTTTTATTTTGCGTTTCAAACACAATTTGAGCCATCCCAAGTCTCAACGAAGGCTTGGTTGGTTATCCTCATCAGAATTGAATGATGGTCTGTTGACGCTGGTCAAAAGTACACAAAACTTCGAATTTTTCAAGGAGTTTCGTTCAAAGATTTTTTCGAGACCACTTTGCCGCCTCAATACTTTCGTGGATGGTTTCGGTGTTTTAAGGGTTGGAGGTAGGCTAAAGCATTCCTCACTAAATTACGAGGCAAAGCATCCTTTACTTTTACCCTGTAAGAGTCCTCTCACTACCTTAATTATCCGCTATTATCATGAGAAGTATCTTCACGCTGGTCGAAGAACATTAAATTTTATATTGGCCCAACGCTTTTGGATAATATCTGCAAGGAGAGCTATTTTCTCTTGTATTTCAAAATGTACGCGCTGCTTTCGGTCTAATCCTCGCACGTTTCAGCCGCCGATGGCAGATCTTCCTCGTTTCAGGATTACTCAGTTGAAGGCGTTCTCCCATGTAGGTGTCGACTACGCTGGTCCTTACTCCGTCTCCATGAGTAGACATCGTGGAATAAAAACGACCAAAGCGTATATTTGTTTGTTTGTATGTTTTAGCACTAAAGCATTGCACTTAGAGCTCGCCTCCGATTTGTCTTCTGATATATTTTTGGCTGCTTTACAACGATTTATCTCGCGACGTGGTCGATGCAACCACATATATAGTGATTGTGGTACAAACTTTGTAGGTGCGTATCGTGAAATGAATAATTTTATGCGTGATGCTGCATCTCGCGAACAAATACAGTGGCATTTCAATCCACCATCTGCACCCCATATGGGTGGACTATGGGAAGCCGGTGTAAAATCCGTTAAGACCCATTTAAAACGGGTATTAGGCGAGCAACTTCTCTCTTATGAAGAGTTTTCGACGCTTTTATGTTTGGTAGAGTCCATTTTGAACTCTCGTCCTCTTAATTCGCTCTCATCCGATCCTGACGACGTGAATGCGTTGACACCTGGTCATTTCCTCACACTGGAGCCTCTCTCCAGTTTGCCTGTACCTGATCTAACCGATTTACCCATAAATCGTTTAAGTCGTTGGCAGTTGCTACAAAAGCTGCATCAGAGTTTTTGGACTAGGTGGTCCAAAGAGTACCTTCATACGTTGCAACAACGCTCTAAGTGGTTGAACAATACTGCCCCCCCAAAAATGGGAACACTGGTATTGATTAAAGACAACAATAACCCTCCATGTCGCTGGTCTATTGGGCGAATTATCGCCTTATATCCCGGTACGGATAATGTACCACGAGTTGCGTCTGTCAAGACTGCTAAAGGTGTACTCGACAGACCTGTAGTCAAATTATGTCCTTTGCCATCCTAGAGGGATATATGATTTCTTTTTTTATGATGCTTGCAACCATTTCATTTTTTTTTTCTCATTTATATATAGTTTTCCTTCGTTATATTTTTTTTTCACTTTTGCGCGGGCGGAGGATGTTGTGTCTGCAACACACAATGCAGATCTTCATATTGTGAGTTGCTGAATATAAATGTCAGTGTAATTATTGGAAATATGCACGCATGTTATGAACTGTTTTTTTGTGCATAAAAAGAACAATCATCTTGAGAAATTGATCAAGAGTACATCGAATTTTCGCCGCTTTTTCCGCATTGAGTTTTCGCATCGAGTTTTCCGCATTTTTGATAAATATCATTGTTAAAGTGATTTTTATTCCCGCTTATTGATATTTTTCGCTGGTTCAATCCGCATTTTTTTGGAACCAATTGCTTGAAGGTGTATAAACTGATAGAGACAGTGAATTATAATAAATTGACTTCGATTGAAGTTTGAACGATAAGTTTTCCAGTATTTGGAAAGTGTCCAGCTTTCTTTGGGGGATCCCCCCAGGCCTGCAAATTCAAGAAGTCCAACATCAGTAGCCAGTGGTAAGACATTTTACATTCAGTCTCTTACTGTTCCTGAAACCTGTGATTGTGTATGCTCCCGCAACATCTTTATAAATACAGTTCATTCTAGCTCTACGTATTAAATACGGTAAAGCGCCAACATATAGATATAGACTCTTTTCTCAGCTTTTATATTTTATAATTCCGTAAAACCTCGCAACTTTGCCCAGCGCTTACAACTTTGCCCACTTGATTATTGGCGCTCTAGTTCCTTGGAACTGAGTGCTTATCAATTTGCCCAAATGTCTGTAATTTTCGAATTTTTCGATGAAAATGGTCTTAAACGATTTGGTTCGACTCACTGATCAAGAATCCGTGGTCGAAATTCATTCTGTCCGGCCGTCCGGCCGCCTGTAGGCACGATAACTCTCGAACGGAATGACCTAGACAGTTGAAATTTTCAGAGTAGGTTTGGGAGATAAATATCTCGGCTAAGTTCGTTATTGGGCAAAATCGGACAGATGGTTTCGGAGAAACAAAATCAAAATTTTTTTTTACAAAACAAATTCCAAATTAAATTTTTTTCAATAAGCAGTTTTACCATAGGAATCCAATGATATCATTTTTAACTTTAACAAGCTAATACTTTCGGAGATATGATTTTTCAAAATTTAAATTAGAAATCGTATTTCTACGTAATGATATAATTATTCTATGTATGAATTGTGATAATGTCAACTTATTCTCCTGAGACATGACATCATATATCCCTTGTCTATGCATGACATTATCTAATCAATCGAAGAATTGTGAGCGAAGTGAGAAAAATCTCAGTTGTTTGCTCCGAAATTAGTTTTTCTCAGAAAAGTCTTACATTTTCGGAACGGAACATGAAGTAAGAGATCTGAGAGTAGTGAGACTGCTTTTCATCCATAGACAGAATGCTCAGTTCTCTCAATTTATGACGGGACTGACGGAAGTAAATATTATAACTTCAAAAATATTGGGGTTGAAATACTCGTATTTTAACGATGCAACGGGGACCTCACCCAAAAATGTTTGGAAATATTACGTAAATATTGAAAGCATATTTCTGTAGTTCGAGAGAGGAGTAAATTTGGTGGAAATTTTTGATCGATTACAAGGTAATTTTTCATTATTACTTCTCTTCTTTAATACATGTTTTATGGAATATCTACTATTTGTAGGTACTTTAAATCTGTTTTGGGCAATTGTCATACGAAACTTGTTTTTTTGGCGCTCTAGTTCCTCGGAACAGAGTGCTTATCAATTTGCCCAAGTGTCTGTAATTTTGGAATTTTTGGCTGAAAATGGTCTCAAACGATTTGGTTCGACTCACTGATCAAGAATGCGAGGTCGAAATTGATTCTGTCCGGCCGGTCGGCCGGCCGTAGGCATGATAGCTCTCGAACGAAAGGAGTTAGCGGATTGAAATTTGCAAGGTGGGTTTGGAGCGTAAATATCTCGGACGAGCTCGTTAATGGGCGAAATCCATCAAGCGGTTTCGAATTTATGTCCGATTTTAGTAAAAATATTTTTTATGAATATTTCCGAAACCGATCACTCGATCTATCTGAAAGTTAGCATCAAATTGTAGAATCATGACCTTAATACGCATGTGAAGTTTTGTATTGACTAGATTACCGCAAAGTGTCAAAAAAAAAATTTGAAAATTAAAAAAAGTTTTTCTACAATAACTCTCGAACGGAATGAGCTAGGTAGTTGAAATATTCAGAGTAGGTTAGGGAGATGAATATCTCGGTTAAGTTCGTTATTGGGCAAAATTGGCCAGATTTAATTTGAGTTCTTCCATGGTGCAGTTCTCATTCTCATGATTGCTCATTTAATATTGATAAATAAACTATTATTTGAATTGAATTTCCTTTATGATGCAGTTCTATCATAAGAATACATTGATATAATTCCCAACTCTGAGAAACCAATACTTTCGGAGATATAATTTGTCTGTTTGAACTAGAGCGCCAGAAAGCTCCTGTCCACAGGGCTTGAACCCATTTTTTTTCCAACGACGGCAGGCCTGTTAGAATGTTGTGTCATGTTTCTACGCGTTCCTAAAGGTTGGCGGAAATGGTTAGTTCCTCCCCAACTGCTGCTGAAATGAGTCAGACTCGAATATCAGTTAAGGAAAATCACGTTTTTTTTCGCTAGTTTTGAAGACTAAAAGCTAAGGTCCACAAAGACATAATTTATGTATGGATTCAAATGAAAATTTGATTGGTTGTGCCCTAATACCTTGTGACCAACATGGATATTTCAAATTACAGCCAAATTTTACAGGTGCTGTCGCGTGAAAAAAAATCAATTTGGTCAAAGTTATCATCTGAAACTTCGAAAACCATTTTGTTAAAAATTTGTTTTTTTAATAGTTTATGTTCTTCGTTTCACAACTAAGAGAACTCTCAAACATTATATTGGACAAATTCAATCATCCTCCGAAACAGATGAGAATTATACTGTGAAATTATTCAGAAAAGACACTGGAAATGACCAAATTTTAAATCTATCCCGACTGTGATGATATTTATGTTGTGAATTGTTGTGGAGATTGAAATATTAATAAAATCACCTAGAAGAAAGAGAGGCCACTACTTTTTGTGATCAATTTGAATATGTACAACCTTTAAGTCTGATATATGAGTCCGATCATCATTCTGTGTAATAAATAGTGAGCAAAGTTGTCAAAGTTGTATTTTTTCAGTTATTGCGGAAATAACAACAAAATTTCAGATAGTTATAACTCCAAAACCGTTTGGACAGTCATACCTATTAACAAACTCAAATGCCACAGTCGAATGCGAAACCTACCCTGAAAATTACAAGTTATACGTTATCGTGAGATGAGTAATATCCTCTAATAATTTTTCAAAATTCTTTTAGTGATACGATCGGATCTGTATTGGTTGAAAACAAAATTAATACTCGGAAATCGATGGGCCTATTATTCCCACTAACGAAATCTTCAGTCGCATTTGGACGCGCCACCTACCCTGAAATTTTCAAGTCGCTATCTCTTTCAGTCCGAAAGTTATCGTATCAATAGCAGGTTGGCCGGATTATCTCGACCATTAAATGGAAGAAGAGCTTCACAAGTTTCCGAACTGAACTTAAATTTCTGAAATAAATGTCCTCCACACTTTGGTAATATTGTTCAAGTGTTAATTCATTATTAATAATATTTCAATGATTCAGAACATTAACGTCAAAATTTCCTATCGAAAGGTGCCATGCAGCATAAAACACACCCCTAATATAGTCATTCCGTTACCGAAAAGTAAAGTTGATTAAATCATCCCTGGGTGTAATACTTTTAAAGTCATTGAGTATAATTTCATATTCTCCGACTTCACTATGTTGTTATTGTTTCCTATCGAAGAAGACGTGGAGGAAGTTATTCTTCTCTTCATGCAATTCTAACGAGGTCATTAGTGATAATTGTTCAGTTGGGTTGGCTGCTTTCATTATCTGATTCCTCCATTTCGAAATCAAAAGTACCCATTTCTCAATTTTAAAAAGAGCACTAGCTGTGGGAAACTTTCAAAGATTGTAATTATACTAAATTGATTTAACGCACAGTTCAAGAACCCAATACTATGTGATCACTGATTTTCAAGACGTAAAAGCAGACATGCATGTTTTATACCTTTCTAGGCTCAACGATTTCCTCAACAATTCAACGAAACTGTTGAGTATATCCACACCACTGACACAACATAGGCGACAACAGCGTAGTTAGCAAACATTAGCTCCACCTAGGCACGCAGATATATCATAGCTTTTCCACCAGCTTTATAAAATGAGTAGGTGTCAGACTTCAGAGACTATCGATCGTAGGATACGAGGTATATAATAATCAATATATATATATATATAAAAATGAATCCCTATATCCCTTGGTCACGCCATCACGCGTGAACGGCTGGACCGATTTCACTATTTTTTTTTGTTGTGTTTGTTATTGTCAGTGAAATTTGTCGCTGAAAATTTAAGAATCGTTATTTAAGAAAACTTAACAACCATATAATATTATTTCTAATCTAACCTTAGCGCGTTGGACCACAAACAAAGCATCAACTAAATAGGTACCTTGGATGGATTCTCATAATTTATTTGTCATTTTCCCCGGTTAAGTCAAAGGTCCGGGATCGGGCACTACCGTATTGCTATTTTCGGGCGTTCCATAATGATTTACATGTTTCTATTATTATTATTGACTATCACTACTACACTGGATATTAGCATGGCCTTTGATGTACACCGAAGAACATGGTCTGAAACACGATCTTGGGTATCTGGAGTTGTATAATTCGTACCTCTTACCCACACTGTTAGCTACCTAAGAATGAGTGTCGAAATGAATGGGTGGATATGCGACGTTACACCAAAGCTACCGGAACCCTATGAACACCTTTGCAAGCCAGTTGTGTGTGTAATTTGGATGATATCCATCCAGAATGTTATGGCTTTCACTATGGTCCTGTTGTAATGTACCATGTAATTCTTTCGTTCTACTATCTATATATTGCTATTGACCATGAACATATTGGTCTTCACGAGATACCTATGGCTACTCACCATGTACTTATAGGTTCACTATGTACCTGTGTCTATGCATTATTACCTATTTTGGTCCAGCATACTTCTATATACTGTTGAGTTAACCATTTAAAATGTACCAATGAATACCTATCTATTTGAAATGATCCAATATGAGTAAAGAGAGGGGTTTTTCTTCTACGTTATTTTCCCCAATCTTAGATAACTTGCACCAAACGTAGATTAAACTCATCAAGTTTACAAATTACGATGTTTTATGTCATTACCTCCAGACCTTCCCAACAATCTCTTCAACTCTGGGTAACTGGGTAACTAAGTATCTTGGGTTGCATCCGCAACGTCATCCTTCCTTCACTAGACTAGACGATCAAAATCAGTAAAATCACACAACCTAGGGTAAGAATTACGCCATAGAGTTCAATAGCAGAATTGCTTCACTCTAGTAATAGTTATAGAATCAGTTTTGGGCTAGATCAGTGCAGTTTCATGAAATACGACCATACATCTAACTCATTTCAAGTGATGATTCGATAAGTAAAGAAATATATTGTTTAATTGAATCATTTCCGCAATAAAGGTGGCACGTAACGTGGCAACTGAAATAACACCTAGTGAGAAAAGAGGTTGCCAACAATCAAAGCTGGAATTACAGCAGTTAGGTAGAGGCATCTATTATCATATTCAAGTATCATCCGATGGTTCTATCCATTGAATATTCAAAAGGAAATTCAATTCAATTTGGTATGAGCATACCAAAAACATAGATTCCTTGAAATAGAAGCGACAAAAACATACGAGAATCGATGAAACAGAGGACAATCATTCTACAAATGCCGTCAGACTTTAACTTCAGTAGAATTCTGTGTAATATTGGAAGATTTTTTAATTAAAAAAAAAAAAAAACTAATGTCACTGTAGGAAGCTGTTCTTTCGAGATCATTCTGGAGAACAAACCACCATTCATTTGTTGGAATATGAAAAAGTGGGAAAATCACCAAGAAACCAGCCTTAAAAAACTAACTCATTATCGTGATATTTGGTGATGGTTATCAAAAGTAGATGCGCTGCATGCATTCTGTTGAAAATGTAACAAAGACTTCCTGATTACCAAATGGAGTTTTCGAAATTGGGTTTGACCTTTGTAGGGACAAACTGACCATGAAATATTCACGCATACATGTTGTGCAGAGTGTATATTCAATTTTACATTTTGGAATGCTAACATCTGCATGTATATGGTGGATGCATCAAAACTGCTGCTTGATTTGAGGTTAGTGTATCCACCATTAAAAATATTGAATATACAATTAATAACCACTTTTTTTTGGGTACAACTCTCTGATATAGGTATATACAGATTTTCACTACAAAAGTAACTACATTCTATCCACTAAAGTTTTCGTCGCTGAAATATATTTCCATATTCAAAGACGAAGGGTTACTTAAAATGCTATCAATTTCTACACTCAAGTATGGGTTGACATTATACCCTTAGTCATAATCCGATAAGTGAGAATAATGAGTAATGAGTTGTTTAAAGTGGTTAGGTCATTATTGAGTGAAATATCTTTTCCCTTATATTTTTCGATCCCTTCAAGTTTTCCTATAACTACAATTTATTGAAATTTTTCAACAAATTGAGGGAATTTTCTGAAATTGAGTGGCCAGTTGTTAAAACGTAATTTGAAGCAGCAGATTTATCGATGTTAGTGTTCCGAATGTGTCCCGTGTATGCCCTTTATACCGTATGAGAATGTTTCTGGTTGTTTGCCCGACGTAGCACTTGTTGCAATCTAAAATTTCAATTTCATATATACCCGATTTTAACATGTCCGGAGTTTTTTCGAATGTATTTCCTTGAAGTTGTTTCATTTTCGTGAAAGTTTGGAAAGCCAGTTTTATATCAATCTTTCGGATGGAACGTGCAAGCATGGAAACCTTTTACCGTTTTCATTTCCTTCGTTAGGGTTATGTATACTTTTCGATATGATAACAGTTGAATTACCTTTGTTGGACTTTCATGTTTTGCCTATTTTGGGTGGATTCGACTGCATTAATAATTAGTTCCATTAATTGTTCCTGATTATTGATTTCCGCTGCGTAAACTAGTTGTTTTAAATGCCCCCATACAAAATAATCCAAAGGATTCAAGTCAGGTGATCTCGCAGTCCAAAGCACCTGTCCAATCCATCTATTAAAAGTTTGGTTTAACCAGATGACAACATGCGGTGGTGCTTCGTCGTGGTGATATCAGTGATACCACATAAGATTGAATACCAAATTCACAGAAAAATCTTCTAGCAAATTTGTAAGATCATTTTCTAAATATTGCAAGCATGCTTCGGCATTCAAACGATTAGGAAGGACCATACATTAATAGACAATCTTCGTAGAAAACCATCATCGGCAAATCATTTCTTTTACGTTTAATCAAGAATATTAGTCTGTATACAGGGTGTCCGGGGAATAAGTGTACATACTCTGACCAGATATAGAGTTGGATAAGCTGATTACTGATTGACTATAAAAAATTCATTTCTGGATTTCCCTAGAAAGCTACAGGGTGATTTTCCAACTTCATGGAAATACTTAGACCATCATAAAATCTAAACTTATTGACAGATATTATTGAAACTTGGGAGGTTATTCGCACATGCTAAGGTCGAGTCAGAAAGATATCATATATTTCATTATTCCAGGGCCGGACTAATTAATCTTCATTCAAAGTGTTCAGGGTAAAAAAAACACTTTGTATTTCGAATTACAAATAATTGATTCGCTTTTTAGAAAGAAGCTAAATTATGCTTCAATGTGTGGTACCTCTTGAAGTTGTCACATCAACATTTATTTTTTTATGAATTTTTGAATTTGGATAAAGTTCGAAAATTTTAATTTATTTACCTGAACAGGACTTAGTCATCTTGTGGAGGTTGAAAATAAATAACAAATTTTCTTAAAAAATTCACCGAAGGTAAGGAAGACTATAATAATTTGTTGATATACTGGGTGGCCACCCCAGACGCGGATCTCATTGCGATGGAGTAAATGAAGGTATATTTCGAAAAAAAAAATGGTGAATTGTAAAGGGTATACATAAGATTATTTCAAAATTATTCGTATGTATACCGGGTGTTCGGCAACAAAGATATATACCATAGTGACACTTGTTCCAATGTAAAAATCTCTAACTGAATTAGTAAATCGAAGAGTATGAGTAGTGATTTTTCAACTTGTTAATCTGTTTCTATGAAGTTTACTTATTCAATATTAAATATTATGAAGTACTCTGAGAAAGAGAAGATATGATTATCAGATAGAGAGAATGTTACAAAATATCTTACTAGATTCAAAGATTCAAGTTCAAAAATGCACAGAAATAAAATATGAATTCCTATAACATATTCTGTGATAAATTTCAAACATTTTGACAACTGAAATTTGAGATTGTTGTTTGTTGCTTGTGTTTTGATTATTATAAAATAGTGGAATTATCAAAATGGCCAATTTCACAAATAGAGAATATGCTGATTTGATGTTCGTGTATGGTAAATGTGAGGGAAATAGTCGAGCTACTGTGAGAGAGTATCATCTGAGATTTCCGACGCGCAAAATTCCCAATCACCAAACATTTTCTGCAGTATTTAGTTGTATAGCGCAATATGGTAGAGTGCCAGATAGGAAGAAGAATCGCCAAAGGAATCTAGAAAGAGGTGATGAAGTACTCCAATTAATTCAAGCACAACCTTCAACTAGTATAAGAAGAGTAAGTGCACAATTACATTTGCCGAAGCATAAGGTGCACAGAATATTCAAAGAGGAAAAAATGTACCCGTACCACATACAATAGGTACAACGATTGCTACCTGGCGATACAAATGTCTCAAGACTGAATTTTGCACATTGGATAGCAAATCACATAGTCACTTTGTACAGAACAATATTCAGTGATGAGGCTCAATTCACCAGAGATGGTGTGTTCAATATTCATAACTCGCACATTTGGGCCGAAAATAATCCACACATTATACGACTGAGAAATTCACAACAAAAATTTTCAGTAAATGTTTAGTGAGCTGTGATAAACAAACATTTGATAGGGCCTCATTTTTTTGACGGTCGCCTTACAAGTGCGATTTATCTAGATTTCTAACAAAATATTTTACCCGGCATGCTACAAGGAATAAGTATTAGGTGAATTTATTTCCAGCATGATGGAGCTGGACCTCATTTTGGCATGGAAGTGAGAAGTTACCTCGACAATACCTATACAAATAGGTGGATAGGTCGAGGAGCACCTATTCCATGGCCTCCTCGATCTCCAGATTTAAACCCGCTAGATTATTTTTTATGGGGAAAATTGAAGGATATGGTATATTCTGAAGAAATCCAGTCAAGAGAACAGCTGATGAAAAGAATTATCAACTGTTGCGATATTTTAAGAAATAATGGCGATATGATTCGCAAAGCTGTATCCAATTTTAACATTCGGCAAGAGAAATGTATACAAGCTAATGGTTTTCATTTCGAACCACTTCTGAAATAACGTTGACTCAGCAATTCATTCGTTCCTATTTTCATTTTTATTAGGTACTCTTTACTGTAGGTATTTTAGTTTCTTTCATTTGTTATTGTTTTGTTATAGAATGTCCTTATTAAAGCTCTGAACTTTTTTGAAAATGTCTACTATTTTCTACTAATGCTTGCGCATTTTATATTCAAACATGAGATTTTCAGTTCTCTTCATGGTGAAAAATTAAATTTTTCGAACTTTATCCAAATTCAAAAATTCATAACAAAATAATTGTTAATGTGACAACTTTAGGTGATACCACACATTGAAGCATAATTTAGCTTCTTTCTAAAAAGCGAATCAATTATTTGTAATTCGAAATACAAAGTGTTTTTTTTACCCTGAACACTTTAAATGAAGATTGATTAGTCCGGCCCTAGAATAATGGAATAATTGATATCTTTCTGACTTGACCTTAGCATGTGCCAATAACCTCCCAAGTTTCAATAATATCCGTCAATAAGTTTAGATTTTATGACGGTCTAAGTATTTCCATGAAGTTGGAAAATCACCCTGTAGCTTTCTAGGAAAATCCGGAAATAAATTTTTTATAGTCAATCAGTAATCAGCTAGTCCAACTCTATATCTGGTAAGAGTATGTACAGTTTCCCCGGACACCCTGTATACCTCCGCTACGTCCCTTAATTTTTCGCCTCGAGTTTGGAATCACCCCGCATAATCTATATATAGGAATAAAGTTGTCATTAGAGATATTCTGAAAAATCCATGCTGATACAGAGAAAGCCTAAATGAATAACTCGTCTTCACGGATTCGAAGATCTTACCGAAATGATCAGGCGCAGAGACCGGTTTTAATAATCGTGTTCTTTCCTACCTTTCTTGAAAATTGGTACAATTTTACCTACTTTCTATCTCTCAGAAAATACAGTTCAGGTGATATATTGATAATAATCTGCAGAATGTTGTAATCTTCATTTCAAACAATTTTACCGCAATGCCTTACGATGATTAGTTCCCGAGTTATCCAGAAAAAGAAATTGCTTTGCTTGGGATAGATAATAGTAAATCTTTGTACAAATTTTGCAGTGTTTTCTTTCACAGCTTCTATTTTTATAGTCTTATATTAGGGTCCTGTAGTTCTGAATAATCATCGCTCAGATTCGTCAAATCTGATGATTTTGAAAAAACCCTCTTGGCCTTATGAGCAACAACTTTTTCCTTTTTGAATTCAAATATCGAAGGGATTTCTAATAACAAGAATGAATATCTCTCAAAATTAGCGGATGTGATTCTTCTTCAAGAGATCCATGCGGCTACAGAGGAGAATATTTGTGAGAGGGAACTTTTGAAAGGTTATGTATTATTTATAATTTGTTCGTTTTTCTCCTCTTGTCTTTTCATTTTTCAGATTGAGTTTCGGGTACCTTGAAGAAACTTCTCCGTTATTTGACGAAGGAATCCATATTGAAGAAAGAAATACCCATCAATATTTTGGATTTCGGCTTATTTTGTAAACAAATTTATTTTTTATAAATCACAACACTAACGGGAAGAAAGAGTTTTTTGCTGGGGTGTTTTCCTAAGCTCTTGTATCTTACGTCGAATTGTATGGTACCCCGTTACACTAAACTCTGCTAACTCATGCTCAGAAATAAGAAATAATATTAAAAAAGCCCTCCCAAGTATCTCCGCCACTAGTGAGAATTAGTCAATTTGTTTATTACTAGAAGATTTCGTTTGCCCAAAAACATCTTCGTACTAAATTTCATTTGAATTTTGACAAATTTAAAGCAAAATTATCTCTAGCTCTAGTACCCCTGGGGTGCATTTTAGGACATAAGTTGATGTGAAGTTTTCTACAGATTTTGATCTCTAGAATCCCCTTCTAAAATTAGGGCTTCGCAAGAGACGAGAGTTGGCGAGAATATAAAAAATCTCGTCTCGGTCTCGCCAATTCCCAAAAAATTAGGGTTCGGTCTCGTCTCGTTATCAGTTGTCTCGTCTCGTCTCGCTTAATTATGAATAACGATAATTAATATTATAATATCTGAAAGAAATGGCAGATAACAATGAATAATTTCTTAAAGCTATATTTATTACGCTCTTACACAAAATATTTGTACATGTACACATTTTTTTAAATTTTAAACACAGTTAATTTCATCTTTTAAATTACTCGATGACCAAGAATTCAAACATAATCACACTTGGATCACATCATCCTTCAATAATAATTTGTTTCATGCCATTTTTCGCCATGATCATACCTGCTTTGGAAAATAATCTTTCAACAGGTACGGATGTAGCCATCAATAAATCATCGGCCATCTTGGAAAGTGTGCGAACTTTTTCATGTACTTTCCACCACTCTAAAATAAAATTTTGATTACTAATTGCTCTTTCTAGCAGCAAATGTTTTTTAAACTCAGCTTTCCAATGTTTCGAAGGTTTGGTTGATGTTTTAAAGAGGCTGCCGATGTCGATTAATTTTTCAATAGAATTGGAGAAATTGGTATCGTTTCCAATAAATACCTTCCCAGTGTGTAGATCATTGAGGGTGTTCTTGGCGTATTTCTTATAACACTTTTCGGAACATTGAATAGCTTTATTTTTCATTTCTTTACTAGTTTTATTATATGTAGTTCCACAGATGTATACAATAATTCTTCAAATCTTCACTATACAAGAAGTACATTTAAAAACAATAAATTTCTTCATATCTTCAAATAGAGGCGAAATTTTAATAGCATTGGGATTTAGGGGCAATGAAAGTTGTCCGTTAAGTATTGAATTCATAATGGGATCAGTTTTTATGGTTGTGAATTCTATTTTTTTACGAAAAATAAACTCATTTATCGCAAGGTCTTTAAAAAATCGTCTATTTCTAGAACGATCGATGTATAAAATAGACAAAATATATTGGTAATTATAGTGGAAACTCTTCATATTCAATTATTGTTCTCTGTGGGTGTTGAAAAAAGTCGAGTCGTATATATATCGTATATTCAATAGTATAAGCGTTTATTACTCAGTATATAGTTTATAGACACATGTACTCAACCGACAGTAAAAATTCGATCTTGAAAAAAAACACATTTAACCCTAAAGTATCCTAAAAATTTGCAAGAATAGATACCTATTTGTGATAAGAGATGCGTTACTTTAATAAGTTATAAGAACAGTTAACAAGTTGAAATAAAAATGTGAATAAATTATTTTATTTCCAATAAAATATTTCACACATAGTCACAAGAGTTGATATTTTGTAAAATATATTGATCTTTTCTGATTTTTCTAATAAAAACTTCATAAAAAAAATTTAACGAAACCAAAAACAAGACTCTTATATTGCGTTGTATGTGGTCTCGGTATCGCCTATAATATTTATCAAAACCTCTCGTCTCGATTTTCCGAGACAAGAACGAGATGAAACGAGAAAAATCTCTCTCTCGTGTGAAGCCCTACCTTAAATATATCAACGTAGATTAGAATATTATAATACACGAAGTATTAAATTGCAATCTTTTCTCTTCGGTATAAGCATCATAACAGGTTCGAATATGCCAGCATGACACTTATCTGTATAGTTGTCGAGATTGAATTTCAATCCGCGTAGTGCACATCAGCGTTTCCAATGTCGTAACTGTTTTAATCGAACATATCGATTTTTTTTACACCCCATTATCATATTCAATTCAGACAATAATTAATTCAAGTCGTTGAACGTGCCATGATCACAAACGAAAGTTCGCATTTCGACAGATTCATTTGGGGAAGAGTTAACTGAGTGAAAGTAAAATCAAGATGGGTTTCAGTCAACTTTCACCTTTGATATTCATGAATTCAGTTCGAAAAATCGATAATTGAATTGCATAAACGACCTTTGCACGAACATATGGAACTCTGAATGTTTATTTCGCCATTATTGGTAGCACGATCTGTACCACTGAAGGAAATGAGCGAAAACAAAGAAAATCCTTATTCCACGAATTTACTTCATACCAAAATTTGATAATGTCATAATTATCATAAAATTGTGGTATTGTTCAACAATTAACTGAAAACTCAATAAATATAAGATTGAGTCAATTCCACAATTCGCATTTAATTGACCTTTAGTTCCTCCTTTAGAATCTTCTTTTGAAAAAACAATAATTATCTTCGGAAACACACTGTATGATTCATTATAATATCTTTTTGGCGCTCTTGTCCCTCGGAACAGAGTGCATATCAATTTGCCCAAATGTCTGTAATTATCGAATTTTTTTATGAAAATGGTCTTAAACGATTTTGTTCGACTCACTGATCAAGACTCCGTGGTCAAAATCAATTCTGTCCGGCCGGCCGTAGACACGATAACTCTTGAACGGAATGAGCTAGACAGTTAGGTTTGGGAGATGAATATCTCGGTTAAGTTCGTTATTGGGCAACTCGGCATGCGGTTTCAGAGTAAAGAAAACAAATTTTTTTTTCATCACAAATTTCAAATTTATTTACTATTCATATAATTTTTAACTCTAACAAGCTAATACTTTCGGAGATATGATTTTTGAAAATTTCAATAATATATCGTATTTCTATGTTTATACAGAATGCTACAATTATTCTATCTATGAATTATTATATGATCTGTGTTCATACTCGTACATGTCACCTTATCCTATAAGAGACATTTTAAATTCATTTCAGCTTTCGTAGAATTATGAGGATTGTAATATGATATTATACTGTTTGGTGATATTTTAATGCCCATGGATAATCCATACGATGATGAAAATATATACTTTGGTAAGTCAATCAGATTGGGCTCAGAATACTTCCAGTAAAACAAAACTGGATTATTGGCTAAATTTCAATTGATATAATATAATTTTCACAGTGGCTTTGTTGAATGAATATCTCGGATGAGTTCGTGGTTTGGGAATAATAATTTTTGGCACTTTTGTTTTTTTTTCTTCAATTCAATTCCTTTTGTCAAAGATTGAACAAGATCTCGAAAGCTCCCGAAACAAGGCTTTCCCATATTTTGATAATTGCGTCTAAGTTTTTATCTAATTCGTACAGATTTGCAGGATATATTTAGGAAGATCATAACCTAATATATTAAAATGGCACCCTGAATTTCATATAAAATTTTATTAAAAAAATCACATTTATACGGAATTTCTATATACAAAAGATCGAGAACTGAAATGGGATTGGCACTTCGAAGTGGAAGAATATCAGGGAAGAGTAGGGTACAGAACTACGACTACAAGGAGAAGAAATAACAAGTTAGGAATAAAGTAACAAGAAATGAAATAATATCACGAACTATACATAAAATAATAAATATTTAATTTTTGCCGACTTGATCGATTTGCTGCTGGAGATTGTTGACTACTTCGGAGGGGAATTGATCGCCCAAAATTTCGAAGAGGTTTACTCTTTGGTTTCCAGGAATTCCTTCATAGGCACCAATTTCAATGCCTTCTTCCACCTGCCAAAAAAATATCAACTTAATGAGATCCTACTCGTGAAGTTTTTCAAACGTTTATTGAAAGTGTAGATTTATTTTCGAAAGTTTTCAACCGAATTGTTATATGTTTGTGTAGGTAATTATTAATTTTATTTTTAAATTTATATCTCTTTCCATTATTTTCTGTTTTTTTGAGTGTCATAATCATTATATTTTCCATACTTCAGAAAAAAGTGGGCATAATCGGCCCAACTGTTTTCGAGTAATGATTTTGTTTTCAACCAGTATAGATCCGAACGAATTGAAACTTGGTGAGTAATTGTAGAATACATACTTGAAGACGAATGTGTAATTTTGTGAGAATCGTATAACTAGAAAAAATTTTTAAAAATTATTAAAACATATTATTCATCTCACGATAACTTGAGAACGGAAAGAGATAACGACTTGTAATTTTCAATGTAGGTTGAGCATCCGAATGCAACATTTGAGATCGCTAATAGGAACAATCGGCGAAATAGTTCTGGAGTTATACCTATCTAAAATTTTGTTCTTATTTCCTCCTTAACTCAGAAAATATGGAACCAATACAATTCAAACATGGTAATTAGTTGTAGAATGCCGACGCGCATATTTTTACGAAATTTCGTGAGGATCGTATGAATAGCAAATTTTTAAAAAATCATTGAAAATCTATGAAAACAATTTTATATCAGAAACTGTCCGTCTGATATCACTGAAGTTGCAAATTTGAACACGGTCGGATCTATTTTGGTGGAGATCAGAGCAGCATTGAATGAGTTCAGTAGCTAAATGGGTGACCATTGCCACGATAACTTCATCCGAATGGGACTGTTATGTTGTTGGGTATAATCGGCCAAACGGTTTCAGAGTTATACCCATCTGGTGTTTTCTCGATAAAAAGAAAATATAGATCCGATCGAATTGAAACTTGGTAAGTAGTTGTAGAATATCGATGCAAAGAAGTTTGTGAAATTTTGTGAGGATCGTATTACTAGTAAAATTTTAAAAAAATTATTGAAAAATATTATTTATCTCACGATTACTTGAGAACGGAAAGACATAGCAACTTGTAATTTTAGGGTAGGCTATGCATCCTAATGCGAAATTTGATCTCATTAAAAGGCATAATCGGCCAAACGGTTTTGGAGTTATATCAACCTGAAATTGTTGTTAGTTCCTCTATAACTCAAAATAAACAAATCTAATCCAATTAAAGAGTAAATTTATTCGTATTTCATTAGATATCTAAAGAATTTCAATTCAGATAGAATACATATATAAGAATTAAAAATTATGTGATTATAGACAATACTCTATTTACTCAAGTAAATCATTAAAATGGTATGAAATATATTCATATCTTATAAAAGCTGAGAAAATGATCTATATCCATGGTAAATTCGAATAAGAGTGTCCAATAGTGGTAAATAAAATATTATTAACAGTAAGTTGTCGGTCTAAGGTTGAGTTTCCATTTTTTTCAGCTAACTTGAAAAATTTTATATTTCAGAAAATGTACTCGATCGACTTCCTGAATAGACAATGGAACATGCACGCAAATGCTCCTGACTTCACGTCAGTGCTTCAACCAATTGTTTCTCTCTCCGTATAGTACAGATTTCAATTGATTGGTATAGTCGTAGTCCATGTGAATTATGTGTTTTCAAACTGATTTACGGTTATAATCCGGAATTACCGAAAACTTTTTAAGACTGTTTGGCATATTCCAGCAAAAGCTATTGGAATGTCATTCATTAGAATTATATTTTTTCGTCTTAGAAAACGTGATAACCAAAATAATTAATCATATTTGAGAAGTCCGATATATTATTCCAATAAATATTATCTTGCTCCTTCTGTTTTCCGCAATAATTTGAGTCCTATCTAATTTTATTGTTAATTTTTTCTAAATCTTCTTATATTTATAATAATGAACTGTTCGTGTTCAAGATAGTTAATTCATAAATCAAACAAACCCGAAAACTTTCTCCTAAATAAAAAAAAAATGTTATTCAATTATCAAAATAAAATGCGAAGGAAACTACTGGTTTTCAATATACCAAATAATAATAGAACCTATTCCAAGTGCTACATGATCAAGGTCAACGTTTGAACTTGAATTTTCATAAGAACAGCCACGTCCTTTTTATGGTACTCTCTGATTAAATAGATAGTAATTTATTCAAAGATAATTGAGGTGTAAATTGATCGTTAGCGTTGCATTCCAAGATGAAATTTGAATTACGAAACATTGGAAGCCATAACAAAACCCATCATTACGATCCATCAAAAACTAGATGGATGGCATGTTATAGCCACATAAACAATAAGAGGTTGGTACCAACGAAGTGAACTAGAAGATTGAAACGATTTGTTGATAATGTTCGAGTATTCATTCATGATTTTTATCACTGGTCCAAAAAAAATTAGAAAGTTTTTAAATTTTCATTATTGACTACATACCTTTTGAATTTGGGCATCCTTGGGGATGAGTTGGGTGTTTTGAGCTTGTCTTATAGCTTCATTTGTGTATGCTCCACCTTCCTTTTGGGGAAAAGCTACAGTGACAGCTACGATTCCAACCAATAAACAGAATACAGCCTTCATTTTGAAGTCTGAAAAAAAATCGGGTTCGAAGGATAATTTTGTAAATAGTCCACTATTTATTAAGAACTAGAATTAACTCATCACTCAATACGACAGTATATAGAGTATTTCCTAATTGAATGTCAATATTTGAGGAGATTTATTTCCTCCTCCCAAGAATTTTAAGTCAGAAAGTTCATATAACCATAAGTCTGTTTTCTATATGATATGCAGAGTATTAAAATTCGTTTCGAAAAATTGTTTTTATTTTTCATCATAAACTCAGCTGAGCGTTAAAAAAATCCTGCTTTCAAAACTTCGATACATTCTTCGAAAATTTCGACAATTTTGTTTGTGCACTTAGGTCAATTCTTCTGTAACAATACTGTCCCTGAAATTTTGATGTAGAGTTGAATTTGAGTATATATTTTTTAGCCGAAATTTGCAACACACTGTAAGATGCAGCGGCTACAGCCGGAGATGTAAACTGGACTCAAAATGTACCCTCACGCTTTATGAACATTTTGGTTTTTATTCAGGTTATTATCTCTGTTGTTAAAGAAGATGCTTTGTTTTTAATCCAACGGTATAAAAACTACTAAAGGATATTTTTGACGGTAACTGTGAATTAGATATAATTTTATAAAAATTGGTGGCTGTGAAATATGTGTTGAGACATATCTCAGGTGAAGAACATCAATTTTTGGTTCCTCGAATAACATGATAATAAATAAATTCATGAAATAAAAATGATACGCCCCTGCTTTTTTCAAAATAAAGAATTATTTTCTAGAAGGCTTTTCATTTCATAATAAAAAAAATGAATTCAATTTTTGCGCGAATGTACTGGGGAACGCGTTATCATTTTGAGCAATTGTCTATAATTTTCGAATTTTTTGCCGAAAATGGTCTCGATTGGGTTCGACTCCCTGATGAAAAATTCGAGGTCAAATTTGATTCTGTCCCGCCGGCCGTTTGGCCGTTGTCACGATAACGTTAAAACAGAAAGAGATAGCGACTTGAAATTTTCAGGGTAGGTGGCGCATTCCAATATGTCGGACAAGTTCGTTGATGGGCATAATCAGCCAAACGGTTTCTGAGTGATAATTTTGTTTTCAACCAATACAGATCCGATCGAATTGAAACTTGGTGAGTACTTGTAGAATACAGACTCAAAGACTTATGTGCAAGGTTGTGAGAATCGTATCACTAGAAAATAAAAAAAAATATTAAAGAATAGTATTCATCTCGCGATACTTTGAGAACAAAAAGAGATAGCGACTTGCAATCTTCAGGGTCCTTTGAGCCTCCGAATACAGCATTTGCGTTCGTTAATTGGCATTATCGGCCAAACAGTTCTGAAGTTATACCTATTTGAAATTTGCCTTTCATTTCCCCCTTAACTCAAAAAATATGTCTATATCGATAGTAAATTCGATTTAGAGTGCCCAATAGAGGTGAATATATAATAGAACATGAGCACAAAAGCTCCTGACTTCACATCAGTGCTTGAACCAGTTTTTGTTTTTTTTTTTGAGTGAAAAATAAGGAGCTAATTGTGTGTATTTATATTAAGGGAACTTATTATGCGATTTTTATACGACATTCTATAATTTTTATCAATATAAAAAATTAAGAATAACTTGAAACCTCATAACAATTTCTGATTAGAAAACTACACATATTTTATTATATACATAGTTAATATAGTCAGCAAAATATCAATTTTTCGAAATGCCGGACCTATGTTCAAGTAAAATTTTTGGCTCAGAATCATTCATAGATTATCTCCGAATTTAGAAAACACCATGAATACTTCGAGTGTAACATCAATTGCATCGCTTACAATAATGATGAAATATTCAACTGAAAATAATGTTCTAATTTTTGTAAAATCAGAAAATAAATTTTTTTTAATTTTGACAGAATTATTATGTGCTTAATTTTTCCAATACGATCTAACTGGAGTAGGTTATTCACTATATCAGAAATTTTCAGACACACTACGAAAATAATATGGTCTAACTTCAACAAGTTCGCAAACAGTTTATGGCTGGAACCTTAAAATTTTGAAATAAACTTATCATCAATATTCTTCTATTATTAATATAATTGTGTATTTTATATTCATGAAAATAAATTTAAGATAGTGTGTTTCAAATTGAATTCAAACAACATATATTAAGGACTATAGGTACCCCTATTTGTGAATCTAAATTAAATAGCCCAATAAAAGTTGTGGTCCAGATTAAACAAACGAAATCAACTATGGAAATCTGTCATATATAATATCCGGGAAAATTACACACTTACATGTAATATTCGATATCTTATAACTATGGAGCTGTCAACGCATGAACATGTAATAACAGTCGTCATCGACAACTCAACCTCAGAGTAAATGCGCTCCATCAGTGGAGAAAAAAATTAAGGTTTTCCAATCAAAATACAATGTTTCTTCTAGTGAATCAATATTTTTAAAATTTAACTGATAAGGGTATAAAATTGAGCTGTGTTTTGGAGTTTACTTTCAGATTATTTTTTGTGAATCCTTGGAATTAAGAATTATTTCCTGTTAGGGTTCCTGATTAATAATAAATAAATAAATGAATAAATATTGAGCTGTTGTTGAACACTATAACATGGATGACACAATAAAAATAAAGGAGGAATAATTGAAATTTAGGTACTTTTGTATATTTCATGTCCTTGAAATTTAATGCAATACCATAAAATAAGGTATTTTAATTTAGCACACTTGTTTATGAGGAAGAGTTGTTCATACCATTCACAATTTACATAATGCAGTTAACATTCGCACTGAACCACCAAAACACTTTCACTGACTTACCTTTAGAACGAACTCCGACTAGTCAGTATACCTATATCGATCAAAGACGAACGGCTTCTCTCTGGGTTCCCAAAGATATCCTTATATAAAGCTGACCATCTCCAAGTGTACCCTACCAAGTAATTTTGACCCAGATGGAGGCATACTGCATGAAATATGTTTGTGCTAATGATGCTTCTAAGACCAAGAGTTTGTGCAATATTTAATATCAAATATGATATTTTGTTGAACAATTATGTACCTTATGCGTTAAAAGTGTTAGGGAAAAATTGAAATGATGTCACTTGCGGTTTCATATGCTGAAAGGTCAGGGTCTCCTGAAGAATATGTATGTTGTAAAAGAATTATCCTGACTTGTTGGCAATTAAATTCTGTCTTATTGTGCCACTAATCGATTGATTATTTTGGAAGATTGTTTCTGAAGTTAATATTCTATTGTCTTCGAAACACAGTTGAATGTGAACTTTTTAGAAAAGATGATTCTATTTAAACAGGATTTCTCTGAATAACACCGAAAAAATATAAGGGGTGATTCTGTGATGAAAATTAAGGTGGGTATTTGGTATACATTTTTTGGAAACTCCCCACCCCTCCGAAGATTAAAAAAAAATTGTTTCTCTTTTCTAGTTTCCCTGTTTATTAGCTAAAGACACGAAACTTGATAATATTATTTGTCAAAAAAACTTGCCTAGTAGAATCATAATTTGGTTGGCTGTTGTTCAATGAAATGCTATTAAACATGAGCTTGCATTTATTATTTTCTCGTAAATGCTTAATTTTTCGAAAAAAGATAAAAAAAGTTAGTAAATGAATTGGGCTTTTCAGCCATGTTTTTTTAAAAGGAAAATTTTTATCCAAAAAAAAGTTGACCCTTCTGAGCATACTTCAGGATTGAAAAAAATTTATTGACAAATAATATTCCAAGTTTCTTGTCTTTAGCTTTTTGTTAGTCTTCGGATAGGTCTAACTTTTCCGGGGGGACCTTAATTTTCATCACAGAATCACCCCTAACAATTTTCGGTGTTATTCAGATACACCCCTGTATTTTTAAATCTCGTACTTTCATTTACGTCAGTATGATGCCAAAAATGGTCTCAAATGATTCCATTTAACTTGCTGATGAAGAATCCGTAGTCAAATTTAATTGTATCCATCCGTAAACACTATAACTATCGAAGTAAGGACCTTGAAGAGATGAAATTTGCAGGATAGGTTAAAAGTTCAAATTCTCGTGTCGATCTCGTGAATGGGCAGAATCCGCTGAATGGTTTCGGAGATATATCCATTTCAAATTTAATTTCCCCAATATTTCCAAAACTTAAAGTTAAAAGTTATTATTTACGTGTAAAATACCAGTACCTACAGGGTTCATACCAATTTTTCCAACGGAGTAGAACCCTGTGGATAACAAAATATCTTAATTTTTTCACTAAGAAACAAAATAGTCCCTATAATTCTCGAAATAATCGACTGATTTAAATGTAAACTATGGTTATGAATAAGGTGCTAAAAAATAATTTCCATGTAAAAGATATCTGAGCATTTATATTGATGATCAGATATTAAACACATCACTCTGTATATGATATTTGTCTCATTAACATACATATTTAGAAAAGGAGACAAAATACTGTCGAAAACAATGTATTCAATTAGCAACAAATTCATTACTCGATTTTTTAATAAATTAATACGATCTCCTGATCCTACCTCAATGGATTATTTTTTATGGGGTTATTTGAAATGTTTAGTCTATCAGGAAATTATTTATACCAGAGCTCAAATTAATTCAGAGAATTGATGGAGGATGGATGATACAGATATTGGGATTAACCCTCAATCTTACGAAAATCAGTTTGAAATCTATCGTAGAGGCCGCTGAAAAATGCATAGTCCTCGTTGGAGACCATTTCAAGCAGATTCTGTGAAATTTCATTACTTTTCCGCAACGTTTTCGTCATCATGAAGAAAAATATTGCTAATTGAATACATTGTTTTCGACACCATTTTTCTCCCCTTCACGGATTTGTATCTCAATGAGAAAAATGAGAATAATGTTTTTAAAATTCGATCATCAAAACAAAGGTTCTGATACGGTCCTGTCTTCTACATTGAAATTAATCTGTCTTCTACATTAAAATATATTTTTAGCAGCGTATTCATAATCACAGTTTTCATTTAAATCAGCCAAATATTTCGAGAATTATAGGGATTATTTTGTATTCTAATGAATAAATCGAGATGTTTTGTTTTTCAGATTGCCCTACTCCGAAAAGAAAATTTGTGCCATTCGAATTGATCATTGATTTCTCCAGGATTTTCTTCTTTCTACAAAACTGACAACAAAAATTTGTTTGTGATGTTTGGGACCCGGATGTATAAAATAATATTTTAATACGGTCCTGTTCTTTTTTTCATTTTCGTTGTCGTATTCTTTTGAGAGTCTCAAAGTCAAGAAGCTTGCAAAATATTATCAAAACCGATTCAACAGTTTAGAGAAGCTTGAAAATTATATCATTTTCAGGAAACACCCTGTATCTCAGAAACTATTACGCCCTACCTGATGGGTCATTGGTCAGAAAGCATATATTTTGTTGGTTTCAAAACGGAAAATTTTTGGAAAATTGCAGTTAGACGTGAAAAAATTGATTTTCAAGTAGTTTAAAATCACCGATAAATTGGCAAGGCATTGTGTCATGACGTGAAAGCAACTGCAAGAAAGTTGTGAGAGTTATAGTTCCTTAGGTCGAAACTTTCCCCCTTTTGCAACTATATATTACAGAATTTAAGGACTGCACGTATGGCTTGATAAAAAGAGCATAGCTCGAAACCTCATGGAATATCATTAATATTTCAGAAGATATCTCGAAAATATGGTCGGATTAAAACTCGCTTAGAGTTCTTCATCCGATCAATTATAGATAATTATAGATATTGAACCAAAATCAATACCTCGAGTATCAATTTAAGATGATACTTATACCGACTGATCGGAAGAGATATCGAAAGTAGAGTAGGATGATTTTAGAGCTGATATTTAATGAACATCGAATTTTCTCAGTACTAAATTCGATTTTTGAAGAAAGCGATCAAGTGATTGGCTCTTGAGTATCAAGTGAAGATTAGTAACATTATATCATATTGTCTTCACGAAAAAATAATTGGCCATATCTTGGCTTTCTTGTTTCATCATAGATAATTCCGTACATGATATCCATTCGATTGTTCTTAATCGTTAAAAATTGGTTCAAGCCCTGTGGACAGGAGCTTTTTGGCGCTCTTGTTCAATGTGACAAATTATATCTCCGAAAGTATTGGTTTCTCAGAGTTGGGAATTATATCAATAGATTTCTATGATAAAAATGCATCATGAAAGAAATTAAATTTGAAAAAAGTGTCTTTTAAACAAAATGCTTCAAAAATTATCTTAAAAAAAGAGCAATCTACAATGCTTCAATGCCTTAATGCTTCAAAAAATGTCATTAAATTTATTTATCAAGATTAAATGAGCAATCTGCAATGATTCAACCTCGTGGAATGGGTTGTTGCAACTTACACTCGGTGCATAGTTTTCACAACTCGAAATACCTAAGGAAAGTATCATCGAAATGTCTAGAGCAAGGCTGGAGACAATCATAGCAGATTACGAACATATTATTTTAATAGTTCAAAATATATTGATAAAATACAATCCTCTTTTCATAATTTAAAATTCAATAGTTCATACCACTAACACATTCTTTTCTGTGTTATGAACCTTAGCTCAAGAAGAAATGTTTGATGCACAAATGTAGATCCATATTTCAGTATTTTTATGCTAGCAACATTATGAAAATACTGTATACAGGAACATGTCTCACTACTTAAGGAAGTAAAAGGTAATATTAACCTCAGTGGTCAACGAACAGTAATTTCTTTTGATTATTCCATTATGTTCTTCTTTCCTATTGCCTCCATAAACTACATCAAAAAAGTCTTGTATATAGTAACAAATTCAAGAATCAAATACTTGCTTTCCAAGAGAAAATAACAACTATGAATTGACAATCTCTGATAGCTAGAAAAGATGACATTTATGAATAGTGATCACAGACAGATTCTGTGTTCACATTCTGTGAATTCATAGAACTTACGATGTATTATTGAAACTTTGAAACATCCTATCTCTGAAAGTATTAGCTTGTTAAGTTGAAAATGATAACAATGGATTCTTATGAGGAAACTGCATCTTAAAGAATTGAAATCAAAAGTTGTAATGTAGAAAAAATATTTTTTTCGTTACTCCGAAACTATTAGACCGATTTTGCCCAATAATGAACTCAACCGAGATATTTATCCCTCAATCCTACTCTGAAAATTTCAACTGTCTAGCTCATTCCGTTCGACAGTTATCGTGTTAACGGCCGGCCGGATGGCCGGACAGAATCGATTTTGATCACGAATTCTTGATCAGTGAACCAAATCGTTCAAGACCATTTTCAGCCAAAAATTCCAAAATTTCCGAGGAACAAGAGCGCCAAAAAGTAGGAAAGCCCTGTAGACAGGAGCTTTGGCGCTCTTGTTCAATGTTTGACAAATCATATCTCCGAAAGTATTGGTTTCTCAGAGTTGGGAATGATATCAATGGAATTTTATGATAGAACTACATCTTGAAAGAAAACCCTTTGCATCTTATCTTAATATGACGGTCCAATTTTGGCTACAAATGTTTCAAAACTATCAGGATTCATTCTAAAAAATTTAGTAAATGAAATAGCCTGTTGTATTCATGAAAAAAATCTAATGCAATCAGTCCAGAGAGAAGTCAAACCAGAATTCTCACGTAGGGAATCTTAAATAGTGTTACTAAGGAGTAACTACCTGTATATTAGTTGGAAATCCAGTTCTAAATCTTCCATAATCAAAGAATGACTCATAAATTATGCTCCACTTCCTTGCATCATTCATTTTCGACTCACTAACAAAAAAACTCTGCCTATGAACTTAACGAGTCCAAATTTCAAATTGTTTACATGCTTACATCAACCGAACTCTCTAGAAATACACTTTCAGTTTTGTTTGATATTAATGACGTTTATCTTTCAAACTGGACCGAATGACATATAGAATTCGCATTCTGTGAAAATATAGAAGTACGATGTATTGTTGAAATTCTGAAAAATCATATCTCCGAAAATATTAGCTTGTTAGAGTTGGGAATAATATCAATGGATTCTTATGATGAAACTTCATCTTAAAAATAATTAAATTCGAAATTTGTAATGTGAAAAATTATTTGTTTTCGTTACTCCGAAACCATCCAGTCGATTTTGCCCAATGAAGAACTTAACCGAGATATTTATGTCCCAAACCTACTCTGAAAGTGTCAACTGTCTAGCTCATTCCGTTCGAGAGTTATCGTTATCGGACGGTCGGACAGAATCGATTTCGAACACGGATTCTTGATCAGTGAGTCGAACCAAATCCTGAGATTCCTCATTGCAAAACCATACGATTCAACTGATTTGTGTCATAGAAATAGTTCTCGGAATAAACTATTGGAAATGAACCACTGCTATACAGTTGTTTTATCTCAAGGCACACTTGTATGATGAAACTGGTTTGTGTCCCTACACCGCCACGAACACAGCACTGTTTATTTTCAACCCAACTGTTAATATATGTATTTGAGTCGAAGATAATCGTTTGAGATCATTCCCTGCGAAAAAGTGGACCATTTTTTTTTGGACGCTTGTTAGAGAACTATAAATTTAAACAAGCGCGCCAAAGCACCTGGCCACAGTACTTTTCCAACTTGTTGGGATCTACTGTTATGAAATTAATTTTGGAAACTTATAAACCAAAGTGTGTGTTCTTAAATCCATGGAAACAAAAAATAAGGAGTGGAAAAAAATATAATGTTACAGAGAAAAGTCAGATTATTTTCAAGAGATTTCAATATAATTTCAAGCAAGAAAGACTTTGAATTTTGTATAAGAATCCTCAAGAGTCTCAGTTAATCAATCAAAATTGGTAACAATCGAAAGAATTCTAGCAAGTTTTCCGTAACATACTGTAGAGACAAGTAATTTCTGTTCGGCTATTTCAAATAACTCTGATAAAATCTCGGCATTTTTCTCAAGGAGGGAATGATTAATAGCTTTTTCGCTATACAATTACAAAGATTTCCTGCTGGAAAAAATATTCGTAAATAAATTTATTCAGCGCATGAAGTGCTATTATTTTTCAGAATCGTCTGATCATTTTGAATTAAGTCAATTAACTAATATCACCACCTACCAATTCAGACTCAAGACGAAAATTCACAACAACTTATCTTTACCATGATATCGAAATTGAATCGATTATCCTATAATTACTTCCATACTTCCTTTCATTTCGAATTTTCAACCCGCTTCCTGCAATAACAACAACGATGAATACCAAGAAACCTAGCAGCATTTTATAAACCAATTACTTACCTACTTCAATTGCGCATTTTTCCTTGGGATCCGAATTACATAAGTCCGACAATACATAGGATATTGTAATTGTTTGAGCAGTTTAATTGTTTTACGTGTTAGAAATTATTTGCACTTATTGTCTAAGATTCCATCAACGGAAAAAAAATGTTCGTTTTGTGTGCTGTTTAATCACAATATTTATACACTTTCTACTTTGATACACACATCATCGGATAGCTTATTACTCGTGAAAAAGGTATTTTATCTACAAGTTTCCTGGAGCGCTTCTATAGTATTGAAACCTGATTCGACGAAGCAATTAATCGATTAATTTGATTGAAATATTTCTGTGTTATATCTAATTTTCCAATATAGTGACTTTTTGGGTGCATGTTCTGGCGAAAGCGTGCCATCATTTTGCCCAAATGTACGTAATTTTCGATTTTTTTTTGGCGAAAATGGTCTCAAACGATTAGTTTGTGTTCGCCCAAACGGTTTACGAGTACTAACTGGGAAACTAGTTGTAGAATACCGACACAAAGGCGTATGTAAAATTTTGTGAGGATCATATTACTGGAACATTTTAAAAAATATATTAAAATATATAATGTATCTCACGATAACTTGAGACAGAAAAGAGATACCGACTTGTAATTTTCAAAGTATGTTGCGCATCCGAATGTGACATTTAAGTTCATTAATAGGCATAATCAGCCAAACGGATTTGGAGTTATACCCATCTGAAATTTTGTTGCTATTTCCTCAATAACTCGAAAAATACTAGTGTGATCCAATTGAAACATGGTAATTAGTTGTAGAATGCCGACGCGCAAATTATTGCAAAATGTCGTATCACTAGAAAAAAATTAAAATATTTTTCTTCAAAAATTTTATATTTCAGAAACTATATTCAAAATCCGCGCAAACCTTCGAGCGACCATTTTACAAATTTTTCTTAAATAAATTCTTTTTTCGCTTCTAGTAATAAGATTCTCTTGAAATTCAGCATTAACCTTCAACTCAATCAGATCTATGGTTTTGGACATATTGGAAAAATAAAACTATTGGGCAGCTTTTGTCTATTCGCGATCTCAAATTTAAAGTTACTAAAATCTTTCTTTCGAAATTTATCGACTTCCTCATCAGTAAATCAAAAAGGTTCGGGAACATTCGGAAAAATTCGAATTTCAATTGTTGTAGGTACCAGGATTTTATGAATTTGTGATTAATTTTTTAGTTTATTATTTCCTTACTGAATCTTTGGATTCGTGCATCGAACAAAAATCTGCAACCCCTTCTGAAATATCGACTGTTACCTTTATATGATCCTGCGAGATCGGTCGGCACCACCAAAGAGTTGAATTGAAAAAATAAAATAAAAAATTGGTTCAAGCACTGACGTGAAGTCTGAAGCTTTTGCGCGTATGTTCTATTGTCCATTCTTCTGTATTGGACACCCTTAATCGAATTTACCATGGTAAATTATGTTGTCCACGTTCACGTCAGTGCTTGAACCAATTTTTTTTTTCGTGATTTTTTTAAAATTTTCTAGTGGTGCGGTTCTTAAAATTTTTTTTTCGTAATTTTTTTCAAGTTTTCTAGGGGTACGGTTCTTACAAAATTTTAAACACGTCTTTATGTTGATTTTCTACTACTAGTTACCAAGCTTTAATTCAATCGAATATTTATTTTTTGAGTTATCAAGGAAATAATATTTCAGGTGGATATAACTCGGAAACCGTTAGACCGATTATGCCCAAAAACGAACTCAACTCTCCCTGTCGGGTACGCAACCTACCCTGAAAATTGCAAGTCCCTATCTCCTTTCGTTCGAAAGTTATCGAGGCAACGGTCATCCATCTACTGAACTAACACAAGAATGCTCGAATCTCCAACAATATTTAACCGATCGTATTAAAACTTGAAACTTGGCAGTAGAGTTAGGTTATGAAGGCTTCCGCAAAATTTCAGCAATTTCAAACGAATAGTTACTGATATATAGAATTTTTTTTTATTTTCAATGATTTATTAAAAATTTTCTACAAATGCTATCCTCATCAAATTTTGCAAACATTTTCGCGTTGGCATTTTACCACAAATAACCATTTTTTTGGCCGATTATGCTCATAAACAAACTCAAATGTCGCATTCAGATGCACAACCTAACCTGAAATTTTCAAGCCGCTATCTCTTTCTGTTCTCAGGTTATCGTGACAACAAAAATATTTTTTAATAATTTTTCAATAATTTTCTAGCGATACGATTCTCACAAAATTCCACAAACGTGCTTAGGTTTATATTCTACAACTATTCACCAAGTTTCAATTCGATCAGATCTATATTGGCTGAAATCAAAATTATTACTCGGAAACCACTGGGCCTATTTTGCCCATTAAAGAACTTGTCCGTCGTATTGAGATGCGCCATCAAATTTTGCAAACATTTTCGCGTTGGCATTTTACCACAAATAACCATTTTTTTGGCCG
This sequence comes from Halyzia sedecimguttata, assembly GCA_937662695.2. Taxonomy (NCBI): domain Eukaryota; kingdom Metazoa; phylum Arthropoda; class Insecta; order Coleoptera; family Coccinellidae; genus Halyzia; species Halyzia sedecimguttata. The sequence goes on along the minus strand of OW569414.2, from coordinate 83,313,455 downwards.
ATTATGCTCATAAACAAACTCAAATGTCGCATTCAGATGCACAACCTAACCTGAAATTTTCAAGCCGCTATCTCTTTCTGTTCTCAGGTTATCGTGACAACAAAAATATTTTTTAATAATTTTTCAATAATTTTCTAGCGATACGATTCTCACAAAATTCCACAAACGTGCTTAGGTTTATATTCTACAACTATTCACCAAGTTTCAATTCGATCAGATCTATATTGGCTGAAATCAAAATTATTACTCGGAAACCACTGGGCCGATTTTGCCCATTAAAGAACTTGTCCGTCGTATTGAGATGCGCCACCTACCCTGAAAATTTCAAGTCGCTAGCTCTTTCCGTTCTCAAGTTATCGTGGCAACGGCCGGATGGCCGGACGGCCGGCCGGACAGAATCAAATTTGACCTCGAATTCTTCATTGGGGAGTATGAGACCATTTTCGTAAAAAAATTCGAAAGTTACAGATATTTGGGCAAAATGATAACGCGATGTTCCCCAGAATATACGCGCAAAAAGCGGAAATTTGTAACAGATTGATTTCTAGTTTATTCATATCGTAATGCTCAATCTAAACATATTCACCTAAATTTTTGCAATCATTAATTTTGAAGAAAATGATAATGGAAATTTGGACAAATCGGTTCATGACATATAGTCGCAAATGGAGAGAATCCGTATATTTTGAAATGAAGAACTAAATCTTCGGGTGAAATTTTGAGCATTATTTATTCGATAACTGAATTCTATACATAAGGTAATTTTCAAAAAGAGTCCGGGGGTGGACACATAATGCACCCTGAAATGAAACGACGAAATTATGTATTCCTTTGAATTATAAACAATTTACTTTGTCGTCTATGAGATATCTCCCATTTTCCGTTCACCATAAAAATAATAATGGTGCGTTCAACTTGTTCATCAATGTTAATGACTTTGTATCTGATCGTCAAAAATGGTAACGATAGAAATCATTCACATTCTTTGGAGTATTAATGTCCACGATCAAACGCAATGTTTACGCGACTCATTTCAAGTATATTCAATTCCCTTCTACGAATGTCTAAAAATCTCAACTTAGACTATTAGTCATATAAAACATTTAGGATTGCAAAAAAATGTCAATAGCTTTGACTGGGGTGTTGTCGGGGCATATACCAGTAGTGTTATACCAAATTTGTAACATAAAAAATCGAGGTAACTGAGTCATGGAGGATACATCGTAAAAAAACATCAAGCTGCCCACGAATTAGATAAAACTGCCTAAAAGTTGGGCCTAACTGAAATTTTTCAGTTCGAATATATCCCGAGATATTAGACAGTGAAAATTGTATATTTTTGGCGCTCTAGTTCCTCGGCACTGAGTGCTTATCAATTTGCCCAAATGTTTGTAATTTGCGGATTTTTGGCTGAAAATGGTCTTGAACGATTTGGTTTGACTCACTGATCAAGAATCCGAATAATGGGCGAAATCCATCAAGCGGTTTCGGAGTTATGGCCAATTTTACAACATTTTTTATGAATAATTCCGAAACCGATCACTCGATCTATCTCAAATTTAGCATCAAATTGTAGAATCATGACCTTTATACGCATGTGAAATTTTATATAGACCAGGTTACCGCAAAGTGTCAAGAAAATTAAAAAAAAAAAATCTACAATAACTTTCGAACGGAATGAGCTAGGCAGTTGAAATTTTCAGAGTAGGTCAGGGAGATGAATATCTCGGTTGAGTTCGTTATTGGGCAAAATAGGACAGATGGTTTCGGAGTAACGGAAAGAAGTTTTTTTTTTAAGTGACAAATTTCAAATTCAATTTTTATTTAAGATGTAGTTTCACCATAAAAATCCACTGATATCATTTTCAACTCCAACAAGCTAATACTTCTGGAGATATGATTTTTCGAATTTTCAATAATGAATCGTACTTCTATGTTTTCACAGAATGCTATAATTATTCTATCTAATCTTTATTATATGATCTGTGTTCATACTCGTATATGTCATCCTGTTCTATAAGAGAGAGTCAAATTCATTTCAGCTATTTAATTTGATATTTCTTCCATGGTGTAGTTCACATTCTCAGATCGCTCATTTAATCTTGTTAAATAAATTATTATTTGAATTGAAGTTCCTTCATGATCCAGTTCTATCATAAGAATACATTGATATAATTCCCAACTCTGAGAAACCAATACTTTCGGAGGTATAATTTGTCTGTTTGAACAAGAGCGCCAGAAAGCTCCTGCCACAGGGCCTGAACCAATTTTTTCTAAAAAGTTGACAGTTTCAGTCGACTCTCGAGCATGATATCATAATATGGGCTGAAATACTCATTCTACAATGAAATATATGCGAAGAAAGATGTAGAGCTATTAATTAGTTTTAATCGGAGCACAGTAGGAAATCCATAGGACCAATAGTTCTCTTGTTAGTTGTTTGTAAAGTAATTATAAAATTGTAAATAACTTTATAAAGAAGCAAATCTTATTAGTAGAAAGTTCTGAAGTACAACGTGTTCACATTTAAGTCCGCATTGTCCCATACAAATTGCATGCATGTTCCAGGATATGATATTAATCATATTGCCTGACTGTATAGGTACTTTGATTTGACCTAATCTTACTGTACAAATATATCCCAAAGCTTATTTGAATCGATGAAAAGAAATATTTTAATCTTACTGCAGCCATGATTACACGTCCATTTTTTAATTTTGCGGTAGAACATCGTTTGTTTTTGAGAACGATCGCTTCAAGATGTATTTTCAGGGTGTGTTGAACGCAAACATCTGTATATTGCATCAAGTCATCTGATTGGGGAGGGGAATACTGTGTGGTGTCAAATGTTTCAGAACGATAAAAAAATTTCAACTTATTCATGCGTTTATGCCCATAAACGAACTTAACCGTCGCATTCGGATGCCCAACCTACCCTGAAAATTGCAGGTCGCATCTTTCCGTCCGTGGCAACGGCCGGCCGGATATAATCGAATCTTATCTCGAATTTTTATCAGTGAGTCGAACCGAATCGTTTGTGATCGTTTTCGGCAAAAAAGTCGTACAGACATTTGGGCATGACATGACATGATAGCACACTGTTCCCTAGAACATAGGGTGTGAAACTCCAGTTGTTTGGTTACTCACTAAAAAACATCTCACACATTCCTTGGGGTAGTTCTTTATCCTGCCCTTACAGAGTCCCTTAACAAATGAGATGAGCTGCAAGCGGCCTTCAAACTTGATGGGGCCTGATGACTTGAAGTGATCCTAACAACCCTTTTTTCAACATTATGTGCGCCAAAACCCTGGCCAGGGTTTTACGGAATAATCTTCAATTCTACACGTAGTTCGCTCTCATTCCGCCTAGAGATCCTTCGATTAGTACTGACTTGGGTACAGGATCCCCAGTTCGAATATCAAATCCTTGTATATTTCCATCTTCTGTTCTTCTTTCATCACCACATTATTTTCGGCGGAGTAGGAAAATTCGACAACAAATAATTCCTTGAGCTCTTCAGGACTATACCTGGCTTTATGGCGTGGATCTGCCGAGTTGTTGAAATAGCATAGTTCCAGTAGATGCGAGCTCCGTCATTGTCAATAACTGCTTCAATCTCCAAAGAAACATATGGTAGTACTGGTCCGTTGTCTATACCATAAATCTCTGAGGTGGAAGTATAGAGTTCGGAGTGCCGCATAGCCTGATGGAGGATGGACTCTGCAAGCATACAGAAAGTGCATAACAGTTTCCTGCTGGCTGTGGCATGCTCTGCGCATTGCTGGGGTGTCAACTCTAATAATTTTCTTTTTATACCATCTTGTATTTATTACCCCATCTTGACAAGCCATAATAAATACCTCCGTTTTCGACTTGAGCCAAACTGACTTAAAAAAGGCGAAGGATATTTTTTCCGACTGGCCCTAATCGTTCAAACTCCAGAAATATATGGAGTGCAGGTGTTTACCCATGTGATCTTCGAGAAGTGTCTTCAATTGTGCCTGTTTTATCTCTCTGACAACTGTTCTTTGTTCTGTTGGAGTGATAGGCTTTCCTGCTAGCTCATTATTGATGGATATGCCAGTTATACTGGGCTTCGCTAAAGTTCTCTGACCAGCCCTAAATAGGAAAGCACCTTCGCTCCTAATTTCATGATGAGCCACCATTTTCAGAAGCGGGTCTTCGCTTCTCAATATCCTTATTGCCGTTTCCAACGTTTGTTGATGGTGTTGGTATTCCAAACTTTGCGAACCTCTGCCTCACTGCGTTCGTGAAAGGCATACTCTTTGTATCGAGCAGTTGGGATGCAGGATGCAGGCTACGGTTCATGTTCATCACTACGTGTGAATCTGTTGAGCTCGAGAATTTCATTCACTGTCCAGTTGACTACCCCGAAAGAGTAGGTGACTATCGGGACTGCTAAGCTGTTCGTAGCAGACACTTTATTTTTCCAGGACTACAGTGATCTCCAAATATTCGGTGTTTATTTTTGTAACTAGCTGTTAAGGCATCCTTCATTTGGGTTGTCTCATTATTATTATGGTTATTATATACGAAGGATACAGCATCTATTGAGTCTATTAATGGAGCCCAGTTTGTTTCAAGAATCCAAAAGTCACTTATGGTTTATTTCTAATTGAATATCTCATAATAAGTTGGCATACAGCAAACCCATAGTGACAGTTTAAACTGTCAATCCATTCAATTTCCCTCAACTTTTCGATCGTATAACATCAAAATTCCCAGTAATAACTAAAAATTCTAGTAACTATCGATAAACATTCCAAGATGTGCACCCCCCTCTGCCTGTCTTCATTCGGATACCCTTCGTGTTGCTATTCGCCATGTCCGCCAAATTTCGAATTTCCATCCTGTCCATCCGTATGCCCTCCACCATGTCCACCGAAGAAATGTGAGCCATGTTGTCCACCTCCGAAGCCAAAACCTTCAGGTCCTGGAATATCCTTCGTGAGCTATCCGGTCTGTCCCTCCCCATCGTGTCCTGTGCCAAAGCTGGATTCATGCCCTTCAAACAGAATGGTTTGTTTTGCCTCCTGCTATCCACCGGTCAATGGAGAATCAGAGAGACCCTGCGAAATACAACTGAAGCCCTGCAAGTCCTATGAGCTTATTGGGAGCAAGTACTTACTAGGATGTGATTGTGGAAAGCATAACGGATTGCAGGATAGCTGCAGGAGAACTGAGTGTAAAGGGACAGCCCTCTGTAGGGCTCGACAGTGGGCATGTTGCAGACCTAGCAAGTTCTCGGGTGGTAAGCACTACGAGGACATGTTACGAAGGAGACTTGGAGAATGTTGATTTTGTCCGACTTGAAGTAGTACGTTCATGTATTGTTGAAATGATTGAATTTTTTCACCAGTAAAATTTCAAGCTATATTTGATTCAATTTCTTCTGATATAGAAAACTTAAGTCTGGATTCATCTTTACTTTAGAGTCGAACTCTTAGATGCAGTTTAACTAGAAAAATCGATTGATGCTTACCTCATTTAGGCTTATAGTTCAGAAGATATGAATTTATGAAATTCCCATATTATTACGTAAACTTTGACACATTTATATTCTTGAATCCTTCCTTTTTGGGATTGATATGAAAAATATCTATAAAATATAAAATTTTATATAGAAATATGGATCATGCGGAGTAATATAGATAAGTGGGAAGGTTTAACGGGTAATTCCGCAGATTAAAAATAACTCTGCTAGTACCTGCCGACACGTGTTTCTGCTAGTTGGCTTCTTCAGGACAGGGCAACCAAGAAACCAAATAAAAAGATGAAAATAAAAGTGAAAATAGATGACACCACAACAGGAGCGATCAACCAATTGTGACTTCAGCTCTAGGACCTCCATTTCGGAGGTTAACTATGGCATCGACACGGAGGAAGCATAAGCTATTGGCAACCAAGAAACCAAGGAAAAGATGAAAATAAAAGTGAAAATAGATGACACCACACCAGGAGCGAGCAACCAATTGTGCCTTCAGATCCAGGACCTCCATTTCGGAGGTAAACTATGGCATCGGCAAGGAGGAAGCATAAGCATAAGCAGGTAGCTTATTGTTCCTCCGTGCCTAGAGCTGAAGGCACAGTTGGATGCTCTCTCCTGGTGTGGTGTCAGCTATTTTCACTTTTATTTTCATCTTTTCCTTGGTTTCTTGGTTGCCCTGTCCTGAAGAAGCCAAATAGCAGAAACACGTGTCGGCAGGTACCAGCAGAATTATTTTTAATCTGCTCCTTTTGCGGAATTACCCGTTAAACCTTTCTACTTATATATATTACTCCGCATGATCCATATTTCTATGTTTCATATCCTCGGGTTGAGGTCGCATCGCACAGGTAGCTTATGCTTCCTCCGTGCCGATGCCATAGTTTACCTCCGAAATGGAGGTCACCTATTTTCATCTTTTCCTTGGGTTCTTGGTTGCCCTGTCCGGAAGAAGCCAACTAGCAGAAACACGTGTCGGCAGGTACCAGCAGAATTATTAATTATTATAATATCACAAGTGAGTGAATTTTCGCGATAAGTATGTCGACTTATTTTCTTAACGAAACTGAGTTGCTTGAAAACACCACAGTCCGAAGGACGAGTGGTGTTTTCTCTAACATGTGAAATAAAAGACAGACTTATGAGATGAATTCATAGTCACGAGTGATATTTCATTAGACTATTTCACGAACAAAATGACTCACGTTGACATCAGTAATTTATATTTATCATTTGTCAAACAGACGGACTGTCTATGTTATAGTCGTTGAAAAACCAAAGTTTTAAGACCAATCATAATTCAAAGACAGTTTGTCTTTGGCCTGTGGTTGGTCAGATTTTGATATGAGTGAAATAGTCAGTAGTTATACCCCTAGGGCCTTGATAATACCGAGATAATTTTGTCATAGAGAATGCTGAAAGCGTGATGCTTGAGCAACACGCTCCTTATTGGCGCTCGTGTTCCTCGGAACAGAGTGCTTATCAATTTGCCCAAATGTCTGTAATTTTCGAATTTTTGGCTGAAAATGGTCTTAAATGATTTGGTTCGACTCACTGATAAAGAATACGTGGTCGAAATCGATTCTGTCTGGCCGGCTGGCCGTTAACACGATAACTCTCGAACGGAAGGAGCTAGACAATTGAAATTTTCAGAATAGGTTTGGGACATAAATATCTCGGTTAAGTTCGTTATTGGGCAAAATAGGACAGATGGTTTCGGAGTAAAAAAAAAATTTTTTACATTACAAATTTCAAAATAAGTTTTTCTCATGATTCAGTTTCACCATAGGAATCCATTGATGTTATTTTTAACTCTAAGAAGCTGATACTTTCGGAGACATGATTTTTCAAAATTTCAATAATAAATCGTACTTCTGTGTTTTCGCAGAATGCGATAATTATTCTATCTATGAATTATTATAATATGATCTGTGTTGATACATGTCAACTTATTTTCCTGAGACATGATATGTCAAAATTTGATACTTAATGCCCATGGTTAATCCGTATGATGATGGGAATGGTAATGGTAAGTTAATAATATTGAGTTCAGAATATCTCCAGTAAAAACAAGACTGAAATATTGCCTAAAGTTTCAATTGATATAATGTAATTATCAGAGTGGATTTGAGGAAAAAATATATCGTTCTTCATAGAATTGAGGAACGAATATCTCGGATGAGTTCGTTGTTGGGTAGAATTGGTCTATTGGTTTTGGATTAATAATTTTTGGCACTCTTGTTGAATTTGAATTCTTCTTTTATGATGTTTGAATTTTAATTCTGCTATTATGAAGTTCTATCATAAGAATCCATTCATATAATTCCCAACTCTTACCAGTACTTTCGAAGATATGATTTTTCAAAGTTGAACAAGAGCACCAAAGCTCCTGTCCACAGGGCTTGAACCAATTTTATCCTTGAAAATCGAAGGATTCTCTAGGACAAAATTTTGAGTATTCATCAAGGCCCTAGGGGTATTCGAAAAGATAGTTTTTTAGTTTGTAGATTTCAAAAAATTGATTGTCAATCTGACGTTTAATAATTTTCAATACAATAATTGATTGTCAATCTGAAAACACCACATTTAGAGTATTAGCGCTGTAATACAGAGGCGATTGGATAAAATTCGACCTATGACTCAAAATTAAGTAATTTGATTGGTTACTATATTTAGTAAAACATTATCGCTGTAATCCAGAGGTTTGACACATGACTCAAAATTAAGTAGGTAATTTGATTGGTCACTATATTTGGTAAAAACTTATCACTGAAAACTGAAAGCCTTCAACATGGATTTTTAAGTTCGAAAGAATGTATTTGAAAACAATTTAGGAGTGCTTATGTTATTTTGATTGGGTTAGGTTTAGGTGAGGGTTAGTTTAGCTTAGGCTAGTTTAAGTCAAATATAAAAAATTGGTTGAAGCACCTGACGTGAAGTCGGGAACTTTTGCGCGCATCGAGCATAGTTTCTGAAATATAAAATTTTCCATGTTAGCTGAAAAAAATGAAAATTGAACCTTGAACCGACAAACTTCCGTTAATAATGTTTTATACGCCTCTATTGGGCACTCTTTTTCGAGTTTACCATCGATTCAGACCGTTTTCTTAGCTTTTATAAGATATGAACACATTTCTTACCATTTTAATAACAGACTTCAGTAATGAGTCGAAAATCACAGAATTTTTATTTCTGACATATCGACGACGAAAGTGCAGTACCTCGTATCATTATTTTCAGCAAATATAGAGGAGAGACAAAAAACAAGTATGCAGGTGCAATTTTGCAACTTGTTTTTTGTCTCTCCTGTATAGTAGCTCAAAATAATGATACGAGGTACTGCACTTTCGCCGTCGATATTATTCTATCTGAATTGAAATTATTTAAATATCTAATGAAATACGAAGAGAATTACTTCTCAAGTAATTTTAGGATAAGATATTAACAAAATTCGGAGGAAATTTGGGCGGTGGCATTCTACAAGTAATTACCGAGTTTTAATTGAATCGGATTTGTATATTTTGAGTTATTGAGGAAATAACAACAAACATTCAGATGTGTATAACTCCAAAACCATTTAGCCTATTATGCCTATTAACGAACTCGAACGCATTCGGATACGCAACCTACCATGAAAATTGCAAATCGCAATCTGTTTCCGTTCTCAAGTTATCGTGAGGTACATAATATTTTTTCATAATTTTTTAAAAATTTTTCTAGTGATACGATCCTCACGAAATTCCACATAGGTCTTTATGTCGGTATTCCACATCTAGTTACTAAGTTTTAATTCGATCAGATTTGTATTTTTTGAGGTATCGAGAAAATAATATTCCAGATGAGTATAACTCCGAAACGGTTGGGCCGAGTATGCCCAACAACAACTTTAAATGTCCCATTTGGATGAGCAGCCTACCTTGAAAATTGCAAGTTGCTATATATTTCCGTTCGAAACTCATCGTGGCAACGGACACCATACAGCTAGTGATCTCACCCAAGGCTGCTCTTATCTGCAACACAGATAACTAAGTATCTGCAACAATATGAATCCGATCGTTCAAACATGGAACTTGGCTGTACAATTGAGTTTTGAAGGCTCTCGCAAATTTTCAGCGATTTCGCACGGATAGTTTCTGAGATAGAGACTTTTTTCAAGGATTTTCAATAACTTTTTTAAAGTTTTCTAGAGATACGATCCTCACCAAATTACTCAAGAATTTACGCATTGGCATTCTACAACAAATTACCATGTTTGTATTTAATGGGATTAGTATTTTTTTAGTTATTGTGGAAATAACAACAAAATTTCAAATAGATATAACTCCTAAACCATTTGGCCGATTAAGCCTACGAACAAACTAAAATGTCAACTAAAATTGGAATTGGCTATCTCTTCCCGTTCTCAAGTTATCATGAGATAAATAATATTTTTTTTATTTTCATTTTCTGAATATACGATCTTTTGACATCGAATCCTTCATCAGAGAGCCTAACCTAATGGTTTGAGACCATTTTCGGAAAAAATTCGAACATTACAGACATTTGGGCAAAATGATAGCACGTTGTTCCGTAGAACATGCACGCAAAAATTAACGAAAAAATAATCTGAGATCGACTATAAGGTGAATATTTACCGGAAAATCCAGTTACCAGTTTTTTCATCCCTAGGACAAATACTAGATTTAGATGTGAAATTTGTTTATATTTTACCGTCTGTAGGATTGGAAATTATTGATAATAAAAAAATGGGTTGAAGCCCTGTGGACAGGAGCTTTCTGGCGCTCTAGTTCAAACAGACAAATTATTTCTCCGAAAGTATTGGTTTCTCAGATTTGGGAATTATATCAATGTATTCATATGATAGAACTGCATCATAAAGGAAATTCAATTCAAATAATAGTTTATTTGTCAAGATTAAATGAGCAATCATGAGAATGAGAACTGCACCATGGAAGAACTCAAATTAAATCTGGCCAATTTTGCCCAATAACGAACTTAACCAAGATATTCATCTCTCTAACCTACTCTGAAAATTTCAACTACCTAGCTCATTCCGTTCGAGAGTTATTGTAGAAAAACTTTTTTTAATTTTCAAAATTTTTTTTTGACACTTTGCGGTAATCTGGTCAATACAAAACTTCACATGCGTATAAAAGTCATGATTCTACAATTTGATGCCAACTCTCAGATAGATCGAGTAATCATTTTCGGAAATATTCATACAAAATATTTTTACTAAAATCGGCCATAACTCCGAAACCGCTTGATGGATTTCGCCCATTAACGAGCTCGTCCGAGATATTTACGCTCCAAACCCACCTTGCAAATTTCAATCCGCTAACTCCTTTCGTTCGAGAGTTATCGTGCCTACGGCCGGCCGGCCGGACAGAATCGATTTCGACCTTGGATTCTTGATCAGTGAGTCGAACCAAATCGTTTGAGACCATTTTAAGCCAAAAATTCCAAAACTACAGACACTTAGGCAAATTGATAAGCACTCTGTTCCGAGGAACTAGAGCGCCAAAAAAACATGTTTCGTATGACAATTGCCCAAAACAGGTTTGAAGCACCTACAAATAGTAGATATTCCATAAAACATGTATTAAAGAAGAGAAGTAATAATGAAAAATTACCTTGTAATCGATCAAAAATTTCCTGATCTACGTTCACCAATTTTTCTCCTCTCTCGAACTACAGAATTATGCTTTCAATATTTACGTAATATTTACAAACATTTTTGGGTGAGGTCCCCGTAGCATCGCTAAAATACGAGTATTTCAACCCCAATATTTTTGAAGTTATAATATTTTATTCCGTCAGTCCCGTCATAAATTGAGAGAACTGAGCATTCTGTCTATGGATGAAAAGCAGTCTCACTACTCTCAGATCTCTTACTTCATGTTCCGTTCCGAAAATGTAAGACTTTTCTGAGAAAAACTAGTTTCGGAGCAAACAACTGAGATTTTTCTCAGTTCGCTCACGATTCTTCGATTGATTAGATAATGTCATGCATAGACAAGGGATATATGATGTCATGTCTCAGGAGAATAAGTTGACATTATGACAATTCATACATAGAATAATTATATCATTACGTAGAAATACGATTTCTTATTGAAATTTTGAAAAATCATACCTCCGAAAGTATTAGCTTGTCAAAGTTAAAAATGATATCATTGGATTCTTATGATAAAACTGCTTATTGAAAAAAATTTAATTTGGAATTTGTTTTGTAAAAAAAAATTTTTTTTTTGTTACTCCGAAACCATCTGTCCGATTTTGCCCAATAACGAACTTAGCCGAGATATTTATCTCCCAAACATACTCTGAAAATTTCAACTGTCTAGCTCATTCCGTTCGAGAGTTATCGTGCCTATGGCCGGCCGGACGACCGGACCGGCCGGCAGAATGATTTTCGACCACGGATTCTTGATCAGTGAGTCGAACCAAATCGTGTAAGACCATTTTCATCGAAAAATTCGAAAATTACAGACATTTGGGCAAATTGAAAAGCACTCAGTTCCGAGGAACTAGAGCGCCAATAAATGAATCGGAATTGATAAGCTATAGAATGTCAACGGGCCTCCTCTATTTTAGATTGACTGTTGATAATTACAGGTACCTAATTACTAATGACAACACACAAGGTAATAAAAGTGATGAATTTATCCCGGTTATAACTGATAATTTTGAATTTGCCATGGTAAGTTTAATAGATTTTACGCCGACTGATCTTTGAGTTGCGAAAGGATCATATACAGGGTGCCGGTGGGCCACGGTCGATGGAACCCTGGACTTTTACGGAGAATGGGACGTACGAATTTATTGGAAATTTGGTTTCTTGGCTAGGAACCAGTCTATCGATCTAGAATATTTTCAGTGCTGCGGTGTTGTCGCTTATATCAAACAGTACTTTGATATTACAAATGGAATATCCTTTATATAATTGCTTTTTTAGATTGAACGTAGCCTCCTGATTAATTCTGTACCAAATTCCCTATCTCTTGCAGTTTTCGAGTAATTAATTGATTTACTTCCTGTTTTGTGCAAAACAGCTTCAATTCAACATTCACCACTTAACAACTTGGAATTCTAGAAAGCCGAAATTTCGGGTATGGATTGCCAATATCCCGTATCATTTACGTATAGTGAAATACATCCATTATCATACAGGGTTGTTCAAAATCCGAGGTGTTTCGGAGACATTGTAATGTATTGTTGAATTTATTATCGAATTAAGTATTGATCCATAAAGGATGGAAATATTCTGCAATCCTACAAATTTTTTCTTGTCAGGATATATCTCATTAAACATTATGCATGTTCGTGCTACAATTTGATCGCATTGACCGTGAAGAATAAACAATTTCATGAATACTTCATTTGTATATAATTATTGCCTTCCATTTGAATCGTTTTTCAATCAAATCTCCGTTAATAAATTCAACAATACTTCACAATCGATTCCGATTGTTTAATTATCATAATTTACATGTTCTATGCATGACATTTCATGGATATTTCATAAGTACAAAATGTAGCTCAATATTCCCATTGGCATGAAAACTTGCTTTTGGTTCGAAATCTTACAATTTACGTATAGGAACATGTTATATTATCATTTGATCAGAAATTGAATTCTCTTTCAATACATCTTATGATATACTAAAACTCACTTTTTGGCGCTCTCGTTCCTCGGAACAGAGTGCTTATCAATTTGCCCAAATGTCTGTAATTTTCGAATTTTTGGCTGAAAATGGTCTCAAACGATTTGGTTCGAATCACTGATCAAGAATCCGGGGTCAAAATCGATTCCGCCCGGCCGGCCGTCCGTCCGTTAATACGATAACTCTCGAAAGAAAGGAGCTAGAGGATTGACATTTGCAGGGTAGATTTGAAGCGTAAATATCTCGGACGAATTCGTTAACGGGCGAAATCCACTGAGCGGTTTCGGAGTTATGGCCGTTTTCAGTAAAAACATTTTTTATGAATATTTCCGAAACCGATCACTCTATCTATCTGAAATCTAGCATCAATATGTAGAATAATGATCTTTTTTCGCATGCGAAGTTTTGTATTGATCGGGTTGCAGTAAAGTGTCAAAATTTTTTTTTTTATTTTTGAATTTTGTGTCTACAATAGCTCTCGAACAGAATGAGCAGGGCAGTTGAAAACTTCAGGATAGGTTTGGGAGATAAATGTCTCAGTTGAATTCGTTATTGGACAAAATAGGCCTGATGGTTTCGGAGTAACGAAAAAAAAATTTTTTAAAAACTTACAAATTTCAAATAAATTTTTTTTAAGAGGCAGTTTCACCATAACACTCCATTGATATCGTTTTCAACTCTAACAATCTAATACTTTCGGATATATGATTTTTCGAAATTTCAATAATGAATCGTACCTACTTCTATGTTTCCACAGAATGCTATAATTATTATATCTATGAATTATTATATGATCTGTGTCCATACTCGTACATGTCATCCTTTTCTATAAGAGAGAATCAGATTCATTCAAGCTATTTTAATTTAATTTCTTCCATGGTGCAGTTCTCATTCTCAGATTGCTCATTTAATCTTGATAAATAAACTATTATTTAAATTGAATTTTCTTCATGATGCAGTTCTATCATAAGAATACATATATATATATATATATATATATATATATTGTATAATATTCTTCTCGACCATAAATTATTTAAACAACTTAGTTTACTTGAAAATTGACCACATACCCGATAAAACTAAGTTGTTTATATATATATATATATATATATATATATATATATATATATATATATCGTTTCGATCTCTGAGAAACCAATACTTTCGGAGATATGATGTATCAAAGTTAAAACAAGAGCGCCAAAGCTCCTGTCCACAGGGCTTGAACCCATTTTTATCGCTTAAGTATGTCTCGCAAACGCCTCAGATTTTGAACAACCCTCTATGATTAGGGACGTATGTCATTACAATTAATTGATATGCAGGATAACTATATCCATACCCGAAATTTCTAAGATTTTTTTCTAAGATTCCAAGTAACGAAGTGATTACTGTTGAATTGAAGCTATTTTTTGCACAAAAAATGGAGTAAATCAATTAATTACTCGAAAACCGATAGAGATAGGGATGAGGAAGTTGATACGTCAAATCGAAAAAAGCAATAATATATAGGGTATTCCGTTTGAAATATCAAAGTTGTTAGCACTTTTAGATATTAGCGGCAACACCGCAGCGCTGAAAATATTCTAGATCGATATAGCAGTGGTTCCTAGCCCAGAAACCAAATATTCAATAAAGTCGTGCGTTCCGTTCTCCCTAAAAGTCCAGTGTACCATCGACCGTGGCCCACCCTGTATTTCAATATTTTTATAATTCTAGTTGAAGAGATTTAACAATGATTATTGCTACATGTAACTTGCGATGGCCATTCCTAATGTATGATGTTGTGATTTTTCACGTACCTGTAGTCTGTTCAAATTCACTTGGAGATATGAAAATTGGTTCCAGCCCTGTGGAGAGGAGCTTTCTGGCGCTCTTGTTCAAACATACAAATTATAACTCCGAAATTATTGGTTTCTCAGAGTTGAGAATTATATCAATTTATTGTTATGATAGAACTGCATCATAAAGGAAATTCTATCCCAATAATAGTTTATTTATCAAGATTGAATGAGCAATCTGAGAATGAGAACTGCACCATGGAAGAAATCAAATTAAAATAGCTGAACTGAATTTGACTCTCTCTTATATAACAGGATGACATGTACGAGTATAAACACAGATCATATAATGAATAATAGATAGAATAATTATAGCATTCTGTAAAAACATAGAAGTACGATTCATTATTGAAATAATACTAATAATAATAATAATTAAAATATGTATCCCCTCAGGGGCTCTGGGATGTGTCTCAGAGTACGGGCTTAGCAAACCCGAGGTACCCTAGCTACCTGGCAAGAGTAATAAAATACAATAACAATAACAATAACCATAACACTAACACTAACACTAACACTAACACTAACACTAACACAAACACAAACACTAACACTAACACTAACACTAACACTAACACTAACACTAACCCTAACACTAACACTAACACTAACACTAACACTAACACTAACACTAACACTAACACTAACACTAACACTAACACTAACACTAACACTAACACTAACACTAACACTAACATTAACACTAACACTAACACTAACACTAACACTAACTCTAACACTAACACTAACACTAACATTTACACTAACACTAACACTAACACTAACACTAACACTAACACTAACACTAACACTAACACTAACACTAACACTAACACTAGCACTAACACTAACACTAACACTAATACTATTACTTACTTTAACACTAACACTAACACTCAAACTAACACTAACAATAACAACCCCTCAGGGGCTCTGGGATGTGTCTCAGAGTACGGGCTTAGCAAACCCGAGGCACCTTAGCTACCTAGCAGTAGGTATAAAACACAAAATCGCACGGGGGTACTACTTAGTAGAATACGGGTGTGACGCGAACCCCGGTTTATCTCAACCAATGATGAGTACCCAAGCAAGAAGCCTCGGAAAACAGCTGCTGCCTGGGGATCACCAGGGCACGTCTGGGGTTGGTGCTAGGCGTGACAGCATGCGAACCACCAACGGCAGGATGCTGAGGAGGCGGGCGCCTGTCATACAAGAAACTACAGCTTCCGACGAGGACATCGAGGAGGAGAGAGAAGTTGCCGGTCGCATAGGGAATCTGCGCTCGCAAGAGCAACCCGTAGTCGAACCCGGCAACAGGAACAAGACCACGCAAAGGGGACGCCACAAGTGGACACCCGAGGAACATGAACTATCTGTGTTATACCGAGGATCCAGACCAGAAAGAAGGGGATATATGGGTAGACTGCATGGTCTGTGGTGTGAAAATAATCCAGATCTCAGCTTCATGACGCAGCAAAACCTGCGAGACCAGGTGAGCCATCTGAAGAAGAGAGGAATCTTGCAGCAGCTTCAAGAGCCAGAAGGACTAGATGAATAAGCTGAAGAGCAGGTGAGAGATGCTCAGAACCAACAGCAACAATCCACGATTCAAAGGAGAGAAGAACAGGATGAGAGGCAGGTGAGAGATGCCACAAACATTCAGCCTCCAAACCCTGGATTGCAAGTCGAAGCACTGGACGTGGGGCAGGTGACAGCTGCTCATTTCGAGTTGAAAATCCCGCACAATGCAACAGGCAAAGAACGGAACAAGTGAGAGATGTCCCGGAACCAGTCATCAACAGAAGGGAAGCATTTGAGGCTGCAGTAAGGAATCCGAATAAAACGACCGCTCGGTTGAAAACGAGACTCCAGGCTGAAGACCTAGCCAAGATGAATGATATCATCGATGACCACCTAAAGGAGGACTGCTCACTAGAAGATGTCGTGGCTGCAGTGAGAGCTGCTGCTTCACTTCTGTGCCCTCCAGGTAGAACAACAACAAGGGATGACAAACATAGGTCAAGAATGAAGAAGCTAGATCAGAAGATAAAAATCGTGAGGCAGCAAGCATCTTGGTACCAATGTATCATAGGTGTTATGAAAGGAAAACTGAAGCCTAGCAAGAAGATAGAGGTCATGATGGGGGAGCTGCGTGCGTTGCACCGTACGATTAACTTGCCCATCATCAACCTATTGAAGCAGAAAGCTGTCGACAAAATAAGATCACTTGCGGCAGCAAGGCAGAAGCTGATTAGGAAGCAGAAATGGATAGAGGACAACGACATATTCACCGCAGAACCTTCAAAGCTATTTCAGCCCAAACAAGCAGAGGCAGAAAACCCGCCATCACCGGAAGAAGTCGAACGGTTCTGGAAGAAATTGTACGAGCGACCAGCGGAAACCAGGGATACTCCAGCACTTCACAGATTCCAGACATTATGCGATCAAAGTCTGCAACCGACAGAAGAAATGACTGAAGTAACAACCGAAGAAGTTAGGCAAGCCCTAAAGAACAAAAATGATTTCACGGCACCTGGACTGGATGGGATCCAAAACTACTGGTGGAAGAACTTTCCAGCTACTCATCAACACGTAGCCAGATTATTCAGTGGGATAATAATTCACCTTGAGCCAATTCCATCATGGTTGGTAGAGGGCAGAACTGTACTGAACCCAAAATCAGGCGATCTAGGACAGCCAAAGAACTACCGCCCTATCACGTGTCTCAACACGTTGTATAAAATTCTCACAAGTGTCCTTCAAAACCGGATTCTGGAGGTTATTGCACCAGTGTGTAACCAAATCTACGAGCAAAGAGGGGCACGGAAAGGAGTACAGGGGTGCAAGGACAACCTACTCATAGACAAGAGCATTTGTCAAGATGCAAAACACTACAAGCGCGATCTACATACATCCTGGCTGGATTACGCGAAAGCATTTGACACATCGTCGCACAGCGTGATATTACAGCTGCTTGAGATGCTCAAAGTCCACACTAACATCGTCCATGTGATGAAAAACATCATGGCGCTATGGAAGACTAAGTTCGCCGTTCGATCGGAAGGTCGAACCACGTATACGGGATGGCTGAAATACAGGCGAGGCGTATTTCAAGGAGACTCGCTAAGCCCGTTACTGTTCTGCATAACACTCCTACCATTAACAACGGAGTTGAGGGAAAGCAGAATAGGGTACAAGGCCGGGCCACCTGGCAGAAGAGAACATCTGGTTTCACATCTCCTGTACATGGACGACTTAAAACTGTACGCTCCCTCCAAGGCAGCGCTACAACAACTTCTTAACATCGTTGCGGAATACACCACAGCAATAGGAATGTCATTCGGTTTGGAAAAATGTGCTGTTTTCCATCTGAGCAGAGGAAGAACTGAAGAAGTAGGAGAAGACATCGAACTGGAAGGAGGAATAATCATTCGGCACCTCGATGAAGAGGAAACTTACAAATTCCTTGGAATGCAACAAAGAGGCGCACTGGAGTCAACTCGAATCAAGGATGCCTTAACAGCCAGCTACAAAAAGAAGATCCGAGATATATGGAAATCACAGCTGTCTGGTAAAAACAAGGTGTCAGCTACCAACATCTTGGCAGTTCCGATAGTCACATACTCTTTCGGAGTAATCAACTGGACAGTTAATGAGATTCCGAACTAGACAGGGCCACACGTAAAGTGATGAACATGAATCGGAGCCTTCATCCCAACTGCTCGGTACAAAGAATATATCTCCCACGAACGCAGGGTGGCAGAGGTTTGCAGTGTTTGGAATACCAACACCATCAACAAACGTTGGAAATGGCAATAAGGATATTGAGAAGTGAAGACCCGCTTCTGAAAATGGTGGCTCATCATGAAATTAGGAACCAAGGAGCTTTCCTATTTAGAGCTGGACGGAGAGCCTTGGAAAAACTCAGCATTACTGAAGTATCCATCGACTATGAGCTAGTGGGAACACCTATAACGCCAACAGACCAGAGAAGAGTAGACAGAGAGATCAGACAGGCACAACTGAAGACGTTACTCGAAGACCACATGAGTAAAAGTCTGCAGTCTATATATTTCAGGAGTTTGAAAGATCAGGGCCTATCGGAGGAACTATCCTTTGCGTTTTTTAATTCGGCTGGTCTAAAGTCGGAAACGGAGGGATTCGTTATGGCTTGTAAAGATGGAGTGATAAATACAAGATGGTATAAGAAGAAGATCATGAAAGTGGACACCCCAACAACTTGCAGAGCATGCCACAGTCAGCAGGAAACTGTCATGCACATCCTGTCTGCTTGCAGAGTCCACGCTCCATCAGGATACACAGAAAGACACAATGCGGCACTTCGGATTCTCTACTTCCATCTGAGAGAAGTTTATGGTATAGACAAGGAGCCAGTGCTACCATTTGTGCCTCTGGAAATTGAATCAGTCATCGAAAATGATAGAGCTCGAATCTACTGGAACTATGCTTTTCCAACAACTCGGCAGATCCATGCCATAAAGCCAGATATAGTACTGGTGGACAAAGATCTCAGGGAATTGGTTGTTGTCGAATTTTCCTCCCCCGCTGAAAATAATGTGGTGATGAATGAAGAACAGAAGAGGGAGAAATACAAGGGTTTGCTGTTTGAGCTGGGAACCCTATATCCAGGGTATAAAGTAAAAATGGCCGTTCTGATCATAGGATGCCTTGGCGGAATGAGAGCGAACTATTTGACAGAATTGAAGATTATTCCGGCCTGTACATCCTTGGCCGAGGTTTTGGCGAACAGAATGCAGAAAGCAGTGTTGCTCAGGTCACTACGAGTGATGAGGCCCCATCAACTATGAAGGCCACTTGCAGCTCATCTCTTTTGTTAAGGGACGCTGTAAGGGCAGGACGAAGAACAGTCCAAGAAGAGTGAGAGGTTTTTTAGTGAGTAACCAAATAACATCTGGAGTCTCACACTGCCGCTTGCGGCGCCTATAAAAGGTTTTTCCTCTTACGCGACAAAAAAAAAATTAAAATATTATGAGTTCTATCTTTAGATATTGTGGTACCTGAAATTAACTATATAAATTGGTATGAAACCTTTGACTCTGTCACTTATTAAAATAGTGACAAAAATTAAGGGATATAAAACGAAATTCCAAATTTTTGAATGATTTTCAAGGGGCTGTAACCCGGAGGGAAATAATCATACAGCAAAAAGAAATGCACAAATTGTAACTCCAAGTTTCTTGTTTTCAAATCGGACCATCAAATTTTTTATCGGATTTTTTTTTCGAAATTCAACCACAAATATTTTTCATAAATATGCCCCTCAATTTGACCCAATAATACAGCATGTAAAATGATTCGCTCTGAAGTTATTCTCACTCAAAGCAAAAAACTATTTTTTGACTTTGAAAACTGCAAAATTTACTCTATAGTATTCATTAAAGGCTTCTTTGGGAAGTATATTCTTTATTAAATGGTTCGTTTTTGGGTTTTCTCTCCCAAACACTGAAAAATATCTATAAAATAAAAAAATTATTTTGTTATTTTGCTTCAGCGTTAGAAACACTAGATATTTGTCAGAAGCAATGTATAGAATGAAATGTTACAAACAATAACGAAACAACATCGAATATAAATCAACTATTTCGTAACGTTTCGGTGACTAGATCAGATTCCTTCGTCAGACACTAAGCGAAAATCTTCAGAAGTTCAGAATTATTGTTTGTTGATAGTTCTACTTTTAATGAAAATATTTTTTTCCAAGCTGTCTTTTTGCGCGCATTTTCTGCAGAACAGCGTCCTATCATCTTGCCCAAATGTCTTTGATTTTCGCCTTTTTGGCTGAAAATAGATTCAAACGATTAGGTGCGACTCACTGATGAAGAATTCGAGATCAAATTTGATTCTATCCGGCGGGCCTTTTCCAAAATCACTCATTAAATAAAAAAAATAAAAAAAAATTTCAAAAATTTTATATTTCTGAAACTACTTGTCAGAATCCGCTGAAATTCCACACATACTTTCGTGCCACCATTTTACAATCGAGTACCGAATTGCAGCTCGATCGACTTCGTATGAGGCGTGAATTGAATAGACATTGGAACATGCGCGCATGAAGTCAGAAGGACTTCACGTCGGAGCTTTTTAAGATTTTTAATGTCAGGGCATAACTCTGGACGTCGCACAAGAGATTTTTCTCCATTCTTTGACATATTTTGAATCGTAAATTCTGAAAAATCCAAGGGACAGTATAGAACTTATATAGTTTAGTTTACCGCTCTTTTCTGAGAAGTGTTAAAGAAAAATATTCAATAGTTGGATATAATATACCAATTATGATAAAATTGTCAGATTTCGATTCCCATAATCTGCCTCCGAGTGGGTCAGAAATTTAAGATAGGTACCCATGTAGAATATTATGAATTAATGAAACTATATTGTTCACTTCGCCACATTGAAATTTCTATGAAATCAAAAATTGTCATATTTCCTTCTTCATGTCATTATGTCATTCTCCAAAATTCTGGTGGAAAATAACAACAAAGTTCGAACGGTATAATCTAAATTCACAGTACATATTTACAACAGTTCGAAATGTAAAATTTTTGTTGTAATAAATGGTTGGATATCTAGAATGTTCTGGTCCCAATTCACTCATATATAAATCGAAAAACACGCCAGTATTGAGTCAATGTTCGAAATTCGATTCAAAACCTTGTCCTTTTTGTGGTACACTGTGTTTAAACTCTGCTGTGATAGAAACACCTGGAAAATGCCGAAACTTCGCTTGTTCATGCTGCCAGAAGTCGAATGTTGAAGCTGTAGAGCACACAGGATCCTGTCAATGCTGTGGAAATGCTAATAAAAATAACCAAAGCCCAATTGAATTATATCATTGTCCATGCTGTAAACGAGGCTTATACGGATACGATCAGCGAATGTTGAACGAGATACCCTACCAACTTTATCCTTGTTATTCTGGTGATTACGCAAGATATTGCAACAACAATCAATATTGTACAACGTACCCTAACAACTTGGCAACATGTTGTTCAAACTGCTCGAAATTCCCTTATCAAGGGGACAGACCTAATCCAGCATGGGGTGTTCGAAGTACACACAACCCTGAAAAACCAAAAATTGATGTCCTTGACAAAATGGTTGAATGTAAACTAGGCAGATCTATAATGATCAGCAGCGGAAAATTGCTCAATTGTTATTGCTGCAAAAGAAATGGTTTACAGGATGAGTGTGCAATCTAATTCGGAATAGCCCACATATTCATATATTTATTCAATTATTGAAAGAAAAATATCTTTTTCAACTGTAATATCATTTTTTTCATTAATTGTCCACGGAACAAGAATTTTTCCCGATGATGTATTGTAAAAGAAAAATTAAAACCGTCGCTATTGCGATATTTTGGGCTAAGTCAATCCTGATAATGTTTTTGTCATTAAAAATCAGTAGTGGCTCTGACTCGTAGTTCAAAACAATATCTAAGGGGTATATCAATTCCGAGGCTAGGAAAGAAATTTTCTAGTCACGGTAATCGCCATCATTCACTGTTGGGTCAAAAATTAACAGTGCTGTGCCTAAGGTGGCGTAAGGACACAGTAACAAAGCCTACACAGAACACAACTGGTTCTCCTTACTCGGTCAAGCTCTTAGAGCTTTTGAGGGGGTCTCCTTGTGGAAGGCCCAGGAGGATCAGTATAATAATAATAATATAATATAATAATATAATATATAAGTATTCGAATTTCGAATCGACTAGAATATGAAAGAGACCAAAAAAAACTGACATATATTTATCCATTACTTATCAAAACTTGATGGTTCTCGTGAATAATTTTACTGATTCGGTGACACAGCTTACTTAAACAAGGAAATATTTTTTCAACGTGTAAATCCTGCTTTTATGTTTCGAGACGTCAGGTCAGTCGTCACCATATTCTGTGGTCACCATAGACATGATCAATGACAATTGTCATTTGTCATTGTCATTTGTCAAAGACAAATAGGGATTGCATTTCAAAAGGATTGGTTGTGATAAATTCTTAAAGATGGATAAACAAACAGATATCTAAATTTCGGAAATAATAAACAATATCAACCTATATTCCATAAATATGGATTTAGTCACTCGAACAAGCCTTGAAGCTCTTATACGTAAGGATATATATTTCTTGAGTGTACATTATTTTTTGGTGAAATTCGATTTTCAGTGAAGGCAACAAGTTCTTCAAATCACAATATAGATACAGCAGCGGTAGAAGCTTTTTGCACATTGGTTAACAAGGAAAAAGATGGAGCCTATATAGGTTCAGTAGTGTTAGCTGATAGATTACACTGTGGTGTAGAAAATGAGGTGATGCAGACCCTGAATGTACTTGACAACTGCATGGGTAGATGTGGCACTCATTTTCAGTCTGAAATAGGAAAGTTTAGGTTCCTTAATGAAATGATTAAGTTAGTTTCTCCAAAATACCTTGGCTGTCAAACGCCCCCTCTCGTGAAACAGAAAGTATTGCAATTACTTTATGTATGGACCCTTGATTTTCCTAAAGAAACCAAGATTAAAGAAGCCTATGACATGCTGAGGAAACAAGGAGTAATCAAAGAAGCTCCCAATCCTCATTCAGCAGCAGGAGCTGGAAAGCTACCTAAAAAAAGGGTCAATTCTATATTTAATGATGGGGAAAAATCAAAACTTCTGCAAAAACTTCTACAGAGTAAAGATCCTGAAGATATACAAGCTGCTAATTGGTTGATTAAAAGTATGGTGAAAGAGGTATTCAATATATTTTTTTAGAATAAATCTTATCAATTTCATTATCAATTTTATCCTTCATTCTTGTTTCAAACTAAATTGAATTTATTATAATATATAGATATAATACAATAAATTATTTTCAATCTTGAACTGGGACTATTATAGTTTATCAATGAATGATTATGAATCGTGACTGTTCTAGGATGAAAAAAGAGTGGAGCTCAAAAGCCGAAGAGCTGTAGAGTTAGAATCTGCACAAAATAACATAAGACTTCTGAATGAGATGCTTGATTCCTACATAGCTGAATCAACTTCAAAGGACGAGATGGAACTTATTAGAGAACTTTATCAGAGTTGTGAGAGGTTGCAGCCAAATTTGGCCAAACTAGCAACAGAAACTTCCCAAAATGACGATATTTTAGGTACAAGAACCATCTTAAAAAGCACACATTAATGATCTCATTCAAGTTATATCCAATCAACCATTAAATGAGCATTATGTAAAGTATTGTGAAATTCCTCATTGCAGCCAAAAACGCAAAAATCAAATGAGCATTTAAAGATTGATTGGTATATTACGCAGTATTATTCCTTTTGAAATGAGTATCATTTTGTCCTCAGCTGATATCCTACAAGTGAACGATGAACTAGGTCAGGTATTTTCGAAATATAAAGCTATTATAATTGGAGGAAGATCTTTGAGCAGTTTGTCGACTGAGAAAAAAGTAGGAAATGATTTGTCTCTATTGAATTTTGATTTGATACCTACCCAAAAAGCCTGTATTCCTGAAAGTAGCTCAAACAATGGATTGCTGCATACAGGCAAATCAGACATTGATGTGATGTCAGATTTGTTCGATACTCCCAATATTCCTGATGAAGGTGTACTCAAGCCAATACAACTTAAAACAGGTGGATAATTTGCTATTGCTATAGAATTTCAAATTCATTCATATATATTATTTTTCTAGAAGCTAAGGAACCTAACGATAATAGGTTTAATGCACTAGATGACTTGGATATTTTAAGAGAGCATCTTAAAAAAGAAAATTTGTCATCCGAAACTTGGGATACCATTAGTAATAGGTAAATTTTCTTAAAAATAATTGTGGCAAACTTTAAACAATGGTATATCATCTCCAGAACATAAATGAATTTTTCAGATAGTTTAGGTCATTAACAATTTGGTCTATAAAAACACGTAATGCAGAGGCTTGGAATTTCTTCAGCACGATCCTATTGTGATCTTGTTATACTAGAATGAGAAAGAAAAATTGTTTATTTATTTATTGACTTAATGGAATACAAACAGGCATAGCCCAAAAAGACAGTATGTGCTTTCTTTAAATAACAAATATATCGCAAGGAGTGAATGGAAAATATTGTCAATACAGTTGGTCACATAATTTTGCAAAAAAATTTTTCTTGTAATTCTCATATCGTACTCATTAAAAAATCGTAATTTTTAGAACCACTTAGAGGATACATTTCTTGGACTCGTCTTGTTTGTATTCCACAACAAATAAATAATTTATTTGTTCTCCGTAAAGGAGCATAAATGTTCCATGCTTCTTTCAAAGGTGGCAATGACAAAACTAAAATAATTCCTAAAGATAAAGAAAGGAAATGTAAAAATTAAATCAAAAAGTCAGGTTTTGACTTGTATAGTATAATATGATATGTAAGAGAATTTTTGAATATCGTTATCCTAATTGAAAATGAATATATCTTAAGAGTAGAATATTAATCATCTATTTCCACGTATAAAATATCAGTTATGTTATTTCATAGGATATTTTTCCAGTAAATTACAAGACAAGACTCCAATGAACCTCCTGCTCAAAAAAGGAGATCCGAAACCAACTTCCTCTGATCCAACAATAAAAGAGACTTGTCCTCTCAACTTTGATCTCAGTCTACTCATGAATCCTCGGACTGCACATAATGTCAGGAAAGAAATAACAAAAGAACAATTACTGCCTGTTGGTAGTTCAGAAGGGTGTCTAGTAGATGTCTCTAACGATAAAAACTCTAGTAGGGAAAATTCATTGTCAGAAGACAGCCATTCGAAAAGTGTAAAGATCGAGAATAATTCAGTTAAACCAAAGATAGATGTGAAACTTAAGGATATTCATGTTGAGTTGAGAGATATAAGGCCAAGTTCACTTGCGCCTGTGACTGTTCTGGATAAGAATCAGGTTCTTGTAACATTGCATCATGCAAAGGATCGACCCAAAGATGACGTTAAAGTCTTCGTTGTTACTACTGTTAATAAGAATGAGCAACCACTGAGTAATTATTTGCTTCAGGCTGTTGTTCCTAAGGTAAGTTTTTGGCGCTCTAGTTCCTCGGAACTGAGTGCTTATCAATTTGCCCAAATGTCTGTAATTTTGGAATATTTCGATGAAAATGGTCTTAAACGATTTGGTTCGACTCACTGATCAAGAATCCGTGGTCGAAATTCATTCTGTCCGGCCGGCCGGTCCGGTCCGGAATGAGCTAGAGAGTTGAAATTTTCAGAGTAGGTTTGGGGGATGAATATCTCGGCTAAGTTCGTTATTGGGCAAAATCGGACAAATGGTTTCGGAGTAACAAAAAAAAAATTTTTTTTTTACGAAACAAATTCCAAATTGAATTTTTTTTAATAAAAAGTTTTATCATGAGAAACCAATCATATCATTTTTAACTCTAACAAGCTAATACTTTCGGAGATATGATTTTTCAAAATTTCAATAATAAATCGTATATCTACGTTGTCACAGAATAATATTATTCTATGTATGAATATGAATTGTCATAATGTCAAATGATGTTCCTGAGACTAATCAATCGAAGAATTGTGAGCGAAGTGAGAAAAATCTCAGATATGATTTTTCAAAATTTCAATAATAAATCGTATTTCAACGTTGTCACAGAATGATATTATTCTATGTATGAATATGAATTGTCATAATGTCAAATGATGTTCCTGAGACTAATCAATCGAAGAATTGTGAGCGAAGTGAGTTAAATCTCAGTTGTTTGCTCCGATATTAGTTTTTCTCAGAAAATTCTTACATTTCGGAACTGAACATGAAGTAAGAGATCTGAGAGTAGTGAGACTGCTTTTCATCCATAGACATAGATATAACTCTCGAACGGAATGAGGTAGGTAGTTGAAATTTTCAGAGTAGTTTAGGGAGATGAATATCTCGGTTAAGTTCGTTATTGGGCAAAATTGGCCAGATTTAATTTGATTTCTTCCATGGTGCTTTTCTCATTCTCATGATTGCTCATTTAATCTTGATAAATAAACTATTATTTGAATTTCCTTTAGGATGCAGTTCTATTATATGAATACATTGATATAATTCCCAACTCTGAGAAACCAATACTTTCGGAGATATAATTTGTCTGTTTGAACTAGAGCGCCAGAAAGCTCCTGTCCACAGGGCTTGTTTTTTTTGGTAATGAATTTTCCATTTAGAAGGATGCTTCCTGAATCACAATATTTTTTCCTCAAGTAAAATAAACAACGTTCATTAGTGAAAACTTATAAACTTATTATGAAAATAGATATCATACGTCGCACATTTGCGACAAAAATTTAGTAGTAGTTTATGCAGTAGGTCAGCATCGAATGATAGTTTTTGTGATGCTACGAGACAACCCAATTATAGTTGAATCGAATTTTTTGGCGCTCTAGTTCCTCGGAACTGAGTGCTTATCAATTTGCCCAAATGTCTGTACTTTTGGAATTTTTCGATGAAAATGGTCTTAAACGATTTGGTTCGACTCACTGATCAAGAATCCGTGGTCGAAATTCATTCTGTCCGGCCGGCCGTAGGCACGATAACTCTCGAACGGAATGAGCTAGACAGTTGAAATTTTCAGAGTAGGTTTGGGAGTTAAATATCTCGGCTAAGTTCGTTATTGGGCAAAATCGGACAGATGGTTTCGGAGTAACAAAAAAAAAATTTTTTTTTAAAAGGCAAATTCCAAATTAATTTTTTTTTAATAAGCTGTTTTACCATAAGAATCCAATGATATCATTTTTAACTCTAACAAGCTAATTTTTTCGGAGATATGAGTTTTCAAAATTTCAGTAATAAATCGTATTTCAACGTTGTCACAGAATGATATTATTCTATGTATGAATTGTCATAATGTCAAATGATGTTCCTCAGACATGACATTATCTAATCAATCGAAGAATTGTGACAGAAGTGAGAAAAATCTCAGTTGTTTGCTCTGAAATTAGGTTTTCTCAGAAAATTCTTACATTTCCGAACGAAACATGAAGTAAGATATCTGAGAGTAGTGAGACTGCTTTTCATCCATAGACATAGATATAACTCTCGAACGGAATGAGGTAGGTAGTTGAAATTTTCAGAGTAGTTTAGGGAGATGAATATCTCGGTTAAGTTCGTTATTGGGCAAAATTGGCCAGATTTAATTTGATTTCTTCCATGGTGCAGTTCTCATTCTCATGATTGCTCATTTAATCTTGATAAATAAACTATTATTTAAATTGAATTTCCTTTATGATGCAGTTCTATCATATGAATACATTGATATAATTCCCAACTCTGAGCAACCAATACTTTCGGAGATATAATTTGTCTGTTTGAACTAGAGCGCCAGAAAGCTCCTGTCCACAGGGCTTGAACCCATTTTTATAATTTTTATTTAGCTAACTACAAATTATGTAAACATAACGAAACGGACGGTATGACATAGGAATACCAGAATAGGTCTCTTGCAAGATTTTTTTTTATTATTGGAATCGATTATTATATCCATAAGAATACTGAAAAAGTTCAACCGCCGTCAAAAATTTCAATTTTCAAAGTGAAAACGATCGTTCAAATTTGGTTGCACATAATGCCTGTTCAAAGGATGGAAACTTGGCGCCCCCGCGTGACGTAACCCGTCATAACTACTCTCACTCTCTTCTCGTGTCCGTTTCACTCTTTATTCCAGTGCAAAACAGCTCCCTATTAGGGGCTCGTAGCCATCATTGGCTGTAACAAGCAGATGCTAAATTTTGATTACGTCAGTCGTCATAGCAACGAATCAGAAGCGTTTCACCCCATTTGAATTTGCTTCTTGATTTACCGATTTTCAATACCAAAATATTCAAATTTTATAAATTATGAAAGTGGATGAGGGCATACATGATGATCTGGTATTGAAGTAGATTCAGAAAAACATAAACATATGTTATTTCGTGTTACATGCAAGAGACCTATTAGAATATAACCTAATAATTATTACATTTCTGTGTCTGCCTCGGTAAATGCGAGGTTTTCATATCATTGAAAAACATGGTGAAACCCGAATTGCGTTAATCGGCTCGTTAAAGTTGACAGAGAAATTGATTAATTGTCGATTAAATATATTTCCGTGAAACCTACCCCAAATATATTATTCTATGACTATGCCATCTATTGAGTTCGGTCATAGACTGAAAGAGTTTAAAATTGTTGTTGGATATTATATAATACCGTCATTGCATATCATTTATATGATGAGAATTAGAATATTTAAGGAATGTGAGAAGAGGCGATGATGAAATAGCCTATAATATTATAGGTGTTTCATTTGAAGAGAGGAATCTGTGGTTAAAAGTGAAATCAATGTACAACTTAAAGACTAAAACAATTAGTCTTATTCAAAATCACTTTTTATTTTATTATTTGTTTAGGAAGAATATTTATGGGATGTCTGTAATTTTCAAATTTTTGGCTGAAAATGGTCTTAAACGATTTGGTTTGACTCATTGATCAAGAATACGTGGTCGAAATCGATTCTGTCCGTCACATTTATTACTATAGTAGGTACCACTTTTTATTTCATATAAAAATTCATTCACTACCAGATCGGTGTTGTATTTGCAGATATAACAGTGATGAAACTGCCTGTAGGAAATCGAAGATTCAGTTTCCTCTAAAAATAGAGCATGAGGAGCTGGTAGAAATAGAAAAATTGGTTCAAGCCCTGTGGACAGGAGCTTTGGCGCACTTCAAACTTTGACAAATCACATCTCCGAAAGTATTGCTTTCTCAGAGTTGGGAATGATATCAATGGATTCTTATGATAGAGCTGCATCATAAATGAAATTCAATACAAATAATAGTTTTTTTATCAAGATTAAATGAGCAATCTCCAATGCTTTAATTATTCAAAAATTATCATTTAAAATAATAAGGAAAATATCATCGAAATGTCTAGCTAGAGCAAGGATGAGCATTCCTGATTTTTGAGTAGGTAGAGGCTGAAGAGCAAATTATTTTATTAGTTCAAAATATATGAATAAAATACAATCCACTTTTCATAGTTTAATAGTTCATACCACTAACACATTCATTCTGTATTATGAACCTTAACTCAACAAAAAATATTGGATACACAAATGTAGGTCAATATTTCAGCATTTTTTTGCTACCAACATCATGAAAATACTATATATAGGAACATGTTTCACTACTTAAGGAGGTAAAAGGTAATATTAACCTCAGTGGTCAACGAACAGTAATTTGTTTTGATGATTCCTTTATGTTCTTCTTTCCTATTGCCTTCATAAATTACATCATTAAAATTATCCAATTCTAAATCTTTTGAAACATCATCCCGAATTTATACATAAATTATTCAATATGCAACCAGTCAATATTATTTTCGGTCTCAAAACAGTCTTGTATATATTCACAAATTCAAGAATCTTATACTTGTTTGCCAACAGAAAATATTTTGAAACTACGAATTGACATGTCTCTAATTGCTAGATAAGATGACAGATAACAGTGAACACAGACATATAGAATTCGCATTTTGTGAATACATAGAACTACGATGCATTATTGAAATTTTGAAAAATCATATCTCTGAAAGTATTAGCTTATTAGAGTTGAAAATGATATCAATAGATTCTTATGATAAAACTGCATCTTAAAAAATTGGTTCAAGCCCTGTGGACAGGAGCTTTCTGGCGCTCTTGTTCAAACAGACAAATTATATCTCCGAAAGTATTGGTTTCTCAGAGTTGAGAATAATATCAATGTATTCTTATGATAGAACTGCATCATAAAGGAAATTCAAGTCAAATAATAGTTTATTTATCAAGATTAAATGAGCAATCTGAGAATGAGAACTGCACCATGGAAGAAATCAAATTAAAATAGCTGAAATGAATTTGAATCTGTCTTATAGAACAGGATGACATGTACGAGTATGAGCACAGATCATATAATAAATCATAGATAGAATAATTATAGCATTCTGTGAAAACATAGAAGTACGATTCATTATTGAAATTTCGAAAAATCATATCTCCGAAAGTATTAGCTTGTTTGAGTTGAAAATGATATCAATGGATTTTTATGGTGAAACTGCATCTTAAAAAAATTTCAAATAGATCTAGTGATCGGTTTCGGAAATATTCATAAAAAATGTTTTTACTAAAAACGGCCATAACTCCGAAACCGCTTGAGGGATTTCGCCCATTAACTAACTCCTCCGAGATATTTACGCTCCAAACCCACCTTGCAAATTTCAATCCTTTAACTCCTTTCGTTCGAGAGTTATCGTGTTAACGGCCGGACGGACGGCCAGCCGGCCGGACAGAATCTATTTCGACCTCGGATTCTTGATTAGTGAGTCGAACCAAATCGTTTAATCAAAAAATTCGAAAATTACAGACATTTGGGCAAATTGATAAGCACTCTGTTTCAAGGAACAAGAGCGCCAAAAATAGATTATCGTGATTTTATGAATGTCTTAATTCAACGGCTTTGCTACGGTAGAGCCACCTTTGTTTATTGCATTAATATGTGGCACCCAAGACCTCGAGTTGCCAGACTTGTGTATATATTTCCTGTCATTCTCTTCCAGAATTGCAAATTAAGGCTGCAAACTCCCTCAATGACCGATCTTCCACCATTGAACCCGTTTCTACCCCCTTCAGCCATCACGCAAATAATGCTGATTGCAAATCCCGAGGGAAAGGAACTGGATGTTAAATTTGTACTGAGTTATTCAATGGACGATGATACTGTGACTGAAATGGGAGAAATTACAAATTTGTGGATCGATTGAAGGGTCTTGAATCTCCAAATACATTTTTTATTTTTAAGTTTCAGAATGTCACAATATTGTGAAATAGTATTAATGATTTTGCTGATACTTATTTCTGTTGGTTTAAGATCTGTTTGAAAATCGATTTTTTTCGATTTCAATCATTGTATTGTTTTATTGATACCTGCGTTATTTTATTTCGTGATGCCATCCATATATTTGTGTCTGAAAAATGCTTTTCTTCACTTAGTTTCCTTATTGCTAGTCAAGTTTCAAAATGAAATTTAAATTAGATATATACTAAAAATTTATAGTTCGATTTGTTGTCGATGCTAGTAACTTTATATTGAATTGTGATACTTGTTATCGAATTGTATTTGAAATAAAACTGCATTTGGAGTCAATGGAACTTGTTAGATAATTATTGTATAATTTTTTACTTAATCTAGTCGTTGAGCTAATCTTTGATTACATTCCATTGTTTCTGGTTATATAATACTTTGCATTTGTATTTGCAACTAAATGATATAAATTATATTTACTAAAGTAAGATATGTGCGTTTTAATTATCCAAATCATCTTTTTAATCAAAATTGTATAATTTTTTACTTAATCTAGTCGTTGAGCTAATCTTTGATTACATTCCATTGTTTCTGGTTATATAATACTTTGCATTTGTATTTGCAACTAAATGATATAAATTATATTTACTAAAGTAAGATATGTGCGTTTTAATTATCCAAATCATCTTTTTAATCAAATAATTTTTTTGTTACTACTGCGATCCTGAAAAATTTCAGCTTGAATATGAGGGGAGTAATTAATATGTTAATAAAGTTTTTTAATTTAATTTAAAAATTTGATTTCACTTTCTACGAGATATTCCGCCGTATTCACAAAGCATTCAATCTCCGTTAAGTCCTAACTGAGGTCCTCAGTTGAGGATAAATAAGAATCGCAACCTCAGTTAACGTATGTAATGGTGCTGAAACAGGACTGTTTCACGTTAATTTTCCCTTAAACTGAGGTTGCGATTCTTATTTATCCTTAACTGACGAACTCAGTTAGGACTTAACGGAGATTGAATGCTTTGTGAATACGGCGGATAGAATGACTGAAAACACCAACCCAATGAAGCTTCAACGATGATTCAAGTATCTTATACAGTGTGATCCAACAAAAACTTGATTTTGAATAGTGATGAGAGGTATTGCGATATCTCATTTTGAAGATCTTATCGAGTGCTATCTAATCCTGAAATTTCGCTTCAAAATTTCCATCATTAACGAAATGACAGGTGAAATAGGGGAGGAGTAATTGCTTTTGTGATTAGTTCATTAAATGGTGGAAATGGGCACCATTGACTTCCATGCAGTAATATAAGTTTTGCTGTAAACGTTCACGTACATTACTCAAGATTTCTGATGTAATTTGACGGCGTTCATTAATGATCCGAGTTCGCAAACAATCCAGTGACTTTAGGCTGGGTAGCGTAAATCTTGGATTTCAGGTGACCCTATAGAAAAGAGTCCAATGGAACCAGATCAGGTGATCTGGGTGGTCACCAATATGTCGCCTTCTTCCCATCCAGGCGTGAGGAAAATGTTCATCTAAGAACTGACGCACCGGTTGAACGAAATGTGGTGGTGCGCCATCCTGTTGGAAAATGATCGTTTGATGGTCTGCTGCATTCTCCAATACTTGCACGAGGGCTGGATAGATAGTGTTCTCCAATAGATCTGAATAAATTTGGCCAGTGAGATTACCGGGTATAAAAAAGGGCCGATTATGTGATTTCCATAAATACCCGTTCAAACATTTAATTTTTGGGAAAGCTGAGTGTACACCTCAGTATGATCTTTTCAGCTGACCAATACCGACAGTTATACCGGTTTACAATGCCGCTAAGGTAAAATGAACACTCGTCCGAAAAACAGGTATCGAACGAGTAGTTTTGATTAGATACTGTTAATCATTTCACTGATGACCACTTCACAGAACTGGAGTCGGCGATCGGGATCATCCTCATTCAGTTCATGAACCAAAATCGTATCTTATAAGGATGTTGTGCGTGAAACACCAGATAGATCGGAAAATTTCCTAGTACTCAAAAGGTCGGATCCATTGCTACATGACCTAAGACAGCCATGTCCCTCGCTTCTTCTCTTTCATGCACTCTCTTTTTGTTTCCGACTGAACCAGTAGAGTCGAATTAGGCAACCATCAGTTGCACAACGTAAGCATCGGATACATTTTTCCCAGGATGTCGTTCGTTAAATAAAGCCGCTGTTGTTCGCGCAGAGTCTATAAAATAATTTTATCATTTCCACCCTATTTCTTCTACGGAATACACCATTTGAATTCTACTATAAATTTACAATCACTTTGACACACTTGTAACGTTCTCATAAATTCACGATAGACTATAAGGTAAATCAAAAACATGGTTCGTCTATTTGTACGGACAAAAACTTAACAACATAACTACTACATACGTTTGAAATGTGTCGACGAATAATATGCTCGAGATATAAATTCCACATTGCCTTTTTCACTATTTGTATTTATAGCTGTTATTTCATTATCGATGGATATTTGAAGCGAAATTTTTGGGTTTACCCGTACACAACAGATAGTACTAGATACGATCTTCAAAATTAGTAATCGCCCTCGCCCATCCGGCAACCCTATTCAAAACCATGGGGTTGTGTTCACCCCCGTTAGGAGGTTGAAGTTTCGGAAATGAAAAAGCGGAAAAGTTCTTCCCCCTCGAATCAGAAATTGACGGATCCGAGAGAATTTTCCACATTTTCACTTCAAAGTCGGAAAATCGAGGTGTTAAGTTTTCGTTGGACCACCCTGTAATTCAACTGGCAGCCATCAATATTGAACGCAATTATGGAATATGTAAATATGAAAAAGAAATTATCGTTATGCAATACAATAGTTAAGTTTTTTGAAAGGCGTCAGGATAACCAAGAACAATGCTAGATTCTACCTTAGGAAAGTATACACCTAATGAGGCAGCTATGCCAAAATTATTAAAAAATTGATTCAAGCACTGACGTGAAGTCACTCTTAATCGAATTTATCATGGTGAATTCTATTGTCCGTTCTCCAGTATTGGACACTCTTAATCGAATTTACCATGGTGAAGAGTGTCCAATATACAGGAGAATGGACAGTAGAACATACGCGCAAAAGCTCCTGACTTCACGTCAGTGCTTGAACCAATATTTTTTGGAATTTTCTAGGTGTACGGATCTTATAAAATTTTAAACACGTCTTTATGTCGGTATTCTACCACTATATAGTTACCAAGCTTCAATTCGATCGAGTCTATATTCTTTGAGTTATCGAGGAAATAAAACATTCCAGGTGAGTATAACTCTGAAACCGTTGGAATGATTAAGCCCATAAACGAACTTAACTCTCCCATTAGGATACGCAACATACCCTGAAAATTGCAAGTCCCTATCTCCTTTCGTTCGACAGTTCTCGAGGCAACGGTCACCCATCCATCTACTGAACTTATACAAAGCTGCTGGATTCTCCTTAATATATATATCCGATCGTCTTCAAACTTGGAACTTGGCAGCAGAGTTAGGTTCTGAAGGTTATCGCAAAACTTCAGCGATATCGGAAGAATAGTTACTAATATATAGCATTTTTTTCAATGAATTTTTAAAAATTTTTAGTAATACGATCCTCACGAAATTTTGCAAGAATATTCGCGTTTGCATTATACAGCTAATAACCATGTTTTAATTTAATCGGTTCTGTATTTTTCTAGTTATTGAGGAGATAACAACCAAATTTCAGATGGGTATAACTCCAAAACCGTTTGGCCGATTAGCCTATAGACAAACTGAAATGTCGCATTCAGATGCACAACCTAACATGAAAATTTCAAGTCGCAATCTCTTTCCGTCCTCAGGTTATTGTGACATGAAAAATATTTTTTAATAATTTTCTTCAATTTTCTAGTGACACGATTCTCACAATATGTCACAAACGTGTGCTTAGATTTATATTCTACAGCTATTCAATTCGATCGGATTCATATTGGTTGAAAATAAAATGATAGTCGAACTCAGTTCTTTGAAACCCTTTTCGGCCAAAAATTCGAAAATTACAGACATTTGGGCAAAGTGATAACTCGATAATATGTTCCCCAGAACAGAGAGAACAAAGAGTGCAAGCTGAGAGAAAGTTATAGTCATAACAATGGATCGAAATGAAAAAATCAGCTTAAAAAAAAAAAGGACTGACGTGAAGTCAGAAGATTTGTACGCATGTTCCATTCTCTATTCACGCCTCACACGCATTAGTTAATCGAGCTGAAATACGATGTTCCTACTGGCAACCTGTAGATGGCACTGTTTTTTAGGAAACATAGATAGACGTTTACAGTTTACATCTTAATTGTAGTTGACTGTTGAGCCATACAGATTTTCTGCTCTTGTCTGTAAATATGTGAGAAGAATTCCTCACTACAATCCACTGGATTGAATATTCCATTTAATACTTCATCAGTTTGATCATAGAGGTCCCTATCAGTATAGATCTGGGAAACATTTTGCGGCGCTGGTGATTTTGAAGACGTCACGCAATATTTATGCGATACAAAAATGACAAATGCCCAAGGTGCAGACCGGTTTTATTGGTAGGTTTAGAGTTTGCGACGAGTTTTTAGCGAACGCTACGTGTTTGGCCACGCAACCGACCGCATCTCAGACGATTTCGTTGTACCATGACCCGATTTTCGTATGAATTTCATACTAACTTTTCCGCAAACATCTGGTTACTTCCCAATTGTCGGATATCATCTCAAGATCGTGTTTCGAGACTGAGCATCTTCAAGGTCCATGAATTCGATCTCGTGAGTCCTCTCATCTATGGATTCGTATGTCATAGTAGTGGTCCCGCATTTAAAATATTATTCTGTGGTTTGGATCGAAGAGATGTTCTGGAAAGTCCCCATGAAAATGATGATTAGGAATGTCCTCGAATTATTAATCTATTCTGGTAAAGCCAAGAATGACGAATATGAACAGTTTTGGGAAAATTTATAGGTCTTTGAATTTCATCTGGGCTGCATAGATGCATCTTGGTAGCTGCCATGAAATGATCTTAGATAAACATGTCGCCGTAGAACTGAAATTACACATTATTAAATGGTTCCTTTCTGGGTTTTCTCCCAAACTCTGAAAAATATCTAAAAAATAAAAAATATATTAGGTATCTTGTGAATTGCTTCTGCGTTAAAAAAACAAGTTATTTATCAGTAGCATTCTATAGAACAATATTGCCTAACAAACAATAACGAAACAACATCAACGATAAAATAACTATTTCGTAACGTTTCGGAGTCTATAGTAGACTCCGTCGTCAGACACATTCCAAATTGCAGGCGGCTAATGAAGCGAGTTTGAGTTTATTATCACCTGCAAAATCTAAAGTCAAGTATGAAGCAGAATATCAGAATTTTGATAACCGGTCTCACAGTAAGGGGACAACAAGCCTCGAGGAGGAAGTATTATTAGCATACTTTTTACATTTGAAGAAGAAATTTCAGCCCAGTACACTATTAAGCAAATATTCCATAGGTATTCAAGAGTGTACTTAAAGTGAAGAGAAACTTAGATTTGATTGAATATTTTAAACTAACTTCGTTTTTGACGAAGCAATATGTTGGGTAGTGTCCGAAAAAAGTCAAAATCTTTGAAAGAAGTTAGGTTTTTAGATTATGGAAGATGCACCTGATGAAATTTACATTCTCATCAAAGTTGCTACCATGTTTAGGTTGGTCGGTGAATGCAGGAGCGATGAATAATGATTGATCACATCGAGGACAAGGGAAATTTGATAGTGGTCAAAATCCCGGACACCATAAATACCATAAATATGCGAATTTGAGGAAACAAAATAAACCACACAGGCGTTTTTTGTCCAATATAGACAAGGAGCATGGAGTCCCAATGTGTGGGAATAAATTCATTCGGGAAAATGCCTTCGGAAATATCAGCAGGGACGGGCCGAAGCTGATTTTTTGGGTGGGGAAAAGCATCGAAATATTCGAACTGTGCATTGAAGGATTATATGAGGTGACGACAGGGGAGAGGGGTTCAAGCAGCTCTTCGAAATTTTCCCAACTGCTTTGAAATTTGCCAACTGCGTTCAACATTAGTGGGGACGTCTCCCCCCCTCCTCCTGGAAAAGGAAAAGAAAAAAAATTCAGAAACGTTATAAATAGCCCTAAAACTATCCTGGAATCTATATATGGGGCAGTTATCAACTAAATGATCTGTGGTTTCCCCTGCTTTCCTGAATTCAGAACTAGGGTTCTCAACTGAGTTCCATCTGAAAAGCATGATGTTGCAACGACTATGACCGGTTCTTAAACGATTCATAGACCATATTTGCCTTGGAAGATCAAATTCTGGAACTCGATTCGAAGGACCAGAAATTGAATATTTGTTGAATAGATCGCAAGAAATCCATTCAGACCGCGAAACCTCCTTGTCACTTTTATTTTTCATTATTTGATTAATTGAGAAAACAGGTCGACCATAAAAGATTACGTGACAATCTGGGAATCTTATTGTCTGGAATATAGGAGAGAATGGGAAATGAATTCGGAAAAGAATGGAATTTATCCCAAGAATTTGAAACAGCAGTCTGCCTGCGAATTTGGGGCGGGACGATGTTTGAAAGAACTGGCAACCAATGAATATGTGAAGATCTAATAGTTCCAGTGATTATCCTCATAAATGAATTCTGTTGTGCATCAATTTTTTGAGTATGAGCACTTTTAAACCAGATGGGGCAACAATATTCAGCGGTAGAAAAAACCAAGGCTAAGGCTGCCATTCGAAGAGTAGCTGCATCATCACCCCATGAAGTACCAGCTAATTTCTGCAGAATATTATTTCCTGTTTTTAATTTCAGACGCAAGTTATCTAAATGGGCGTTGAAATTCTATCTAAGTTTCACTTCTAGGCATTTAGGATTAAAATTATGTCTCAAGAAAGAATCACCGAAAGTTACTCTCCATGTTCTATATTTTTGATGATTGTTCAAATTGGAGCAAGAAACCTCAGTTTTATTTGGACTCGGACACATGGAAGAAAAAATAATATTCCAGCCCTGATATTGTGGCCCTGATAGTTTCCTTCAATGAGCTACTTGTAAAGGCCTTATAGTTTATTTCATGTACCTACCAAATTTAAACAAAAAAACTCTGTATATCAGTTTTATGACATTTGTATATGGCATTTTGCAATCATATTGACAGTCCTTATAACCCCCTAAGTTTTATCGGTTTCATCTCCGAACACCCTGTATACTCCATTCACTTCTATAAGGTCTCCTGGTTGGCCATGAAAGTTTGACACATTTCACCGTGTATATTTTGAAAATGTTAGGTTACAGTAATTTTGCTCTCAGATAACTACGCAATGTTGTCCTCTCTACACATAGGTCGTAGTAATTACATATTTTTCACAATGTGAATTTAATTCGGAAAAATACTGAATTTGAGAAGATGTTATGTGAATTCAACAATTCCAAAGACCTGGGAATATTTCACATGTATAAACTGGTAGGGAGATTCAGTTATGCTATTTTCTTGTATGGAAATCGAGAATCAAGTGTTGAAATTTTAATGAAAAAGAGTGGATAGAGTAATCCGTTACTTTGTTATAGTTCCTTTGAAAAAAAGAATAGAAGTACCTGAATAACCCGGCAGAAAAACTTCTAAACGTACAGACGTATCTATTGAATTCCCCACTTTTCGAAATTCTCGAGAAATAAGCCTACAGAAGCCATTTAAATACCTAGTTGCATAACTTGGAACACACCAGTTCCAAAATGTAGTAGTACTACGAAACCCGAGTCACTGTTAAACCCCAATAAAATATAGTGATATAATAGGAAACTAAGTAATTTCATTCGAGAGCTCAACAAGTCCTGAGACAGGATGAAATTTTCCTACTGAAGATTTCAGTTATGTATAGCACTTCCTGATACTTTGTTTATGCTTCTTCAAAACTACTTTCGGAATTTTCAATTTCAAAGCGAAGAGTTCTTTATTATTCGAAGATAATGGTCTGTGATAATATCTTGTCTAAGTTGCAACATTATGTTGACAGTAGAAATTGGCAACGTCTCAGAGAATTGTTTTGACTTTGACGATACTTCAGGAGTGCCAACCTAACTCAGTTTTAGTTAAAAATTGGTTCAAGCAAGGGCGTAGCCAGGAATCAATTTCGGGGGGGGGGTTTAGAAATAGGAATTAATTTCGGGGGGGGGTTTTGGGGGTGTAAGGGTCACTTTCTGCAGCAAAAACATTTTTTTTTAAGAGAAAAATAACATTTCGGGGGGAGTTTGAACCCCCAAACCCCCCCCCCCCCCCTGGCTACGCCCTTGGGTTCAAGCCTTGTGGACAGGAGCCTTCTGGCGCTCTAGTTCAAACAGACAAATTTTATTACCGAAAGTATTGGTTTCTCAGAGTTAGGAATTATATCAATATATTCTTATGATAGAACAGCATCATAAAGGAAATTCAATTCAAATAATAGTTTATTTATCAAGATTAAATGAGCATTCTGAGAATGAGAACTGCACCATGGAAGAAAACAAATTAAAATACCTGAAATGAATTTGACTCTCTCTTATAGAACAGGATGACATGTACGAGTATGAACACAGATCATATAATAAAGCATAGATAGAATAATTATAACATTCTGTGAAAACATAGAAGTACGATTCATTATTGAAATTTCGAAAAATCATATCTCCGAAAGTATTAGCTTGTTGGAGTTGAAAATGATATCAATGGATTTTTATGGTGAAACTGCATCTTGAATAAAAATTGAATTTGAAATTTGTTACTTAAAAAAAATTTTTTTTTTCGTTACTCCGAAACCATCTAGCTTATTATGCCCAATAACAAACTTAATTGAGGTAATCATCCCCCTAACCTACTCTGAAAATTTCAACTGCCTAGCTCATTCCGTTCGAGAGATATTGTAGAAAATTTTTTTTTTAGTATTCAATATTTTTTTTACATTTTGCGGTAACCTGGTCAATACAAAACTACACATGCGTATAAAGGTCATGATTCTACAATTTGATGCTAAATTTCAGATAGATCGAGTGATCGGTTTCGGTTATATTCATAAAAAATGATTTCACTAAAATCAGCCATAACTCCGAAACCGCTTTATGGATTTTGCCCATTAACGAACTAGTCAGAGATATTTACGCTCCAAACTCACCTTATAAATTTCAATCCTCTAACTCCATTCGTTCGAGAGTTATCGTGCCTACAGCCGGCCGGCCGGCCGGACTGGCCGGACCGGCTGGACAGAATCGATTTCGACCTCGGATTCTTGATCAGTGAGTCGAACCAAATTGTTTGAGACCATTTTCAGCCAGAAATTCGAAAATTACAGACATTTGGGCAAATTGATAAGCACTCTGTTCCGAGGAATTAAGTAGAGCGCCAAAAACGTGATAGACCTAAATCATGGCCAACCGGGAGACTTTATAAAAGTGAATGGAGTATATGTGTTCGATTTGGTAAACACTCCAGTTTTATTTTTAGCTGAAGTTCAGAATGAAACTATTTCACGTCATTCCAATCCTTGGCTTGGCCTGGTATTTTCCTATTGATATTTAAATGGAACAATACGGACTTATTTTACAAAATCAAGTTCAGAGCGTTCCTGCCAATAGGGGCGTTCATGGTCATTGGAAGATACTGTCTGAGATCTGCGGGACTCGTTTCTCGATTAATATCGAGCGAGAATGGTGGCATATTTATTTATTTATTTATTTATTTATTTATTTATTTATTTAGCAGAATCAGAATATTCACTGGTGGGGAAAGGCTGAATTCCGTGTTTTGTCTCATAGGTGGCGTGGGCGATTAGGTATGATCGACCAAGCCGGCTCTGAGAGGCTTAACCCGGTTCATTTTAGTTGAATTTGTTGAGAAGCTACAGAGTACTGATGAAGGCCAAGAAGCCAGAAACGCGTCTGCTCTTGCTTTTTCGACAAATCAAAGAACCCCCTGGGGTCTATTTGACTTGTGAAATATATGCATAAGTATATTAATTATACGAAGCCATTATGAAGGACCCTATTGGCAAGAACGCTCTGGACTTGTTGGCTATTTTAACAACGGTATCGCAATTTTTCATTATTATGGACTTGTTTTTCTCGCATCGGGTCCAACAGCTTCGCATCAGACGAGATTGATTCCTTCCAGACGCCACTGCAGGACGTCCGCAAACCTACATTTTCCCCCAACCTGCCGATCACGTGACCGAATGTGTAAATTTGACAAGTGTTTGTTCGTGAGAAAGAACTGTCCTATCAATCAAGGGTAGTCATGGAGACGGCACTAGACGCCTGCGACGCCAGTCCGCCGAACTGCATCCACACGGCGCTCCTAAGACCAACGCCCAGTTTTTTTCAGGATGAGGAGAGTCCACCCAAAAAATCAATAGTTCCCCATAAATACGGACTCATAACCCTTAACATAATTTCGGGAGGGGGGCGAAAGTTTGGTATTGTCAAGTCCTCACATTCTCTGGGACGTCTAAAATGGAACGAATATGTCAGAATTGCATTCCGGCGATTTCGTCTTTTATTACGGACCTTTTAGGTCATTGGCGTCGCAG
The DNA here is from genome assembly GCA_937662695.2 of Halyzia sedecimguttata. Classification (NCBI taxonomy): domain Eukaryota; kingdom Metazoa; phylum Arthropoda; class Insecta; order Coleoptera; family Coccinellidae; genus Halyzia; species Halyzia sedecimguttata. The sequence goes on along the minus strand of OW569414.2, from coordinate 83,270,933 downwards.
ACTTTTTCAATTATTACGGTCAGGGGTGCAGTGGCGGATGGTGATTTTGTTCAGGTGGGCCCTGATTCAAGAATACGAAAGTGTATACCGGGTCTCCAGGTATACCTGTTCCAATGGATTATCTCAGCCATTTCAAAAGATAAAAATTTCATGATTTTCAATTCGTTCAAGGAACCTTCAACTGAGAAAAAAAAATAGAAAGTCACTCTGACTATTTTATCTCAAATAGCAACCGATACATTTTTTCAATTTTTTAATTCTACTCAAAATTACCTTTCCAACGATGTATCACACTTTGTATTTTACATTTGATTTGATGGAGGAGACGTCATTGTATATTTCAAATTGAAAGAATTGCAGTAGGTTACGATATTTTGTGTAATATTGATTTTGACTTCAAAAATCGAGATCAATAAAAATAAAACCTGTTGACATCAACTATGTATTTCACCGGACAGTAAACAAATAATTAATAGTAAAGGAAAGAAAAAATTACAAAAAAGGGGGCGAAAAATACCTATAATAACTAAAGCATATGTTCGAGATGTTCACCATCTGCTTCTACACATATTTCAGCTCGGTGGACTAGTTCAAGCGAAGTAACACTTCTCAACACCTCAGCATTAAGGTATGCATTCCTTATTTTGTTTTTTAGATCTTCCAAATCAATATGAGGAATCTGGTACACACGATCTTTCAAATATCCCCAAAGGAAGAAATCTAGCGGTGTTAAATCTGGAGATCTTGCATTTCATCGGTCCATTTGAAGATAAATGGATCGGCACACACGGATTATAAATCAAAATCAGGAGTACGCAAAATATCGTAGTCTACTGCAATTATTTCAATTTGAAATTTCAATTGATATATCGTAGGAAAGGCAATTTTGAGTAGAACGAAAAATGCCAAAAATATATAGGGTGCTATTTGAGATAAAAAAGTCAGAGTCACTTCTGGCCAAACCGAAAGTGACTTTCAATGTTTGTTTCTCTCACTTGAACTTGATAAAATTTTCAACTTTTTATCCTCTGAAATGGCTGAGATAATCCATTGGAACATGAATACTGGGACACTCGGTATATATTTTAAAAGATAATTTCCAGATGCCTACTTCTTTAAATGAAACTCAATCCTTCTGTTTTTGTCGAAGATGAACTCCGTCAGTCTTTCTTCCGACATTGTAAACGTCTTGATGAATTTAAGTAGAGGAACATCTTTCAGTTTCTGCGGTTGCCATTGACATCGATATTAAAATAACCAAAACATATTACATAAAACGTTGAATCCAATCCATACGACACCATATTAAATTTCTTAATTCGAATTTACCATGGTAAATTGTAGGGTTACGGTTCTTATAAAATTTTAAACACGTCTTTATGTCGATATTCTACAACTAGATACCAAGCTTCAATTCGATCAAGTCTATATTTTTTGAGTTATCGAGGAAATAATATTCCAGGTGGGTATAACTCTGAAACCGTTGGATCGATTATGCCCGTAATCAAACTTAACACTCCCATTCGGCTAAGCAACATACCCTGAAAATTGCAAGTCCTTATCTCCTTTCGTTCGAAAGTTATCGAGGCAACGGTCACCCATCCATCTATTGAACTCACACAAGGCTGCGCGAATCTCCAACAATATGTATCCGATCGTGTTCAAACTTGAAAGTTGGCAGTAGAGTTAGGTTTTGAAGGCACTCGCAAAAGTTTAGCGATGTTGGAGGAATAGTTACTGATATATAGATTTTTTTTCAATAATTTTCAATTATAACTCCAAAACCGTTTGGTCGTTTATGCCTATAAACAAACTCAAATGTTGCATTCAGATGTACAACCAAACCTGAAAATTTCAAGTCGCCATCTCTTTCCGTTCTCAGGTTATCGTGACATAAAAAATATTTTTTAATCATTTTTCAAAAATTTTCTAGTGATGTGATTCACACAAAATTTCACAAACGTGCATAAGTTCATATTCTACAAGTATCCACCAAGTTTCAATCCGATCGGATTTATATTGGTTGAAAATAAAATGATTACTCGGAAACCATTGGGCCGATTATGCCCATTATCGAACTTTACCGTCGTATTGGGAGCACCACCTACCCTGAAAATTTCAAGTCGCTATCTCATTCTGTTCTCAAGTTATCGTGGCAACGAATGGCCGGTCGGCTGGACAGAATCAAATTTGTCCTCGAATTCTTCATCAGGTAGTCGAAATCAATCGTTAGAGACCATTTTCGGCAAAAAACTCTAAAATTACAGACATTTGGGCAAAATGATTACGCGCTGTGTCCCAGAACATACCCGTAAAAACGAAAGTTGGTATATTTCCGGTGAAACTGGAAGTCAAACGAATCTGAATTTTTTTCCAAGAATTCATCTCTCCGAACAAAGCTATAGGTACAACTATAAAATTTCAAGTGTTTATCTCGATTTTTTCTTCGAAATATTCTAACGAACCGTCTTCGAGAATCACCCTGTATATTGTATTAGTATATCATGCATGAATTCAGAATTTGAACGAATTCATTCGGAGCCTTGTGAAAAAAAGGATGTGAATGTGCAAAATGACGGAAGGACAGTGTAATGAACTGCGAATGCATAACTATTTGTTTCTGGATTCACGATAATAAAAAATTCAAAGAATTCGTTCACATCCGGCTTACAAGACCCTGAACTGGCTCTACCCAGGAAATCTTAAACTATTAAGATCACCCAGGCATGAAATATTCATTTCTTTTCTAATATCACGTGAGGAGTTCTTATGGAGGATATTATAGCATTGCTTTGGAACTGCACACATCAGGAAAGTGTATAGGGATATTTGAGGGAAGTAGAGAAATATTTTGGAGATTTCAGATGTATCATATACTTATTTATGTATACAACAAATTGTTCTGACCGCCCCATGTGAAAATGTTGACAAACACTGGGTATTCATGAAAATTCAATGAGGTGAACTGTGCTAACTGCCAATAACTAAAAACTCATTGAATGTTCACTGGTTGGTGGTTTATCTAACCACACTAAACCAGGCGTTTTCAGTCCGTAAAGGTCATATATAGGTGGATGGCATTGCCGTCCCCGACCCTCCTACGGCAAAAGAATGAACTTCGCTGAAGGTTTCTTCATCGCAGAGGGTTGTAAGGATTTCCATAGGTGCCACTGGTGGGATTATTTCCTTACCAGTTCACAACTGATGGAATTAAGTTCCCTAGAACTCCTTCGGTTGTCATTCAGTGTTGTCTGTGTTGTCACACTCATGATTGTTAATAACCATGAAACCCGGGTTTGTGTCTGCCCTTGAATGAAGCTTTCCTCTTTGGGGAACACTGAGCGATGAGGTGATCTAGCCCGGCCTCGCGGAATAATTGTTGATCAATAAATATTTCACAGTGTGTCTTTTCTAACTCATGTTGGCAAAAATGGAATTTCGAATCTTCGTTGAATTATTCTATTTGAACCATTTTTGGCGCGCTTTAAATTCAATCACTGCCTATCAATTCCTCCAAATGTCTTTAATTTTCGAATTTTTGGTCGAGGATGTTCTCAAACGTTTAGTTCCGACTCGCTGATGATGAATCCGAGGTCAAACTTGATTCTGTCCGGCCGGACGTCAGCACGAACTCAATGAGTTAGAGAGTTAAAAATTTCAGATTAGGTTTGGAGACCAATTGCACCGGCAATGTTCGTTAATATACAGAATCCTCAAAGCGAAAGTCGTAGGAATTTTAAAACGTGGAAAGAATTCTTCTGATCCTAGCAGTAATCGACCCATTAGTCTGTTTCAGAAGATTGATTTTTTTTAGGATTGAATCTTCTGTAGAAGACGTTTTATAGAATTTCAGGGGGCTTGAGGAAAAATAGGAATTGTTGAGATCAGGTTCTTAGTCAAACTACTTTAATCGAAACATGTTTCAATAATCAAATGAAAACAGGAACAACATTTGTGGATTTGTCGGCAGCATATGATACGGTATAGAAAGATGGCTTGATTTTAAAGTGTGGAATAAATGGTTCGTTTACTCGAAAATATGCAAACAGATAGAAGTTTTCGTGTTTTTGTTGATAATAATAGTAGTAATTTCAAAAAATTTAATAATGTTCTCCCACAAGGTTCAGTTTTAGTACCTCTTCTTTTCAATTTATATCTGTGTGATATTCCTGCTACTTCCTCTGAGAAATTCTCAAACGCTGATGACATTGCCCTTGCATTTCGTCATTCTGATTTCCAAAGTATAGCAAATAATCTATCTGCAGAATTAGATATTCTGAAAAAGTACCGATTTCAGTTGCGTTTGTGTCCGAATCCGAATAAAACTGAGGTTTCTTGCTTTCATTTGAACAATAATCAAAAATATAGAACATTGAGTGTAACTTTCGGTGATTCTTTCTTGAGACCTAATTTTAATCCTAAATACCTAGGAGTGAAACTAGATTCCTCTTTGAATTTCAAAGTCCATTTAGATGACTTGCGTCTGAAGTTGAAAACAAGAAATAATATTCTGCAGAAATTAGCTGGTACTCCACGGGGATGTCACTACTCTTCGAACGGCAGCCCTAGCCTTGTTTTTTTTCTGCCGCTGAATATTGTAGCCCCGTCTGGTTTAATAGTGCTCATACTCAAAAAATTGATGCACAGCTGAATTCATGTATGAGGATCATTACTGGAGCTATTAGATCTACACGTATTCCTTGGTTGACTTGACAGTTCTTTCAAACATTGTCCCGCCCCACATTCGCAGGCAGACTGTTGTTTCAAATTCGTGGAATAAATTTCATTATTTTCCGAATTCATTTCCGATTCTCTCCTATATTCCAGGAATCAATATTCCCAGATTGAAGTCACGTAACTCTTTTTGGTCCAACTGTTTTCTCAATTTGAATAAAAGTGGCAAGGAAGTTTGGCAGTCTGAATGGATTTCTTGCGATTTATTCAACAAAGATATAATTTCTGATCCTTCAAATAGTGTTCCGGGTTTTGATCTTCCAAGGAAAATATGGTCTATTCTGAATCGTTGAAGAACCGCTCATGGTCGTTGTAACAGCATGCATTTCAGATGTAACTCAGTTGAGAGCCCTAGTTGTGAATGTGGGGAAGCAGAGGAAACCATATATAGATTCCAGGATGGTTTTAGAACTATTCATAATGTTTCTGAATCTGTTTTAGAATGGATAGCGAATTTCAAATCTACTTAATAAAAAAAAGCTTTTATTCCTATTGAAATTAGGAACGTAAATATGTGAATACGCAGTTTGCTCCTTCCTTTTAATAATATAAATAGATAAGTTTGAATTTCGGAAAACAAGTTTTTATGTTTTTGCTTCCCCACAATGATGAACGCAGTTGGCAAATTTTCAAAGCAGTTGGGAAAATTTCGAAGCAGGTGGACCGCCCGTCACTTTCGATTTTTATCTAATCCTTCAATGCACAGTTAGAAAATTTTCGATTTCTCCCCCAAAAATTTGGCTTCGGCCCGTCCCTGGTTCGAGATTAACTGAACCCTGTATATCCTAAACTATGGACCACCGGCCTTTGAAATACCCACGATATAAGTCAACCTAGATGACCTCAGTTTATGCTTTCCGTTTGTCGCATTCCACCCGGTATAATTTTTCAAATTATCCTATTGGTCGCAGTGCGGAAGATGCACATCGAAGTCAATCGAGCATAAACAATCTAATCTAATCTTAGTTTTACCTCCGGTTGAAAACAGTATTCTTAGGAAATACCGTATATTTCGAGTGCCAAATCGTGTGCTGATTGGATTCACTACTAGGGCTTCACACAAGAGCGAGATTTTTCTCGTCTCGGAAAAGCGAGACGAGACGTTTTAAAACATATTATAAGCGAAACCGAGACCACATACAGCGCAACCCGAGAGTCTCGTTATTTTTTTTATGAAGTTTTTATTCGAAAAATTAGAAAAGGTCTACATAGAGATCAATATATTTTACAAAATATCAACTATTGTGACTATCTGTGCAATATTTTATTGTAAATTAAAATAATTTTTTCACACTTTTATTTCAACTTGTAAACTGTTCTTATAACTTCTTATATCATCGTATCTCTTCTTCTAAATATCTATCCTTGCAGATTTTTATATTTTAGGATTGAATGTGTTTTTCTCAAGATCGATGTTTTACTCTCGGTTGAGAATATGTGCCTATAAACTACTGAGTAATAAACGTGTATACCATTGAAACGTTTCTTTGGTTCGAACTTTTCTACCTGGAAGATCGTCTTATTTACTACAGATACATACAGTAAAGTTTTCTTATATACGACTCAGCCTTTTTCAACAATCACAGAAAACTATTGAATATGAAGAGTTCCTACTATAATTACCAATATATTTTGTCTATATTATACATCGATCGTTCTAGAAATACACGATTTTTTAAAGACCTTGCGATAATTGAGATTATTCTTTAAGAAAAAAGAGAATTCACAACCATGAAAACTGATCCCAATATGAATTCAATACTTAACGGACAACTTTTATTGCCCCTAAATCCCAATGATTTTAAAATTTCGTCTCTATTTGAACATCTGGAGAAATGTATTTTCTAGTGCTTCTTGTAGTGAACATGTCAACAATTATGGTATACATCTGTGGAAGTACATATAATAAAACCGGTAAAGAAATGAAAAATGAAGCTATTCAATGTTTCGACAAGAGTTAGGAGGAATACGCCAAGAACACCCTCAATGATCTACCCACTGGAAAAATATTCATTAAAAACGATACCAATTTGTCCAATTCTATTAAAAAATGTATCGACATCGAAAGCCTCTTTAAAACCTCAACAAACCTTCGAAACATTGGAAAGCCGTGTTTGAAGAACATTTGCTGTTAGAAAGAGCAAATAGGAATCAAAGTTGTACTTTAGAGTGGTGAAAAGTGCATGAAAAGGTTCCTACGCTTTCCAAGATGGCCGATGATTTATTAATGCCTACATCCGTACCTGTTGAAAGATTATTTTCCACAGCAGGTATGATCATGGCAAAAACACATACATCATAGAAAGATGATGTGATGCAAGCGTGATTATGTTTGACTTCTTGGTTATCGCGTAATTTAAAAGATGAAATTAACAGTATTTAAAATCAAAAAAATTATGTAAATGTACAAATATTTTTGTATAAGAGAGTAATAAATATAGCTTTACAAAATTAATCATTGTTATCTACCATTTCGTTTATATATTATAATATTTATTATGGTTATGCAGAATTAAGCGAGACTAGACGAGACAATTGATAACGAGCCGAGACCGAGACTTAAACGGAATTGGCGAGACCGAGACGAGATTTTTTATATTATCGCCTACTCTCGTCTCGTGTGAAGCCCTATTCACTACCATTATCATTAACCAATCCACTCTTTCAGAATCGAATACCAGAACATACGGAATACTCATCACCAACAATAATTACTGTGTTGAAGTGCGCGAATTAATCTGTTTGTTTTGTAACCGCGATTCGAAATATATTCTATCGAAATATCCTACAAAACAAGCCAACATATTGGTTGTACAGGATTCAAATATATAATTGAATGAATAAACAGTTTGGGTTGGTTGGAACCTTTATTCATGACATCCAGTAATATTTCAATTATAAAATAATCATCATCGAAGGTTTTAGAGTATAGATTTCAACGAGCTGCGATTTTTAAGACATATCTACTTTGGCCTACTTTTACGCGCATGTTCTAGAGAACAGCTTTTATAAAAATATAATAAGTTTATTCAAGTTAGAATACAGCAGATTAAGCATACATCATCACACGTGTCACGCGTGTCAAAATTATGGAACAAATTCATTTTCTCAGAAGAAAAATATTTGGCAACAAAATCCTGAAACAGGTCAATTTTTGTTCCACTTTTACCAAATTTTTATGCATTTTTGAAGGATTTTTGTTGCACCCTGTGCCATCCTCATCAACCCTCTAAATTTTTTGAATAGGGAAAGTGGGTCATATCGTCATGTGGTACCTTTTTGGCAAGGTATTTGTATCTTCTTTACAGGCGAGCAGAAATTTTGAAGAAAAAATTTTTCTTTTTTGAAAAATAGTTCAAAAAGGTTTTCAGTATGTGCACTTTGTCATGGCTCATTTACTTCGAGACTATGGTACCTGATGAAATTTGTCACCGAATGAAAGTCGGCCATTACAGTTTTGTTCATGCACAACATTCAACCCCTTTCAACATCCTCATGTGAAAAATTAGAATGTGAGGGGGTTGAAAGTTGTGCATGAACAAAACTGTAATGGTCTACTTTCATTCGGTGACAAATTTCATCAGGTACCATCGTCTCATAGTAAATGAGCCATAACAAAGTGCACATACTGAAAACCTCTTTGAACTATTTTTCAAAAAAGAAAAATTTTTTCTTGAAAATTTCTGCACGACTGTAAATAAGATACAAAGACCTTGCCAAAAAAGTACCCCATGACCCACTTTCCCTATTCAAAAAAGGGTTGATGAGGATGGGATAGGGTGCAACAAAAATCCTTCAAAAATGCATAAAAATTTGGTAAAAGTGAAACAAAAATTTACCTGTTTCAGGATTTGGTTGACAAATATTTTTCTTCTGAGAAAATTATTTTTTTCCATAATTTTGACGCGCTACTGATAAAGTAAATGAATAAACAGTTTTCACTCCAAAAACCTTATGGTTGTGTGGAGGAGTTCTCTACATGCAAAACAAGCATTTACTTGAGAACAATATATGAATCAAGAGAAAGCGATAAAAAAATAGGAAAAAAGAAAATGCTCACTAATATTCATAAAATTGCGGTTGATGATGTCATTCAATCTCGGTTACCCCAATGGTTCTCAAGTAATTTTTCAGATGTCCACCGAAAACTCCCGAAGAATTGAACAAATTGAACTTATCCCTCATTTCACCAATTAGATAGTTGAAAACATATGGAACGAGATATGTGTAAGTGCGTTTCCCAATAGTCTTCCGTGACCCTAAAGTATGAAACACTCGATAAATCTGCGGTTGCAAATCACGTTTTAACAACTGGCCACTCAATTTCAGAAAATTGTCAAATTGTTGAAAAAAAAAATTCCTGAGTGACCTAACCCCTATTAACAACCCATTATTCTGACTAATTGGTTTATGACTTAGGGTATAATGTCAACCCGTACTGAAATGTAGAAATTGATTGCATGCTTTAGTAACGCTTCGTCTTTGAAGATGGAAACTTTGTTTCCGAAACATATGTCAGACGACAAAAAACTGTAGTGGACAAGAGTGTGGTTACTTTTATAGTGTTAGTAGGTGCTTATTTTTAAAGGTGAGCGTTAAAATATTGTAAAGGTAATGTCCCCTCACATCAAGAACTCCTGCCTCCTGGTACAACTCTCTGGTAGAAGCAGCCTGCTATCATTTTGCCCAAATGCCTGTAATGTTCGAATTTTATGCCGAAAATGGTCTCAAATGATCAGGTTCGACTCACTGATTAAGAATTCGAGGTACAATTTGATTCTGTCCGGCCGTTGACAACATAATTATCGAACGGAATACGACGGCCAAGTTCGTTGGCATAATCGGCCAAATAGTTTCAGGGTACAAATTTTGTATTGAACCAATACAGATCTAATCAAGGACGAAAAACTGTCAATTATAGTCGAGTCTGCAAATTGATATCCGAAGCGGAGCCGAGAATAGCAAGCAGGCAAGACAATAGACAGTGAGGTGTATATTTCATTTTTTCGGACCTCTTGAATAATTTCACAATAGCAAATAACAGATACAAAGCAAATGACACATACACTTATGTTTGTATTGAACCGTATTATGCCGTATCCATAGTGACCACAGCACTGACAGTTATTCTTACAGACACTTATGTTTGTATTGATCCGTATCATACCGTATTCATAGTGACCACAGCGGACGAGAAAGTAATTTTGCGAAAGAGAAAGTACTTTCTCGTCCGCAAAGTACTTGGCTTCAATAATAGTCGATTTTACGGCCGCAATTTAGTACGTAAAATGTCACTTTTCATAGAAGTCCACGAGAAAAGTAATTTTGATTCAAACACGTTTCTAAACAAAATATTGGCAATATTTGTAGATTCAATAATTAGCATTCATCCAAATGTCTAATCAACAACATAAATGGAAAATAAGGCGGTAATTAATTAGTTAGATTTCACAATAACACGGAAAAACAATAAATATGATTTTTCAATATTAAAAAAAAATTAATACGGATACAATTAATCCTCGTGTCATCCATTCAAACATAAAGTCGCGGGATTTCATAGTATGTTACACGGGCTAATTGATATACCTTTATCCGAAGAAAATAATTGTAATTATATAAATTAGAAATTATCAAACAAATAGCGGTAAACAATGCATATAATCCATTGTTAATCAGAAAACATATTTTGGCGAAAAGTCACCAACTCAAAAGGTTTCTTCAAACCAACAGGTAAAAATCTCATTCCGGACATAAAATAACCTGGCAAAACTCATTGAGAATAATAAATCATCACAATCACAATCAGGTCAACTGTGCTAATTGCCAATAACTATCCATCCCTGACCCTCTTACGGCAAATCGAATTTACCATGGTAGATTCGAATTAAGTGTCCAATACAGGAGAATGGACAACATAATTTACCATGGTAAATTCGATTAAGGATGTCCAATACAGAAGAATGGACAATACGCGCAAAAGCTACTGACTTCACGTCAGTGCCCTCTCTTCTGACTTCACGTCAGTGTTTGAACCAATTTTTTTTTAAATTTTCTAGGGGCACGGTTCTTAAATTTTTTTTTTCGTCTTTTTTTTCAAATTTTCTAGGGGTACGGTTCTTACAAAATCTTAAACACGTCTTTATGTTCATTTTCTACTACTAGTTACCAAGCTTCAATTCGATCGAATATTTATTTTTTGAGATATCAAGGAAATAATATTCCAGGTGGGTATAACTCGGAAACCGTTAGTCCGATTATGCCCAAAAACGAACTCAACTCTCCCATTCGGCTACGCAACCTACTCTGAAAATTGCTAGTCCCTATCTCCTTTCGTCCGAAAGTTATCGAGGCAACGGTCACCCATCTATTGAACTCACACAAGGCTGCTCGAATCTCCAACAATATTTAACTGATCGCGTTAAAACTTGAAACTTGGCAGTATAGTTAGGTTATAAAGGCTCTTGCAAAATTTCAGCAATTTCAAACGAATAGTTACTGATATATAGAAATTTTTTTTTCAATTTTCAATGATTTTTTAAAAATTTTCTACAAATACTATCCTCACGAAATTTTGCGAGTATTTTTGCGTTGGCATTCTACAACTAACAACCATGTTTGAATTCAATCGGTTTAGTATTTTTGGAGTTAATGAGGAACAAAAAACAACCAAATTTCAGATGGCTATAACTCTAAAACCGTTTGGCCGATTATGCTCATAAACAAACTGAAATGTCGCGTTCTGATGCACATCCTAACCTGAAAACTTCAAGCCGCTATCTCTTTCCGTTCTCAAGTTATCGTGAGTAAAAAAATATTTTTTAATAATTTTCTAGCCCTACGATTCGCACAAAATTTCACAAACGTGCTTAGGTTCATATTCTACAACTACGGCCGGACAGAATCAAATTTGACCTCGAATTCTTCATTGGGGAGGCGAACTAAATCGTTTGAGACCATTTTCGTAAAAAAATTCGAAAGTTACAGACATTTGGGCAAAATGATAACGCGATGTTCCCCAGAACATACGCGCAAAAAGAAGGGTTTACAAATTTTTTTCATGAATTTGTTAATAATGTGTTTGTCCACCGCTATTATCAATGCACTCCCCAACACGTCTTGGCATTGATGCAATCAGATTGTCTATTTCTTCTTGAGGGATACTATCCCAAGCTACCTGTAGTTCATGTATCAGAGCCGCCAAAGTCCGGGGGCTGGGTAAATTTCCAAGCCTTCTACTCATGATGTCCCAAAGATGCTCTATGGGCGAAAGATCGCGGTATCTGGTCGGCCATGGCAAAAGATTCACATGGGTCACTTCAAAAAAGTTTAAACTAACTCTGGCAACATGAGGTCGAGCATGATCTTGCTTAAATATTGGATTCTTGAGCCGGTTAAGGTAAGGGAGAACATATGGCTCCAATATTTCTTGAAGGTAACGCAGTGCTGTCATGTTACCTCGAATAAAGACTAAAGGTGATCTGCTTGGATGTGCAATAGCACCCCATACCATAACGCCTACTGTCCGGTGTACATTACGCTCAATATTAAACTGAGGTTCACGTCTTTCTTCCCGACGTCGTCCAACCCTTCTTCGGCCATCATGTGCACCCAAGAAGAATCGAGATTCATCAGAAAAGACGACCTGATGCCATTCCACATTCAAATCTTGACGTTATCTGCACCACTGTAATCTTTGCCGGCGATGCTCAACCGTCAGAGGTAACACAAGATGGGGTCGATAATGCTGCAGTCCAAAAGACCTTATCCGGCGGTAAACCGTTCGGACAGTTACAGGATGGCCTTGTTCTCCTAACCACTCATCAGCCATAGATCGAGTTGTTGCAAATCGGTCTCTAATAGCCATACGTCTTAGACGTCGATCTTGAACTTCATTTGTGCCCCTTCGACTTATGGTGCCTACTCTTCTTCGAATTTAGGCATTATCAAACCATGCTTGACAACATCTCATAACAGTAGCTGGATTTCTGTTCATACGGTTAGCAATTTCTCGAAATGACAACCCCGCCTCCCGTAGACTAATAATTCGACCTCTTTCAAAATCACTTAGCTGGCGATAAATTCCGTGTACACATGCTCTAGGCATTTTAACAACAACTAAAGTCCGACTTTGGATCTCCTCGAACAGCTGGTTTGTTGTAAAATTTGAAAAAATTGCAAAAAATGAGTACAATATGTAAGTAACAAAAAATGTTTACATGAAAAAACCTTCACGATTTTTTTCTCCAAATTTTAATCATTTACTCCTTGCTATACTATCTATGTTTCACCAAAAAAAAATTTAAAATTTAAACAGCCCCTTCTGGGTGTTGCAGTTTATTTGTCAGTTAGTATATTTTCTAGTGAATTGATGAATAATCAATAATATTCACCTATATTGATGAATTACCTCCTGCATTAACTATAATTATCATCATCGTGCTCTCCGAAAATCATTAATAATTCCATAACTCCAGATACGAATTGCCAAATAAAGCAGGAACGACATACGTAATATGTTCTAGCTCGCTAATTCACGGATTACATTGCCATAATTCATCGCAACTGATGTTTCCAAGCTATAACCTATGAACGGGCAATTTTACGTTTGTTTATAATGCACTAATTTTTACGCCTTCATGCTTACAACAATAACGGTTAATTGACGCGAGTTAAATAACCGTTTTTTGTTCTTACCAAACCATAGAGAATTAGATAAAGTGGGCAATTTTGAATCCGGATAATGTGAAATTGGTTGCTATTCTATGCCATGTTGCACCATTTCACATTCTGATTATTTCGCTGAGTGGCAAGAGAGCTGGTTATGATTTCGATTTCAAGACCACGCAACAGGTGGGCCGAATCCGACGCGGTATTAGGATGTCGCGTTTCTGTGAATTGCATCGAATTCACGAAATTCAACAGAAAATCATAGATAGGCACATCGGAAAAGTCCAAGTTGAGAAATTCGATTGGTTTTGCTTAGATTTCAGATATTTATCGATTCAGAGCTTTCAGTTCGCGAAAATAACGAAATAATATTACTACCGAAACAACATTAATATAATAGTGTAGTAAATAAGTGCTGTTTAGGTCAAAATTTTTGCGTATTCTCCGAAAATTATGATTGAGGTGTCATTCGATTCGGAATGTCATGTAGATAGTTTTTGAGAAAATGCTAAGGCCGCTCGCAAAAATAGCAATAGTTATAAACAAATAAGTGACAAAAAAGGGGTTCTGGTTTTTCGTCAATATCTCAAAAACTATTTGAGATAATTCAAATTTGGAAATATAATCCAATACAGGAGGAAATTTTCAAAAAAATCCGAACTCCCGGAACTGTAGGACTAATATTTATAATTTGCCCAGAGGGTTGAAAACGGGTACTCCGGCTTGTGCAAACCTCGCCCCCTTCAGACCTTTAATGAATAAATATTATTTAAACTTATTAAATATAAAAATAAACATTGAAAACATTCAGGCGCCTGCAGTATAGATCAATGAACCAAATCCAAAAATCTTTATCCCGACTTTTCAATTAGTAATCTGTTAGTTAATTAACAATTTTTTGTAGTACGAACATTGACATTTCAAGTGCGATTGTTGAACCATTCTTCTGAGAATTTTTTCCTTTCGTTGAGCTATTTTTCAAAGATCTCAGAATAGCTTTCCGTTGGAAAAATCAGAAAATTGTTGATTTTCGTTTTGTTATTAACAATTTACTTGAGTGAAAAATTATAAAGCTTCATTAAACATAGAAAAAACTTTTTTTTATAATATTACTATTGATGCGTTTTCCTATGATCAGAAGCTACTTATAAATAATTGTTATCTCCTATTGTTTAAAAAATTGCTATAAACAAATGCGTTGTTCATGAGAAAAATTAATATATATTTTTCTATAACATAATCTTGGATGATAATTATGATAATGAAAAAAAACCGTTTCTTAAAAAAATATTGCTTGAAAGCGCATTTGTTAGATAAAAATTCTTTTGTACCACTTGTTATGAAAAGTAAGGAACCATTTCTTTTTAATTTCTATTTATCTTGGTCTTTGATATTAAAAAAAAAACGATTTTTATTTAAATTTTCATTGTTAATGTTTCATTAATAATATTTATTCATTAAAAGTCCGAAGGGGGTGAGGCTTGCGCAAGCCGAAGTAGGTACCCGTTTTCGGGCGTATTGTCAACCTTCTGGGAAAATTATAAATCTTGCTCGTACAGTTCCGAAAGTTCATACTTTTTATTAGGAAATTTCCTCTTCTTTTTTAATCATTTCACAACGTTAAATTATCTCAAATAGATTTTGAGATATTGGTAAAAAACCAAACCCCCTTTTTTGTCACTTAATTGTTTATAACTATTGCAATTTTTGCGAGCGGCCTTAGAATTTTCTCAAAAACTATCTACATGCCATTCCAAATCGAATGACACCTCAATCATAATTCTCAGAGAATACGCAAAAAAATTGTACCTACAAAGCACTTGTTGTCTAGAGACTAGGTCTTGACTATAAGCAAAATAACTTGCAAAATCTTCTGGACTCTGGACTACCATCAACATCAACTATTTTTGCAACAAAAGTAAACCACCAAGCATTGACGTGAAATCAGGAACCGTTTTTCGTTGATTCCCAATAAAATGGATTTTGGACTAAACGGATTGAGCTACACAGTTGAAATTTTCAGAGTAGGTTTGGGAGATAAATATCTCGGTTGAGTTCGTTATTGATGGACCTAATTGACACAATGGTTTCAGAATAACGAAAAAAAAATTTCTTTTGCAATACAAATTTCAAATTCATTTCTTTTAGGATGCAGTTCCATAATGAAAATCCATTAATGTCATTTTTGACTCTAACAAGCTAATACTTTCGGAGATATGATTTTAAAAAAATTCAATAATACATCGTACTTTTATGTTTTCACAGAATGCGAATTATGTATGTCTGTGTTCTATCTGTATTCACTGTTTATATAATTCGTACTTTTCAAAAATATTTTGTGTTGGAGAAAAAAGTTCAAGACTGTTTTGATACCAAAAATAAAATTGATTGTTGCATATTGAGTCATGTATGTGCAAATATTGGGGATGATTTTTCAGAAGATTTAGAATTGGATCATTTTAATGATGTAGTTTATGAGGGCAATAGGAACGAACAACATAATGGAATCATCAAAAGAAATTACTGCTCGTTGACCACCAAGGTTAATATTACCTTTTGCTTCCTTGAGTAGTGAGACATGTTCCTTTATACAGTATTTTCAAGATGTTGCTAGCCAAAAAATGCTGAAATATTGATCTAAATTTGTGTATCAAATATTCTTTCTTGAGTTAAGGTTCATAATACAGAATGAATGTGTTAGTGACATGAACTATTAAATTATGAAAAGAGGATTGTATTTTATTAATATATTTTGAACTATTAAAATAATTTGTTCGTGAGCCTATACCTATTCAAATATCAGGAATAAATGGACAATCTGCTATGATTGTCTCCAGCCATGCTCTAGATATTTCGATGATACTTTACTTAGGTATTTCGAGCTGTGAAAACTATGCACTGAGCGTAACCATTCCACGAGGTTAAATCATTGCAGATTGCTCATTTAATTTTGATAAATACACTATTATGTGAATTTAATTGCTTTTATGGTGCAGTTCTATTATAAGAATCCATTGATAAAATTCCCTACTCTGATAAAGCAATACTTTCGAAGATTTGTCAAAGTTTGAAGAAGAGCACCACAGCTCCTGTCCACAGAGCTTACCCACTTTTTAATATCCCTAAACTGTAAGCTGTCAAATTGTTTCGTTTTCAGGGTTGCACAAATGGCGGTGAATACAAAACTTGCGTTAATTGTGGGAAACACCCCACAATATATGTGAATGTAAAGCATAATATTATACAGAACACATACAACTGTGCCACTATGCTTGAAAGTACAATTTTTACAAACCCTCAGAGATCCTAGATAAGTTTCCCAGGAAAATTAAATACTTCGCCAAGAAGACAATCTATACTTGGAAAGCAGATTGAAGTCTGGTTTCGCAGAAAAGTGTTATGTTATACCTAACATTGAAAAAAATTCTTGAAGCATATGTGGGTAAGTGTTATGTTGACGATCCGTAGCGTATGGTAATAAACCGAGCTGTAACCTCCCTGTTTCTTCAACGACGACAAAATAACAATTCTGTTATGGAAAGTAACCGTATTCGGGACCGTTCCGTTTTCGTATCAACCGAAACTCAACTCGTCCTTCGTACACGTTCCTCTCCAAAAGGAAACATCCATCACGTATAAGGACATCTCCGCTGCCATCGGTTTCGTGAAATGAAGAATAACACCAGCGCCCTCTGTGAGTAGACGTTGACTCAGGTCAGTAACCGAGAGGGGACGGGAAACGCAAATAAAAAAGCAAAATCCGACTAGTGCAGCCTGCAAAAATAACGGAGTATTTTTATCGGGAATCGCAAAGAACCGGCCCGGGCAGAGAATTAGATACATTCTCGGCACACACAGACAGGTTTTCTTTTATTCTGCAGTATGGACGTCATTTTCGCTCTGTGAAAATTTTAAATTATGCGGTCGGACGAAATTGCCAACGTAAACATTTGTTATTGCTCGTTCGTACATGAATCATTTTTCGAGTTTACTGCTCGTTTTGCGTAGTCGGGAACTTTGATGATTTATTCGCGCTATGGGTTGCTTATAGATGGGAATCTTGAATGAAACGCGGGGACAGGTTTTTCTCAACGATTCGAATAATTGATTTCTTAAGCGATTATGAATATTGATAGTTGGGGAGATGGATTATTATTTTGCTACGTAAATAAGTTTTTGGCGCTCATGTTCGTCGGAACAGAGAGCTTATCAATTTGCCCAAATATCTGTAATTTTCGACTTTTTCGATGAATATGGTCTTAAACGATTTGGTTCGACTCACTTTCAAGAATTCGTGGTCAAAATCGATCTGTCCGGCCGGTCCGGCCGTTAACACGATAACTCTCGAACGGAATGAACTAGACAGTTGAAATTTTCAGAATAGGTGTTGGACATAAATATCTCGGTTAAGTTCGTTACTGGGCAGATTCGGCCTCATGGTTTCGGAGTAACAAAAAAAAATTTTTTTTTACATTACTAATGTCAAATCAAATTTTTTCAAGATGCAGTTTCACCATAAAAATCCATTGATATCATTTTCAACTCTAACAAGCTAATACTTTCGAAGATATGATTTTTCAAAATTTCAATGATACATCGTATTTATTTCTGCTCTAGAAGACAAAGTATGATTGAATGCAAAATGACCAATTATAGGATATTATACATATAACCTATATGTCCTTGGATAATCTATAAGATGGTGCAAATATATACTTTGGTAAGTTAATCATATTGGGTTCAAAATATCTCCAGTGAAAACAAAACTGGAATATTGCTTAAGTTTCAATCGATATAATAATATGATCTTAAGAGTAGATTTGAGGAATGAATATCCCGGATGAGTTCGTAATTCAATTTCAATTTAGTTTCTTTTATAATGCATATAATTCCCATCTCCGAGAAACTAGTATTTTCGGAGATATGATTCGTCAAAATTTGAACAAGAGCGGCAAAGCTCCTGTCCACAGGGTTTACCCACTTTTCTTTATTTCTTCGCTAAATCGGTCCAATAACTTTGTCTAGTTTTCAAAATTGATCCGAATTGAAACTTAGTTATCAGTAAAGTTGTAGAATACCAATACGCAATTTTTTTATATATCTTGAGAATCGTATTACTAACAAAAATTAATTTTCCTTAAAAATAAAATTAAAGATTTTCTTAAAAAATTTCATATTTCAGAAACTTTTTGTCAGATTCCCCTAAAATTCAGCACAAACTTTCAAGCCATATTTGATTTTTCCAGTATTTCAAAAAATACAAATCTAATCGAATTGGAATCTAATTGAAAAAAAGTGGGAAAGCCCTGTGGACAGGAGCTTTGGCGCTCTTGTTCAAACGTTGACAAATGATATCTCCGAAAGAATTGGTTTCTCAGAGTTGTGAATGATATAAATGGATTCTTATGATAGAGCTGCATCATAAAAGAAATTAAATTGATCGAGAGTGCCAAAAATTATCAATTCGAGACCACCAGACCGATTCTACCCAATAACGAATATATACAAGTTATTCCTTCCTCAAATCTACTCTGAAAATTATATAATATAGGAAGATAAAATGATATGTATGATTGTATGAACACAGATCATGTAATAATTCATAGAAAGAAAAATGACAGCATTCTGTGAAAACATAGGAGGACGATATATTATTGAAAGTTTGAAAAACCATATCTCCGTAAGTATTAGCTTGTTAGAGTTGAAAATGATATGAATGGATTCTTATGATGAAACTACATGTTGAAAAAATTTCAAATTTGTAATGTAATTTTTTTTTTCGCTATTCCGAAATCCAATTTCGCCCAATAACGAAGAGATATTGTCTAGCTCATTGCGTTCGACAATTATCGTGTTAAGGGCCGGACATAATCGATTTTGACCAAGGATTCTGGATCAGTGAGTCGAACCAAATCGTTTAAGACCATTTTCATCCAAATATCGAAAATTAGAGACATTTGGCGGACAGCACCCTGTTCCGAGGAACAAGAGAGCTAAAAAGGCTTGAAGGTTCATGCAGTATTTCATGAAGGTGTGTGAGGAGTGAATAGTTAGAAGATCATGCGCGCAGAAGCTCCTCACTTTATCAGTGGTTTCCAAGAATTTTGAATATTGTTTTTCGAATCGTTAACTCATAAAATTCTAGAACTAGTTAAATAAATGTTTATTTAAAATTCTATATAGGTTCATAATTATACATAATTGTCATTATGATGATAATAATGCAAACTCGAATAAAAAATCCTTCCGTTGAGCACCCGCTTCAACTGTCCCCTGAACTTATTATGCAGGCACTCGATTACTTAAATCTACTCGATAAAAAATTCGTTGATTTGTTTTTTGTAATTAACTGCTAGTCCGGGCATTATCTAATTAGGAACGAAAAAACTGCTAATCAATAATGTAGAATGACTGATATCCTACGTAGCTGCGCCATTCGTTGCTGAATCAAGTGGAACGAGAGGGTTAAAGCATAAGGAAAGTCTTAATTTTAGGTCTATGACCCCAACATCAACCCTCTCACCAATTAAATATTGATGAAAGATTTTTAACTAGAAATTCATTGAATTTTTGTTTGTATTGCATCAGAATATCTCACCACATCATATTAAAACTTTTCATCGATTATAAAAATATTGCTGTACTATATGAAACTGAGGAGAATATCAACAATTTTTTAAATTACCTTTAATCACCTTTGGCACCTGTTGACGAATTCTTTGTTTTGAACGACAATCTCGAAATCAATCAATATACCGGGTGTCCCAGTTTACATGTTCCAAATGATTATCTCAGCCATTTTAAAAGATAAAAATTTAAAAATTTCATTATTTTCAATTTGTTCAAGGGACCTTATACTGAAAAAACAAAAATTTAATGTTACATTCGCTTTGACCCGAAGTGACTCTGACTTTTTTTTTATCTCCAATAGCACCCTATATATTTTTGGCAACTTTTTAATTCTACTCAAAATTTCTAACTATGTATTACACTTTGTATTTTACATTTGATTTGAGGGAGAAAACGTCAATTGATATTTCAAATCGATAGAATATTTTGTGTAATCTCAATACTGACTTATAATCCGTGTGTACCGATCGATCTATCTTCTAATGGACCGATGCAATGGCCTGCAAGATCTCCAGATTTAACACTACTAGATTTTTTTTGATATTTGAATGATCGTGTGTACCTTCTCCGTCTCCTAATCATTTGGAAGATCTAAAAAACAAAATAAGGAATGCATATAAAGCCCTTAATGCTGAGGTGTTGTGAAGTGTTTCTTCGCGTGAACTATAGTCCACCGAGCTGAAAGATGCGTAGAAGCAGATGGTCAACATTTTTCGAACATATGCTTTAGTTATCATAGGCTATTTTCCCCCTTTTTGGCACTCTTGTTACTGGTAACAGAGTGCTTATCAATTTGCCCAAATGTCTGTAATTTTCGAATTTTTGGATGAAAATGGTCTCAAATGATTTGGTTCAAAGTATCATTCAATGTTTACTAACATTTTTTTTTTAAGAATTTTTTTTTTCTAATTTCACGATCCTCTCTTAATGCTGCAGATTTTGCGCGTAGGCATTCCACAACTAATTGCCAAGTTTCAATTCGAAAAAACAACAAAATTTCAGATGGGTATAACTCCGAAACCCTTCGGCCGATTATGCCCATTAACAAACCTAACCGTTGCATTTGGACGCGCAACTTACCCTGAAAATTGCAAGTAGCTAGCTCTTTCTGTTCGCAAGTTATCGTGGGAACAATCGGCCGACTGGATTGGGCAAAATGATAGCACGCTCTTCTCTAGATCTCTAGAACAAGCATGCAGTACCTGTATGGGTAATTTGAACAAGCGCGCCAAATAACTCTGTACCGAGGAAAAAGAGCGCCAAAAATCAATCCGAATTCTAATTTAAATACGACTTCAACTTCAATTATCCACAACGAGTCAAGATGAAATTGCAGGAGACACAGTCTAGCAATAAACTACTTAGATGCAATAATGCCATGATTACCGTTTTATGTTATTATTAAAACATTTAAAACCATTACTTGTCAGGCGTTTAAATAAACTTCAGCCACGCGCAAGCTGAAGCCGTTTAACGTTTATATCTTTCATACAGATGCAAATGGCGACAGCAGCTAGTGTTGTCACCTATCAGCATCGCCCATCAGATTTATTTTATTCCAGCTCGTGTTTATACTTGATGATCTACTGACCTCAATTTCAACAGCTGATGTCTCTTGAGTACAGTATGTACTGGATATGAATGAGATATTGGGTTTTATAGTTCTTGACTTTCTTAATTTAACTTTTTCTAATTTAATGAAGTGAATCTCGCAAAGGTTAATTACTTTCTACCAAAATATACCTTTCCTGTCTCTTTGTGTCTATATGGACGATTTCTCAACATATGTGAACGATAATATGATGGAAATTAGAGATTTTTTTAAGAGGTTTTCGACTTAATGTTAAGAGCTTTTGCGAGCATGTTCCATTGTATATTCAAGCTTCATACGAAGCAATTTTTTTTGATATATAGAATTTTTTTCAATAAATTTCAATGATTCTTTTGAAATTTTCTTGTGAGAAGATCTTCACATACAATTTCACATACGACTTTATAGTGGTATTCTACAACTAGTTACCAAGTTTCAATTCGATCGGATATGTACTGGTCAAGTCGCTATCTCTTTCCGTTCCCAAGTTATCGTGGCAACGGCCGGCTGGAGAGAATAAAATTTGACCTCGACTTCTTCATTAGAGAATCGAACCTAATCGTTTGAGACCATTTTTGAACTTTACGGCTACGGGAAGTGATCCCGGTACCTTCAGCTTATTAATCAAACATATTAACCTATGCGCTATAATAGATTTATTCATGTACGATAAAAGGGGTATATGAATTCATTTTATTACTTTTACCCTATTTTCAGATTTCTAATTTTTCAGCTTTCTAATTTCTGGAAAATATCATCATTTTACATATTATTCGACGGTTTTTGGCGCTCTTGTTCCTCAGAACAGAGTGCTTATTTTCGAATTTTTGGCTGAAAATGGTATCGAACGATTTGGTTTGACTCACTGATCAAGAATCCGTGGTCGAAATCGATTCTCTCCGGCCGGCCGTTAACACGATAACTCACGAACGGGATGAGCTAGACAGTTGAAATTTTCAGAGTAGGTTTGAGGGATAAATATATCTGTTAAGTTCTTTATTGGGCAAAATTGTCTAATAGTTTCGGAGTCACGAAAAAATTTTTTTTTTTACATTACAACTTTTGAATTAAAATTTATTAAGATGCAGTTTCATCATAAGAATCCATTGTTATCATTTTCAACTCTAACAAGTTAATACTTTCGGAGATATGATGTTTCAAAATTTCAATAATACATCGTATGTTCTATGTATTCATGTGAACACAGAATCTGTCTGTCATCTTTTCTAGCTATTAGAGATTGTCAATTCGTAGTTTGAAAATAGTAGTCTTGGAAAACAAGTATCCTATTCTTGAATTTGTGAATATATACAATACTGTTTTGAAACCAAAAATAATATTGACTGATTGCATATTTAATAATTTATGTATAAATATTGGGGATGATGTTTCAGAAGATTTTTATTCCTAATCTTCACCTTTTGCGTAATTTACCGTTCGAAAACAGTCCGTATCAGCATATTTTTCGTGAAAAATTTAAAACCTCGCCCATTCTAATTCATCCTGATAGATGTCGGATTTTTTGATTGGTCGAAAGAAATTGAAATTCTTCCGAAAAATACCAGCTTTCCTCACTTCAATTTCGAATATAAAAATTTCGAAAAGGAAAATCCCACATATTTTATTGAGCGGCTCGATCTTTCGAAATAAACTCGCGAGCAAGTCCTACTTTGGAGCGTGCATCCATATCACTCTACTTTTCGACTACTATCGATTTTGTCATGATTTGAGGTCCGGACGTGAACAAAATTTCCCTCGTAAATCCTTCGAAAATGGTAATAGATATTGAAAAAGAAGGATTTAAAGTATCAGACAAAAATCTCTCAAAAACGGCTTGACTGATATGCAGGGAATTTTCCGTGTGTGTTTGAGGGGGTCTCAGGGTGCTTTTGATTTGAGAAATTTCAATGATCTTTTTATTTTATTGGGACAACAGCAAATAGAGCAATGAAAAAACGAAAATATTGAAATATGTATAAACTCACGTTAAATTATGTTGATATACATACTTATAATCATAATAATAATGATACATTCTTATGAGATTTCGAGAGACATTTCAAGAAGTCAATCAAATAAAAGACATATTCTTGCTTTTCAGCAATTTTTAATTTGACATTTCTTAAACTATATTTACAAGGGGAAATATACAAGAAATAATCGCTTACATTAAGGATTTTACATTAGTGCCTGATCTTTGGGATCTTATCTAAAAAATATAACATTATAAAGCTCATGAGAGCTATCATGAGATGTGTGGAAGAATGTAACATTTTTTCTTGAGGTATTTCGAATCCGAGGGGGAAACCGCTGACAAGAATTTTTACACCAGAATTCCAACTCAGCCGGAAAGTCATTGGAATTCAATAGGAATTCATTAGGAATTCAATAGGAATTCTTTTGAAATTCTGTTGGAATTCTATATTATTGTACACCAGAATTCCTAGCGGTTTGCCCCACAGTTAAAACCAACTATTTGGAGCTGTATACATGATTCTCCGATAGGTGTCGCACTCTAACATCAATCTAACTCAATCAAGGAATTCTCAATAATTCAATAGGAATTCCATGGGATTCAATAGAAATTCCAGAAATTCTACAGTAATTCCAGGAGTTCAATAGGAATTCCTCGGAATTCAATAGAAATTCCATGGAATTCTACTTTCTTGTACACCAGAATTCCTAGCGGTTTACCCCTCGTTCGTATCAAATAAAAGACATATACTCCTCAGATGGGATGAGGAATTTCAGCCGTTCTTGTTATCGTTTTAGATAACGATCTTCCTGCAGGATGAGATGATGGTATAATTTATGTTTAATTTTGATGTTGGTGTTTTCCGCCGTGGTTGTACCGAGATATTGTGTTTATTCCAGTTTCTTCGTCGTGTATTTGTAAAATTTTATTGTCTGATTTTTAATTATGTCGTGTCTTCGATTTCAGTGAATCTTGGTTTATTTAAAATTATGCGGAGGAATTTATTTTGGATTATCTGTAACTTTTTGAGAAATGCATTCGATACGTTGCTCCTTATAGCGTTCGCAGATAAAAACACTGGTCTGAAACCTTGATTATAAATTGTAAGTTTTGAATTCCGGCTTAGCTAACTATGCTTGTTCAGTATTCTGAGAAGTTCGAGGGGTATCAGATCATCGAATATCGAAAAATAAAAATTATCAGAAAATTGAAATCCACCATCTTCCACTGAGTCATTCAATATCGTCAATGAACCTTAACTGAAGCAGAAATAAACTGGATAATCATCACACAGATCCCTAAAAATACAATGATGAGGCGTGAAGTCGACACGCATCCATTTTTTTAGACAACCTTTCTTGAGAACCTGTCACCTTTCAGAACCCATTGTACGATTTGCCAACCCCGGCTCTCATCGTCTTCTTATCTCCTGCTTTCCCTTCCAATCAACCCGATTGAATGGAAACCGATACATATTTTTCCCTATGGTATCAACTTACATCTATCATGGCGCCAGAAAGGTGTGAAGTCGTGTAACACACGAAACGACAAGACAAATCCTTAACTGGAAGGACGCACCGGCGTATCAAGAGTGTGTTCATCTGCACCATTCGAAAGTTTCAAGTGACCACCATATGCTGCTATCATAGTCCAGTAAACAGGGGTTTTTTGAATGCAAAAGGTGGGGCAGTAGCAATTTACAGATTTTTTAGTTTGTTGTTGAGCTCGATGCCCTAATGAAAAATCCAAATTTTTGACCTCGAGTCGCATGCGCTCGAGACGCCATCTTGGATTTTAGGTACAAAAATTTGGTTCTTTGATAATAACTCAAAAACGGTTTATGACAAAAGAAATTAATTCGAATTCACCATGGTAAATTCGATTAAGAGTGTCCAATACAGGAGATTGGACAATTGAACATAGGCGCAAAAGCTCCTAACTTCACGTCAGTGCTTGAACCATTTTTTTTTTCATAATTTTTTTTTAATTTTCTTGGGGTACGGTTGTTATAAAATTTTAAACACGTCTGTATGTCGATATTCTACTTACAACTAGATCCAAGCTTCAATACGATCGAATCTATATTTTTTGAGTTATCGAGGAAATAATATACCAGGTGGGTATAACTCTTAAACCGTTAGACCGATATGCCCCTAATCTAACTTACCATTCCCATTCGGTTACGCAACATACCCTGAAAACTACAATTCCCGATCTCCTTTCGTTAGAACGTTATCAAGGCAAATGTCACCCATCCATCTACTAAACTCACACAAGGCTGCTCGAATCTCCAACAATATATATCCGATCATGTTCAAACTTGGAACTTGGTAGTAGAGTTAGGTTTTGAAGACTCTCACAATTTTAGCGATTTCGGACGAATACTTACTAATTATAGAATTTTTTAAATAATTTTCAATGATTTTCAAACATTTTCTAGTAATACGAACCTCACGAAATATCGTAAGAATTTCCGCGATGGCATTATAAAACTAATAACCATGTTTGAATTTCATCGGTTTTGTATTTTTTGAGTTATTGACGAAATAACAAACAAATTTCAGATGGTTATAACTCCAGAACTATTTGGCCAATTTTGCCTATAAACAAACTCAAATGTTCCATTCAGATGCACAACGTAACCTGAATATTTCAAGTCCCTATCTCTTTCCGTTCTCAGGTTATCGTGACATGAAAAATATTTTTTAATGATTTTTTTTTTATTTTCTACTGATGCGATTCTCACAAAATTTCTCAAACGTGCCTAAGTTCATAACCAACAACTATTCACTAAGTTTCAATTCGATCGGATTTATATTGGTTGAAAATAAAATCATTACTCTGAAACCATTCGGCGGATTACGACTATTAACGAACTTGTACGTCGTATTGGGATGCGCCATCTAACCTGAAAATTTCAGGTCACTATCTCATTCCGTTCTCAAGTTATCGTGGCAACAGACAGCCGACCGGCCGGACAGAAACAAATTTGACCTCGAATTCTTCATCAGGTAGTCGAACTCAATCGTTTGAGACAAATTTCGGTCAAAAATTCGAAAATTACAGAAATTTTGGCAAAATGATAACGCGATGTTCCTCAGAACATACGCTCAAAAGTGGGAAAGCCCTGTGGACAGGTGCTTTGACGCTCTTGCTCAAACTCTGACAAATCATATCTCTGAAAGTATTGGTTTTTTAGAGTTGGGAAGGATATCAATGGATTCTTATAATAGAACTGCATTATAAAGGTAATTAAATTCAAATAATAGTTTATTTTTCAAGATTAAAAAATGAACAATATGCAATGCTTCAATGCTGTAATGCTTCAAAAAGTGTAATTTGAAAAAAAAAACAAAAAGGCCAAAAATTATTCATCCGAAACCACCCAACTACCCAATAACTAACTTATCCGAGATATTTATTCCTCAAACCTACTGTGCAAATTATATTATATCAATTGAAACTTAGCTAATATTCCAGTTTAGTTTTTACTGGAGATATTCTGAACGCGATTTTATTAACTTACCAAAGTATATATTTCCATCATCATATTGACTATCCAAGAGCTATCTATCTACTAGAGGTGAGGTTGTCTCGTTGGTCATTTTGCATTCAATCATACTTTGTTTTTTAGAACAGGAGGCATTTCATATCAAGAATTTTGAATAGAACTAGAAATAAATATGACATCATACATAAGTATAACATGTCTCTTATCTGTAGACAGAGACAATACCTTATATTTCTCTTTGACATGACAATCACAGAACATTAATATATGACAATGATGACACACAGAATATACCTTACCTGGGGTATATTCTGTGTGATGACATATATGAACACACATACTCAGATTCATAGATACGGACATTAATTTTTGATGACAGCATTCTGTGAAATCATAGACTTACGATTTAATGTTGGAGTTTTGAAAAATCATTTCTCCTAAAGTATTAGCTTGTTGGAGTTGAAAATAATATCAATGGATTCTTATGATGAAACTGCATCTTAAAAAAAATAAACTTGAAATTTGTAATGTAAAAAAATTTTTTTTTCGTTATTCCGAAACCATCAGGGCAATTTTGCCCAATAACGAACTTAACTGAGATATTTATTTCCCAAACCTACCCTGAAAATTTCAACTGTCTAGCTCATTCCATTCGAGAGTCTACGGCCAGCCGGACAGAATCGGTTTTGACCACGAATTATTGATCAGTGAGTCGAACTATTTTCATCAAAAAATTCGAAAATTAAAGATTTGGGCAAATTGATAAGCACTCTGTTTCGAGGAACAAGAGCACCAAAAATCACTACTACCCCACCTATTGCTTATCAATTTGCCCAAATGTCTGTAATTTTCGAATTTGTGGCTGCAAATGGTCTTAAACGACGGTTCGACTCACTGATCAAGAATCCGTGGTCGAAATCGATTCTGTCCAGCCAGCCATCAACACAATAACTCTCGAACGAAAGGAGTTAGAGGTTTGAAACTTTCAGGGTAGGTTTGGAGCCGAAATATCTCGGATAAGTTCGTTAACACTCGATTTGTAAGAAATTTGTTATCAAATTGTAGAAAAGTGACTTTTATATGCATGCGTAGTTTTGTATTGATCGGGTTACCGTGAAGTGTCCAAAAAAATTATTAAAATTTTTCATTTTTGTTTCTACAATAACTCTCGAACAGAATGAGCTAGGCAGTTGAAATTTTCAGAGTAAGCTTGGGAGATAAATATCTCGGTGAAGTTCTTTATTGGGCAAAATCGGCTCGATGGTTTCGGAGTAACGAAAAAAAAATTTCAACTCTAACAAGGTAATACTTTCGGAGATATGATTTTTCGAAATTTCAATAATGAATCGTACTTATATGTTTCCACTATGTTTTCACAGAATGCTGTACCTACTTAATTATTCTATATATGAATTATTATATGATCCGTGTTCTTACATTTCATCTTATTTTCCTATGAGAGATAAATGTTGAAGTTATTTCTGGTTCGTTATTCTTGATATAATATACACCTCGTGTTCTAGAAAACAAAGTATGATTGAATGCAAAATGACCAATTAAATAACCTCAGCTATCGTATAATTATAAGGATGAGATGATATTATACTTTTAAGGTGATAATATAAAGCCCGTGGATAATCCATATGATGTTGGAAATATATTTCATGATGTAGTTCTATCGTAAGAATCCATTTATATCATTCTCGGAGACCAATAATTTCGGAGATATGATTTGTCAAAGTTTGAACGAGAGCGCCAAAGCTCTTGTCCACAGGGCTTTCCCACATTCTGATACCCACGTACTGGACTAAAATCCTTAACTGGAAGAACGCACCGATGTATCAAGAGCGTCATGTGTTCAACTGCACCACCATTCGAAAGTTTCAAGTGACCACCATCTGCTCCCATAAGCCGACAACATTCAATTTCCACAAAATTCATTTTTCTCTTCTACTCAAAGAGCCTGATTGTGCACTGGAATTTCTGAGGTTGTTTATTAGAACCGCGCCGAA
The DNA here is from genome assembly GCA_937662695.2 of Halyzia sedecimguttata. NCBI lineage: Eukaryota > Metazoa > Arthropoda > Insecta > Coleoptera > Coccinellidae > Halyzia > Halyzia sedecimguttata. The sequence continues at coordinate 83,241,810 of OW569414.2, read as the reverse complement.
GAACGTAATTTGATACCTTCGGGAATGATGAATGAATGAATATTGAATTATCTATGCTGCCAGTGAGTGAACTGCTATCCCCGCGTTTTTAGCGGCACCACAAAGGCGATCTTCAACAAAGCGGAATGAAAAAAAGCGGCCCAACTTGTTGGATATTTTGTTAAACATATACCTTGTACGTAATACAAGATAGGAGGAACTTGTTTAATGGGCTAAGCGCGCTCTTCCATTTTATTGGAAAATGGATCTGCCTAGTTAACTTTTAACATCGGCAGTGTGGGCATTGGCGTTCGTACAAAGGTATTCAGAAAAATATGAAAAAGCACGGACGTGAAGTCTGTACTCTTGAATTGGATGATGAGTGCTTCAAGCTCAGTGGGTAGAGCGAACCGGATATATATTCAGATGGTAGTGGCCACCATTTATTGTTGGGTTAAAAATTAAAATTGTTGTACCTAAGCTAGTGGAAGGATACAGTTGAAAAGCCTACACAGAACACAACTGACTCTCCTAAGTCACACAAGCTCCTAGTAGCTTCTGAGGGGTTTCCTTGGGGAAGAACTGGGAGGATCAGTATAACCATAATTATGCCATTACCAAGCGTGCCAGAGCAGATTGACCTCACGTCAGTGCTTTTTTTAACTTTTTGTATTTCCTTCATATTGAAGTCAATCTGCATTGGCGTGCTTGCTAATTACATGATTATGATTATACTGACCCCCTTAGGTCTTCCTCATGGAGACCCTTCAGAAACTACTTGGAGCTTGTGTTTGGACAGTCAGTTGTGTTCTTTGTGGGCTTTGTTACTGTATCCTTGCGCAGGTTTGACCCAACAATGAATGGTGACCACTACCGTCTGACTAGATCTCCGATTCTCTGTATCCACTGAGCGTGAAGCACTATCAGTTCGTCCAAATGTATGTAATGTTAGAATGGCGAGAATGGCCTCAAAAGATTAGTTCCGACTCACTGCTGAACATCCAAAACTTGATTCTGTCAGCACTATTAAGCTTGAACGCAATGAGTTAGACAGTTGAAATTTTCAGAGTTGGTTTGGAGTCCAGCTTCGTTAATGGACAAAATTCGTCGAGTAGATTCGAAATTATAGACATCTGAAATTTTGTTATCAGTAGTAATATCACTAGTGACTGGATTTTCGCGATAAGTCTGTCGACTTATTTCTTAACGAAACTGAGTTGCATGAAAACACCACGGGTCCGAAGGACGAGTTGTGCTTTCTCCAAGCAACTCAGTTGAGTTAAGAAATAAAAGACAGACTTATGAGATAAATTAAGTCACGAGTGATATTTCATTAGACTATTTCACGAACAAAATGACTCATGTTGACGTCTGTAATTTATATTCATCATTTGTCAAACAGTCCGTATCCATGGTGTAGTCGTTGAAAACAGCAAAGTTGTAAGACCATCATAATTCAAAGACAGTTGATGTTTTCGCGGTAACACGAGCTGTCTTTGGCCTGTGGTTGGTCAGATTTTGATAGGACTGAAATAGTCAATACAATAATTGATTGTCGATATGAAAAGACCACATGTAGGGTCTTATCGCTGTAATCCAGAGGCGATTGGACGAAATTTGACACATGACGCAAAGTTAAGTAATTTGATTGATTGCTATATTTAGTAGAAAATTATCAAAGTAATAATTTTTATTTTTTTAGTATTTATGGTGTTTTTCTCTGTTTGTGTGAGAAAACCCAGAAAGGAATCATTTAGTAAATTATTTGTTGATTCTGTTGAAAACAGTTGCCCCGAATCAGCTTCACACAAGATTGTGATGCGTCAAGAAATATTTGAAATTTTAATTGAACGAACTAAAGATTTTGGAAATATTTCAGGAAATTTCAAAAGTATACCAGCTTCTCATATATTTTAGACGTAAAAATAATCCGCGTGGTGACTTAGCACAAAGGTTTGGGATATCTCAAGGTCCAGCAACTAATGTCAATATGACATATATACAAATGTTCTGCATGAAATTCTAGTCAAACAATTAAATTGAATCTTATGCAAAATCTCTCAAAATGTTGGTTAACGACTAACGTATGGTCAACAAATTTTGAAAGCACTATTAAAAAGTAGTGTAGCTATTTTATTCCTCTTTAGGCTTCTACTAATACGCCCGAATCACGACTGAGAATCACGAGAGACTAGCTGGTCTCTGAGTGAGGACGTTTGCCGTTTCCATGGTAACCGGCGATGCCACTGGGCGATCGAGATTCAGCCCGGCAGAATGCGGACGCTCATAGTGTACCTTGTCTATGCGTTCGCTTAACGCAAATGTAATTATTGTGAAACATAGATGGTCGCTAGGTAAAAATGTTTCAATTTGAATTGAATCCAGTTTGAAGCGCACGAATATGAAATATACAAATTAATTGTTTATGTATGTACATTGCCGGAAACCGAAAAGTGAACGACCCCACAGATCATATTTGGCTATTTTTAGTCGATTAATTGAGGCTTTGACACAGAACAGCTCTATTCTGTGGTTTTGCATTGCTAGTCCATGAACCCAAACGCTTCGCAGGTTCATTTAAACCAGGGGTCGGCAAGTAATTTGAAGTGGAGTCCGAATACTTTGAGTAAATTGCTGCGACGTCCAGGCCTACACTATAATAACAATTAGGTATCTAGACTAGACTTAGTTTCGGTCGCTGTATTTCTGGTGAAATACTAGAAACTCATTGATAAAAGTAATGATTTCGTATCATTCGCATCAGATATATGCTCCCAAACATTTTCTATGGATTCCCATAATTCTTAGGCATTCGCTGGTGTGAAATTCTGATTATTCATTAGTTTCACCATATGCCTCCAAATATTTTCCTTAGGGTTCATGTCCAGACTTTTTCCTGCATCCATTGTCTTACTATATTCGAAGTGTGAATAGGACAATTATCATGCTGAAATATAAAGTTTTCAGGGAACACCTGTGTTACCGATGGTATCATTACATTTTCTTATATTTCTTTGTAATGTTCGCCTGCTAAGCTCCTATCTGTTTTCCAGCAAACACCTGTTCCATAGATGCTTTCCCAAGCCCACGCACACACTGAAAATCGATCACTACTTCTTACAGAGTGGACGTGATCCTCTCTCTTCTCTCTCCCCTGCAATATCTTCATTTCAATGTTCTTATGTTAAGAATGTCTTCGTTGCTGGAGAATAGTTTTTTAAGTCACCTTCATTGATTCTTTTTCACGCTGTTCTTACGGATCCAGGGAAATCAGTGAACTGACATGCTTCAACAGCAGTTGCGAATGGATGCTCCTTAATATAATTGATAAGCGCATTGTCTTCATTTCGATCAGATATTCTTCTAATTCCAACTCGGATCGGACGGTGAATGCGCCCTTCCTGCCGGCGTCGCCTCAAGTGGTAATACAAGTTTTACTGATATTTAAGGCTTCTGCTGTCGCATTTAGCGACCAATTCTCCTCCAGTATAGCAATTGTCCACATTTTGTCACCATCGTTTAAATTTCGGAGCATCTTATAATTATTTTCGTTTATTTGAAACTACCCCAATAAATTCTGACGTTTTCGTTGTTAACGACTGCTCAATATAGCCATAGAAATACATGGATGTAGCCATGTTTACAATAGGAAAAAGAATCGTTCACATTTTGGTTTCCGCCATTGTACGTCATTTTTCTAGGGAGGGGGGCGACCCGCAGCACTCCCTCACCAGCCACCCCTGGTTATAATATCGAGTATTTTGTGTTACTTCTAACAAAATTCTTCCATAAACCATGTTGCGTAATAACGAACGAAACTGCAGATCGCGCCACCTGTGATTTCGGCGATAATTCGGAATAAAACGTAAAACGCTAACTGTCAGGGCGAATTTCACGTTCTCACGGCACATAAGCCGTCATTTTTCGAATCTTAAATTCCGAGATTTTATGATTACGATATCCAATAACGAAACAGCTTATATTTCAGTTTTATTACTGGTGCTACTGCAACGATATTGCAGCCATAAAGCCGGCCGGCAGTTCGATCCATTGTTTCAACATGGTCGATGAAAGGCAGACTGTCCAATCTTGATTGACGACTATAGTTGAATTTTTAATTTCTACCATTGTCCCGGCGAGCTGCATCTGCGAAAGCGACATGCTTCTGATATCGACATCCAGCAAAGTTTTGTCTCTCCGTCTGACGTACAGACGACGTCCGCATTATTCCTTTTTCCAATTCTACCGATGGAAAAAAGAAAGTAGAGTAGCTATTTCATTCCTCTCTGGGCTTCTACTAATACGCCCAAATCATGACTCAGAACCACGTGAGACTAGCTGGTTTCTGAGTGAGGACGTTTGCCGTTCCCATGGTAACTGGCGATGCCGCTTGGGCGATCAAGATTCAGCCCGGCAGAGTGCGGATGCTCAAAATATGCCTTGTCTATGCGTACGCTTAACGCAAATGTAATTATTGTGAAATATAGATGGTCGCTAGGTAAAAATGTTTTAATTTTAATAGAATCCACGAAAATGAAATATACGAATTAAATGTTTATGTCTGTACGTCATTTTTCTAGGGAGGGCGGTGCCCCACAGCCCTTCCCTACCAGCCGCCCTGGGTTCTTAGCCTTGCGTTCTGAAATTGCAGGCATTACTGCCCACAGTTAGCACTTTCGGAATGATTTTCAGAGACAGTAATCTCAAACTGTTGTTAATTTTCGGAACGTTCGAGCAGTAACTAACGAACCTTTGAACGAAGGAACAACATAACAGGGTATCTAGAAAAGTGGCGCGCAATGATTGCCAGTGAGTTTCAGTAATATCGAAGCGTCCTAATTTACTGCACAGTACTGTTCAGGAATATCGGAACGCAATCTTTATCGAGTGTTTTGTGTTACTTGACACAATTCTTCCATATAGCAAGTTGCGTAATAACGAACGAAACTGCAGATCGCGCCCCCTGTGATTTCGGCGATAATTCGGAATAAAACGTAAAACGCTAACTGTCATGGCGAATTTCACGTTCTCACGGCACATTCGCCGTCATTTTTCGAATCGTAAATTTCGCGATTTTACGATTTCGATATCCAATAACGAAACAGCTTATATTTCAGTTTTATTACTGGTGCTACTGCAACGATATTGCAGCCATAAAGCCGGCCGGCAGTTCGATCCATTGTTTCAACATGGTCGGTCAAAGGCAGACTGTCCAATCTTGATTGACGACTATAGTTGAATTTTTAATTTCTGCCATTGTCCCGGCGAGCTGCATCTGCGAAAGCGACATGCTTCTGATATCGACATCCAGCAAGGTTTTGTCTCCTCGTCCGCCGTACAGACGACGTCCGCGTTATTCCTTTTTCCGACTCTGCCGATGGAATTTCAGATGTATTTTAAATTTGATATCCGATTGTTCTTCGGGCGACACTGTTATTTGCGATTTGATGAGAGAAGTTTTAATCTTTCCGACATGACGCACGAAAGGGTTTGACAACGGGAATCTGAAACAAATATTTATTACTTTTCGTCCCAGAGATACCCGCTGGAATATTATTTCCTGCTTTTGACGAACGGCAACAATCGACAGATTGATTAAAACGGGGCTGATGGGAAACGCGGGGGAATCCTTTTTTGCTTACGGTTCGGCGGAAATAGCGTTTCTATGGACAACGATGACTCGACGGTCTTGATGAGTCTTTGAGCGATTTTGTGAGGAAACGGTCGGATTGAAATCTTCTGGTACGTTTGCAGAGGAAGATCAAGGAAGATACAATATGAGACCGCATAACAGGATTTTCAACAATCTTGATATTGATTATTCTGTATGTGTGTATGTGACTGAACTCCTCCTAAACGACGTGGTCGATTTTGATGAAATTTTTTGTGTGTGTTTGAGTGAGTCCCTTTATGGTTTAGAATATCAATCAGACCCCGTAGTAGGAGTCGTAATCAGGTTATAGAATATTAGTGTTTTTTTTCAATACGAACTGGCGGATGCGATGACTCAGTTATTACCAGTTCGTATGGCAATTTAACATTCGTTATTTATTATTTATTTTAAGTTCAGTGCGTATAAGCAAGCAAAAATAAAGTTTATGGCATATTATATTAAAGGGTAATTAATGTGTCAAGGGTTTTGAAATGTAATTAAAATCATACCTTCATTGTGGGATTCATTAGCTGCATTATGGAAGTTAATAAATTAAAGAAGTTACAAGCACTAAATATCGTACGGACACAGAAATGTCAGTCATTTATTGAATTTGCCTTCTTTGAAAACAGAAAATCGTACAATAACAATGTCGAAACGGAAAGATTAAATTATCACTCTTATGTAAAATGCTACCCGGTATATCGAAAATTCGAATATAAAAAAAAATGGGTTCAAGCCATGTGGACAGGAGCTTTCTGGCGCTCTAGTTCAAACAGACAAATTATATCTCCGAAAGTATTGGTTTCTCAGAGTTGGGAATTATATCAATGTATTCATATGATGGAACTGCATCATAAAGGAAGTTCAATTCGAATGATAGTTTATTTATCAAGATTAAATGAGCAATCATGAGAATGAGAACTGCACCATGGAAGAAATCAAATTAAATCTGTCCAATTTTGCCCTATAACGAACTTAACCGAGATATTCATCTCCCTAACCTACTCTGAAAATTTCAACTACCTAGCTCATTCCGTTCGAGAGTTATATCTATGTCTATGGATGAAAAGAAGTCTCACTACTCTCAGATCTCTTACTTCATGTTCCGTTCCGAAATGTAAGACTTTTCTGAGAAAAACTAATTTCGGAGCAAACAACTGAGATTTTTCTCACTTCGCTCACAATTCTTCGATTGATTAGATAATGACATGTCTCAGGAAAATAAACTGACATTATGACAATTCATACATAGAATAATTATATCATTGTGTGACAACGTTGAAATACGATTTATTATTGAAATTTTGAAAAATCATACTCCGAAAGTATTAGTTTGTTAGAGTTAAAAATGATATCATTGGATTCTTATGGTAAAACTGCTTATTGAAAAAAATTTAATTTTGACTTTGATTTGTGAAAAAAAAATTTTTTTTTCGTTACTCCTAAACCGTCTGTCCGATTTTGCCCAATAACAAACTTAGCCGAGATATTTATCTTCCAAACCTACTCTGAAAATTTCAACTATCTAGCTCATTCCGTTCGAGAGTTATCGTGCCTACGGCCGGACGGCCGGACCGGCCGGACCGGCCGGACAGAATGATTTTCGATCACGGATTCTTGATCAGTGAGTCGAACCAAATCGTTTAAGACCATTTTCATCGAAAAATTCGAAAATTACAGACATTTGGTCAAATTGATAAGCACTCAGTTCTGAGGAACTAGAGCGCGCCAAAAAAAAAGTTACATAACAAAATGTCATTATTTTTTCATGCAAAATCACCCCCTTAAGGTTATTAAGTTTATTAATACGGGGGAAGATTCCGAGAGTAGTCCCGGAGTTAACTCTCTAGGCTATGAAAGTCGTATAGAAATCTGTCACGAGAGGGTCAGCCTTCGTGTTAACCCCTCAAAAACAGTTATTATACCGTTCACACTCAAAAGGAACTTGGAGGGAATGGAAGCCCCCTAACTCATGGGTGTGCAACTAAACCTGGCTAATGAGGTACTGTATCTAGGCATTATACTTGATGCAAAGCTAACCAGGAACGCACAAATCTCAGCAACAGTTGCCAATGGAAAGAAAACCCTCATGATTGTTCGCAGGGCAATTGGCAAAACATGGGGCTTGAGCCCGTTAATCAGGGTGGATTTTCACTGCTATATTGAGGCCCTCCCTCTCATATGCTAGTGCTGTGTGGTGGATAAACATGAATCAGAGCAGGGGTGACAAAGAGCTGGAGAACGTTCAGAGACTGGCTTTGATTTGATTTGTGTTACAAGGAGCAATGAAAATTACTCCAACTGCGGTTATGGAGCTTCTCGCAGAACTTCCTGCCTTTCACCATCTGGTGAGGGCTGAAGCGAGGCTGGGGATATGCTGCAGCTAAACGGTATCTGGAGGCAAAGATCATACTGGATTGGCGGACTTATTAGTCACCGGATCCTGAACATGGTGAGCGACTATACTCCAGTAATTCACAAATTTAATCCTTCCTTCAAACTTGGGCTAAATCCCTCCGCGGAGGGCGAGAAAAAACCGCACAGTGAACTAAAATGGTTAACGGACGGTTCAGTGATGGGCGGATGATCTGGAGCTGGAGTGTATGGGGCTGCACCCAATGTCAGCATTTCGATATCTCTTGGGCAATGCACCACTATAGTCCAGGTGGAAGTGGTAGCCATCACGACATGTGTCTTGGAGAATATTCGCATGGGCTATTCCAATAGGAACATTCGAATTCTCTTGGACAGTCAGGCACCACTTAAGGCAATAGCCAACTGGAGAATTAATTCCAGGCTTGTGTTGAAATGCCGACAGCACCTGGAAACCTTGGCTGCCAGAAAACGAGTTGAGCTCAGGAGGGTGGTTGAAGGGAATGAAGGAGCTGAGGCACTCGCTAGTAAGGGCTGGGCTATCCCCCTCTTCGGGCCAGAGCCGGGAATAGGGGTGACCAAATCAGATGTGCTAGGCGTAATTGAAAAATGGGTTCAAGCCCTGTGGACAGGAGCTTTCTGGCGCTCTAGTTTAAACAGACAAATTATATCTCCGAAAGTATTGGTTTCTCAGAGTTGGGAATTATATCAATGTATTCTTATGATAGAACTGCATCATGAAGGAAATTCAATTCAAATAATAGTTTATTTATCAAGATTAAATGAGCAATCTGAGAATGAGAACTGAACCATGGAAGAAATCAAATTAAATCTGGCCAATTTTGCCCAATAACGAACTAAACCGAGATATTCATCTCCCTAGCCTACTCTGAAAATTTCAAATACCTAGCTCATTCCGTTCGAGAGTTATTGTAGAAAAACTTTTTTTAAATTTTCAAAATTTCTTTTTGACACTTTGCGGTAATCTGGTCAATACAAAACTTCACATGGGTATAAAGGTCATGATTCTACAATTTGATGCTAAATTTCAGATAGATCGAGTGATCGGTTTCGGAAATATTCATACAAAATATTTTTACTAAAATCGGCCATAACTCCGAAACCGCTTGATGGATTTCGCCCATTAACGAGCTCGTCCGAGATATTTACGCTCCAAACCCACCTTGCAAATTTCAATCCGCTAACTCCTTTCGTTCGAGAGTTATCGTGCATACGGCCGGCCGGACAGAATCGATTTCGACCTCGGATTCTTGATCAGTGAGTCGAACCAAATCGTTTGAGACAATTTTCAGCCAAAAATTCCAAAATTACAGACACTTGGGCAGATTGATAAACACTCTGTTCCGAAGAACTAGAGCGCCAAAAAAACAAGTTTCGTATGACAATTGCCCAAAACAGGTTTAAAGTACCTACAAATAGTAGATATTCCATAAAACATGTATAATACGAAAGAAGAGAAGTAATAATGAAAAATTACCTTGTTATCGATCAAAAATTTCCTGATCTACGTTCACCAAATTTTCTCCTCTCTCGAACTACAGAATTATGCTTTCAATATTTACGTAATATTTTCAAACATTTTTGGGTGAGGTCCCCGTTGTATCGCTAAAATACGAGTATTTCAACCCCAATATTTTTGAAGTTATAATATTCCCTTCCGTCAGTCCCGTCATAAATTGAGAGAACTGAGCATTCTAAGTCTATCGATGAAAAGCAGTCTCACTACTCTCAGATCTCTTACTTCAAGTTCCGTTCCGAAATGTAAGACTTTTCTGAGAAAAACTAATTTCGGAGCAAACAACTGAGATTTTTCTCACTTCGCTCACAATTCTTCGATTGATTAGATAATGTCATGTCTCAGGAAAATAAGTTGACATTATGACAATTCATACATAAAATAATTATATCATTCTGTGACAGCGTAGAAATACGATTTATTATTGAAATTTTGAAAAATCATATCTCCGAAAGTGTTAGACGTTAGAATTAAAAATGATATCATTGGATTGTTATGGTAAAACTGCTTATTGAAAAAAATTGAATTTGGAATTTGTTTTGTAAAAAAAAAAAAATTTTTTTTGTTAGTCCAAAACCATCTGTCGGATTTCGCCCAATAACGAACTTAGCTCAGATATTTATCTCCCAAACCTACTCTGAAAATTTCAACTGTCTAGCTCATTCCGTTCGAGAGTTATCGTGCCTACGGCACGGATTCTTGATCAGTGGGTCGAACCAAATCGTTTAAGACCATTTTCATCGAAAAATTCGAAAATTACAGACATTTGGCCAAATTGATAAGCACTCAGCTCCGAGGATCTAGGGCATCAAAATGGATCCTTGCAAAGCACACTCGGTACTGGAACAAAACTTCGGGTCACCGCCATAGTAAGTTAATGATGGGGTAGCCCTGTCCCTCACTAACTAAAGAAGTCCTGCTACTGAGTAGGAGTAAGCTCAGGGCAGTATCATGTACACGGACACTGTACCTTGAGAAAGCACCTGAACAACATGGGGATTATCTGGGAAGACCATGTTTGTAGGAAATGTGGAGAGGCAGACGAAACTGCCTCACATGTCATATTTGACTGTCCAGCCCACACACGATAGAGACCTCACTATGGGGGCGACGACACGAACCTGAAACCGTGCGAGGAGCCTAGTCAAGGGCCTAATCCTACATGCCAGGAAAATGGACCTTATTTAGGTAATACACCGACAAGGCAGTGTGGATGTTACATGAGACCTATATAATATCCGTAGTGCAGGACTTAGGTCGCTTGAGTAAACCAAAGCTGCAGGGGAAGGACTAATAGACCCTATGGCAGCTAGCAAGCCGAGCACAAGGGCGTTATCCATGAGACCCTTCAAGATAATAGTAGACCTACCGAGGTGCAACAGGTCTCTCTAGGCTGCAGTACGGGCAGCTCGCTCAATTGGCATCGATCTAATACAAACAAACAAACCACCTGAAGTTTATCTCACTTATTCACCAACATTCTGTACAAGAACAATCCAAATAAATTATGCATTCCTCAAGGAGTTCATCGGAATAATCTGCAACTGCAACGAACATGTCAGTCCGACGGAAGTATGAATTGCATTCCCAAGAGTGCAATTTTTTCCGTTGCAACGTTTTGTCCAATTTTAATTTTCTTGATAAACGAACATCTCTCCGCCGAGAATGATTTATTTGGACAACCGTTAGTTGCATGGATTATCCTCCATGGGAGAATAAATTGTTGAAAAATATTCAGTTATTTAAAAAACACCTACGTGCAGCAAACAATATAGAATTCTATTTTAGCTTTCGAGAAAAATAAATAATTACCTAAGGAGAGCTCTTTATCTCGATCATATTCTATTGAAAATCTGCATAGCACAGGAAATAAACAAGAAAATAGCGTTTTCGCTTAATTATTTCACAATGGATAATGGACTTCGTTAATTGGGAATTACCGGGAGTATTTCAGTAGTTCTTAATTCCTGCATTGATAACAGAATAGAATACCTGTGTCTTGAATGGGAATTGACCAGTCATCATCATTACCGATCCTGAATTGCCTTGGATTCTCTCGAGAACGAATTAAACGTTAACTCTTGAGTTTTTGTGAGGTATTGATGGATTGATACTTTGTTAGCTTGGGAAAGTTAATGAACCGAAGCTTTTCATATGGATTCATTTCTAAACAAGGAGCTGTGCGAGTGTTTCGTTAGATTTGTTCACTCCATCAGTTTTATTTTTTTGCGTGTTCATACGAGAGGACTGTTGCATCGAAATACTTTGCAACTTTTCACTTTTCAAATAAATTACACTACACGCAAAACGTGAAAAGTTGCAAAGTAATTGGTTTTCCAATAAGAGGTGTTATTTTGAATAGCCCGATATTTCGGTAGCTATGTCACTTTTGAAGCTGTCATTTTTTGACAATTGACGAGTAGAAACTACGCCATTAATAAAAATGGAACGATACACGCTTCAAGAACGCATTGAAATTATTAAAATTCACGGTTAATTTGCAGTTTAACGCCCCCTCACCGTGAAAGTTGTTGAAGCGTGTACCTTTCCATGATTGAATGGTAGACATTGACAAATACAACTGTCAACGTCACAAATCAAAAATGGCTGCCATGCAAGGGTAATGTCAATTTGAAAATGGGGTGGGACCTGTTATCACCGACTATTTTGCAATTGTTCAAATTTGCAGATGTGCTGAAAGTAAACACAAACACGTTTTACGTAGCACTGGTTTTTAACTATTTGGTAGGTAAAAACGTTGGGAAAGTCCTGTGACCAGGAGCTTTGGAGCGCTTGTTCAAATTTATAGCCAGCGCAGTCACCCGTCCAGGTACTGAACTTGCCCAAGGCTGCTTATCTCCAGGAAAGAAATAATATTTTCACTATATTTCCAAGAATATAAATCAGACCGAGTTTAAATGTAGAACTTGGCTGTACAATATGATTTTGGAGGCTCTTGCAAAATGTCAGCGATATCTGACGACTAGTTTCTGAGCTACAGAATTGTTTTTAACAATCTTTTCAAAATTTCCTATACATACGATCCTCTCAAAGTTTTGAATTCAATTATTTGAATAGAATTTCATGCATAACATGTATCTACGTTATGTTGATATTAGTTACTGTACCCTGCGATACCCCATACCTTTGTGCTAAGTCACTATGTGGATAATTTTGGATATCTTCCAAGAATCTCAACTTTATGCCATAAAAGCGAATTGATAGTGAGTTGTAATCCAATTGTTAAAATTGTTGTAGATTTCAAGAAACCTATTGGAATATATTTGGCAACAGTTCCATTCTTGCTTTAAAAAAGTGGGAAAACCCTGTGGACAGGAGCTTTGTCGCGCAACTCAAATTTATAGCCAGAGTGGTCACCCATCCAGGTACTGAACTCGCCCAAAGCTGCTTAGCTTCAGAAATAAAATAATTTTCCCAATATTTCCAAAAATATAAATCCGACTCTATAAAAACAAACGTCCATAAACAAACGTGCAAAAAAAACTGATCGTCTTTTTGGCTGAAATTGGTCTCATACGAATAGTCGCGACCCAATTACATACATTTACTGTTGGTTAGAAGATAAACAGGCCCGTGTCTTGTGAAATTCAAAATATTGATGGGCATTACTTTCTTGAATAAAGATTCCTTCATCAACAAACAGTGTCGTTTCTCCAATGTAACCGAAATTCATTTGAAAAACGAAAAGACAAGAGGGGAAAAATGAACAAATAAAAATAAAAAAAATCTCCCATAGATAAATGATGCTTTTCTCGGAGTTATTATTTAAATAGAAATGAAAATAACATTGATTTCCGAATGGATATGAAACTTTATTATTATTTACAAAATGACAGATTGTCACAGGCAAGGTCTCAGACAAGTGTAATGTCTAGATCATAGAGGAACATGAAATTCTTGAAAGACAGATATTTTAATGAAGTTACTAACTTCATGGAATAATTATTTAGAGTCGAGAATCAGAAACTGTTGACAACTTGTATGGTCGAATCTAAATACATTGGACCAGTTCACCCCAATTGCTGGAATATTTGTATATTTTGCCAATATCTTAACCAATTAGATCCGTTCGAGTTCAAATTTAGAAATTTATTGAAGAATAAGGTTTTGAATGCTCTCGTAGAATTTCAAACATATCTGACGATTTCTGAGATACAGATTTTTTTTATATATATTTTTTTTATTTTCCAGTCATGCAATTCTCACAAAATTTTTGTTGGATGTTTTAAATAATTACCGTGCTTTGATTCGATCAGATTAGTATTTTTCGAGTTATTGGGAAAACAAAATTTCAAATCACTATAACTCGGTGTATTATGCCCATTAACGTATTTAGCTGGAGCATTTGGACTCCAAACCTACCCTGAACATTTCAACTCTCTTACGCATTGCGTTCGAGCGTAATCGTGCTGACGGCCGGCCGGCCGGACTAGATTCGATTAGTTATTCATCCTTCACCTCGAACTTTGACATGCTCTTGACCTATCGACTTGTCAAATTTGACTTCGGTCGGCCTTTCGGAAGCACCGAAATAACTATGAACATAGACAAACTTGATATGATGTCTATGACATGATGATTCATTAAATTCATTCTAGGCACGTCAAAATTCAATAATAGTTGACAACTTAGTTGGTCGAGTGTAAAAAAATGGACCAGTATACCTCGATCGTTGCAATACCTCGATATTTCAGCAATATCTTCACCAATATAGATCCGATCGAGTTCAAATCTAGAACTTTACAATTAAATAAGGTTTCGAATGAGCTCACAAAATTTCAGCGATATCTGGAAAAACCTGGATAAAACCAGGGGACTGTTGCACCAAAATACTTTGCAACTTTTCACTTTGCATTTTGTCAAAATTTGAGAATTTATTATGGTTGCATAACATTTTACGTATTTGGATTAAGCCAGGGGCCTGTTTCATTAAACTATAGGGTTTTCCAATAAGAGGTGTTATTTTGATATTCAAAGAAAAATGCCATTTTTCAATATAAATGATCGGATGTTTATTTCAGTATAAAGAAGAAGCTATGCCGTTAATAGTGGAAAATAACATCAGGCGAATGACCACCACGACCACGCTTACAGGACCAAATCCTTTTAATGAAATTTTCCATAACCAAATCGCAAAGTGGCTGCCCGATGTCCTCGATAGCTTCACGAATTGCATCTTTGAGGTCTTGAATCGACGCTGGGCTATTGGCGTAGACCTTCTCTTTCACGTCGCCCCAAAGGAAGAAGTTGGAAGGTGTTAAATCACAAGATCTCGGTGGCCAATTGTGATCACCTCTTCGAGAGATAACACGGTCCGGAAACTTCTCCCGCAAAAGATCAATGGTTTCGTTGCTTGTGTGGCACGTAGCGCCGTCTTGTTGAAAGTAAACGTTGTCCAGATCAATACCATCCAATTCCGGACATAAAAAATCATTATTCATCTCTTGATAGCGCAATCCATTCACCGTAACTGTTGCTCCAGCCTCATTTTCGAAAAATTAAGGTCCAATGACCAAACAGTCACTTTGCAACAATAACTCTTGGGTTTTCCGAGCCCCAGATGCGACAATTTTGCTTGTTAACGAAGCCACCGAGGTGGAAATGGGCCTCATCACTCAAGATGATTTTTCGATGGAATACCGGATCATTTTCATGCATTTCAACGACCCAATCAGCAAAGACACGACGTTGTTGATGATCGGCCGGCTTGAGTTTTTGTGTCAACTGAACTTTATAAGCCTTAAGACCCAAATCTTTATGCAAAATACGGTGTAATGACGTTTGTGGAATGCCTAATTCCAAAGAACGACGAGGAATGGACAAACCTGGGTTTTCTTCAACACTTTCTGCTACAGCAGCAATATTCTCGGCTGTTCTTGAGTGACGTGCACGGGTTTTATTCTTCACATAACTAACTTGTCCCAACTGCTCGAATTGTTCCACCAATTTCTTTATTGCGATCCGACAAGGTGCTTCACGACGACCCAAAAATGTTCGAGTTTTACGAACCGTCTCTGCCAAATTTTCACCATTTTTATAGTGAATTTGGTTAATTTGCAGTTTAACGCCCCCTCACCGATTTTCAAAATATTCTGTATATAGTATCTGCATGATGTTGATATACCACAGTTTCAATTTTAGCACTGGCAAATGAGTATTTTTCGAGAAAATTCGAAATGAAAATTGAAAATTAGAATTGTAAAATATCAAGGACCAGCTTAGAAATATAAAAATTATAATTGTCATGTTGATAGATTTATTGAAAATATAAAATTATGAAGTAGTTTATGCGAGAGAAACCGAGGTAACGGAAAAATAAATGAAATTATCGAGTTTGAAAGAAGTCAAAGTGCCCAAGAGAAGAATATTAAAGGCTCCTAAAGAAATATAGAGTTGAAATTGGTATCAAGTTAAAGAGGATATTATTCCAGACAAAACAATACAAGAAGAAACAAGGTATATAGAGATATCTCAGTTTTTTGAAAGGGAGAAGATTTTAAGACAGAAATCGAAGGAGGATACAAGGATTTCATTAGATTAAAGGGAGATAATAAGAGAGAAAACGCAAGAAAGAAATTGAAGGTGGATTCAAGGAAAATATTAGGTTAGTTAAAGATACTAGAATCATATTAGGTTCAATATATATATGCATGCTAAATCTATCCAAATGTGTTTTTGTAGCAACCGGTTTTGTCCATTCATCTGTATTATGATAGACACTCAGAAACGTAAGCCCAAACTGGCAGCCATGTTAGTTTTAACTGTTTCCAGGCCCGGCTTTAGAGACGCATTTCACTTTTCATTATTTCGAAAAAAAATTGTATCGTGAAGTGAATTTTGATGATTTTAAATAGTGGCAAAATAGTCCATTTGCTGGAATCTAAACGGGAGGGGAAGTGAACGAGAGTGCTGGGAGGGGTAATATATTCAATACGATGAATTTTTTTATTTCAAAAATTTACTCCAAATTTCAATTTACGTCATAAATTTTACCATTTTTCTCATTTTATTAGCCAAAAAATTTGAAAATTCTAAGCTATCCTATTGAATTTATTACCCCACCCAGTACCCCAATTCACTCCCCATACCGTTAGATTGCTCCAAAATAACTGATTTGCCACTATTGAAAATGAATGAAATGCAAGAAGTGAGGAGAATGTTGCTGCTGTACGTAAAAGCTATAAATTTGAATAACCGTGCCAAAACTCGTGGCCACAGTGCTTCTCCAACTTGTTATCACAATGTTCAACTAAGTTTTTTGGTACTGAATCATTAGAAAAGTCGCTGTGCTTTTGAACATCCGCCACTGGTGGCCGGACTGCGTACCTCTGGGTAATTTGAGTAATTTAATACTTATTACAATCAGGTTGGCGGATGCTGTCGAACATCTATCACCTTTTAAATGTTGGGAGGAGAAAGATTGTCTACTTCGGGTACCGCCACAAGCTGTCGTGATAATCTCGCTGAATTTCTGATGTTTAGTTAGAGGCGGCCAACGGTATGATCTCATTCTAGATAGCCGATTTTGAAACTGCAGTTGCAAATATAACACGATAGTATCTGGAAGTTTCATCTAAGCTGAGCATGTTGAAATACTAGTAAATAGCTTATTGGCTTCGACTTCAGATAAAAGCTTCCTTCAATAGGGAAATTTAAGTTAATTTCATCGAGCTTAGCTATCTTAGCAGCATATCTAATATCTTCCTGCGGGATAATTTGGTAGAGGAGGTTAAAATAAAAGATAAAAAAATGGGTTCAAGCCCTGTGGACAGGAGCTTTCTGGCGCTCTAGTTCAAACAGACAAATTATATCTGGTATTGGTTTCTCAGAGTTGGGAATTATATCAATGTATTCATATGATAGAACTGCATCATAAAGGAAATTCAATTCAAATAATAGTTTATTTATCAAGATTAAATGGGTAATCATGAGAATGAGAACTGCACCACATTTTCAAATTTTTTTTTTGACACTTTGCGGTAATCTGGTCAATACAAAACTTCACATGCGTATAAAGGTCATGATTCTACAATTTGGTGCTAAATTTCAGATAGATCGAGTGATCGGTTTCGGAAATATTCATAAAAAATATTTTTACTAAAATCGGCCATAACTCCGAAACCCCTTGATGGTTTTCGCCCATTAACGAACTTGTCCGAGATATTTACGCTCCAAAACCACCTTGCAATTTTCAATCCGCTAACTCCTTTCGTTCGAGAGTTATCGTGCCTACGGTCGGTCGGCCGGCCGGACAGAATCGATTTCGCACTCGGATTCTTGATCAGTGAGTCGAACCAAATCATTTGAGACCATTTTCAGCCAAAAATTCCAAAATTACAGACACTTGGGCAAATTGATAAGCACTCTGTTCCGAGGAACTAGAGCGCCAAAAAAACAAGTTTCGTATGACAATTGCCCAAAACAGGTTTAAAGTACCTACAAATAGTAGGTATTCCATAAAACATGTATAAAAGAAGATAAGTAATCATAAATTACCTTGTAATCGATCAAAAATTTCCTGATCTACGTTCACCAAATTTTCTACTCTCTCGAACTACAGAATTATGCTTTCAATATTTACGTAATATTTTCAAACATTTTCGGGTGAGGTCCCCGTTGCATCGCTAAAATACGAGTATTTCAACCCCAATATTCTTAAAGTTACAATATTCCCTTCTATCAAGTTGACTTTATGACAATTCATACATAGAATATACATAGAATAATTATATCAATCTGTGAAATACGATTTACATTGTTATTTTGAAAAATCATATCTCCGAAAGTATTAGCTTGTTAGAGTTAAAAATGATATGAATGGATTCTTATGATAACTGCTCATTAAAAAAAATTTAATTTGGAATTTATTCTGTAAAAAAAATTTTTTTTTTGTTACTCCGAAACCATCTGTCCGATTTTGCCCAATAACGAACTTAGCCGAGATATTTATCCCCCAAACCTACTCTGAAAATTTCAACTCTCTAGCTCATTCCGTTCGAGAGTTATCGTGCCTACGGCCGGCCGGACGGCCGGACAGAATGAATTTCGACCACGGATTCTTGATCAGTGAGTCGAACCAAATCGTTTAAGACTATTTTCATCGAAATATTCGAAAATTACAGACACTTGGGCAAATTGATAAGCACTCAGTTCCGAGGAACTAGAGCGCCAAAAATGTATGCATAAGATGTACCTACTTATACCAACGTGATGGGAAGATTTTCTGATAGAAAGTGGTTGGCAAGCTGCTTGGTATTTCTTTCTTAGCTCTCAGTGTTTTCCCTTCTTCATTACCATTAACTTCACCAGCTTATTATATTACCCTTTATTTCGCCCAATTGTTAAAATTTTGCAGATGTGCCGAAAGTGAACACAAATACATTATAGGTAGCTGTGATTTTTAACTATTAGGTATAGGTAATAAAGTTGGAATAGCACTGTGGCCAGGAGCTTTGGCGCGCTTATTCAAATTTATAGCCAAAGTGGTTACCGATCCAGGTATCTCGTACAAATCTGCTTAGCTTCAGAAAAAAAAATTGGTTCAATAACGAAATTAACCGAGATATCTAGGTCCCACATAGAGAATCCAATCCCCAAATGCTGGATCCCGCAAATGCGGGATCCCCCTGAAATTCTGCGGGATCTACATTGCGGGATTTTCCGTGCGGGATCTGCGGGATTCAATATTAAAATTCCGCATTCGATAATGAAAGCGTTAAAGCCTCAGAAAAAGAAAAAGTACTCTTTTTGTCAACCTCTATGAAAAGTGATATTTTACGTACTAATTTGCGGCCGTAAAATCGACTATTATTGATGGCAAATACTTTGCGGACGAAAAAGTACTTTTTCACCCGCAAAATTACTTTCTCTTCCGCTGTGGTCACTATGGAAACGGCATGATACGGTTCAATACAAACATAAGTGTATGTGAGAATAACTGTCATTTGCTATAGTGAAATTATTTAAGTGGTGCGAAAATCATAAAAGTATGTAGAGGTCTACGATAAAACGTAATTTGCACCTCGGCGAAAAACTGTCTCTTGTTTCACGCTTGCAATTTGCAGGCACGACAATAATAGACAGTTTTTCGTCTTTGGCACTATAATGCTACGACTATAGTATGTTTTTAATTGCATAAGTCCTGTTTATAAACATTTTTATTAGGTTGAGTTCAAAGAGTATATATATTTTTAACAATCCCGCATTATTGCGGATCCGCGGGATTGGTTATTTCAATACCGCGCGTTTGCGGGATAGACGTTTTGGTGCGGGATTGGATTCCCTAGTCCCAAATCTACTCTGAAAATTTCAACTCGTACAAATCTGCTTAGCTTCAGAAAAAAAAAATTGGTTCAATAACAAAATTAACCGAGATATCTAGGTACCAAATCTACTCTGAAAATTCTCATTCCGTTCGAGAGTTATCGTGTTAACGGACGGCCGGACAGAATCGATTTCGATCTCGGATTCTTGATGAGTGGGTCGAACCAAATCGTTTAAGACCATTTTCATCCCGAAATTCGAAAATTACAGACATTTGGGCAAATTGATAAGCACTCTGTTCCAAGGAACAAGAGCGCCGAAAAATATTTTCAAGAATATAATTCTGAATGTAAAACAAGCGACCGCAAATTAATACTGGTCCACTTTTTGGCAAAGAATGGTCTCAAAGGAATAATTTCGACTGAAATATAGACATTCATTGTTGGGTCGATTATAAACAGTTTTGTGTCTGTGGTGTCGCGAGGACACATTCAAATACATACATGCACTGTTGGTTCAAAAATGAACGGTGCTGTGTATGCGGTAGCGTAAGGTTCCATTCGAATGCATACAGCTAAATTCATCTATGAGGATCATCACTGGAACTATTAAATCTACACCTATTCATTAGCTACCAGTTCTTTCAAACATTGTCGTGCCCGCAAATTCTTGGAATAAATTTAATTCTTTTCTGAATTCTTTTCCGATTCTCTCCTATATTCCAGGCTATATCCCAGATTGAAGTCACTTAAGCCTTTATGGTCCAACTGTTTTCTCAATTCGAATAAAAGCGATAAGGAAGTTTGGCGGTTTGAATGGATTCCTTGCGATTTATTCAAAAAATATTTAATTTCTGATCCTGCAAATAGAGTTCCGGGGTTTGATCTTCCAAAGAAAATGTGGTCTATTCTGAATCGTTTCAGAATGGGGCATGGTTGTTACAACAGCATGCTTTTCAGATGGAACTCAGTTGTGAGCCCTAGTTGTGAATGCGGGGAACCAGAGGAGACTATAGATCATTAAGTTGATAATTGTCCCATATACAGGGTCTTTCACGAGGAACCTCACCCATATTTATACGGGAAACTACTGAACGTATTTTCATGAAATTCAGCACTTATAAGTACTTCACGATGCTGATGAAATCTAAAATATTTTCAAGGCATGAGCACCTCCGGTTTTTCCGGAAATGACGTCAACTTCCGTTTTTCAAATTAGAACACCATTTTTTCATTGCAGAAATGGATTCCTTAGAAAATTTCAAGTTATTTTGATGTAACATTTTTCAGTTTTGGTTGGAAAATTCTCTCTGATCGGGAAAATTCGAAAAAAAAATCGAAAATAGAGCTCCGCTGAAACAAGAATAACTTCGAGGTTTTTGGATGGAAAATTTTCATTTTTGGGAATTTTCAAGATGTAAGATTGATGTATCCACTTTAAAAATTGAAATCGCGATTCATGATACAGGGGGTGAAAAAATCGCTTTCAAAGTTAGGGATGACAAAATCGTGAAAAATCAATTTTTTCAAATTAGAACCCCATTTTTTTATGGCAGATATTGAATCTACGTTAAAAAATAATGTGAGTGTAGGCATCACACCCTTGCCCTAAAGTGGATATTTTCTGAGTTATTCACAAAAAACTGTTTTTCGTCTTGAATTTTCAGCTATTTCTTTTCCCTTCACGCCAAAAAGATGAAATTTTCAGGAACTGTTACTTAAACCATGTTTTAGATTTTACTACCCTAATATGCAAGAGAAAAAAGTTACAGGTTGTTCCTAAATAGATGGCGAATTTTGATTCGAATTTGTATCGGAAACCTCTTTATTTCAACTAATCGGCCACCACGTTCTCCCGATTTAACTCCTTTAGACTATTATGTTTGGGGTAGGATAAAAAATATTGTCTACTCAACTCCCCTGACTGATGAAGAGGACTGCATAGAACGAGTCAGAAATGCGTTCAGGTTTGTTTAGATTTTTAGATTCATAGTTTTGAAACTCAATTTGGTTTTTAAACACTTTTGCAGATCTCTTCCTCCCGATGAAATAAGAAGAGCAACGCACGAAGCATTCCTGAGACGTATAAATAAATGTCTAGAAATTAACGGTCAAAACTTTGAGCATCTTCTCTAGTTATAACTGCGAGAGTTTGCCATGGTTCTCCTAATAGTAACTTGAAGTCCGTTTCAAGAAGGGGTGAAAAATCTACAGCATGGTTCAAATAACAGTTCCTGAAAATTTCATCTTTTTGGCGTGAAGGGAAAAGAAATAGCTGAAAATTCAAGACGAAAAACAGTTTTTTGTGAATAACTCAGAAAATATCCATTTTAGGGCAAGGGTGTGATGCATACACTTGCCCGCAAATTCTTGGAATAAATTTAATTCTTTTCTGAATTCTTTTCCGATTCTCTCCTATATTCCAGGCTATATCCCAGATTGAAGTCACTTAAGCCTTTATGGTCCAACTGTTTTCTCAATTCGAATAAAAGCGATAAGGAAGTTTGGCGGTTTGAATGGATTCCTTGCGATTTATTCAAAAAATATTTAATTTCTGATCCTGCAAATAGAGTTCCGGGGTTTGATCTTCCAAAGAAAATGTGGTCTATTCTGAATCGTTTCAGAATGGGGCATGGTTGTTACAACAGCATGCTTTTCAGATGGAACTCAGTTGAGAGCCCTAGTTGTGAATGCGGGGAACCAGAGGAGACTATAGATCATTAAGTTGATAATTGTCCCATATACAGGGTCTTTCACGAGGAACCTCACCCATATTTATACGGGAAACTACTGAACGTATTTTCATGAAATTCAGCACTTATAAGTACTTCACGATGCTGATGAAATCTAAAATATTTTCAAGGCATGAGCACCTCCGGTTTTTCCGGAAATGACGTCAACTTCCGTTTTTCAAATTAGAACACCATTTTTTCATTGCAGAAATGGATTCCTTAGAAAATTTCAAGTTATTTTGATGTAACATTTTTCAGTTTTGGTTGGAAAATTCTCTCTGAGCGGGAAAATTCGAAAAAAAAATCGAAAATAGAGCTCCGCTGAAACAAGAATAACTTCGAGGTTTTTGGATGGAAAATTTTCATTTTTGGGAATTTTCAAGATGTAAGATTGATGTATCCACTTTAAAAATCGAAATCGCGATTCATGATACAGGGGGTGAAAAAATCGCTTTCAAAGTTAGGGATGACAAAATCGTGAAAAATCAATTTTTTCAAATTAGAACCCCATTTTATTATGGCAGATATTGAATCTACGTTAAAAAATAATGTGAGTGTAGGCATCACACCCTTGCCCTAAAGTGGATATTTTCTGAGTTATTCACAAAAAACTGTTTTTCGTCTTGAATTTTCAGCTATTTCTTTTCCCTTCACGCCAAAAGATGAAATTTTCAGGAACTGTTACTTAAACCATGTTTTAGATTTTACTACCCTAATATGCAAGAGAAAAAAGTTACAGGTTGTTCCTAAATAGATGGCGAATTTTGATTCGAATTTGTATCGGAAACCTCTTTATTTCAACTAATCGGCCACCACGTTCTCCCGATTTAACTCCTTTAGACTATTATGTTTGGGGTAGGATAAAAAATATTGTCTACTCAACTCCCCTGACTGATAAAGAGGACTGCATAGAACGAGTCAGAAATGCGTTCAGGTTTGTTTAGATTTTTAGATTCATAGTTTTGAAACTCAATTTGGTTTTTAAACACTTTTGCAGATCTCTTCCTCCCGATGAAATAAGAAGAGCAACGCACGAAGCATTCCTGAGACGTATAAATAAATGTCTAGAAATTAGCGGTCAAAACTTTGAGCATCTTCTCTAGTTATAACTGCGAGAGTTTGCCATGGTTCTCCTAATAGTAACTTGAAGTCCGTTTCAAGAAGGGGTGAAAAATCTACAGCATGGTTCAAATAACAGTTCCTGAAAATTTCATCTTTTTGGCGTGAAGGGAAAAGAAATAGCTGAAAATTCAAGACGAAAAACAGTTTTTTGTGAATAACTCAGAAAATATCCATTTTAGGGCAAGGGTGTGATGCATACACTCGCATTATTTTTTAACGTAGATTTTAATATCTGCCATAAAAAAATGGGGTTCTAATTTGAAAAAATTGATTTTTCACGATTTTGTCATCCCTAACTTTGAAAGCGATTGTTTCACCCCCTGTATCATGAATCGCGATTTCGATTTTTAAAGTGGATACATCAATCTTACATCTTGAAAAATCCCAAAAATGAAAATTTTCCATCCAAAAACCTCGAAGTTATTCTTGTTTCAGCGGAGCTCTATTTTCGATTTTTTTTCGAATTTTCCCGCTCAGAGAGAATTTTCCAACCAAAACTGAAAAATGTTACATCAAAATAACTTGAAATTTTCTAAGGAATCTATTTCTGCAATAAAAAAATGGTGTTCTAATTTGAAAAACGGAAGTTGACGTCATTTCCGGAAAAACCGGAGGTGCTCATGCCTTGAAAATATTTTAGATTTCATCAGCATCGTGAAATACTTATAAGTGCTGAATTTCATGAAAATACGTTCAGTAGTTTCCCGTATAAATATGGGTGAGGTTCCTCGTGAAAGACCCTGTATAGATTTCAGGATGGTTTTGGGGCTATTCATTATGTTTCTGAGTCTTTTTCGGAATGGGTGGTGAATTGAAAATCTATTCAATAAACCATGAAATATTCCATTTGAATTTTTTTCGTTTTCTCCTATTGTCTTTTCTTTTTCCAGATTGAGTTTCGGGTACCTTGGAGAAACTTCTTAGCTTATGCAAGGAAGAATCAATAGTTATGAAAAAGATGCCCTTCAATATTTAATATTTCAGCATATTTAGTTAACAATTCCAATTATCATAAAAAAATTAGTTGCGTCTACGAGAATCGATCCCGGTACCTACGTGCTGTTTTCAAATTTATAATTTCAGAAAAATATAATCATGTTACACATTATTCGAAGAACTTTAAATCTAGAACTTGTCTGTAAAATAAGGTGAATATACTATTCTCACTAGGTATTGAAGGAATGTTACTGACGTATCGACCTGTCTAATTTGACTTCGGCCGATCTATGAACATATTAATTCATTAAATTCTCTCCAGGAACGTTGAAAATCCAAAACTATTGATAACATGTTTTGGCAAACAAAATATAAAGAATATTATTAATAATAATTATACTAAATAAAACTATTATAATCATGATAACTGCCGAAAGAATATCATGGATTGCTCACATAGATTCAAAGCTGAAATAGAACAATCAAGCTAGGCATATTCCTCATTTAAAATTTTGGTCTCTTAACATCTCAAAAAATACATATTCAACAAGTTTATAAAACTAGAAGTTGGATGTAAAATATAGACCTTAATATTTTTATGCAGAAATTCATAGGGAACACTCCCTTAATTCCGAAGGAGATGATTTTTTCAGTATGTCATCACAATAATGATTCGTGTAATCAATATTTATAAAAATCAATGCCACTTTTCGTTGTAATTTTATAACTCAAGAACGGGCTCACCTTTGGGGGCGTCCATAAATTACGTGAGGTGTTTTTTTAAATTTTCTGTACCTCCCTCCCCCCCTGGTGAGATGTCGTGAGATTTTATTCAACCCCCTCCCCCATCCCGCAATCTCACGTGAGATTTTTCAAAATGTGGGTTTCTTACGTAAACGCGTTGGATTGTTATAGTAAGAAGAAAAAAAAAATTATTTCTTACTTTTATTTACGACTAGTAATCAATATGGCTGAGAGTTATAAGTGTAATAAAAATTTAACAATAGAATACTTAAATCGTGTCTACTGTGATTAAAAAATGGACCAAAATAGTATAATTTTTTTTGTTTCAATCAAAAAAAAAATTGCGTGATATTTGCCGAGACCACCCCCTCTCTCCAACGTAAGATTAGATGAGATTTGACTCGACCCCCTCCCCCCCTTAAACATCTCATGTAATTTATGGACGCCCCCTTTCCAAACCAAATGTATAGGCTTGGTTCGGACTATTTAGTAGGTGGTTTATGTGAAGTTTGCACAAAATCGGTCAAGCGGTTCTTCATTTATCAAAGGAAACTTTTTGAAAATGTTACTATATGAACGTGATGTTTTTTTGTATGTTAGGAGGGGGGTTTGAGGGAAATTTCGAAGGGGTTTATCGAGGCAAAATACGGAAGTTTCGTAGAGTTTCACGTTTTCGGAGTGAAAAAATGGGTGTGTATTAAAAAAAAAATTGCGAAATGGTGAAAATACGCCGATTTTGGTAAAAGGAGCAAAATTGTGGAAAGGAATTCGGAGGAACGGTGGCGTTCTGAAGTCGGAACGACGGTATTTGTGGGAACGCGAAGACGAGATTCGATATTAGTCCGTAACGGAGCCTTTTTTCGATCCTCTCTTTCGTTTTCCCGGAAAAACGCTAGGAAAATGTGACTTTTTGCGAAAATCGACAAAATTCTGACGTTTCACGTATTTCTGTGGCGAATTTTAACTTCTTCAAGGTCGACGTTTACGGTCTGAACGAGCGACGAGAAATGTCAACTCGAATTTGAATTTCGAACAGAATTACTCGAAAATCTTGGAATCGTCTAGAAAAACTGCGAGAAATATGAACGAGTAACCGATTCCGATCGATCGCTTGACAGGACGATATTCTGAAAATCGAAAGACGGAAATCATCCGAGTACTAAAAATCCTTATTTGGTACATAATCGGAGTTGAATCACGTAGGCAACGTGGCTGAGGCGTTGGATAGGGAATTTATAGCTCCCAAGCCTTCCGAGCCTCGCGGGCGGCGGGATCGAATCTCGGAGAGTCCGAAATAGCTTTCTCTTAAATTTTTTTCATTTTTACCCAATGAAAAACTTGAAGGAACGTTACTCCAGTAAACGTATCTTGGGATTTGGATCTTTTCGATAAGTTACGAAATCTATAATTAAGTTACGAAATCTATAATTAAGTTACGAAATCTATAATGAATATCCGTTCGATCGGACGGATTTTGGCATTAAAATTACTCAAAATATTCACACATTAGGCAGAAAATTGAAGGTCAAGAATGAAAAACCGTCAGCCGTTTATTTATTCATGCTCAAAATGGAAAAACAAAAAATATTGTTTATCCAAATGTTTTGGATTGAGTTTTAAAATAGCTAGCAATTAATAAAATAATTTTTCGTTTGAATAAATGAATTTGATGTTCCAATTGAATTTTTTATTATTTCACTTTATACGTATTTAATTTTCCATCGTTCGGGCACTCATATCATGTATTCGAAACATTATGTTTAAGTATACTGAGAAAAAGTGCAGTTTTCGATGGATACATCGGTTGTTAGATGGCAGCACTAGGATCGCCCACCAGAATACAAGGCAACCCCTCATATTAAATTCAATTATCCGATTCGTATTAGAATGTGGAATTCCACGCAAAATATGCACTTCATTAGATCCAATCAGGACGAGATTAATGTCATCATCCCAAGAACTGATTGATCTCCCCACCAGAAGCGGAATTGGAGGTCAAGCTACTTTAAGAAATCATTCGATAACCAAATGGCATAAATCTTGTTACCTCAACTGGTACTTTGGACTAATGAGTTCCCGAGATCTGTGATCTGCATAATCTCGGCTATGTAAATCAACTGATGACGACTTCATGGATTGTGATTTCGTGTTGTCTTGCCGGGCTGTCGGTTTCTAATGGGGTAATTCAAGTTGGACAACGGCATTTGGGAAAATAAAAAGGCCGAAGATCTTGAGTAGGTTCTGCGAGCCGTGGAAGAGTTAGAGCGTTCGGTGTTCATCGACATGTGGTAGATAAGAGTCGGTGTTGCCGTACTAGCCACTTTGGCAGGAAATATATTGCTAACATTTTTCGTTTCAATTTCCACTTACACATGTCTAGTCTAGCCTTTTGAGTGAAAACTTTTTACAGTTCTCCGAAAATTATGATTGAGATGTCATTCGATTCGGAATAGCATGTAGATATTTTTTGAGAAAATTCAAGGACCGCTCGCAAAAATTGCAAAAGTTATAAACAATTAATTGGGAAAATTAGTGGGTTTGGTTTTTTACATATATCTCGAAAACTGTTTGAGAGATTTTGAAAAAAGATTCGAAAAGAGGAGGAAATTTCCAACTCACGGAACTGTAGGACTAATATTCATAATTTACCTAAAGGGTTGAAAATACGCCCGGGTACTCCGACTTGCGTGAGCCACGCCCACTTTAGACCTTCAATGCATAAATATTATTTAAACATATTAAATATGAAAATTAAGAACTGAAAACATTCAGGCGCCTACAGGATAGATCAATGAACAATAATCCGTGGTCCCAAAATTTTTATCGCGATTTTCCAATTGGTTATCCATTAGTTAATTAACAATTTTTTGTAGCAGGAACATTGACATTGCAAGTGCGAAAATTGTTCTAACTATTGATCTGAGAATTCTTTCCTTTCGTGGAGCTATTTTTCAAAGGTCTTAGAATAGGTTCCTATTGGAAAAATTAAGAAATTGTTAATTCACGCTTTTTTGTTAAGAATTTACTTATGTTAAAAATCATAAAGCTCAATCAAACATTGAAAAAAACATTTTTTTTATAATATTGCTATTGATCCGTTTTCTTACGATCAGAAGCTACTTGAAAATGATTTTTAATAATTTTTATCTCTTAATGTTTAAAGAATTGTTATAAACAAATGCGTTGTTTATAAGATAATTTAATTTTTTTTAAACATAATCTTTGTTGAAAATTATTACTTAAAAAAAAACGTTTTTTAAATTTCTTTATTGCTCAAAAATGGATTTGTTGATTAACAATTTTCTTCTACCACTTGTGATTAATATTAAGGAATAATTTTTCTTATTTAAATAAAAATTGATTACCTATTGTTAAAATTTTTATTGTTTATTTAATAAACAATTTGCTTACAATCAAATGAATAATCTCTTTGTATTTTTTCTATTTGTACTTAAAAAAACAAAAACTATCATGTATAATTTTTTTTTATATTTTTCATTGAACTTTTAATTTTCTGTTCTCTTACATTTCATCATTCTCACCTGGCTTTTTATGTTCAATGTTACTATAACCTTTAAACTAATTGAGATATAATGAACAAAATTCAAACTTATTTGTTCTTTATAAAATTAAACAAAGAAAAATAGGACAGAAAATTAAAAGCTCACTTAAAAATATAATTTTGTTTAGTACATGATTGTTTTTATTTTTTAAGTGGAAATAGAAAATAATACAGGTGGAAATTCAATTGTTTATAACAAATTGTTTAATTAATACACAATGAAAATTTAAATAATAATACATTTTTTTTTATATCAAAGACAAAGATAAATAATTAATTCTGAAAAAAAAAAGTTTCCTTCGTATGAATTACAAGTGGTAAATTAACAAATCAATTTTGGAGCAATAAGAAATTTTTTTAAGAAACGTGTTTTTTTAATTCATAATTTTCAGATAATGTTCCAAAAAAAAATTTTAATTATCTTATGAGCAACTCATTTGCTTATAACAATTTTTTAAACGATAAGAGATAAAATTTATTAAAAATGGACCAGTCTTGTATTTACAGTTGGATTTATATTCTTGGAAATATTTTTTTTTCTGGAGCTGAGCAGCTTTGGACGAGTTCAGTACCTGGATGGGTGACCGCTCTGGCTATAAGTTTGAGCAAGCAAGCCAGAGTTCCCCAAGTTGTTTCAGATTAAAGTTAAATACGCCTTCAAAATCATGCTTCCACATCCTGATTCATCTAGTCCTCGCAATCGTTTTTGTCAGTTTTTATTGGAAAGAAGATTCCTATTTGGAGGACAGCACGGCAACGCCGGACGAATAGGCGGCCGTCAGACAGCTGAAACAATTTCGGTAAGACGAAAGAAGAAGCAGATCCTCTTCTTCGATCGGTCTGCTCCTGGCTAGAAAGAAGAAGGCTGGCAGCTCGGTGCTGTCACTGACCTGGGTGAACAACGATTACGTGTTGTTCGACTGTTTTTATTTTGATTGCGCCCGTTGATTTCCGACCTGCCTCAAGCGGCACTCGAAAGTAGCACATGCGTGAAAATTCAATGCATATGCGAATGTTCATAATTGCAGTTTTATTTTAATATAGCTACTTCGTTATATTGAGATACGGTCTGATGACCCTTTCATACGAAATGCTATTAAAATGTGACCAGTGGCGTGCGACGCCTTTTGGAAATTTCGGCTGATTTTGAATTTGCCAATCTAATTAAAGATACCAGGAAAATACAGGGTGTAACGGGAAGAACGCGACAAACGAATACTATGAATTAATGTCATCAGGCTG
Organism: Halyzia sedecimguttata; assembly: GCA_937662695.2. Lineage (NCBI taxonomy): Eukaryota > Metazoa > Arthropoda > Insecta > Coleoptera > Coccinellidae > Halyzia > Halyzia sedecimguttata. The sequence continues at coordinate 83,211,644 of OW569414.2, read as the reverse complement.
GACTCGTATCAAGAGGTTCGCCTAAGTACCTTCGTTTGAGATATACAGGGTGATGTTCATCATATGAGTGAAATTTCACACTTCAATAACTCTTGAACTAATCGACTGAATGCTTTCAAATTTTGAAGTTTTGTCACCCTTTTCTGTCACCTTCCTTTTATATTTCTGAAATCGAATAAATCAGATCCGGACTGGGAATATTCAGACCTGTCCTATTTTCGTGACTATTGGATCACCCTGTACATGAACAATATGATTTTTTTTCCTTATCGTAGGTAACCATAAAGAATTAATTCATAATAAAAATTTTGAATATCTGCTTGACACCGTCATACAGGGTGATCAATAAACATTCACTTCAATAAATCTTGAACTTATAGGCAAAATTATTTCAAATTTTATAGTTTTGTCACCCTTTACGATTGCCATTTTAAAATTTCTCTCAAATTGGAAAAACAGAACAGGGCTAACGAAATTTTAGTCTTCTTATATTTCCGGTGATATCGGATCAGCCTGTGCGTGAACATTATGATTTTTATGACTGAAAAAGAATACTAGTGTTTAAGTAGAGAGTTCAGACTAAGATATCAAATCATAAAAAAGTGTTCATAAATGGAACGAATTAATTTGAGAAAACTTTCAATCAACAAACTGGATAATGAATAGAACAAAAAACAGCAAATAAATTGAAAATATCAGAACTCAAAAGCAAGTCAAATGGAAAAATTTTCAGTTCAGGAATTGTTCAAAATGGTATCCCTCCATTTCAATACATTTTTGAGCACGTTGGTATAGTTGTTTCACAGCTTTTGCTATCGTATTCGGTTATGATTTAATAATATTGCAAGCATCAATAATTCCTTGTTGTAGTTGCTCCCTATTGTTTATATGTAGGTACTGCATATACCTCTTGTTTAAGCGATCCCCATAAAAAAATCCAACGGTGTCAGATCAGAGGATCAAGGAGGCCAAGCTACATGTCCAGCGCGCCCAATCCATCTGTTTTCAAAAGTGTTAGTCAAATATTCGCGCATTTCTCTTGAATAGTGCGCAGGAGTTCCATCATGTAGCAACCACATTGTTTCCATTGGAATAATTTCTAACAAACCAGGCAAAGTTTGTTCGAATGGAACACTTCACTTCTTGTTGATATCTTAATCTGAACTCTCTACTTAAACACTAGTATTCTTTTTCAGTCATAAAAATCATAATGTTCACCCACGGGCTAATCCGATATCACCGGAAATGTAGGAAGTCTAAAATATGCGTACAGCGGTTCTGTTTTTCCAATTTGAGGAAAATTCAAAGAAGGCAGTCGTAAAGAGTGACAAAACTATAAAATTTGAAATAATTTCACCTATAAGTTCAAAGATTTATTGAAGTGAATGTTAATTAATCACCCTGTATGACGGTGCCAAGCAGAGATTCAGAATTTTTATTATGAATTAATTGTTTATGGTTACGATAACGAAAAAAAATTATAATGTTCATGTACAGGGTAATTCAATAGTCATGAAAATAGGAAAGGTGTAAAATTTTCCCAGTCTGGATCTGATTTATTCGATTTCAGAAATATCGAAAGAAGGCGATGGTAAAGGATGACAAAACTTCAAAATTTGAAATCATTCGGTCGATAAGTTCAAGAGTTATTGAAGTGTGAAGTGTGAAGATGAACCAGATGAACTCAGATGAATTTATCATGGTGAATTCTATTGTCCGTTCTCCTGTATTGGACACTTAATCGAATTTACCATGGTAAATTCGATTAAGAGTGTCCAATAAAGGAGAACGGACAATAGAATTCCCCATGGTAAATTCGATTAAGAGTGTCCAATACAGGAGAATGGACAATAGAACATACGCGCAAAAGCTCCTGACTTCACGTTAGTGCTTGAACCAATTTTTATTTATTGGCAATTAGCACAGTTTACTTCATTGAATATTCTTGGAAATATTGGAAGCTAAGCAGCTTTGCTCGATTTCGGTACCTGGATCGGTGACCACTTTGGCTATTAATTTGAACAAGCGCGCAAAAGCTCCTATCCACAGTGCTTTTCCAACCTGTTGTTGATACATTCTTAGGAAGTTTAACAAAAGCAGGAACTCCTTTGACATATAAATTTGAAGTTGTTAAATGTTGACCCCACTAGCTACAGCCACACATCAATACGTTCTTCTAGCCGTCTGGCCGGCCGGCCAGACATAATTAAATTTGACCACGAATTCTTCATCAGGGAGTTACAGACAGAAAATTACAGACAATTGAGCAAAATGATAACACGATTGTTGCGTCTCTGACTTCACATTTTGGGAAAGGCAGATTCAATTCTCTCAACAAAGGAACTCGCTTGTAAAGCTTAATTGTTTTGGGTTCACTGGTTTATGTTACCCTGTGTGGCATCAACCTTGAAATTAATATTTTCCACGAAAAGATAACTGCAAGTGGAATATGTTGTAATGTTTCTACCCTTGTAGATATTTATTACCTATTTCCTGTGAAAGAATGATGTTGAAATTCATTTAACAACTGAAGTGCTAAGAAACGTATCAGTTTCTAGACACATTGCCCAGTGTGTTATTCTTTTTGTCTAGACGATTTGAAAACCCCTAGTCTGTGAAAACTTATTTATCAGCTTTCGCTGATAGATCATATCCAGAAAACGAGGGTTTTTGGTCTCGATAGTGGGGGAATTTCAAGATTTCGAATTCCTAAGATTAAACACGCTAGAAGTTCACTGATTGGTGCATTTAGTATGCATTCCTACTACTTTTTCGCAATCGACAAATGAGAGTATTATTGTTGTAACATATCTGGGGCGGTTTTAAGATCGAACCCCCAATCATTGTTAAGATTTCCCCTTTTTACCCAGATGAAGGAACCTCTTATATTTCCTTCTATCTGGGCTTTTATATACAATTACACTGTTCAATTTCATTACTATTCTTGATCTGTCGCGAAACAATAACATTGTCTTGTCTTCGTTGGCAACTTAGTAGTCACTTCTTCCTTGCTATAAATTTTCATATAGAAGGAAGATTTCAATTGTATCAATATTGCATTGTACAATACTTCGTGCTTGTTATCACATTGTCGGTAACAAGAAAATACATTTTGTTGTTGTGTTAAAAGTGCGTTCGAATATTTCACCACTTCCTATCCTCGTAATTGTTATTTTATTACAAGTAACAACTTACGCAGAAATCAAGTAGATTACTACTGGGTGTTTAAAGTTAAGTATACCCCCTTACTCACCCCCCTGATAAAATAATCAGGGTGTATCATTCTGGTCCTTCGAAAATCAATTATATCCTGATAAACGAATCAGGACTCAACATATGATCCTTCGAAACCATAACATCCTGATAAACTAATCAGGATTCAACAACGATGTTATCCAGAACATGTACGTGCAAAAAAATCATCAGATATAAACAATTCAAATTCATTGGCGCCCATACATTATTTATATTAAAATCATAACAATACAAATAAACACTCGATGACGAATATTCGGTTCGTAATGATTAATACCCTTCTCAGAAATCAAATTATGCATTCGCCCGTCCACGGCACCAAATGATAACAGATGGAACCCCGGAGAATTTCAGTGATTTTCGATGTCGGTGAAAAGTCCCAAACCGAAACAACGTATAAATCACTCCGGACTCCCTGCAAAAATCCGCGAACCGACAGGAAACCACGTCCATTTTGCTGAAAATGTGCATGATTATTATTGAAATTTATACCTCACGAACCGCAAAGTGTTCCCTGGCTTAATGGCACATGAAAAATGACGGAATCGAGGTCGTAAATCTTCGCAAGTTTTGTCCCGATTTTAATAATACCGATAATATCTCAATCTGTATTTTCATAACTATTAGTACGAAGAGATTCAGTGTAAGATGGAACCCGTTTATTGATTATACATTGGATTAGCGAGGCATAAATTATAATCCTTAGCGTATTTCTAATTATTGAATAAGTTCAGTTGCGTGGAAACTTAAAGAGTTGACCAGCGCACATAAATTATTCACAGTATTAAATAATTAATATTGAATAATATTGTAAAATGACTGATATCGTTGTTAACAAATTGTTGAGAGTTACAGAGTTACAAAAATATTTCACAGAAACTTAGGTCCTGACTTCACGTCAGAGATTTTTAAGATCCTACCGCAATAAGTCGTTTTTACAAAATTTGGTCACTTACATCCCAGAACTAAACATACAAAATCATTTTAACCCACAATTTTTTTCAACGACCCATACCACTACAACCTAATATTTCAACTAATTCGACCAAAACCCAATTTATCATATATGTTCTCGTTCGGGGTTCTTTCATTTCATTCAAGATGTTTAATAGCACAAAAACGCTTGAAAATGTTGCATCCATCTTAACAAAAGAGTTAATTTCGTAGGTCTTTCTCGAGTCTTTCATGAAAGAAGTACAACATACAATTATCAAAGAGGTCAAACGTTACAATAGCTGTAGATCTTCTCTCCATAAAATACGTTTGTTAGTGGCTGCAAAACAATAAAAATATCACCACATGTCTGGATGGGTTGATAGGGTTTTGAGAAATTATTTTCTTATATGCAATAACGGAAACGAAACAAGCACTGACGTGAAGTCCGAAGCTTTTGCGCGTATGTTCTATTGTCCATTCTCCTGCATTGGACACCCTCTATCGAATTTACCATGGTAAATTATGTTGTCCATTCTCCTGTATTGGACATGGTAAATTTGAATGAAGTGTCCAATACAGAAGAATTCGAATTTACCATGGTAAATTCGAATGAAGTGTCCAATACAGAAGAATGGACAACATAATTTACCATAGTAAATTCGATAAAGGTTGTCCAATGCAGAGGAATGGACAATAGAATATACGCGCAAAAGCTCCAAACTTCACGTCAGTGCTTGAACCAATTTTTTTTTTCGTAAATTTTTTCAAATTTTTTAGGGGTAGGTACGGTTCTTACAAATTTTTTTTTTCGAAAATTTATAAAAATTTTCTAGGGGTACGGTTCTTACAAAATTTCAAACTCGTCTTTATGTTGATTTTCTACTACTAGTTATACCAAGCTTCAATTCGATCGAATCTTTATTTTTTGAGTTATCGAGGAATAGTATATTCTAAAACAAGTTGCAGAATGGGCTCCTATTAAAACACGAATGCCAAATTCGAAAACGAGCGACGTGGGAGCGAGTTTTCGAACGCATGAGTATTGGAATTGCCTTCTGCAACGAGTATTAGACGATATTTTCTCTATTTCAGGCAAGTTTTGCAAAATACTGTTGAAATTTAATGAAAAATTCGGATTATCCTAGTGCCTATTGTATTGTATCTTGGTAGTTGGTGTGACTGTTACGAAAGTTGACAGATTACGGAATTTCAATTTGAAACGTACGTAGGGCATGGAGATCAGATTTAAAACAGTTCCTTAATAGCAGGAATGATTCATAATTATCAAGAAGGAAATCTCTAGTAACATATTTTTTAATGAAAATAAAGCTTTTCCTCAACAATATTTCACTATATCCAGATTATATTGTATTGTCAATTGACGTGTGTTGAAACTTGATAGGATCGAATGTCAGTTCTGACTACCACATAACGAAAAATATAACTAGAAACAATGCTGGAATGAGTTCATTCCAGCACTGTTTTCAGTGCTGGAATGGACTCATTACGATACTGAAATTGAGAAATAATATTCCAGGTGGGTATAACTCGGAAACCGTTAGTCTGATTATGCCCAAAAACGAACTAAGCTCTCTCATTCGGATACGCAACCTACCCTGAAAATTGCAAGTCCCTATCTTCTTTCGTTCGAAAGTTATCGAGGCAACGGTCACCCATCTACTGAACTCGCACAAGACTGCTCGAATCTCCAACAATATTTAACCGATGGTGTTAAAACTTGAAACTTGGCAGTATAGTTAGGTTCTAAAAGCAATTTCAGACGAATAGTTACTGATATATAGATTTTTTTTTAAATTTTCAATGATTTCTTAAAAATTTTCTACAAATACTATCCTCACGAAATTTTGCAAGAATTTTCGCGTTGGCATTCAACAACTAATAACCATGTTTGAATTTAATCGGTTTTGTATTTTTCGAGTTAATGAGGAACAAAAAACAACTAAATTTCAGATGGCTATAACTATGAAACCGGTCGGCACACTAATTGAAATTAATTAATATTTTTTGATAATTATTATTGAAATTATAAATTGAAATAAAGACAACTCAGCAAGTTTCACAATGTACCTAATTAATTGTGTGGTCCAACTGATCAAGAATCCGTGGTCAAAATCGATGTCCAGCCGTCCGTTAACACCATAAATCCGAACAGAATGAGCCAGACAGTTGAAATTTACAGAGTAGGTTTGTGAGATAAATATCTCAGTTGAGTTCGTTATTGGATAAGATAAAACATTTTTTTAAATTATAAATTTCAAATTAAATATCAAACTGCATCTTAAAACAATATTTTAGATGCAGTTTTACGATAAGAATCCATTGATACTACTTTCAACTCTAACAAACCAATACTTTCGGAGATATGATTCTTCAAAATTTCAATATTAAATCGTGATTCCATAATTTCATAGAATGCTGCAATCGTATCTATGAGTATATACATATGAATGATCTGAGTTCATACATGTCATCTTAGGGCTTTTCGGAAAGTGTAACCCATCTACATAATAGACTATGTAACCCTGGATCGAGTACATCATCATCCTTTTGTTGAACTGTTCTCCGGGTCTTCAGTAGGAAGTTAGGGATGGTTTAAGTCAGGGGTGAGTTTCCTTATTTTGCAAATATTTTAGAGACCAGATGAGATAGAGCAATAGAATTTGATGGTTCGAATAAGCAGCTCGAGTACTTTGAAATTCTGGTGAAATAAGTTTTGTAACCACCACTTAAACAAATGCTAGGGGGTGGGGATACTACTACACCAAATGAAAGGTAATAGATCTCAGTTTTGGTATCTAATTTATTATTAGTACGTTTCCGTGGAAAAAAATCATTTATTTTAAAAAGTACCCCCACTCCCTACCGTTTGTTTAAGTGGGGGTTACAAAAACTTATTTCCCCAGGGTTTCAAAGTACTCGAGTTGCTTACTCAAATCGTCAAATTTCATTGCTCAATCTCAACTGGTCTCTAAAATATTTGCATTTAATAAGGAAATTCACCCCTGACTAAAACCATCCCTAACTTCCACCAGAAGAACCGGAGGACAGTGCAACAACAGGAAGTGTTACACCCTAATGGTACCCTATCACCTCCTTGCCCATGTCGGTGTGGCAACCTCCGACCCTGTATACAAGACTGATTTGATACCAAAAATAATATTGACTTGTTGTATATTGAATAACTTATGTGTAAATATTGGAGATGATGTTTCAGAAGATTTAGAATTGGATCATTTTAATGATGTAGTTTTTGAAGGCAATAGGAATGAACAACATGATGGCATCATCAAAAGAAATTACTGTTCGTTGACCACTGAGGTTAATATTACTTTTTACTTCCTTAAGTAGTGAGACATGTTCCTATATACAGTATGTTGCTAGCAAAAAAATATTGATATACTTGAGTATCAAATATTTTTTCTTGAGTTAAGGTTCATAATACAGAATTAATGTAGGTATGAATTATTTAATTATAAAAGTAGGATTGGATTTTATTAATATATTTTGTCTTATAATGAGATAAGTTTTCAAATAAATAAAAACAAGAATATAGAATACATATTTCATCTTTCAAACAAATGAAACGAATAAATATTAAAATAATTTGTTCGCCAGCCTGTATACCTATTCAAATATCACAAATAAATGAGAAATCTGCTATGATTGTTTCCAGCCTTGCCCTTGACATTTCTATGATACTTTCCTTTGAATACTTGTATTTGATCTTGATTCTCATTTAATCTTGAAAAATAAACTATTATTTGAATATAATTTCTTTCATGATGTTCTAACAAAATAATGATATCATTGTTTTTCGAGTAATACCATACTTCATTTTGCATGATTCTCAATTACAAACGATGATAAATACTCAGAAATCAAATACTCGTATCTTTGTATTGTTTGAAATTTATTTCTACGCCTATGGACTTAAAACGTACATGCAAGGAATGCATTTTGAAGCAGATACAGTTCTGAAGTATTCAAATAATGTTGCAATGTATAAATTATGTTTTTCATTGCCCCAGAAAGAAGATTGAACTATCTAATTATGATAATATTGTAGATTCACATTGAACATTGTTATAATGACGACGTACCATAATTTTTCATTTGAAAAAAAAAAACATCACCTAGATCAACCAACAATATATCCGATAAGATCAAATATTCATGAATTTTGTTGCATTGAATCATGTTAAATTCCGCTATAGGTTTATGGCTGAGGATTCAATCTCAATCTGAACAAGAATTATCATCTCAAATTATATGCAAAATGGTGAATGCACAAATGTAATGTGTTATGGTTAATCTCTTTCTGGAATTGATAAATGCCATCTGGACCAGAATGGCAGCTAAAACGAATGGACTTGGATAAGGATCAGTCAGAAAAATTGTCATGTTTTCTGTTTCTTCGAATTTTCTATCTACCCATTTTCTTGATTAATTGGGTGTCAAGTTTGCATCAAAGTTTTATGGTTGTTCATTTTCACAGTTGTCCAAATTTTGCTGAAAATGGTCTCAAACGGTTAGTTTCGATTACTGATAAAGAATTGAAGGTCAAATTTGTTCGGCCACCATGCCATGATACCTTTCGAACGGAAGAAGACAGCAACATGAAATTTTCAGGGTAGGTAGCGCATTCGAATGCGACGGTAAGTAGCAAGACACAAAGACATATGAAACATTTCGTGAGGATCGCTTCACTAGAAAATGGAAAAAAAAATATTGTGTGTCTCATAACTTGATATACGACATTTTGAGTTTGTTAGTAGGCATAACCGGCCAAATGATTTTGGAGTTATACCCATCTGAAATGTTGTTGTTATTTCCTCAATAACTCACAAAATACGAATCCGATCCAATTCAAACATGATAGTTGTTGAAAGCCGACGCGCAAATTCTTACGAAATTTAGATCATGTCACTGGAAAATTTAAAAAAAATCATTGAAAAAAATTCTCTATCTCAGAGACTATCCGTCCGATATCTCTGAAATTTTGCGAGAATCTTTGAAACCTAACTTTACAGCCAATTTGAACACGATCGGATCTATATTGATGGATATCTGAGCAGCCTTGGGCGAGCTCAGTAACTGTATGGATGACCGTTGTCACGATAACAAACATTAAGTTCAGAATATTTTTGAAAATGTTTATAAGAGACTGGCTTTCAAACATCCACAAAAATTCAACAGCATTTGATAAATATAATGAATACATTTCCGGCCATTATAAGATTGAGCTGATGGAATGCTTCCATTTGAAAATATATTGTGATATTAGAAAAAGTTTCTTAGGGAATTCTTTTTTCGTCAACTTTATTAAAAAAAAGTAAGGAGCGTTGTATTGTACTTCATAAATTCAAATTGATTAGTACGCAAATATAATTTACGAAAAATACAATCTAGTCCTTCTTCATAAAGACACTTTACGATTTTTTTAGTGGATTCCATATCTGCGATCAGATAATTGATAAATTACTAAGTCAGTTATTCCTACAGGAACTCAACATGCAGAAGACTCATTCCGGTCCTGATACTCATTTATTCTGTAGTTTATTAAATTTCACAATGAACTAAATAAAGAGATTAACAGTACTTATGTCTTGGTTCCGTGAATATTTATTTAATTAACCCATCCGATAATTAATTTCTTGACTGAAAAAATTGATAATAATTTTTCTTTACGCAATAACTGAAATGGTCCCAGGAACTTTTTAACAAGTTCCTGTAGGGTTTTTCCGTTGATTTCGAATCTGAGAGAGATAGTGGCATGAAACTTCCAGGATAGGTGGCGCGTCCCAATACGACGGACAAGTCCTTTAATGGGCATAATCGGCCCAACGGTTTCCGAGTAATAATAGTTGTTTTCAACCAATATAGATCCGACCAAATTAAAACTTGGTGAGTAGTTGTAAAATACAGTCTTAAAGATGTATGTGCAATTTTGTGAGAATCGTATCTCAAGACAATAAAAAACAAATATTAAAAAATAATATTCTTCTGATAACTTGAGAATGGAAAGAGACAGGGACTTGCAATTTTCAGGGTGGGTTGAGTATCCGAATGCAACACTTAAGTTTTCATAGGTACAATCAGCCAAACAGTTCTGGAGTTATACCTATCTGAAATTTTATTTCTATTCCCTCCTTAACTCAAAGATTAGGGAAACAATCCAATAAAAACATAGTAATTAGTTTTGGAATATCAATGCGCAAATTTTTGAGAAATTTCGTGAGGATTGTATCTCTAGAATATTTTGAAAAATTAATGAAAATCATTGAATAAATTGATGTCTCAGAAATTATCCTTCCGAAATCGCTGGCGAGAGCCTTCAAATCCTAACTTTACAGCCAAGTTCCAAGTTTCGATCGGATTAATATTGTTGGAGCTGCGAGCAGCCGTGGGTGAGTTCTGTAGCTGGATGGGTGACCGTTGCCAAGATAACTTTCGAGCGGAAAGGGATAGTGACGTGCAATTTTCAGGGTGAGTTGCGCATCCGAATGGGACAGTTAAGTTCCTTGTTAGACATAATCGGCCCAGTGGTTTGAGAGTTATACCCATCTGGAATATTATTTGCTGGAAACTCAGAAAATACAGATCCGATCAAATTGAAATTTGGTAACTAGTTGTGAAATACTAACGTAAGGACGCACGTGAGGTGTTGTTAGGATCATATCATTAGTAGGGCTTTACACGAGACGAGAGTAGACGAGAGTATAAATAATCTCGTCTCGGTCTCGCCAATCTCCAAAAAATTAAGTTTCGTTTAAGTCTCGTTCTCGTCTCGTTTTATGTACTTGTTTTTGCCATGATCATAACTGCTGTGGAAAATAATCTTTCAATTGGTACAGATGTAGCCATTAATAAATCATCGGCCATCTTGGAAAGTGTAGAAAGAACTTTTTCATCACTCTCCACCACTGTAAAATATTTTGATTCCTATTTGCTCTTTCTAACAGCAAATATTCCTCAAACTCAGCATTCCAATATTTCGAAAGTTTTGTTGATGTTTTAAATACGCTATCGATGTCGATACATTTTTTAATAGAATTGAACAATTTGGTATTGTTTTCAAAGAATAACTTCCCAGTGGGTAGATCATTGAGGGTGTTCTTGGCGTATTCCTCATAACACTTTTCGAAACATTGAATAGCTTCATTTCTTTACCAGTTTTATTATACGTAGTCCCACATATGTATACAATAATTGTTCACATCTTCACTACAAGGAGCACAAGTGAATACATTTATCCAGATGTTCAGATAGAGACGAAATTTTGAAAGCATTGGGATTTAGGGGCAAAAAGAGTTGTGTGTTAAGTATTGAATTCATAATGGCATCTGTTTTTATGGTTGTGAATTCTTTTTCTTCTTGAAAAATAATCTCAATTTTCGCAAGGTCATAACGAATTATTAATCTTCTAAAAAATCGTGTATTTCTAGAACGATCGTTGCATAATATAGACAAAATAAATTGGTAATTATAGTGGAAACTCTTCATATTCAATTGTTTTCTGTGGGTGGTGAAAACAGTCGAGTCGTATATATAACTTCATACAAAAAATTGAACGAGACCAAAGACGAGACTCTCGTGTTGCGCTGTATGTGGTCTCGGTATCGCCTATAATATTTTTGAAATCGCTCTTGCGTGAAGCCCTAATCATTAGAAAATTTTAAAAAAACATGAAAAAAATTCAGGTATGTAACTCACGATAACTTGAGAACGGAAAGAGAAAGCGACATGAGTTCAATAATATGCATAATCGGCAAACTGGTTTTGGAGTAATACACATCTGAAATGTTGTTGATATTTTATTTATAATTCAAACTATACAAATTCGATCCAGTTAAAACTCGGTAATTACTTGAAGAATATCTAATGAATTTGATTTCAGATAGAATCCATATGTCGGAATTAAACATTCCGGGATCTTAGATGATTCTCTCATTACTTAAGCCTGTCATTAAAATGGTACGAAATGTATTCATATCTTATAAAAGCTGAGAAAACGATCTGTATCGAAGGTGAATTCGATTAAGAGTGTCCAATAGAGGTGAATAAACAATATAACATGCGCGCAAAAGCTCCTGACTTCACGTCAGTGCTTGAACCAATTTTTATTTCGCGTAACTATCCTAAGCCGATTTTCTAGACCTCAACAATCCGCTTGAAAACTCCGAGCATATATCTCTTCCCATGCCCATATGATTTCCTTTAGTCTCACAACCAGTAATGGGCAGTTGTACACATACATAATTCGTTTAATGGCAATGGATGCCAGAGAACAGAGTAACACAGAAGCTCTTCTTCTCATCGTTATAAAAACTGGATCTTTGGCTTCCATACCTAACTGTTTTTTCAATAGTTTACATAGAATTACGTTAATAAAAAGGCATATTGAACAATTCCGCCGGACTTATAAACTTGTTATGGAAAAAACGACCAATAATCAGAAACTTGTATGCTGGCTTCCAATTAGTTTGAATTTTAATTAAAAGACCTTAATATATTTCGAACTCAGACCAATTAAAATGCATATTGAAAACGGAGTTCGTCGGGTCTATAAGCCATAATAATCTTATTGGACCATGCGTTCAACAATTTACTGGTGATTTTCTATGGAGAACTACAACTTTGTATATAAGCCCCACGACGTCGCCTCTTGAATAGAAATGGCTTTAAAATTGATCGATTGTAGATATAATTAGTGCAACAGACTGATAAAATTTCATGGAAGTTGATGTGAAAAATAGAATGCGGCTTTAAATTGATGCGAATCCATAAAAACTCTATGAAAAATTATATACGATTTACACTAACTTATTTAATATTGTGCCCCGTTTCGTCGACACAGCGATTTCATCAGACTACATCATACTAATTTTGAACAAGTAATAATGATCTCCCTATATCCCGATGACCTGGACATAGAGTCTTTCTGTTCTTCTTCTTATGACTTTTTTGAAACTACATAGTTATATAACCTTGAACTGCTAAATCTTTGTAAACATTTACAATAATTCATTCCTACCACATTTATAAATCAATTATCAAATTGAATAAATTGAGTAACAGAGGAAAATTCAGATCTAATTGTTCATTAACTAAAAAACCCTTATGTTTTTTACAACATTTCCCAATATTTGAGTTACGCACCTTTATTCAAATTGTGTAGAATTTTGAAATCCGGGTTAAACTTATGCGCTTCTGCCCTTCTGCAAATAAATTATTCGAATAATTAGACTTAATTGTGTTGTTTTGGTAGGAGTGATGAGGTTCCTCAATTCTTATGCCAAAATTTCTACCTGTTTTTCCTATACATAATTTATCACAACTACCGAAATTTAACTGGATTTTTCTTATTATTGCTCTTTGATTTATTATTCTTAATGAGTTTTGCCAGGATATTCTTTGTCTGGAATGAGATATTTTCCAGTTGGTTTTAAAGAAAACTTTTGATTTGGGGACTCGGTTTATCAAAATATAGTAAGCTATTGAATATTTTATATTTGGCGCTCTTGTTCCTTGGAACAGCGTGCTTATCAATTTCGGAGTAACTAAAACTTTTTTTTTTACGTTGCAAATTTCAAGTTCAATATTTTTTCAAGATGCAGTTTCACCATAAGAATCCATTGATATCATTCTCAACTCTAACAATCTAATACAGCTTCGGAGATATGATTTATCAAAATTTCGATAATTAACCGTAATTTCATGACTTCATAGAATGCTCTAATTATATTTTATGTATATCCAACATATGAGGTGAACCATAAACCTACGTTTTGAATTTAATTTTTTTTATGATGCAGTTCTATCATAAGATTCCAGTAATATCATTCCACACGGAATATACGGGGTGTACAAACGGAATTCATAAACTGAGATCATCTTGGTGGGTTTATATCAAATTCCTTGGTTTTGTATATACAGGGTAATTCTCGGATATTCAGTTTGCAGTTATATCATCCTTCTGGACCGTTTTCGATTACCAAGGTCTACGAGAAAGTAGCACATTTAAAATAAATAAAATGATTGTGGTCGCCAGCGCAAAGTTAGAACCCCAGCAATAGAAGAAACAGCACTGCATCTTCTAGACGAGCAACCTCACATCATTACTGGGATAATTGCTTTGCAATTACAAATTAACCATATGACGGTGTTTCCGATCTTAAAGAAACATCTTTTATATCCATATCACATTCAACGTATTCAGGTTCTGTTCCCACGGAATTTCCGAATCGTCTACAATTCTACACTTGGAGTTGGGAAAGATTGAACAAAATCCTCAATTTTTCAAAGAGGTCCCATTTACAGAAGAGACTAATTTTTCTAGACATCCAATAATTTATTTCTATAATAACCACATATGCACCGAAGGGAACCCCTCACGCTATAATTGAAGCTTACCACCAAGAACAATTATCTCGAAATGTTTAGCTTGGATATATTGGGGATCAGTGAGTTAGTCCTCATTTTACACCACCTAGATAAGAGGGAAATATATGCGGCCAAATTCTAGAAGAAGAACTTCCTGTACTTCTTGAAAATATACCTGTGCGTGTCCGAATGACAATGTCGCTCATGCCTGATAGGGCTCCGCTCAATTCAGTATTAGAGAACGTCAGTATTTAAATCATATCTATTCATATTAATGGATTCGGCGAGGTGGACACCTCAGTTCTAGCCAGCTCAATCACCAGATTCAAATCCTCTTGATATTTCTTTTCGGGGTCATTTAAAAACATTGGTACACAGGTTACCCAATCAGTGCGTCGCTAGATAGACTCTCGTGTAACGGCTTAAGATATTTAATATGATATCATTCAATTTTTTAAAAGTTTATGATTGTTAGTTTTGTTTCATTAATTTAATTTATATCAGGTCTCACTGAAAATGTCAACATGACACTCGCCTACTAGATAAATTTAGGTTCGAAAATAATTTCAGCCCATACGCTACGTACCTGTTGATAATTTTTTTTTCTGATACCTACCTTGAATTTTCTCAAGAAATTACAAGAGATCTTATTCATTCAGATTGAATTAAGCTATCTAAAATTATTGTTTAAATGATATAGGTAATATAAATGAGGAAAAAAGTTTCATGTGTAACAAATTTTAGGGGTATCTTTTTGGCGCTCTTGTTCCTCGGAACAGCCATTAATAAATCATCGGCCATCTTGGAAAGTGTAGGAACTTCTTCATGCACTTTCTACCACAATTTTGATTCCTATTTGCTCTTTCTAACAGCAAATGTTCTTCAAACTTAGATTTCCAATATTTTGAATGTTTTGTTGAAATTTTAAAGAGGCTACCGATGCCGGTACATATTTAATAGAATTGGACAAATTGGTATCGTTTTCAATGAATACCTTCCCAGTGGGTAGTGGGTAGATCATTGTGGGTGTTCTTGGCGTATTCCTCATAACACTTTTCGAAATTGAATGGTTTCTTTCTGGGTTATCTCTTCCAAACTCTGAAAAATATCTATGAAATAAAAAATTAATTATTTTGTGATTTGCTTCTGCGTAAGAAACACAAGATATTTGTCAGAAGCAATCAATCGAACAATGTTGCCTAAAAAATAACCACGAAACAACATCAACGAAGAAACCACTATATCGTAACGTTTCGGAGTCTATATCAGACTCCTTCGTCAGACGCTTAACGAAAAAATCTTCAGAATTATTTTGTTGATTGTTATTCTGTATATTGTATATTCAATGATGAATATACCTCCCACAGTATGATGATATCTTTTCGAGATATTGAATAGCTTCATTTTCCATTTCTTTACCAGTTTTATTATAATTACTTCCACAGATGTATACAATAATTGTTCCCCTTTTCACTACAAGAAGGACAATAAAAAACAATAAATTTCTGCAGATGTTGAAACAGATACGAAACTTTAAAAGCATTGGGATTTAGGGGCAATAAAAGTTGTATTGAATTCATAATGGGATCAGTTTTTGTGGTTGTGAATTCTATTTTTTCTTGAAAAATTATATCAATTATCGTAAGGTCTTTAAGAAATCGTGTATTTCTAGAATGATCGATGTATAATATAGACAAAATATATTGGTAATTATAGTGGAAACTTCATATTCAATTGGTTTCTGTGGGTGTTGAAAAAGGTCGAGTCGTATATAAGAAAAGTTTATGTGTCTGTAGTAAATAAGACGATCTTCCAGGTAAAAATTTTCGAGCCAAAGAAACCCTTTCAATAGTATACACGTTTATTACTCAGTAGTTTATAGACACATATACTCAACCTAGAGTAAAAAATCTTGAACACATTTGAACCTAAAATATAAAAATCTGCAGGGATAGATATATATGATAAGAGATACGTTACTATATGGAATTATGTGGGGCTGAGTATTAACCCAACCAAGACCACAGTAATTCCATTCACCCGGAAAATAAACCTTCCAGCCATAAAATCCCTCTCATTAAATGGAGAAGTGATTGACTGGAAGACTGAAGTTAAATATCTGGGAATAACTCTGGATAGAAAGCTTCTGTGGAACAAGCATGTGGATATCACTGCAAGTAAAGCAATAAGAGCTCTGATGGCGTGCAGAAATCCATCCGGTAAGACTTGGAGCTGTAGCCCTAAAATACTGCGATGGATGTACGTCATGATTGTGAGACCAATAATTACCTATGGGGCAGTAGTCTGGCATGCCAAAGCAGATCAGACAACTACTAGGAAAGCGCTTGACAAAGTGCAAAGGCTAGCTTGTGTGTGCATCACGGGAGCTATGAGAACGTGTCCAACCAGGGCACTTGAGATTATCACAGATCTCTCACCTCTGCATCTAGTGATTGAGAGGTTAGCCCATGAGGCCACCCTCAGAATATCTAAGGAAGGTACAGGAACTGAGAGGATTAAATGTCAGAGAGCCTGGACCTCTTTGACTAATTACATCCCATCAGTGAACCTTCCTAGTGATGCAATGGTCAAAAAAGTAAGCATTGAGAAGAACTTCACCACGATGATAAGTAGAAAGGAAGAATGGGAAAGGGAGTTCACCACCCAGACTTTCAAAGAAAATACCATAAAATGGTACACAGATGGCTCAAAAACCACGACGGGAGCTGGCGCTGGGGTATATGGGACAGGCACCAAGTGCGCACTGTCGGTAGGCTCCCGTTTGAGTATCTTCCAGGCAGAATTACTCGCAATCGAAAGATGTGCAGATATTAACCTAGAAAGAAAATATCAGAAATGCGACATAGCAATCCATTCGGATAGTCAATCTGCTATCAAAGCACTGAGCTCCCATGCCATCGATTCAAAGTTGATATGGGAGTGCCGAAGAACACTAAATGAAATTGGCAAGAATAATAAGGTCTTTTTAGTCTGGGTCCCCGGTCACTCGGGAGTCAAGGGGAACGAAGAGGCCGATACACTTGCCAGAAAGGCAGCACGAACTCCTTTTATCGGCCCAGAACCTTTCTGCGGTATAGGAAAATGCACCTACAAGAAAGAGTTTCTGGAGAAGGAGGAAACCAAAAGAGAGACACTCTGGCGGAATCTTCCAGGTTTGGTTCATTCCAAAAAGTTCCTTAGGAACTTTAAAGAAGTGAGATCCAAAAGGTATCTGGATCTCTGTAAGAATAAGTTACACCTGGTCACTGGCTTCCTCACAGGACACTGTCGCCTCAGGAAGCATTTGATGAGAATAGGTTTATCAGATACTGACGAGTGCAGATTCTGTGGGGAGGAGGAAGAAACTCCTCTTCACCTTGTTACAGAATGCCTCGCCATTGCAAGTCAGCGAAAGGAATGCTTTGGACAGGAAACTTGTAGGAGTGAAGACGTAATATCCTTGAAGCCTTCCCAGATATTGAGGTTCATTTATACTCTGGAACTGGAGGGCGAGCTGTAGATGGCGTAATGGTGAGAACAGCTCTGATGGGGGGCACAATAGATCTCAAGGTCGCGGTGCAACGTAACCCCTTATCAATAATAATAATAATAATAATAAATATGGAATTATAAGAACAGTTAACAAGTTGGAATATAAATTATTTTAATTTACAATAAAATATTTCACAGATAGTCACAAGAGTTGATATTTGGAAAATATATTGATCTCTATGTAGACCTTTACTAATTTTTCGAATAAAAACTTCATGAAAAAAAACTTAACTAGACCAAAAGGAGACTGTCGGGTATGTGGTCTCAGTATCGCCTATAACATTTTTCAAAACGTCTCGTCTCGTCTCGCTTTTCCGAGACGAGAAAAATCTAGCTCTCGTGTAAAACCATATTTAGAGGGTGTGAATCGTTTATGTACGAGTTGAATGTAATTCACAAGGACGTATACAGGGTGTCCTGGAAAATGTGGGAAATCTCTCGGTTTTTTTTCCTAGCGGCCCTCCCTACGGAGATACGGCCTCCTAAATGACGCCACTGGAAATCCATTTTACTGGAATACATTTTAAACTACTCAATCTAATTTAATGAAAATTTGATGTGATAAACACTAGTAAGGACCTCTCAAAATACTGCCCTTAAATTGAAATCAGCTTGTTTAGTTTACCAGGGGCGGACTAGGTTGTACATTTTAATGCTTAAATTTTTAACACCCTGTATGATAAGGAGTTAAAAAAAAACAAATTTGGATACCATGAACATTAAGCTAAAGAAAAGATACTCTTGTTCATTGTCGATAAAATGAACCGTTTTCCAGGTATCCAAATTTGTTTTTCCAGGAAATGGAAAAGAAGGGAAATCATTCGGGAGATAGAAGAAACGAAATATGATTTTATCGTAATTTTCATTAGCCTACCCTAGTTTTATAAAAGTCATGTGTGTACAACTAGAGTAGGCTAATGAAAATTGCGATAAGATCATATTTCGTTTCTTCTATCTCCCGAATGATTTCGATTCTTTTCCATTTCCTGGATAAACAAATTTGGATGCCTTGAAAACGGTTCATTTTTTCGACAATGAACACGAGTACCTTTCCTTTAGATTCATGTTCAAGGTATCCAAATCTGTTTTTTTAACATTTTTTATCATACAGGGTGTTAAAAATGTAAGCATTAAAATGTACAATCTAGTCCGCCCCTGGTAAACTAAGCAAGCTGATTTAAATTTAAGGGCAGTATTCTGAGAGGTCCTTACTACTGTTTATCATATAAAATTTTCATTAAATTATATTAAGTAGTTTAAAATTTATTCCAGTAAAATGGATTTCCAGTGGAGTCATTTAGGAGGCTACTCCGTAGGGAGGGCTGGCTAGAAAAAAATTGATGGGAACTTGTCATCTCATTTTTTTATGTTTTATCTGAATCCGAGAGATTTCCCACATTTTCCCGGACACCCTGTATACCTGCCATATCTTCCAACTATTCGGATTTTGACATCCACTTTTGGCCTATTTTCCATTGTTCGTTGAAGAATGAACCGATTCTCCCACGGAAACGAAGAACCGATTTAACTTTATAATTCATGCCTCGACCAGCAGATTTTGATCAAAGCACCCGAGACATAGTCGAATATGAAGCTATCGATCGACGAATTTCGTCAACTCCAAACTGAAAATATTTCTCCCGCCTGATCCAATTTACATGGCATCAAAAGGCCATGAATAAGCGCATGAAAACTCAATCTCCAGTTCCTTTCGCTCCGAGCAAACTTTTCCAATAAATCCTCGACGCGAGAAGAAGAAGAAAACCCGCCTGAATTCCATTTCGCAGCCGATCGCAGAGTGCAACTCGGGGCTTTGGCGTTTCGTGAACACCTGCCGCCTTCATTTTGCTCTTGTTTCTTATTTCTGCAGGACTGCGGGACACATGTTGCTGTATTTTCGTTCGCGAATAACGACGAACACTCTATTTAGACGTAATTATGCGGGCTCCGGACTTTTGTCATCTGCTTTATGCGGAGTTGATTCCTACGCCTTGATGGGGACTTTCTAAGTGAAATTTCGTGTTGCTGTCATTCCACGAATTTTGTCTTTGATCTGTGGTTTTTTTATCTGAAAATTAATGTTATTGGGCGTATGTTCTAGGGGAACATCGTCCTATCATTTCGTCCAAATGTCTGTAATTTTCGAATTTCGAGCTGAAAATTGGCTAATAGACTAATTCGGACTCCCTGATCACGAATCCGGTGTCAGATTTTAGGGTGCCGTCCGGCCGGCCGGCCGTAGGCACGATAACAGGAGCACCGAAGGTCCTATCGACTTCAAACTTTCAGGGTAGGTTTCTGATCAAAATGTGACGGTTAAGTTCGTTAACGGGCAAAATCGGCCGGACGGTTTAGGAGTTATAGACATTTAAAATTTTGAGGTTATTTCCCTGATATTTCAGGAACTAAAGAAGATGTTGAATCGAAACTTGGTAGTCAGTTCGAGGATATAAACGCGCAACTTTTGGCAAAATTCTGTTATGATCGAAATGTTGGTAATTTTTAAAAAAATATTTCTTTCAATTTTTTCGAAA
The DNA here is from genome assembly GCA_937662695.2 of Halyzia sedecimguttata. Classification (NCBI taxonomy): domain Eukaryota; kingdom Metazoa; phylum Arthropoda; class Insecta; order Coleoptera; family Coccinellidae; genus Halyzia; species Halyzia sedecimguttata. Next base: position 83,190,963 of record OW569414.2, on the reverse strand, counting down.
AAAAAATTTTTTTTTCGTGAACTATTCATCAGATTGCAACAAAAACTTGTACTAACGTCAATTGTAGTATTTTGCAACATTGTGCAAAATTTTGGCTCTATACGATTTCAATTTCTGGAGATATAAGACAAAATGTGTCAAATTTCCTGGGTCTCTCTCAGTATTTTCATCGATTATTATATAATAATCTCAATAATATTAAGGTATTCAACATGATACTGCTTTTTTTCTTTACTGGTCAGTACGGGCCACAAGGAAGATGAACATGCGCCCAATAGCTCCTGTCCACAGGGCTTGAACCAATTTTTTTATACTGTTTTTGGTGAGCTTGTTCACCTGAACATGCCTATCACCTGAACGTGCCCATCTGTAAGTCTAATTTTCGAATTTTAGGGCTAGAATGGTCAAATGATTAGTTTGACGCACTGATGAAGAATCCGAGAACAAACTTGATTATATACGGCCGACGATAGGGCTTCATAAAGAGCGTGTTTAAAATTTTGTAAGAACCGTACCCCTAGAAAATTTCTAAAAATTATTAAAAAAATCGGTTAAAGCACTGACGTGAAGTCAGGAGCTTTTGCGCGTATGTTCTATTGTCAATTATCCTGTATTGGACACTCTTAATCGAGTTCACCATGATAGATTCGATTAAGAGTGTCCAATACAGGAGAATGGACAAAAGAACATACGCGCAAAAGCTCCTGACTTCACCTCAGTGATTGAACCAATTTTGTTTAACGTAGGTTCCAGCTGACCAATAAAAAAATGGGTTCAAGCCCTGTGGACAGGAGCTTTCTGGCGCTCTAGTTCAAACAGACAAATTATATCTCCGAAAGTATTGGTTTGTCAGAGTTGGGAATTATATCAATGTATTCTTATGAAAGAACTGCATCATAAAGGAAATTAAATTCAAATAATAGTTTATTTATCAAGATTAAATGAGCAATCTGAGAATGAGAACTGCACCATGGAAGAAATCAAATTAAAATAGCTGAAATGAATTTGACTCTTTCTTATAAAACAGGATGAAATGTAAGAGTATGAACACAGATCATATAATAGAGCTTAGATAGAATAATTATAGCATTCTGTGAAAACATAGAAGTACGTAGGATTCATTATTGAAATTTAGAAAAATCATATTTCCGAATTTAATGGTGAAACTGCATCTTAAATAAAAATTGATAAGCACTCAGTTTCGAGGAACTAAAGCGCCAACAATTGTAATTCCCTTTCCCGGATTTAAGCCCGCCTTCTCTCGTTCCGAAACCCCGACTGCGTAGACACACCGGCTATCGGGCTCCTCGTACGATCTTGTCGATCTCCGGTATTAGAATAAAACGTCGGTACTTACCTGAGATATATATTCTTAATTTTCTCTTTTCGACATAAAATCGCCACATGGGGGTTTATTTGACGGTTTTTTACCCTTGTCTCTCTAAGTCGATTTTGACGTTTCTCGAACCAACTATTAGCAAGGAATTAGAAAATGTCATGTCTCAGGAAAATAAGTTGACATTATGACAATTCATACATAGAATAATTATATAATTCTGTGAAAACGTAAAAATACGATTTTTTATTGAAATTTTGAAAAATCATATCTCCGAAAGTATTAGCTTGTTAGAGTTAAAAATGATATCATTGGATTCTTATGATAAAACTGCTTATTGAAAAAAATTTAATAAGGAATTTGTTCTTAAAAAAAATTTTTTTTTTTGTTACTCCGAAACCATCTGTCCGATTTTGCCCAATAACGAACTTAGCCGAGATATTCATCTCCCAAACCTACTCTGAAAGTTTCAACTGTCTAGCTCATTCCATTCGAGAGTTATCGTGCCTACGGCCGGCCGGCCGGACAGAATGACTTTCGACCTCGGATTCTTGATCAGTGAGTCGAACCAAATCGTTTAAGACCATTTTCATCGAAAAATTAAAAAATTACAGACATTTGGGCAAATTGATAAGCACTCAGTTCCGAGGAACTAGAGCGCCAAAATGGGGGAAAGCCCTGTGGTAGGAGCTTTGGCGCTCTTGCCAATTTTTGGCAGATCATATGAAAATATTAATTTCTAAGAGTTGGGAATGATATCAATGGATTCTTATAATAGAACTGCACCATAAAAGAAATTAAATTCACATAATAGTTTATTTATCAAAATTAAATGAGCAATCTGCAATGATTTAACCTCGTTGAATGGTTACGCTCGGTGCATAGTTTTCACAGCTCGAAATACCAAAGTGAAGTATCATCGAAATATCTAGAGCATGGCTGGAGACAATCATAGCAGATTGTCCATTTATTCCTGATATTTGAATAGGTATAGGCTGACGAACAAATTATCTTAATAGTTCAAAATAATATATCGCAAATTATGAACCTTAACTCAAGAAAGAATATTTGACACACAAATGTAGATCAAAATTTCAGCTTTTTATTGCTAGCAATATTATGAAAATACTGTATAATAGGAACATGTCTCACTATTTGAGGAAGTAAAAGGTAATATTAACCTCAGTGGTCAACGAACAGTTATTTCTTTTGATGATTCAATTATGTTGTTTTGGCCGCTCTTGTTCGTCGAAACAGAGTTCTTTTCCAGTTGCTCAAATTTCTACAATTTTCGAATTTTTGGATAAAAATCATCTTAAACGGTTTGGTTCGACACACCGATCAAGAATCCGTGGTCTAAATCAATGCTATCCGGCTGGTCCGCTGGTCGGGCGGCCGTAGGCACGATAACTCTCGAACGAAAGGAGTTAAAGTATTGAAATTTGCTGGGTACGTTTGGAGCGTAAATATCTCGGACGACTTTGTTAACGGGCGGTTAACAAGCGGTTCCAGAGTTATGGCCGTTTTTAGTAAAAATACTTTTTATGAATATTTCCGGAACCAATCACTCGATCAATTTGAAATTTACCATCAAATTGTAGAATCATAACCTTCATATGCGTGCAAAGTTTTGTATTCATCGGAGTGCCTTAAAGTGCCAAAAAAAATTTTAAAATTTTTTAAATTTTGTTTCTACAATAACTCCCGAACAGAATGAACTAGGTGATTTTCAGAGTAAGTTTGGGAGATGAATATCTCGGCTAAGTTCGTTACTGGGCAAAATCGACCTGATGATTTCGGACATGAACAAATTTTTTTTTATTATATAACAAATTTCAAATTTACCTATCAGTGATGTCATTTTCAACTCTAACAAGCTAATAATGTCGGAGTTATATTCACAAATTCAAGATGCGGAACCTTGTTTTCTGACATAATATATTTTCAAAGTACGAATTATATAAATAAACTAGAATAGAAATAAATATTACGTCTCTTATAGGTAGATAAGATGACATGAATTGAGCACAGATAGAATATAGACAGATAGATTTAGCATTCTGTGAAAACATAGAAGTACGATGTACTATTGAAATTTTGAAAAATCATGTCTCTGAAAGTATCAGCTTGTCAGAGTTAAAAATGACATCAGTGGATACTTATGATGAAATAGCATCTTAAAAAATTGAATTTGAAATTTGTGATGTAAAAAATTTTCGAATTTTTTTGCCACTTACGGCAATTCTATTAATACAAAACTTCGCATGCATATAAAGATCAAGATTCTACAATATTCATACAAAATATTTTTACTGAAATCAGCCGAAACCGATTGGTGGATTCCACTCGTTAATGAATTCGTCTGAGATATTTACGCTGCAAATCTACCCTCCACATTTCAGTTCTCTAACTCCTTTCCTTCAAGAGCTATCGCCTTCGGCCGGCTGGACAGAATTTATTTCGATCATGGATTCTTGAACGGTGAGTCGAACCAAATCGTCTTAGACCATTTTCAGCTTAAAAATCGAAAATTACAGACGTTTGGCAAATTGATAAGCACTCTGTTCCGAGGAATTAGAGCGCCAAAAATGGGTTCTCATTTGAAAATTATGAGTTTTGAGGTTTTTGTCATTACTAACTTTGACATCGAAATAGAAACACGCTGTATATTCAATTGAATTTGCAATTAACGAAGGAGAAGCATTGCTATATCTTCTGATAGAAGCTAGAAAATTAGGAATATTCATGCAAAAATCTACAAGTTGCCATATTTGAGGAAATTTAGGGGTTTTTCAGATTTCACACGAATTTTCTGAGAATAATATGTAATTGATACATTAAAACAATGCAGAATTCAATGGGTAATCGATTATCAATGAAAAAACTGGGTATTACATTTTTTTCCGGTGAAACCAGAAGTCGAACGAATCAGAAATTTTTCATCTGTCCTAACAAAGCTTAACTATAAAATTTCAAGTGTTTATTTCGAGTCTTTCTTTGCAATATTAAAACGAATGTTATTCATGAGTCACCCTGTATATTGTAGAAGATATTTAGCAAAATACCGAAAAAATACAAAAACGGTCGGATATTTATATTTTTGGAATATTGGGCGACTACAGTACCTGGATGGGTGACTGCTCTTGCAATTAATTTGAACAAACGCGCCAAAGCTGCTGGCAACAGTGCTTTTTGCAACTAGGACATTACGAACAGATACAGGCAAAATGATAGAGTGCTACCAGCGCGCAAAAAGACAAAGAAAATATCACTCGAAAATCAAGTTAACAAGTATCTAATCATTAAAGGATACTGTGGGAGGTATATTCATCATTGAATGGTTTCTTTCTGGGTTTTCTCTCCCAAACTCTGAGAAATATCTATAAAATAAAAAATTAATCATTTTGTGATTTGCTTCTGCGTAAGAAACATAAGATATTTGTCAGAAGCATTCAATTGAACAGAATCAGAGATTCGAGAAATGTCACATTGACAGTATTTGAAAATCATAGCTAACATAGTTTTACTTTGTATAGAAATTTCCAAGTTCCACCTCCTTTTTCACTAAATTCAGCCAAATATGGTCAATACCATTGAGCAATTGGCAAAATTGCATTCTCTGTTCAATAAATTACAAGTTCATTCCTTAAGTTTCCTTTTAAAATAATCCGTTTCTGTCATCTTTGTATTACTCCAATCCATCATGTGATCTCCTTGGATTGTACATACATGTTCTGCTATTTTTGATTTCTGTATTTCTCTATTTCTCAAGTTATTGTTATGCTCTGACTTTCTTACTTCTAGTGGTCTTGATGTTTCTCCTGTGTATGATTTACCACAAATACAAGGAATATTATATATACGGTTTTTTTAGTTTTGTTTTTCATTAATGGGTATTGTCTTCGTTAATAAAGACCTAAGATCATTTTGTGTTTTGAAGACGGTTCTTATATTGAACTTAGAACCGATTCGTCTGATTTTTTCAGAATGGCCACGAACACAAGGGATCACATTCAGCATATTGGGTTGCTGTTCTTGTTGATTATTCTGTTGATTATTCTGTTGTACTTGATTATTTGCTCTTCTATCTAAATTCTTGATTGATGTATTTATGAAATTTGTTGATGAAATCATTTTCTTTATTTCGAATTTCAAGAGTAGAACAAATAAGGTTAGCTCTATCGTAAAGTATTTTAATAACACCTCTTTTTACACTAAGTTGATGGTTTGAATAGAAATTTAAATATCTATTTGTATGTGTCTGCTTCCTGAAGACACTCGTTTCGAAATGGTTCGGATACTCAATTATCGAAACATCTAGAAAAGAAAGCTGATTATTTTTCTCTATTTCTAAAGTGAATTTTATTGTAGGTTCCTTTGAATTTATGAATTCGAAAAATTTGTCTAATTCTTCTCTACCATGTTGCCAAATTATAAATATATCGTCAACATATTGCCACCAAGCTTTTGGTTTCAACGAATATGTATCCACAAATTTTTCTTCAAAATTTTCCATGAATATATTTCTCATGACAGGTGATGTTGGCGAACCCATTGCCATTCCAAAATTTTGTCGATAAAAAACATCTCCTAGTTGGAAATAAGTGGTATTCAAACATACATCAAGCATTTCCATAATATCATTAGCATTACATTTTGAATCTTTAATCACCGAGTCATCATTTTCTAATTTCTTTTGAACTATTTGAAGCGACTTATCGACAGGAACATTGGGGAACAAACTGACAACATCAAAACTTACTAGAATGTCATTTTGGTTCAAATTTGAATTTTGTAGTTTTTCAATAAAGTGTTTGCTGTTTTTCAAAAAAATTTCTTTCTTTCCTGTTAATGGGTTTAAAAATTGAAGTAAATATTTCGCTAAATTTTGACATGGAGATCCAATAGAACTTACTTTTGGTCTCAGTGGAATTAGAGGTTTGTGTATTTTTGGAAGACCATATAAATGTGGTGGCTTACTATAAGATGGCATGAGCAAATCACAAAATAATAATTTTTTTATTTTATAGATATTTTTCAGAGTTTGGGAGAGAAAGCCCAGAAAGAAACCATTCAATAAGTTAACAAGTCGGATGAAATAATTCGCGATCGAAGCATAACAGAGACTAAGGTATTTACGATATCGGAGTAAACTGGCAATCTGTAATGATATCGAACGCCTCCCGAAGTCATCATAAACTTGACCGTAAACCATTTATTGATATATCTAATTTTATTGAAGTGTTAACGGCACGGCCAGAACGATTAAACTTTTTCCCTAACACATATCTATTCCATCTTCAAGACGGATTGTTTGCATCATCATTCATACAGGAATGCGTTGCAAAATGACGTTCGGGTACGGTAATTGCCGGTAATCTGCCGTAGGACAAAGTAAGTCGATCGCTTTGCGAACAGTATGGTGGACGTTAGATTTCTTCGATTCTGGAAGTGGAATTGTCCACTTTTTGCGGTAACAATACTGTAAATTTTACGCCATAATGTCTTCCTCATCGACTAAAAGTTTATGGTCTAACGAAAATAAACAGTTTCTGCCGGGAATCCATTGAATTCTTCAGCAAACTTTCGTTGTGGAGTTATTAAATCATTTACGTCTTGTCAGATATTTATGTCGTGCCAGATATTGGATGAGTGGAATGATATGAAAACAATAAATTATTTACACGGATTTCCAATTCTCAAATCTGAGTCAATCAAAATTATTTTTTGCATAACTGCTTACATTTTGACGTCTTCCATTGGGACTACATACAGGGTGGTCCCTCGAAAACTTAACATCTCGATTTTCCGACTTTAAAATGAAAATGTGGAAAATCGCTCGGACCCGCCAATTTCTGATTCGAAGGTGAAGAACTTTTCCGCTTTTTTCATCCCCATAACTTCAATTCCCTAACGAGGGTGAGCAAAACCCCTTGATTTTGAATAAGGATGAGGGGTGCTGCGATAACTAATTTTGAAAATCGTATAGCGTACTATCTGACCCTAAAATTTCGCGTCAAAATATCCATCGATAATGAAATAACAGCGAAAATAGTGAAGGAGGTAATGCGGAATTTATCTCAAGCATATTATTCGTATCCGACACATTTCAAAGGTATGTAGTAGTTATGTTATTAAGTTTTTGTCCAAAAAAGTAGACGGACCCTGTTTTTGATTTACCTTTACTGATTGTAAATTTGAAGTAGAATTAAAATGGTGTATCTCGTAGAAGAAAGGGTGGAAATGATATAATTAACAACGCAAACAACAGCACCTTTATTTAACGAACGACATCCTGGAAAAAATGTATTCGCTGCTTACTTTGTGCAACTGGTTGCCAAATTTGACGCCACTGGTTCAGTCGGCAACAAAAAGAGGGTGCATGAAAGAGACGAAGTGAGGGACGTGGCTATCTTAGGTCATGTATCAATGGATCCGACCTTGAGTACTAGGAAATTGTTCGATGTATCTGGTGTTTCACGCACAACAATCATGAGATTCCTATAACAACATAAATTCCATCCTTATAACATACGATTGGTTCAGGAACTGAATGAGGATGATCCCGATCGCCGACTTCAGTTCTCTAAAGTTGTCAGTGAAAATGATTAACGGTAATTAAAACTACTTGTTCGATATCTGTTTTTCGGACGAGTGTTCATTTCACCTTAACGGCATTGTAAACGGGCATAACTGTCAGTATTAGTCAGATGAAAATCCAAGATTATTTCGTGAGGTGCATACTGAGCGTCCCCAAAAACCAATTATAATAATGTTTGGGCAGGTATTTATGGAAATCACATTATCGGCCCTTTTTATACCCGGAAATCTCACAGGCCAAATTCATTCAGATCTATTGGAGAAAGCTATTTCTCCAGCCCTCGTGCAAGTATTGGAGAATGCAGAAGACCATCACACGATCATTTTCCAACAAGATGGCGCACCTCCTCATTTCGTTCAATCGGTGCTTCAGTTCTTAGATGAATATTTTCCTCACGCCTAGATTGGAAAAAGGGGACATATTGTGTGGCCACCCAGATTACCTGATCTGGCTCCACTGGACTTTTTTCTATGGGGTCATCTGAAATCCAAGAGGGGTATAATATCAACCCGTACTTAAGTGTAGAAATTGATAGCATGCTTTAGTAGCGATTCGTCTTTGGAGATGGAAACTTTGTTTCCGAAACATGTCAGATGACAAAAACTGTCGTGGACAAGAGTGTAGTTTTTTTGTAACGTATCATTTTTGATAAAACAATCTTAAATCACTGACGTGATGTGAGGAGCTTTTGCGTGCATGTTTTCTTGTTTATTCACAAGTCACATACCCTCACAAAATACTGCATGAACCGTTGCAACGGCATAAAGCCCTGGTCACATTATGGTTTGAAATTGTGTTTTATTTAAATCTATACCAAAAATGTTTTGTCTTTTATATCCGTATTGATTTTCCACACTAAATATTCCAATACATAATACATAATTGTATAATACAATTAATCCACGAACCCTCTGAAAGATTCACTGAGATAATTATACTGCAATTAGTTATTTCTTCATTTACAAATATTCTTAAGTGATTTATTAGTTTATAATTATTGAAATTTTCAAAATTGGTAATTGAAGAAATTTCTTTATTTTCATGTTTTCACCATACTGATTGATTTTGATTAAAAAACTGTAACTGTGGATATTATACTTTTTTATATTTTTCCTCTTTCTTTCTTTCTCACAAAGATATGAGAAATGTTTATTTCAGGTCCACTTCATTAGATAAAAAAATGGGTTCAAGCCCTGTGGACAGGAGCTTTCTGGCGCTCTAGTTCAAACAGACAAATTATATCTCCGAAAGTATTGGTTTCTCAGAGTTGGGAATTATATCAATGTATTCATATAATAGAACTGCATCCTAAAGGAAATTCAATTCAAATAATAGTTTATTTATCAAGATTAAATGAGCAATCATGAGAATGAGAAAAGCACCATGGAAGAAATCAAATTAAATCTGGCCAATTTTGCCCAATAACGAACTTAACCGAGATATTCATCTCCCTAAACTACTCTGAAAATTTCAACTACCTACCTCATTATCCGTTCGAGAGTTATATCTATGTCTATGGATGAAAAGCAGTCTCACTACTCTCAGATCTCTTACTTCATGTTCAGTTCCGAAATGTAAGAATTTTCTGAGAAAAACTAATATCGGAGCAAACAACTGAGATTTAACTCACTTCGCTCACAATTCTTCGATTGATTAGTCTCAGGAACATGGAACATCATTTGACTTTATGACAATTCATATTCATACATAGAATAATATCATTCTGTGACAACGTTGAAATACGATTTATTATTGAAATTTTGAAAAATCATATCTGAGATTTTTCTCACTTCGCTCACAATTCTTCGATTGATTAGCATAGACAAGATATACTATGATTTATTAGTCTCAGGAACATCATTTGACATTATGACAATTCATATTCATACATAGAATAATATTATTCTGTGACAACGTTGAAATACGATTTATTATTGAAATTTTGAAAAATCATATCTCCGAAAGTATTAGCTTGTTAGAGTTAAAAATGATATGATTGGATTCTCATGAAAAAACTTTTTATTAAAAAAAATTTAATTTGGAATTTGTTTCGTAAAAAAAAATTTTTTTTTTGTTACTCCGAAACCATTTGTCCGATTTTGCCCAATAACGAACTTAGCCGAGATATTCATCCCCCAAACCTACTCTGAAAATTTCAACTCTCTAGCTCATTCCGTTCGAGAGTTATCGTGCCTACGGCCGGCCGGCCGGCCGGCCGGACCGGCCGGACAGAATGAATTTCGACCACGGATTCTTGATCAGTGAGTCGAACCAAATCGTTTAAGACCATTTTCATCGAAATATTCGAAAATTACAGACATTTGGGCAAATTGATAAGCACTCAGTTCCGAGGAACTAGAGCGCCAAAAACGACCAACCTGAATTGAGTGGTAGATATAAGTAGATATTCGACCATGTTGGAAATCAAAAATAAGATATTATTTAGAAAAAATATATTTTATTAAGAGAAATAAGGAATTCAATTAATACTGAAAAAAATATAAAATAAGTGTATTAAATGCTCCAGAAATAAGTTCAAACTAAGTCAACATTGTTAAATCTTAACACTGAATAAATTTAGGAACAAATTATAGCTATGAAACAAAATTAAATAAATTATTTTTCTATAATAAATAATAAAACAAGTTAACATCTCCCAAACTAAACATTGACAAAGTGTAAGCACAAACTGGAAAACAATGAAAACGAGTGTTTGAACTAGAAAAGAAACTAAGAACGAGAAATGAAGGCTTGAATTCTAAAATAACATTAAACCATTCTATGAAAAGCTTGGAAAATATCAAAAAAGTTAAATTCACTTCCCAATTTCTTCAGAGAATCTTCCAATAAATGAATAGGGGGGCCTCTGAGTCCATATACAGTGTGTATCTAGTTGGTTTGTTTCGAATAATGTAGATATTTCCAATCCAAACTATATAACCACTCACAGAAAAATTGATACCTACTGAGACAATTAATGGAGAATAAACGGCAGAAAAGGTAGTTCATTAAGTAATTTCTTCAATCAATAGTAGGTAGATTAAAAGTTTAATTGCATCTATTACTTTTGATTGCAAATAATTTTTAGTGTAGGTGATTGAATAGTAATTCCTGATTTCTGGTGAAATGGCTTTCAATTTCTAATGGTTTTTGGTTCAAAATTAATTCGAAAGTAAGTACTACTGATTTTGATTCCAATTGATTTGAATCGTTGTTCATTGAAGCACAAGTGATTTCAATTGTAATAAAATTCTATTAACAAATGAATAATTCATATGTGATATAAATGGAAATATGTTATTACATTTGATTGTAATTAATTTATATTTCAGTTAAATTTAGGCCATATTAATTGCAATTAATTTTTCGTATCGAAAATTCCCCTTGAATCAGGAATAATAGATTCTGATTTCATTTGGATCATCGCATCATTTATTCAACAGTAATTTGGAGTTTTAGACAACTGAAATATTCATTACGAGAAAGCTGCATACGAAAAGCAAGAGAATTCGATTATATCGATCTTATTTGTTTGGTACAAAAAGTTCGATAGTTAGAAGTGGCCCAATTTCAAACAAAAATGCATAAAATATTCACAGGGACACATTAACTCAACTAGAAAGTGGTAATTTGTTTGCTTTATCGATCACGTACCGAAAATAATAGGAAGGCACTGCATTAATCTGACCCAATGTCTCCAACGATTTCTATCGTAATTATGGAAATTTTTATCACTGGAATCATTCTCATAAACCCCACTGAATTAGGTCTGGAATTTCTTTCGAATTTTGTATTCGAAAATTCATTTTTACAGTGAGAAGGAAAAAAGATCTATTTTAAATAGCGATAGCAAGTATAAGATGTATAAGAAGGGACGCAATTACCCAAGATTCAACATACCCGGCGCATTCGCCATTTTGTTAGTAATTTAAAGATCGGCATTTCGTTTCAAACTCGTGGAAATAAGAATATGATCAAAATATAAATGTTTGAAGATGTATTTGTTCTTTTAGAAACTTCACATCCTGCTCAATTTTGGTAATATTTCTCTCTAGTATGGCCATTCTTGAGTGAAAACAGTTCTTTATGAATGCGATGAGAGAAAATAGGTAGAAATAAATTTTTGGCAGTCTTCTTCATTGATTCCCAAAGCCTTGGACAACAAATCGGTTCAAGCCCTCTGGACAGGAGCTTTTTGGCGCTCTTGTTCAAACAGACAAATTATATCTCCGAAAGTATTGGTTTATCAGAGTTGGGAATTATATCAATGGATTCGTATGATAGAAATGCATCATGAAAGAACTTAAATTTAAAAAAAAGTGTCGTTTAAGAAAAATGCTTCGAAAATTATCTTATAAAAAAGAGCAATCTTAAATGCTTCAATGCCTTAATGCTTCAAAATGATTCAACCTCGTGGAATGGGTTGTTGCAACTTACACTCGGTGCATAGATAAACAACTCGAAATACCTAACGAAAGTATCATCGAAATGTCTAGAGCAAGGCTGGAGACAATCATAGCAGATTATCCATTTATTCCTGATATTTGAGTAGGTAGTGGATTACGAACAAATTATTTTAATAGTTCAAAATATATTAATAAAATACTATCCTCATAATTTACAATTTAATAGTTCATACCACTAACACATTCTTTTCTGTATTATGAACCTTAACTCAAGAAAAAATGATTGATACACAAATATAGATCCATATTTCAGTATATTTTTGCAAGCAACATTATGAAAATACTGTAGGTATATAGGAACATGTCTCACTACTTAAGGAAGTAAAAGGTAATATTAACCTCAGTGGTCAACGATGATTCCATTATGTTCTTCTTTCCTATTGCCTCCATAAACTACATCAAAACAGTCTTGTATATATTCACAAATTCCAGAATCGAATACTTCATTTCCAAGACAAAATAACCAATATGAATTGACAATCTGTAATAGCTAGAAAAGATGCCATTTATGAATAGTGATCACAGACAGATTTTGTGTTCATATTCTGTGAATACATAGAACTTACGATGTATTATTGAAATTTTGAAACATCATATCTCCGAAAGTATTAGCTTATTGGAGTTGAAAATGACAACAATGGATTCTTATGATGAAACTGCATCTTAAAAAAATTTGAATTCAAAAGTTGTGATGTAAAAAAAATATGTTTTTTCGTTACTCCGAAACTATTAGACCGTTTTTGCCCAGTAACGAACTCAACCGATATATTTATCCCTCAAACCTACTCTGGAAATTTCAACTGTCTAGCTCATTCCGTTCGAGAGTTATCGTGGCAGAATCGATTTCGACCACGGATTCTTGATCAGTGAGTCAAACCAAATCGTTCAAGACCATTTTCAGCCAAAAATTCGTTACACCATTACAGGGTGAAGATTTTCCCGATCTTTGGTGCTCTTATTCCTTGGAACAGAGTGCTTATCAATTTGCCCGAATGTCTGTAATTTTTGAAATTTTTGATAAAAATGATCTTAAACGATTTGGTTCGACTCACTGAACAAGAATCAGTGGTCGAAATTGATTCTGTCCGGACAGCTGGCCGTAGGCACGATAACTATCGAATAGAATGAGATAGACAGTTGAAATTTTCAGAGTAGGTTTCGGAGTAACACAAAAAAAATTTTTTTCACATTACAAATTTCATATTCCACCATAAAAATCCATTGATAACATTTTCAACTCTGACAAGCTAATACTTTCGGAGATATGATTTTTCAAAATTTCAATGATAAATCGTACCATGTTTTCACAGAATGCTATAATTATCTATGAATTATTATATGATTATTATTATTATTATTATTATTATTATTATTATTATTATTATTATTATTATTATTATTATTATTATTATACTGATCCTCCTGGGTCTTCCACAAGGAGACCCCTCATAAGCTCTAAGAGCTTGCCCTGAGTTAGGAGAACCAGTTGTGTTCTGTGTGATGAGTTGATACATGTCAACTTATTTACCTGGGTGATATTTTAATGTTAATTAATATGATGATGGGAATGGTAATGGTAAGTTAATAATAACGAGTTCAGAATATCTCCAGGAAAACAAACATTGGGATATTGGCTTTAGTTTCAATTTATATAATATAATTTTCAGAGTGGATTTGAGGAAAGAATATATCGTTTTTCATAGATTTCAGGAATTAATATCTCGGATGAGTTCATTGTTGGGTAGAATTGGTCTATTGGTTTTGGATTAATAATTTTTGGCACTCTTGTTGTATTTAAATTCTTTTAAATTAAAGTTTGAACAAGAGTGCCAAAGCTCCTTTCCACAGGGCTACCCCACTTTTGTTTGATGCCTTTAATTTCGAAAATACGTAATATACTTGATTATATTTTTCTTATTTCTATTATGGCTGGTGATATAAAATAAAGATAAAGTTCAGAACTAATTCCAATGTTTTTGATGACTAGTATAAGCGAGGTCTCGCCAGTGAAATATTTGCGGATAAAACTACCGAAATCTCGTTTGTTTCAGGATGTTTGCTCCTTCAGCTCTCGACCAATAAACTAATCTAGACAAAATTATATTTTCAACTTGGGCAAAACTTCCGCAATCGTTAGAACTTAATATCCGGCAACTTTCCGAAAATAATAAATAAGGCGCGACTCCCGCTAACTTTTCTGCCGTTCCGAGATAAAAAGTTTCGCGAGGACGCTTCGAAAACAGCCAACTGAATGGAAAGAATGAAAAGAAACAGAAAAATACGCTTAGTGAACACGAACTCCGTTCAACAAAAATTATAATCATAATTTTAGCTCCAGATACATATCAAATGTTATAAATTAGCAATTCTGCAGGCTGTTACGAACTTCTGGAGTTTGAAATTTAGATATTCACTTCGGCGTTGCGTGTTTTTTCTAACTTATTATTATTCGTTTTCCCATGGCCTTCTAGGATTATATTAAAATGCATTTCGATTCTTCGGACGATAACTTTGGTAATATTCTCATCAGGGGAAGACGGGAGTGATTCAATTGTTTTTCAGTATTTTGTTTCCATGGTTACTTGATTATCGTGAGGCTATAGGTGCTAGTTGATCTTGTCGTGCGTTCGTGTTTTTGTATTGAAGAGATTTACGCGATGAAATGTTTTTAATTAGGGAGTTATGATGTAGTTATAGTGAACGAGGATGTAGAGATGGAGATGTTCCTTGCGGAAGTAGAGATGCCAGAGATGGAGATGTTTTTCTCGTTAATTACTGCAGTCATTCGATGATTCAAATTCCGTTCGATTTAGTGGAAAACTGGCTTGAAATATACACTCTCACGAAGCACTGTTAGAACGGCTCTCTATTCGTTTTCTTCACACGATTTATTATCGTGTTTATTGCTATAGAATATAGACGGATTAGCGATAACAATAACCCAGCTATTTTAATGTTGATTGTGAATACATAACAGAGATAGATACATTGAATCAATTTCCATTGCATTGAATCGAAATAGCCAAGATTTACATTCTTCAGAGTGAGGAATAATTTTTTTATCGAAATTCAATTAAACTGGAAATAATATTGATCAAGTGTTATGTGTTTTTGACTTATGACGTAGAATTATTGAAATACATTCGAAAATACACGTGAACCTTGAGGGAGATGTTAGTATGACTCATTTGCTGTTGTTTGAGCCATATTTGTTACTAACAGTTTCCGAGATATTTGAGTTGGCTTTCATAATACGAGTATAATGTTTCAACAGATGTCTGATAATCAAAAGCCAATTGATTTTTCAATAAACTGCTTCATTATATTCTCCTAATTTCGATTTTCGAACTAGCAACGGTGGAAAGTGAGCTTTGTGTGTGTTACTATAGAAGTAGAACACCAAAGTACGTGATTTGACAATTCGTGGTCCGTTTTTCGGTCGAAAATTCTAGGAATTAGGAATTAGCAGGGAGTGTCGTCACCTTGTTATTATATGCATCTTGGATTGGCCGAAGCGTATTATCTTGAAAGGGGCCTACTTTGATACAATATATCCGTACACCTAGAAAATTTTTAAAAAAGGACGAAACCAAATTTTGTTCGAGCACTGACGTGAAGCAGGAGCCTTTGCGCGTGTTCTATTGTCGATTCTCCTGTATTGGACTCTCTTAATCGAATTTACCATGGTACATTCGATTAAGAGTGTCCAATACAGGACAACAAACAATCGAATTCACCATGGTAAATTCGATTAAAAGTGTCCAATACAGGAGAATGGACAATAGAACATACGCGCAAAAGCTCCTGACTTCACGTCAGTGCTTGAACCAATTTTTTTCACCAATACACCAATGAGAAATCTAAATGTTTACTTACTTATTTTACTCATTCTTTTAACCATTTTTTTATAAGTTTCACAGTTTCAGGTGAAAATTCATGTTCAGTATTTGTAGTTTTTGACATTGACTGTCAAACTATTTAACCAAGCTAATAGCGATTTCCATTGACACGCTTGGAGCACTCGAAGAGAGTTTACCGACCGAGATCTGTCAAAAACCGCTCTCAGAGCAACCTCAATGGAAAATGATTATCCTTTCCATTTTTGGCGCTCCTGTTCCTCGGAACAGAGTGCTTATCAATTTGCCCAAATGTCTGTAATTTTCGAATTTTTGGCTGAAAATGTTCTTAAACGATTAGGTTTGACTCACTGATCAAGAATCCGTGGTCAAAATCGATTCTGTCCGGCCGCTCCGGCCAGCCCTCCGTTAACACGATAACTCTCGAACGGAATGAGCTAGGCAGTTGAAATTTTCAGAGTAGGCTTAGCGGATAAATATCTCGGTTGATTTTGTTATTGGGCAGAATCGTTTTTTTTTATACATTACAAATTTCAGTATAATTTCTTTTTAAGATGCAGTTTCATTATAAGAATCCATTGATATCATTTTCAAGTCAAACAAGCAAACAATGTCGGAGATATGATTTGTCAAAATTTCAATAATACTTACATCGTAGTTCTATGTATTCACGGAATGTGAACACAGAATCTGTCTGTGTTCACTGTTCATAAATGTCATCTTAAAAATGTCTAGCTATCAGAGACTTGTCAATTCGTAGTTTGAAAATATTTTCTGTTGGAAAACAAGTATCCGATTCTTGAATTTGTGAATATATACAAGACTGTTTTGAAACCGAAAATTATTATGACATATTACATATTGAATAATTTATGTATAAATATTGGAGTGCTCCGAGCGTGTCAATGGAAATATTATGCTATAAATAAATGCTATAAGTTCTTTCGCCAGAGGATCTTCAATCCAATCGTTGAAGTAGCGACAAGCAAGCATAGAACATCCGAAGAAATAAATTCGGGACAAATAGCTTTTGCAGGCGTGAAAGTACATGTAAATGCATTTTACAATCACCACATTAAAATTTGACGATTTAAATTTATGATTCAACTGGTTAATGACCCTTGCATTCATAGTAATAGTCAAAGTAATTGTTTCCTTTGGAGTGTTTTTTTGTAAATATTTTTATCTCTGTACCTACAGTAATCTTCAGTGAAGAATATCAACTGATCATGGAATATTAAAATTAACATTGAAATGGACACAAGTGTAAGTTAAGCTCATTGACGAATATGGCACTTGGTCTAGTTAGTTGAGGCAACAGTCTGCTACTGCATCTTTGCATTTCATCTTTTATGGCTCTGAATGAAGCATCCAACAATAAGATAGTATGTTTGTGAGCAAGTTCATTATCGTCAGGGTAATAAACGGCTAACAGTGGCAAACTAATACTTCACGTTGATTTTCGTTCTTATGAGACATCATCATCTAGGTCATTAGATCGCAATGTTAAAATTCTCGAGAAATATTTGCTTCCCACAATTTTAACCTCTTCGAAAGAACATATACAGTGTGGAAAAGCCAAATGAAATGAATCATTATCTTGGTCTCTGTACATATTTATGGAAAATCCCGAAACACATCAAATTCAAATTTTAAATTGTCATTCTTCTTCATAAAAATGCAAACCCAACCTTCAACCGCCTTCGAAAGACAGGCACAACCCCAAAATTTTTAAAACAGGAAGTATGGGCTTGTGATACATCGTTTGAAAGGTCACGCCATTCTTTATTCAGAAATGTTATCACTTTCATGTTTATCGCAAAACTCAAACTGGAAATAACTAAAATCATGTGATTAGCGAAATTCATTATAATATTCCCTCGAATATTCTCAAATCTTATTACAATGATACTATTCTCATTTGTCTTCAAGATGTGATAGAAAGAAAATGAAAAAAAAACCATAACCATGTGTTTTCCAGATGGTACCATGTAGACTACGTTAAATACTTTGTCTGGACATGTTAGTTTCTTTAGAACGCCTTCGCGAATTGTTTTGTGCAGTTTATAAATTGTTTAATTTGTGTTTGAATTTCATTTACTTCAATTTTTAATAATGGTCCGAGTAACGGAAATGCACAATATAACAATTCTACAAATGATTGGTTACGGAGATAACACCCGAACACAAAGAGAAGTAAGTCGCTTGTTTCATGAGAAATTTCCGAATTTGCAGCCTATAAAACTCAAAGGACAGTAAGTAAAATTGAGAAGCAGATTCGCGAGTT
The DNA here is from genome assembly GCA_937662695.2 of Halyzia sedecimguttata. Classification (NCBI taxonomy): domain Eukaryota; kingdom Metazoa; phylum Arthropoda; class Insecta; order Coleoptera; family Coccinellidae; genus Halyzia; species Halyzia sedecimguttata. The sequence goes on along the minus strand of OW569414.2, from coordinate 83,172,416 downwards.
TGGGGATGTAGGGCAGAATTAAAAAGGAGATGCTAATACACTATGTGAGGATGTGAAAATAGATGCGATGCTTGACTTTGAAGAAAATCCACATATATCGAGTAGAGATGCTTCCACAGCTTTCAATGGCAGCCATACATCGATTTTAAACATAATATTAAAACAAAATAAAATGCATCCCTATGAAATGATTCCTACCCAGGAGTTCTTGGAAGACGATTTTGATAGGAGAACTTATTTTTGTGAACAAATGTAGGACATGTTTGATAACAATATTATCCAATTAGTAGACGTTTTGTTTTCTGATGAGTGCACTTTTTTGTCAACGGCCATGCTAATCATCAAAATTGCCACTTCTGGTCTACCGAAAATTCTAGCTGGATGAGAGAGGAACACACGCAATTCCCTCAAAAGGTTAATGTTTGGGCAGGAAATGTTCGAAACCATATCATAGGCCCCTTTTTCAATGAGGGCAATTTGAATGGCGATAATTATTTAGCAGAAGCGGAATTCCCGAGGAACCTGACAGATATTTTCTGAAATATAAAATTTTCTACGAAAATAATTTTTTTTTTAGAGAAATTTATATTTTATTTTTAGTGATACAAGCCTCAAAAAAAATTGCAAAAATTTTCGCGTCGGCGTTTTACAACTAACTTCCATGTTTCAATTAGATCGTACTGTATTTTTTGAGTTATTGAGGAAATAATGAAATTATTTCAGATGGGTATAACTGCGCAACCTACGTTAAAATCACATGGTAGTCTTTGGGTAGAATATTCCATGTATGCTAAAGATTACAAAATTAGTCAAGAAAAAAATATTAGAGACAGCCCTAAAAAGTCTGGTATATTTAGCAATTAACATAGTTAAACATTTTTGCGCCTATGTTCTGGGGAACAACGTGCCCAAATGAATGTAATTTTCGATATTTTTCCTAAAATGGTCTCAAAACGATTCGGTTCGACTAACTGATGAAGAATTCGAGGTAAAATTTGATTCTGTCAGGCTGGCCGGCTGTTGCCACGATAACTTTCGAACGCAAAGAGATAGCGACTTGAAATTTCCAGGGTAGGTTGCGCATCCAAATGAGGGAAATCAATTTTGGGCTAAAATTATTGCGCCCTTATGCAGTGAAAGAAAATATTTATATATTCTTTTGAACTTCGAGCATTACATTTCTTTATCTAACAATAAAGCATATGTCTGAAAAAAGTGTTAGCAGATGTTAGTGTAACGGGGTACCATAGAATTCGATCTTTGATATTAGAGCTTAGCGAAAAAACCTCAGCAAAAGAACCCTATCTCCCCGTCAGTGTTTTGATTTACGAAAATCGAAATTGTTAACAAAATATGCTGACATATTAAATATTGAAGGGCATCTTTTTCTTTACTATCGCTTCTTCCTTCAACCAGAAGAGAGGTTTCTCCAAGGTACCCGAGACTCAATCTAGAAAAAGAAATGACAAAAGAAAAAACGAAAAAATTAAACATGGAATATTCCATGTTTTATTCAATACATTTGAAATTCGCTACCAATTCTAAAAAATATTCAGAAACATTATGAAGAGCCTCAAAACCATCCTGGAATCTATATATGGGACTATTATTCACTAAATGATCTATGGTTTCATCTGCTTCCCAGCATTCACAACTGGGGTTCTCAAATGAATTATATCTGAAAAGCATTATGTTGCAACGACCATGACCAGCTCTTAAACGATTCAGAACATACCATATTTTCCTTGGAAGATCAAACCCCGGATCTATACAGGGTGTCCCAAGTTCGAGTGCCTATTACATGTTTCTGGAGAACTGGACATATTTGAAATCTGAAAATTTGGATTATGATATTGCTTGAAATTCTCTACAGAGCTAAAATATTTTCGAACCCCAAGCACTTCCGTTTATGCAGGGAGTGAAAATAAATTTGATGAAAAATTTTGTTTTTCAAGCTTTGCATTCCTGGTATGATCAAGTATTCAATGCTGAATCATTTCTTTTAAAACCATTGTATTCATTCGAATAGTTTTCAAAATACCGAAAAAAAACCGGAAAAAAAGTCAAATATGTTTAGTCAATATTATGTTCACTATTCTTATTTTAAACATCTTGAGTGTGAACCGTTTTTACAACATGGAAGAGGAAGAATGTGGAAAGGTCATGCATCTTTTGAATTTCAGAAACATCATCACAGGGTGTTTCAAATTTTGTGTCGAAAATTGTGATCAAAAATTGGCCATTACTTCTGTTTTTCAAATTAGAAACCTATTTTGTTATGATTGCGCTGGATTCTCTGGTGAAAAATAATGATAGTTTTCTAACATGATTATGCTCCTAAATTAAAAAAAAAATCATTAAATTTAGGAGCATAATCATGTTAGAAAACTATCATTATTTTTCACCGCAGAATCCAACGCAATCATAAAATAAAAGGGTTCTAATTTGTAGACCAGAAGTTATGGCCAATTTTTTATCACAATTTTTGACACAAAATTTGAAACACCCTGTGATGATATTTCTGAAATTCAAAAGATGCATGACCTTTCCACATTCTTCCTCTTCGATGTTGTAAAAACGGCTTACGTTCAGGATGTTTAAAATAAGAATAATGAACATAAAATACGGACTAAATATATTTGACTTTTTTTCCGGTTTTTTTTCGATATTTTGAAAACTATTCGAATGAAGCCAATGGTTTTAACAGAAATGTAGTCAACATTGAATACTTGATCATACCAGGAATGCAAAACTTGAAAAAAAAATTTTTTCATCCAATTTATTTTCTCTCCCTGTATAACCGGAAGTGCTTGGGCTTCGAAAATATTTTAGCTCTGTAGAGAATTTCAAGCAATATCATAATCCCAATTTTTAGATTTCAAATATGTCCAGTTCTCCAGGAACGTCTAATAGGCACTCGAACTTGGGACAGCCTGTATTTAAAGGATCAGAGATAAAATCTTTGTTGAATAAATCATAAAAAATCTATTCAGACCTCCACACTTCCTCGTCTTTTTTATTCGAATTGAGAAAACAGTTGGACCATAAAGGGTTACGTGACTTCAATCTGGTAATCTTATTGTCTGGAATATAGGAGAGAATCGGAAATGAATTCGGAAAGGAAAATGAAAACCGAAAAGTAAATATTAACGAATCGAGCATAATATAAATATGCAGAATCATTATTCATAGACGCATTCTCAAAACACTGGAAAACAGTAATTTTCATTGCGACATCCATCAATAGATATCTTGACATGAATATACGAACTTCCTTCGACCCACATCACTTAATGTCTACTTAGAATGCACCAATTTAGTATTCGTTTTATTCAAAGCAGCAATTATTTCTTACAAATACAAAATAACCTAAATCATTTAATCATCTAGCAGCTGGTTGGTGCACTCTTCATGCAACGTTCATATCCATTCCAACGACGCGAAATAACGATTTTGCGTTCTTTGGACATCTGTCTATGTTATATATTATTTGTGAAGAATTATTGTGTTGAATTGGGTGTTTTAATAGGGATACTGGTATGAAAGAGACTTCTTTGATTCGTGTCATTACCTGATTTCGAATTCGAATGGTTTGAACTAATGTAAAATTTGAGAGAAAAGCACTGACGTCGATCGAGCTGAACTTCGGTACTCGGTTGTAAAATGGTGGCACGAAGTTGTGAGCGGAAATTCAGGTGATTCTGACGCATAATTTCTGAAGCTTTGAAAAAATTAAACCGACAAAATCACTGTTAATAATGTCTTATTCACCTCTATTGGATACTCTTAGTCGAATTTACCATCGATAAAGTAAATACCATTTTACGTACCATTTTTGTGCGTATGTTCTAGGGAACATAGCGTAATCATTTTGTCTGTAATTTTCGAATTTTTTGCCGAAGATGGTCTCAAACTACTGGGTTCGACTCCCTGATCAAGAATTCAAGGTCGAATTTCATTCTGTCTGGCCGACCGGCCGTTGCCACAATAACTCGAGAACGGAAAGAGATAGCGACTTGAAATTTTCAGGGTAGGTGGCGCATCCCAATACGACGGACGAGTTCGTTAATGGGCATAATCGGCCCAATGGTTTCCGAGTAATAATTTTGTCTACAACCAATACTAATCCGATCGAATTGAAACTTGGTGAGTAGTTGTAGAACGACCTTAGGTCGTTTCTGAAATTAGGTGAGAATCGTATCTCTAGAAAATAAAAAAAAATTGTTCAAAAATATTATATACGTCACGATAACCTAAGAACGGAAAGAGATAGCGACTTGAAATTCTCAGGTTAGGTTAAGATTCTGAAGGCGCCATTTGAGTTTGTTTATAGGCATAATCGGCAAAACAGATTTGGAGTTATACCCATCTGAAATTTGGTTGTTATTTTCTCAATAACTCAAAAAATACAAAACCGATCCAATGTAAACATGATTATAAGTTGTAGAATGGTAACGCGAAAATTCTTGCAAAATTTCGTGAGGTTTGCATAACTAGGAAATTTTTAAAAAATCATAGAAAAATATTGAAAAAAATTCTATATATCAGAAACTATTCGTCCGACATCGCTGAAATTTTGTGAGATCCTTCAGAACCTAATTCTGCTTCCAAATTCCAAGTTTAAACATGATCGGATCTATATTGTTGGAGATCCGAGCAGCCTTGTGTGAGTTGAGTAGCTGGATGGGTGATCGTTGCCTCGACAACTCTCGAACGAAAAGAGATAGGTACTTGCAATTTTCAGGATATGTTGCACATCTAAGTTCGCTGTTGGCCATAATCGGCCCAGCAGTTTCGGAGTTACACCCATCTGGAATATTATTTATTCGATAACTCAAAAAATATAGATTCGATCGAATTGAAGCTTGGTAACTAGTAGTAGAATATCATCATGAAGATGTGTGTAAAATTTTGTGAGGACCGTACACTAGAAATTTTTTAAAAAGTTACGAAAAAATAATTATCTCATGATTCCTTCAGAACGGAAAGAAATAACGACTTGCAGTTTTTAGGGTAGATTGCGCATCTAAATGCGCATATAAGTTCTAGCATAATCGGCCAAATGGTTTTGGAGTTATATCTGTCTGAAATGTGGTTGTTATTTCCTCAATAACTCAAAAAATACAAATCCAATCCGATTCAAATATGGTTATTTGCTGTGCAATGCCAACGCTAAAATTCTCGCAAAATTTTGTGAGGATTGTAGCACGAGAAAATGTTTAAAAAATCATTGAAAAAAAAATTGGTTCAAGTACTGACGTGAAGTCAGAAGCTTTTGCGTGTATGTTCTCTTGTCCATTCTCCTGTATTGGATACTCTTAATCGAATTTACCATGGTAAATAAGATTTCATGTCTTCATAACATATCATTTCGTTCCTTCTCAGTATATCACTGAATTGTATAATGAATATATTTATTAATTAATAGAGTTATACTTTAGTGTTTCAACTGTCAAAAAGGTTTATGTTCATCAACCGGCATGCATGAACTATGAAACAAAGAGCAAGATTATAATAAATCAACAAGTCTAAGCGTTCTCCTATGTTGTTTTATTAACAACGGTATCAGGGATCTTTTAATTTTATTAATATCGTATTTAATACCTATTTTGATACTAGAAATCAGCACCTGATCCGGTAAGAATAAACAATTGATAAAAAAACTAAATTTGCATAAAACCGAAGGATTTTCGGAATGAAAATAGTATTTGATTAAAATTGTTTTGGATACCCGTTCAGAGTTCACACAGCAAACATTTGGCTTACTTTCGGCGTGGAATCAAGGACGTTGAACAAAATACTCAAAATACAGAATTTCAGCAAGCGGTACGACTTTCCACAAGAAAATAGAACAAAAAAGATTCGAATTTAATTTGACATGTCGATAAGTTTGTCCATAAACTTGAAGTAGAACAAAATCCTTGTAATTGACAGTATTTGGAGCGCAAATCGGCCAAAAATATGTCAAAGAGTGTCTTCACCATGTACTCTATGCATCTAAGTTTGGTCTATGAGTCGCCAGTATGTCACCCTGTATATAAAGACTCAATATTGTGAACCCTACCTATATCTCGCTTGTCGGAGTCCAGGGGGTCTATTCTCGACCATTCGCAATTTTAACGATCGGTCGCATATGCTAACTATTTCTATAGAGATGCGCACGATCGTGAAAATTGCGAATGGTCGAGAATAGACCCCCAGAAGGTGGGTAATGAGTGCAACGCAAACTTGACAAACTGGTGTATATCCGACATTTCCGTGTAGTCCGCTAAATCGCATCATAATTGTCACGCCCATCCCCATAACCCCCGCAATTCGTTCAAATAAATTACGTTATGATCCCGTCCGACATAAAATTACCTTACGATATATACGTTAATTGTTTCTCGGGTCGGTATATTATTTTAACTGCATTGTTTAGAGCCATCGAAATAATTAAATGTGTGGATATTTAAGCGATCGCGTGATGTGACTGTCTACTTACGAATTTACGAATCGATTAACATTCAAAATTTAGTGGTTTGCGGCGTTCGTTGTGTCATAGAATGAAATCACGAAATAGAGTCCGAAATGCATTCGTTCTGTGCGCCGAAAGAGGAATTCGCCAGAGGCGTAACTATCGATCCGTAGAAATTTCGTTAATAAAACCAGTCCCGTAGATATTTTTGTAACAGAATTAGAGAAAATAGTGCTTTCGAAATTGGAGGTCGACTCCGTTTAATGCAATTTTATCATCGTATTACATCACTCGTGCTGGTTTCAGATTGTTGCGTGCAGTGGCGGAGTTTTTCTTCAGATGTTTTCGCGGATTGGTCCTGACTTTTTAGAAACCTCCATATCTTTCATGTCCTTTGGATCTTTACTTTGTGCCGTTCTTCATTTACAGTTGCTAATCACTTCCGCTTCTCCATCACAGTACTATAAAGCGATTAACTACAGTCTAGTCCACTGCTTTGAGTAAAATAAAAAAAGGACCATGGTAAATTCGATTGAGAGGCTCCAATACAGGAGAATGGACAATAGAAGATGCGTATAAAAGCTCCTGACTTTACGTCAGTGCTTGAACAAATTTTTTGTTTCCTAATTTTTTTAAAATTTTCTAGGGGTACGGTTCTCACAAAATTTTACACATGTCCTTATGTCGATATTCTACAACTAGTTATCAAGCTTAAATTTGATCTAGTCTGTATTTTTTTGAGTTACCGAGGAAATATTATTCCAGGTGGGTATAACCCTGAAATAAAAAGTCCCTATCTCCTTTCGTTCGAATGTTATCGAGGCAACGGTCACCCATACAGCTACTGAACTTACACAAGGCTGCTTGGAACAATATGGATCGGATCGTGTTCAAACTTGAAACTTGTCAGCGATGTCGGACGAATAGTTTCTGATATATAAAGTATTTTCCGATGATTTTTTTTAAATTCTCTAGCGATACTCACGAAATTTTGCAAGAATTCTTGCGTTGGCATTCTACAACTATTAGTCATGTTTGAATTGGATCGGCTAAATATTTTTCTACTTATTGAGGAAAAAATAACCTAATTTCAGATGGGTATAACTCCAAAACCTTTTGGACGATTATACCTACAAACAATTTCTAATATCACATTCAAATGCACAACCTAACCTGAAAATTTCAAGTCGCTATCTCTTTCGGTTCTCAGGTTATCGTGACATAAATAATATGATTTTATATTCGATGGATTCTATCGAGTCTTTATTTTTAGACATATCCAGGAAATATTATTCCAGATGGGTATAACTCCGAAACCGTTGAGCCGATTATGTCCAACAACGAACTTAACTCTCCCATTCAGATGCGCAATCTACCCTGAAAATTGCAAATCCTCATCTCTTTTAGTTCGAAAGTTATCGAGGCAACGGTCACCCATCCAGTTACTGAACTCACATAAGGCTGCTCGGATCTCCAACAATACAGATCCGATCGTGTTCAAACTTGTAACTTAGCAGTTGAGTTAGGTATTCAAGGCTCTCCCATAATTTCAGCGATATCGGACGAATAGTTTCTGATATATATGAGTTTTTTCAATGATTTTTTAAATTTTTCTATTGTCATGATCCTCACAAAATTTCGCCAGAAATTTCGCTATGACATTCTACAACTTATAACCATGTTTGAATTGGATCGGTCTCGTATTTTTCGAGATATCGAGGGAATAACAACCAAATTTCAGTAGGGTATAACTCAAAAACCGTTTGGTCTATAAATAAACTCAAATATTGCAATCAGATGCACAACCTGACCTACAAATTACAAGTCGCGTTTTCTTTCTTTTCTCAGGTTTTCGTGATATCAATTATAATTTTTAAGCATTTTTTGAAATTTTGTAGTGATACGATTCTCACAAACTTCTTCAAGTGTGTATTCAACAACTACTCACCAAGTTTCAATTCGATCGGATTTGTATTGGTTGAAAACAAAATTATTACTCGGAAACCATTAGGCCGATTCTGACCATTAACGAACTTGTCCGTCGTATTGGGACCCTGAAAATTTCAAGTCACTATCTCTTTCCGTTCTCAAATTATCGTGGCAACGTCCGGACTGAATCAAATTTGACCTCGAGTTCTTCATCAGGGAGTCGAATCTAATCGTTTTAGACCATTTTTGGCAAAAAATCGAAAATTACAGACATTTTGGCAAAATGATAACGCGCAAAACGAGAATCAATTTTCGGGATCAGCTAATAAAAAGAATTCAAGGAATAGCAGCATTGATTGACATTGAATATGAAAAAACTAGGCTTATCTCGTGTTTGAAGAATCGTAGTTGGATATGGATACATTTCTACCACTCGAAATGAAACATTTCATAGCCACATTTTTTTTGCTCTACAAGAGTAAATTTAAAAAAAAAATCCACATACAGTGTGTTAGTTTCGTACAGACCATCGAGGATTATTTTTACTATTTTTTACAATTCTAACACTCCGTGTCTGGGAAGTGGGTGCTCTTTTCGAACTTGCAAACATACATGTTTAGAGGAAATTGGTTTCTTATTTTCATTAGTACTGTCTACCCTATCAGTTTGTTACACCTACTCTGGGATAACCTGTACAGAAGGCATTTCTAAAAAAATGGTTCAAGGCCTGTGGACAGGAGCTTTGGCACTCTTTAAACTTTGACAAATTATATCTCAGAAAGTATTGGTTTCTCAGAGTTGATAATGATATCAATGGAATCTTATGATAGAAATACATCATAAAATGGAAATAAATTAAACGAGAATCCATTGATATCATTCCCAACTCTGAGAAACCAATTCTTTCGTACTTATGATTTGTCAAAGTTTGAACAAGAGCGCCAAAGCTCCTGTCCACAGGGCTTTCCAACTTTTTCAATTCTCAAGAATTTTCGTAATTAAATTCAAAACGTAGGTCTATGACTCATCTCATGTTGTATTTATATACATCAGGAAATTATAATTAGAGTATTCTATGAAATCATTTAGAATGGAGAATAATTATTGAAATTTTGAAAAGTCATATCTCTGAAAGTATCAGTTTGTTAGAGTTGAGAATGACATCAGTGGATTCTTATGATGAAACTGCATCTTAAAAAAATTTAAGTCAAAATTTTTGATGTGAAAAAAATTTTTTCTTTGTTACTCCGAAACCACCTGGCCGATTTTACCCAATAACGAACTCAACCGAGAAATTTATTTCCTAAACCTACTCTGAAAATTTCAACTGTCTAGCTCATTCCGTTCGAGAGTTGTCGTGTTAACGGCCAGACGGACGGCCGGCCGGACATAATCAATTTTGACCATGGATTCTTGATCAGTGAATCGAACCAAATCGTTTAAGACCATTTTCAGCCAAAAATTCCAAAATTACAGACATTTAGGCAAATCGATAAGCACTTTGTTCCAAGGAAAAAGAGCGCCAAAATAAGGTAAAAGCACTCCCGTGATCATAGAAGTATTTAATCAAATTAATCAAGCTCCTCTCGAAAAATTCCTAAATCTGTATACACCAAGTCGACATGCAAATTGGCAAATGGACCCGAAATTCTGCCCCGCCACTGCATCAACCGAAAGTTTATCTAATCGGGCCAAAAGTGTCATCATCGAAAGGAATACATCCCAAATGCACATAATATGAACTGCAAATTTATGCAACCGCAATTGTTCAAACTTGATAAGGTCAGATCCGACGAATGTCTAATCAAAAATTGGGTCAACGGTGTTATTAGGAAGTCTGCTGAAATTATAACGGAGTACGCTTATTTATCGTTCAAACGGATTTAATAATTTGGCCTCAAACTATTTTTTCGCCTGTCCGCTTCTAGCTAGAATTTAGCATAACAGTTGGTAGAGGCAACGTTTTATGTATTCAGAAACATTAAATCCGATCAAAATTATTGATGGCATCCTGCATAGCGATATAGAGATTGGGAGGAAGGAAACAGCATGGCGTTTTTAATTGCAAAAAAATCATTATGAGGACTTTCTAGTCATCTAAGAAAGATGGGTTATTGAAATACCGTTAAGTTCAACGATACTCTCGTAAAATTCGATTAATTCGGTATTCTGGTCGTTACTCTTGATTGGTGGGAACTCATTGTTCAAACGAATCATCAATTACCATCAGCTTTGCCAATTTGCCACTGTAGTCATATTGTACTATTAAACTTCCACACTGCATATAAACGACAATCAAAGATGAGGCAATTCATGGAGCTCAATTGAAACAGTTTCAGACAAAATCCCGATATTTTGGTCCTTTGAGCCGGATGCACTGTAGGCTAATGGACTGCTAGTGAATAGCCAATCTAATGTTCGGAAAAATTATCTAATTGCGCGCATGTTCTGGGGAACGGCGTGCTATCATTTTTCGAATGTCCGTCCGTCCAGCCATTGCAACGATAACTTTCGAACGGATAGAGATAGCGACTTGAAATTTTCCGGCTAGGTGCGTCCAAATGTACGGACAAGTTCGTTAATGGGTATAATCGGCCAAACGGTTTCCGAGTACTATTTTTGTTTTCAACCAATACAGATCCGATCAAATTGAAACTTGGTAAATAGTTATATAAAAATTTTTGAGGATAGCATCACTAGTAGGGCTTCACGCGAGAGCGAGATTAATCTCGTCTCATCTCGTTCTCGTCTCGGAAAATCGAGACGAGACGTTTTCAAAAATATTATAGGCGATACCGAGACCACATACAACGCAACACAAGAGTCTAGTTTTAGGTCTCGTTAAATTTTTTGTATGAAGTTTTATATACGACTCGACTTTTTTCCAAACCCACAGAAAACAATTAAATATGAAGAGTTTCTACTATAATAACCAATATATATATATTTTGTCTATATTATACATCCATCGTTCTAGAAATACACGATTTTTTAGAAGATTATTAATAAGTTATGACGATAATTGAGATTGTTTTTCAAGAAAAAATAGAATTCACAGCCATAAAAACGGATGCCATTATGAATTCAATACTTTACGGAAAACTTTTATTGCCCCTAAATTCCAATGCTTTGAAAATTTCTTCTCTATCTGAACATCTGGAGAAATGTATTCTCTTGTGCTCCTTGTAGTGAAAATGTGAACAATTATTGTATATACATCTGTGGGCCTACGTATAATAAAACTGGTGAAGAAATGAAGCTATTCAATGTTTCGAAAAGTGTTATGAGGAATACGCCAAGAACACCCTCAATGATCTACCCATTGGGAAGGTATTCTTTGAAAACTATACCAAATTGTTCAATTCTATTAAAAAATGTATCGACATCGATAGCCTATTTAAAACATCAACAAAACTTTCGAAATATTGGAAAGCTGAGTTTGAAGAATATTTGCTGTCAGAAAGAGCAAATAGGAATCAAAATATTTTACAGTGGTGGACAGTGATGAAAAATTTCTTCCTACACATTCCAAGATGGCCGATGATTCATTAATGGCTACATCCGTACCTGTTGAAAGATTATTTTCCACTGCAGGTATGATCATGGAAAAAATACGTACATCATTGAAAGATGATGTGATGCAAGCGTGATTATGTTTGAATTTTTGGTCATCGAGTAATTTAAAAGATTAAATTATCAGTGTTTAAAATTAAAAATAATATGTACATCTACAAATATTTTTGTATAAGAGCGTAATAAATATAGCTTTACAAAATTATTCATTATTGTATACCATTTCGTTTATATATTATAATATTTATTATCGTTATTCAGAATTAAGCGAGACGAGACGAGACAACTGATAACGAGACGAGAACGAGACTTAATTTTATGGGAATTGGCGAGACCGAGACGAGATTTTTTATATTCTCGCCCTAATCACTAGAAAATTTTAAAAAATTAAAAAAATATATTTTTTATCTCACGATAACTTGTGAACGGAAAGAGATAGTGTCTTGTCCTTTTTGGGGGATGTTGCGAATCCGAATGCGACATTTGAGGTTGTTACACCCATGTGAAAAATTGTTGTTATTTTCTTGATAACTCAACAAATCCGAATCCGATCCAATTCAAACATAGTAATTAGTTGTACAATGTCGATGCATATTTTTTTGGAATTTCGTGAGAATCGTATAACTAGAAAATATGTAATAAATCATTGAAAATATTTCCTTCCGATATATCGCTTGAATTTTGCGAGAGCCTTCAAATCCTAACCTAAGAGCCAAGTTCCAAATGTGAATACGATCGGATACACAGGGTGTCCCGGCACTACGTGGGATCAGGAATGCTAAAAAATGTTTTCGTAAGAGGCCCTCCTGCCAAGATATGTGCCTCGAAATGGTACTCCCATAATTCAGTGTTTCTATGATAACTTCCTAACGACTCAACCGATTCTGGTAATTTTTCGAACTTGAATGAATAAAAATATCAGTTATAATTTCAACACCTTCCCCATAAGCCTTCAAGACCGCCAGGGACGGACTGACCCTAGCACTTAATGGTCAGGAACTTTTTTTGGTTGGAGATATCGGTGAAATTCCTTCATTTTATGTATGGTATCATTAATTATGTGAAGAAAAGGTATAACAGTGTAACATTGAAAATGGGTTCAAGCCCTGTGGACAGGAGCATTCTGGCGCTCTAGTTCAAACAGACAAATTATAACTCCGAAAGTATTGGTTTCTCAGAGTTGGGAATTATATCAATGTATTCTTATGATATATATATATATTCTTTTGACTGAGAGTTTTATATGTTAGCAGAGGTTGGTGTAACGGGGTACCATACAATTCTGCGTATGATACAAGAGCTTAGGGAAAAACCTCAGCAAAAAACCCTGTCTCCCCGTAAGTGTTGTGATTTGTAACTATTGTTCACAAAATTTGCTGAAATTTAGAAATATTGATAGGCATTTATTTCTTCAATATCGACTCCTTCGTCAAAAAACGGAGAGGTTTCTCCAAGGTACCCAAAAACTCAACCTGAAAAATGAAAAGACAAGAGGAGAAGAACGAACAAACTAAAAATAATACATAACCTTTCAAAAGTCTCCTCTCACAAATATACTCTTCTGTTGGCGCATGGGATCTCTTGGAGAAGAATCGCCTCCGCTAGTTCTCAAAGATATTGATCTTAGAAATCCCTTCAATATTGAATTCAAAAAGGAAATTGTTGCTCGTAAGGCCAGGAGGGTCTCTTTCAAAACCAGATCTGGCCAGTCCAAGTGATGAATATTCAGAACTTCAGATGTTCGAAGACCGCTACAGGGCCCATATGTAGGGCTATCATCTCCCATAGATGCATGTTTTCACTTTGTATTGTGTAAAATAATGAAAAAATGAGCAGGAAAAATTTACGATATAGTTTAATATGATAGAACTGCATCATAAAGGAAATTCAATTCAAATAATAGTTCATTTATCAAGATTAAATGAGCAATCTGAGAATGAGAACTGCACCATGGAAGAAATCGAATTAAATCTGGGCAATTTTGCCAAATAACAAACTTAACCGAGATATTCATCTCCCCAACCTACTCTGAAAATTTCAACTACCTAGCTCATTCCGTTCGAGAGTTATTGTAGAAAAACTTTTTTTAAATTTTCAAAATTTTTTTTTACTTTGCGGTAATCCGGTCAATAAAAAACTTCACATGCGTATAAAGGTCATGATTCTACAATTTGATGCCAAATTTTAGATAGATCGAGTGATCGGTTTCGGAAATATTCATAAAAAATATTTTTAATAAAATCGGCCATAACTCCGAAACCACTTGATGGATTTCTCCCATTAACGAGCTCGTCCGAGATATTTACGCTCCAAACCCACCTTGCAAATTTCAATGCGCTAACTCTTTTCGTTCGAGAGTTATCGTGCCTACGGCCGGCCGGCCGGACAGAATCGATTTCGACCTGGGATTCTTGATCAGTGAGTCGAACCAAATCGTTTAAGACCATTTTCATCGAAAAATTCGAAAATTACAGACATTTGGGCAAATTGATAAGCACTCAGTTCCGAGGATCTAGAGCGCCAACAAGTTTCGTATGACAATTGCCCTAATCAAGTTTAAAGTACCTACAAATAGTAGATTTTTCATAAAACATGTATCAAAGAAGAGTAATAATGAAAAATTACCTTGTAATCGATCAAAAATTTCCTGATCTACGTTCACCAAATTTTCTCCTCTCTCGAACTGCAGAATTATGCTTTCAATATTTACATTCTATTTGCATTATATGTCTATGGATGAAAAGCAGTCTCACTACTCTCAGATCTCTTACTTCATGTTCCGTTCCGAAATGTAAGACTTTTCCGAGAAAAACTAATTTCGGAGCAAACAACTGAGATTTTTCTCACTTCGCTCACATTTCGGAATACATTTTATTCTCATAATTCTTCGATTGATTAGATAATGTCATGTCTCAGGAGAATAAGTTGACATTATGACAATTCATATATAGAATAATTATATCACTCTGTGAAATACGATTTATCATTGAAATTTTGAAAAATCATATCTCCGGAAGTATTAGCTCTTTAAAGTTAAAAATGATATCATTGGATTCTTATGGTAAAACTGCTTATTGAAATTAATTTGGAATTTGTTCTGTAAAAAAAAAATTTTTTTTGTTACTCCGAAACCATCTGTCCGATTTTGCCCAGTAACGAACTTAGCCGAGATATTTATCTCCCAAACCTGCTCTGAAAATTTCAACTGTCTAGCTCATTCCGTTCGAGAGTTATCGTGCCTACGGCCGGCCGGACCGGCCGGACAGAATGAATTTCGACCACGGATTCTTGATCAGTGAGTCGAACCAAATCGTTTAAGACTATTTTCATCGAAATATTCGAAAATTACAGACATTTGGGCAAATTGATAAGCGCTCATTTCCGAGGAACTAGAGCGCCAAAAATGCACTGTATTCGAGTTACAACCATCTTAATGATTGCATATTAAAATATTGTCAATTGTTAACAATTAACTTAGGTTAAAAATTATAAAGCTTAATTGAATATTGAATACTCAAGATCAGAAGCTACTTAAAAATGGCTTTTAATAATATTATTTTCTTATTTTTAAAGAATTGTTATAAACAAATTCGTTGTTAATAAGATAATTGAAATATTCTTTGTTGGAAATATAATCTTTGATAAAAATTATAATTTGAAAGTAAAAACCGTTTGTTAAAAAAAAATTGTCATTGCTTAAAAATGGATTTGATAATCAAAGATTTTTTTTACCACTTGTAATTAATATTAAGGAATTATTTTTTTTAATCATTATATATCTTGGTCTTCAATACTTAGAAAGAATCATTAAGCAAATTAATTCTCCATCTGTATTTTTTTTCTATTTCTAATTAAACATCAAAAACAATCATGTATTATTTCAACAAAAAAAAAATATATTTTTTATTGAGTGTTTGGACCTACCCTGAAAATTCCAAGTCGCTATCTCTTTCGGTTCAAAAGTTATCATAGCAACGGCCAGATATAATGAAATTTGACCTAGAGAGGAGACCTATTTCGGCAAAAAAAAGTATTACAGACATTACATTGCAGACTTTTGGGCAAAATTATAGCACGCTGTTCTCCAGAGCATGCACGCAAAAATTATTCATACTCCTTTCACATTAACTCAAAGACGATATAATTTGCTGGTAAAATTAAGTAGGCTGCTGGCAAATCCAGTAATATTAACTAAAAGCGAGTGAATCGTTGTCAAATAAAGTCCCAATGTCAAATAATCTAATTTGATATTGGTAAATAATATAATTAATTCAATAAATTATAAATAGTTTAATGAAAACAAAATTTCCCCGACAATTTCAGAGGCAGTAACTTGGAGGGGAAGGGGCTTGATGCAAATAATTTTATGAGGGACCCCTATTAATTTTTGCTAAAGAACCACCTATTAGAAATTTTGTATCAATTTTCAAATATCCTGTATTAAGAATTCGATATACGAGATATCAGATTTAACTGCTGAAAAATCCATGCATTCCGTGTAGTTGGAGGGCTACAATGTCTTTAAAATCCGGATCATGCCATCCTCAACCTTGGTCTGTGAAACTTCAGGGTGCACGACCGAAGTCATTTACCCATTCGTTCTGTTTTTTTACCAATTTACTTCGCCGAAGAGTTAAAGGAACCAGTTTGTAGATGGAAATAACCCTGGATGTAGGCATCGCCAAAATATGATGTTGACGTGGATCGCATACACAGGGTCGGACTGGCATCTGCATCAATACTGCCGTAGCAGAATTTCGTGGTTTTGAAACTGGAATGAAAAATGTGAATACCTAATTTGGAGCTGTCAATTTCGGGCAATATGACTAAATGATATGATATTATTTGACAAAGATGAACAAGAGCACCAAAGCTCCTGTCCACAGGACTTTCCCACTTATTAATAAACTACTCCCTTAAATGGACTTTAGGTATAAAATGTATTTATCGAGACAAATTGTTGAATCAATTACCAGTTTCTCGAAGTCTTGGATCCACAGCCTTGAATGATATTTTTACTCGGCAAATTTCTGCTTGGGAAGTGCTCCGCCTACAACTCCCTTGCTCTAAAACATTATTACAAAATGTGTGTTCTAATTTATTCATAATAATTTTTTGTTATACAACATAAGAAAAAAATTGAATGAAAACTGTATGTATATTGTCACTGGAAGTTTCCACAAAAATGAGCTTTCTGGCGCTCTAGTTCAAAAAGACAAATTATCTCCGAGTATTGGTTTCTCAGAGTTGGGAATTATATCAATATATTCTTATGATAGAACTGCATCATAAAGGAAATTCAATTCAAATTATAGTTTATTTATCAAGATTAAATGAGCAATCTGAGAATGAGAACTGCACCATGGAAGAAATCAAATTAAAATAGCTGAACTGAATTTGACACTCTCTTATAGAACAGGATGAAATGTACGAGTATGAACACAGATCATATAATAAAGCTTAGATAGAATAATTATAGCATTCTGTGAAAACGTAGAAATACGCTTTATTATTGAAAAGTTTAAAAATCATATCTCCGAAAGTATTAGCTTGTTAGAGTTAAAGATGATATCATTGGATTCTTATGGTAAAACTGCTTATTGAAAAAAATTTAATTTGGAATTTGTAATAAAAAAAAAAATTTTTTTTGTTACTCCGAAACCATCTGTCCGATTTTGCCCAATAACGAACTTAGCCGAGATATTTATCTCCCAAACCTACTCTGAAAATTTCAACTGTCTAGCTCATTCCGTTCGAAAGTTATCGTGCCTAAGGCCGGCCTGCCGGACCGGCCGGACCGGCCCGACAGAATGAATTTCGACCACGGATTCTTGATCAGTGAGTCGAACCAAATCGTTTAAGACCATTTTCATCGAAAAATTCGAAAATTACAGACATTTGGGCAAATTGACAAGCACCTACACTTTTTTCACATAACCTCAAAATTTATGTGAAAAATTCAAATAACCAAGTTTATGTTTTTTTATTTTTATTTTTTACAAAAAAAATATTTTTTTTACAAAATTTGGTGAAAACCTATCTTTTTATGTCCCAGATGCACATTGATATTTTTTATTTGAAATATTCATTTTTTTGCATCTTATTTTGACTTAATATCGAAAAAGCAACTTAAGTGCTTTAGTGAAAAAGTCGGTGGGCTTTTTGTTCTTTGAAATCTCTACTCTCTGATGGTGTAAAAAAAATATGCATTTCTATGGTAAATTTCCTCAGAAAGTGCTGAGTTAATAAAGTTAATATTAAATAAGACATCTAGAATATTTTGAGAAAGTTGTAGAATTTTGTTTGAATTATATGCGTAGATGCTTATTTATTGCTATTTTAAGATATCTTATATACCTGAGTTACCTACGGAAAATTTTAGCCTACGAAAAGGTATTTCTTAGAAGTGGGAAGGGGCTGTAAGGGTCTGGTCCTTACTACCTGTTATTTAGCATTTTCTGAGGAAATTTACCATAGTAATGTATATTTTTTTTACACCATCAGAGATTTCAACGAACAAAAAGCACCCCGATTCTTTAAAAAATTTATATTTTGACGTGATAATTCTCGATTGAAAATTAGGCCGCTTTTCGATATAGGTCAAAATGAGTTGAAGACTAAATATTTTAAATCAAAAAAATAAAATTGTGATTGGGACACAAATAGGTAAGTTTTCAGCAAATTTCGTGAAATAAAAATTATTTTTAAAAGATAAAAATAAAAACACCAATACTTTGGTATTCGAATTTTTCACATAAATTTTGAGGTTATGTGATACAAGTCTAAAAACAAAGTTGTAGATCCGTTTATTGCCTTCACCTTTGCGATTAAACTTTCTTCCATAGGACTTTGTCGGAAATCGCGATAAACCCTTTTTTTTACAATTAAAAACTTTTATTATATTGTCTTACATTTGCAATGGGTTTCATTCTACTATTATTTTTTTTGGTTTAAAAAATGGTCGATCGTGGTCTATAAAGTCGTACTATGACAATAAGTATCTATACGAAGAAATTTCGTCAGGAATTATTTTCTTCAGCCTCAAACATGACTCATTCTGTTAGTTTAGATTAACACCCCGATTCTCAATTAAAAAAAGTCCATGTATTTCAGAAACAATTCGTGTTAAATTTTGGGACGATTCTCAGAATCAACATTCATTTCCCCCCATTGTGTTTGGTGTCGGGTCAGTTCGTTCACCCAGATCCGGACCTTTCCCAATCCCCAGTGGGCGCTTGAGGTCGTATCCGAATAACAATTCATTTTGTTTTGTTTTGGCTGCAAAGGAACCAGTTGGCGTGCAAAAATAACTTTCATACTCGTTATAGTTGTTCACTACGGGCACGACCGACTGATACGCATCACCGAAAATATGTTGGCGTAGGTTGGGATCGGTTATACAGGGTCGAATCGGTACCATTCTGCCTGTTTTCCAATCAGTGGTTCTTTGTGTTCCCAGGGCACCATTTATGTTTTTCGGGCAGATATAATATTTGTTTATAGAGTGCCAAAAAAGTAACGTAACTCGTCAATAATTCTTGTACGATCTAATCAACAAGTGCTTTTTAGGTCAAAATGTTTATGTATTCTCCGAAAATTTTGATTGAGGTGTCATTCAACTGGGAATGGCATGTAGATAGTTTTTGAGGAAATACTAAGTCCGTCCGCAAAAATTGCAATAGTTATAAACAATTAAGTGAAAAAAGAAGGTGGTTTGGTTTTTCGCCAATATCTCAATAACTATTGGAGATAATTCAAATTTGAAAAAAGATTCAAAAAATGGGTTCAAGCCCTGTGGACAGGAGCTTTCTGGCGCTCTAGTTCAAACAGACAAATTATATCTGGTATTGGTTTCTCAGAGTTGGGAATTATATCAATGTATTCATATGATATCACTGCATCATAAAGGAAATTCAATTCAAATAATAGTTTATTAGATAAGTAATAATAAATTACCTTGTAATCGATCAAAAATTTCCTGATCTACGTTCACCAAACTACAGAATTATGCTTTCAATATTTACGTAATATTTTCAAACATTTTCGGGTGAGGTCCCCGTTGCATCGCTAAAATACGAGTATTTCAACCCCAATATTTTTGAAGTTACAATATTCCCTTCTGTCAAGTTGACATTATGAGAATTCATACATAGAATAATAATTATATCAATCTGTGAAATACGATTTACATTGAAATTTTAAAAAATCATATCTCCGAAAGTATTAGCTTGTTAGAGTTGAAAATGATATGAATGGATTCTTATGATAAAACTGATATTTAAAAAAAATTTGATTTGGAATTTGTTTCGTAAAAAAAAATTTTTTTTTTGTTACTCCGAAACCATCTGTCCGATTTCGCCCAATAACGAACTTAGCCGAGATATTCGTCCCCCAAACCTACTCTTAAAATTTCAACTCTCTAGCTCATTCCGTTCGAGAGTTATCGTGCTTACGGCCGGCCGGCCGGCCGGACCGTCCGGCCGGACAGAATGATTTTCGACCACGGATTCTTGATCAGTGAGTGGAACCAAATCGTTTAAGACCATTTTCATCGAAATATTCCAAAATTACAGACATTTGGGCAAATTGATAAGCACTCAGTTCCGAGGAACTAGAGCGCCAAAAAGGAGGGAATTCTCTAAGAAATCTCAACTCCCGGAACTGTAGGACCACTATTTATAATTTTCCAAGAAGATTGAAAGTACGCCCGAAAACGGGAACTCCGGCTTGCGCCATCATCGCCCCCTTCGGACCTTTAATGAGTAAATGTTATTTAATCTTATTAAATATGAAAATAAAAAGTTGAAAAAATTCTGGAACCTGCAGGATAGATCAGTGAACAATAATCCGTGGCCCAAAAATTTTTATCGCGTTTTTTCAATTAGTTAGCCATTAGTTGATTAACAATTTTTCGTAATTGTTAAACTATTAATCTGAGAATTTTTTCCTATCGTGGAGCTATTTTTCAAAGGCCATAGAATAGATTCATTATGGAAATATAAGAGAATTTTTAATCTTCGTTATGTTATTAATAATTTACTTAAGTGAAATATTATAAACCTTCATTAAAAATTGAAAATACCATGTTTTTATAATATTACTATTGATGCATTTTCTTATGATCAGAAGCTACCTAAAAATGATTTTTAATAATCTTATTGTTTAAAAAATTGTTATACACGAATGCGTTGTTTATGAGATAATTTAAATTTTTTGTTATAACATAATCCTTGATGATAAATATAATTAAAAAAAAAACCGTTTCTTAAAATACAATTTTTATTGCTTCAAAACGCTTTTGTTAAATAACAATTTTTTTACCACTTGTTATGAAAATACAACTTTTTTAAAAAATAATTATTTCTCTTGGTCTTTGATAATAAAAAAAAATTCGATTATTATTTAAACTTTCTTTGATTATTTAATAAACAGTTTTCTATAAACAAATGAATTATCTCTTTGTTTCTTTCTCTATTAAAAAAAAATAAAAATAACCATGTATTATTATTTTTTTTAAATTTATTTATATTTTTTATTGAACTTTCAATTCGATAATTTTTTCAATAATATATTGTTGCTTTTGGTTTTTCAAATAGAAAAAGACAAAAATACAAGTAGATAATTCATTTGTTTATAATAAATTTTTTATTAAATAAACCAAGAAAATTTTAATAATCATCGAATTTTTTTTATAACAAAGACCAAGATAAATATTGTTTTTTTTTTATTGTACCTTAATTTTCGTAACTAGTGGTAAAAAAAATTGTTATTTACAAATGGATTTTTAAAAAATAATTTTTTTTTTAGAAATCTTTTTTTTTTAAATAATTATTATCATCAAGGTCTATGTTATCAAAAAAAAATTGAATTATCTCATAAACAACGCATTTCTTTTTAACAATTTTTCAACCAATAGAAGATAAAAATTATCAAAAATTATCTTTAAGTGTAGCTTCTGATCATAAGAAAACGGATCAATACCAATATTATAACAAAAGTTGTTTTTAATCTTTAATGAAGCTTCATAATTTTTCGCTTGAGCAAATTGTTAATAACAAAACGAAAATTAACAATTTTTTGATTTTTCCAACAGGAATCTATTCTAAGGACTTTGAAAAATAGCTCCCAATAGTTCTAGGGATTGACACTTTTTTTTAGGAAATTTCCTCCTCATTTTGAATCTTTTTTTCAATTTTTTTTTTCACTTACTTAATTGTTTTCAACTATTGCAATTTTTGTAAGCGGCCTTAGCATTTTCCCAAAAACTTTTTACATGCCATTCTGAATCGAATGACAACTCAATCCTAATTTTCGGAATACCTATACGCAAAAATTTTTACCTAAGAAGTACTTGCTGACTAGACTAGAATCAAAAAATTATTATCCAAGAATGTCTGCTCGCAGATTTTAAACAGTTCTTCATGATCTACAGTGGTTCCTGTGTTATATCAATGAAGTTTCATATAGTTCTTGGCATATTCAACGTTGTAAAATATCATTTCCCGAAAACAGTACGAAACTGGCTTCACGCAACATGACCGCCTCCGAAGTACCTCCAACCATTCTAAAAATTCCAAAAATGGGTTTAAATGTATCATGGTCAAATCCGTAACTCGATCCACGTAATAAATATTCGAGTATGCAAAGTAAAGTATATCCTACGGTGCGCAATTTCAAAATTAAAACCGCTAGAAAATTTAATACTGACCAGATAAAATGCTACATACTTGACCAATATCAATTACTCAATGTTCTAACGCTGGGTTGATCTATTCACTCTGAACGAAGGATACGCTGTGGAAATATGTAGCAGTTTTAATATTTCCTGGATAGATCAAGTGAGCTGGGGTACCACTTTTAGCAATGATGTGAATAATAAATCCCTCCAAAATTATTTCAGGTAAAATTGGTTGCCAAAACAAGACTCGCGAGAAGCTATCACAGTTAAAAAGATAGATCTCATAGAGAGCCAAGACCTAATTCTATGAAACCTACAATATGGTCAAAAAGTATGGCTAGGTTATTTCATATAACTATTGCATCATACAACATTCGAGATAAGGGATTTAATTTTTTACCAAATACACTAGATGTAGGATTTAAGGTTGTTTTATACAGCAAACAAAATAAATTAACAAACAAATTAAAATAAAATCAGAATGTTGAACATGCATATTTCAATGATAGCGTTTATACACGAAAAAAGGATAAAATAAGAAATAATGATAAAAAGTGAGAAAGCCTTGTGGACAGGAGCTTTGGCGCTCTTGTTCAAACTTAAACAAATCATATCTCCGAAATTATAGGTCTCTGGGAATGATATAAATGGATTCTTACGATAGTACTGCATCATGAAAGAAATTAAATTCAAACAGACCAATTCTCCCCAATAACGAACTTATCCGAGATATTCATTCCTCAAATCTACTCTAAAAATTATAATACATCAATTAAAACTTACGCAATATTGCAGTTTTGTTTTTAATGGAGATGTTCTGAACCCAATTTGATTATGTATCTCACCAAAGTATAAATTTTCATCATCATATGGATTATCCACGGGAATAATATTATGACCTTAAAAGTATAATATCATATCCTCCTCATAATTCTACGAGCTGAGGTTATTTCATTGGTCATTTTGCATTCAGTCATACTTTGTTTTCTAGAATAGGATAGGTGCATTTTATATCAAGAATAGCGAACCAGAAATAAGTTTGACATTTATTTTATCTCTCATAGGAAATTAAAATGACATGTGAGAACACAGATTATATAATAATTCGTAGATAGAATAATTAAGAACAGGATTCTGTGGAAACACAGAAGCACGATTTATTATTGAAATTTTGAAAATTTTTTTGAAAGTATTAGCTTGTTGAGTTAGAAATGATATCAATGGATTCTTATGATGAAATTGCATTAAAAAAAAATTGAGTTCGAAATTAGTAATCTGAAAAAAAAATTGTTTTTCGTTACTCCGAAACCATTAAACCGATTTTGCCCAATAACGAACTTAACCGAGATATCTATATCCTAAACCTACTCTCAAAATTTCAATTGTCTAGCTCATTCCGTTCGAGAGTTATCGTGTTAACGGAGGGCCGGTCGGACAGAATAGATTTTGACCACGGATTCTTGATCAGTGAGTCGAACCAAATCGTTTAAGACCATTTTTATCCAAAAATTCGAAAATTACAGACATTTGGGCAAATTGATAAGCACTCTGTTCCGAGGAAGAAGAGCGCCCAAAAGAGTGGGAAAGCCCCGTGGACATGACCTTTGGCGCTCTTGCTCAAACTTTGACAATTCATCTCCGAAATTATTGGTTTCTCATAGTTGGGAATGATTTCAATGGATTACTATAATAGAGCTGCATCATAAAAGAAACTGAATTAAGATTAAATAGCGAACTTATCCGAGATTCGTCAAATCTCTTCTGAAAATTATATTATATCAATTGAGAGTTAGCCAATATTCCAGTTTTGTTTTCACTGGAGATATTCTGAACTCAATTTGATAAACTTACCAAATTATATATTTCCGTCATAATATGGTTTATATAAGGGTATATATGGTAGGGGTAATTATATAATCCTATTATTGGTGATTTTGCATGCAAATATACTTTGTTTGTTAGAACAGAAATTCATTTGACATGTCTGTCATAGGTAAATAAGATTACATGTTTGAACAGTGAACACAGATAGAACACACACAAATAGAATTTTGTTAAAACAGAAGTACGATGTATTATTGAAATTTTGAAAAATCATATCTCCGAAAGTATTAGCTTGTTAGAGTTGAAAATTATATCAGTGGATAATTATGATGAAACTGCACCATAAAAAAAAGAATTCGAAATTTGTAATGTAAAAAAAATTTTTTTCGTTACTCCGAAACCATCTGGCCGATAACGAACTTACTACCAGAAATAGTGAATTTGTCGAGCTAATCGTAGTATAGCAGACTCTAAGTCACCAGTATTGTTATAAAATAAAAAATTAAAAAACCAATATTTCAACAAGTCCAGAGCGTCCCTGCCAATAGGGTCTTCATAACGGCTTCGTATAGTTAATTTACTTATGCATATATATCACAAGTCAAATAAACCCCATAATAATTATACGAAGCCATTATGAAGACCCTACTGGCAGGAACGCTCTGGACTTGCTGATTTATTAACAACGGTATCGCCATTTTTCATTATTATTTCAATATTTGTCCGTCCAACGACGAGATAACTTCTTACTTGTGCTTCAAATGTAAGAAACCAATGTTTCTACAAAATGTGATAATAGAAATACGGATATACAAATACACCAGAATAAGTGATTTGGTCTTTTCTCCGATTTTTGCGCGTATGTTCTGGGGAACATCGCGATATCATTTTGTCCGAATGTTTGTAATTTTCGAATTTTTGGCGAAAATGGTCTCAAACGATTGGGTTCGACTCCCTGATAAAGAATTCGAGGTCAAATTTGATTCTGTCCGGCCGGCCGGCCGTTGCCACGATAACTTGAGAACGGATCGAATTGAAACTTGGTGAGTAGTTGTAGAATACAAACCTAAGCACATTTGTAGAATTCTGTGAGAATCGTAATACTAGAAAAATTTAAAAAAATTATCAAAAAATATCATTTATGTCACGATAACCTAAGAACGGAAAGAGATAACGACTTGAAATTTACAGGTTAGGTTGTGCATCTCAATACAACATTTGAGATCGTTTGTAGGCATAATCGGCCAAATGGTTTTGGAGTTATACCCATCTGAAATTTGGTTGTTGTTTCCTCAATAACTCAAAAAATACAAAACAGATCCAATTCAAACTTGGTGATTAGCTGTAGGATCGTATTAATAAAAATTAAAAAAAAAATCATCGAATAAAATCTATATATCAGAAACTATTCGTCCGATCTCGCTGAAATTATGCGAGAATCTGACACTATACTGTCAAGTTCCAAGTTTGGATACAATCAGATCTATAATGTTGGAGATCTGAGCAGCCTGGTGTGAGTTCAGTAGCTGGATGGGTGATCGTTGCCTCGATAACTTTCGAACGAAAGGAGAAAGGGATTTGCAATTTTCAGGGGAGGTTGCGAATCCGAATGGGAGGGTTAACTTCGTTTTTGAGCATAATCGTTCCAACGGTTTCGGAGTTATACCCACCTGGAATATTTTTTCCTCGATAACTCAAAAAATATAAACTCGATCAAATTGGAGCTTGGTAACAAGCGTGTGTAAAATTTTGTGAGAACCGTACCCATAGAAAATTTTCAAAATATTACGAAAAAATATGGTTCAAGCACTGACGTGAAGTCAGGAGCTTTTGCGCTAATGTTCTATTGTCCATTCTCCTGTATTGTACAATAGAACATACGTGCAAAAGCTTCTGACTTCACGTCAGTGATTGAAACCATTTTTTTGTAGGTGTATGAAAACCTTTATTTGGTATCAAAATGATATATCTTTCTTACATGTTACCAAATTTTCAGGTTGTCAGAAGTTATTCTCAATTTAATTCTCGAAATTATACTCTGGTTTTTGGCGCTCTAGTTCATCGGAACAGAGTGCTTATCAATTTGCCCAAATGTCTGTAATTTTCGAATTTTTGGCTGAAAATGGTCTTAAACGATTTGGTTCGACTCACTGATCAAGAATCCGAGGTTTAAATCGATTCTGTCCGGCCGGTCGGCCGTAGGCACGATAACTCTCGAACGAAAAGAGTTAGTGAATGAAATTTGCAAGGTGAGTTTGGAGCGTAAATATCTCGATCGAGTTCATTAACGGGGGAAATCCATCAAGCGGTTTCGGAGTTATGGCCGATTTTAGTAAAAACATTTTTTATGAATATTTCCGAAACAAATCACTCGATCTATCTGAAATTCAGCATCGAATTGTAGAATCATGACCTTTATACGCATGCGGTGTTTTGTATTGACCAGGCTACCGCAAAGTGTAAAAAAAAAGTTTGGAAATTAAAAAAAAAATGTCTACAATAACTTTCGAACGGAATGAGCTAGGCAGTTGAAATTTTCAGAGTAGGTTAGGGAGATGCATATCTCAGTTGAGTTCGTTAATGGGCGAAATAGCCAAGATGGTTTCGGAGTAACGAAAGAAAAAATCTTTTTAAGTAACAAATTTCAAATTCAATTTTTATTCAATATGCAGTTTCACCATAAAAATCCATTGATATCATTTTCAACTCCAACAAGCTAATACTTTCGGAGATATGATTTTTCGAAATTTCAATAATGAATCGTACTTCTATGTTTTCACAGAATGCTATAATTATTCTATCTAAGCTTTATTATATGATCTGTGTTCATACTCGTACATGTCATCCTGTTCTATAAGAGAGAGTCAAATTCATTTCAGCTATTTTAGTTTGATTTCGTCCATAGTGCAGTTATCATTCTCAGATTGCTCATTTGATCCTGATAAATAAACTATTATTTGAATTGAATTTCCTTTATGATGCAGTTCTATCATAAGAATACATTGATATAATTCCCAACTCTGAGAAACCAATATTTTCGGAGATATAATTTGTCTGTTTGAACAAGAGCGGCAGAAAGCTCCTGTCCACAGGGCTTGAACCAATTTTTTTTTCATACTTGTTTAATGGTTTGGCTTTGACCTCAGAACGATTATTATGCTTATGTTGTATGTGTGCATTGCATAAATATTCTATAATAATGTTAGTATTTCGATTTTGAAGGCACAAAAAGATGGTTTGCGTTTTATTAATGAATCTTTGGGACTCCGCGTCGCCAGTTTGTTTACAAATTTGCGTGTCACCAGTTAAGGGCTAATGATCATAGAACTTTTCGCTATTACGCAAAGAAAGGATACGAATTCCTATTACGCAAAGGAAATAGCGACAATATGACTGAATCCTTGCGTGCATCTGATTCATAGCTTCAGCATCTACGCAGTCGAAAACATAAATTCCAAATCCAAGCAATTGCGTTGATTATTGTTCATCTACCGAAATGGTCTTAGCAATATAGTAGAGCCGGTTAATTTTAGAACCTGACCTCGATTTGTGATTACACGTATTCGGACGGAGAGCCAAACATGACTGTATTCTGTTTTATTGTCGAGAATAATCCTAAAATAGCCACACTCTACGTAAATTGCGAAAACGATTAGAATTGCCAATTCCAATATTAACATTGCAAAGCAGGAGTTTGATGTGTCTGCTTGAAGGTGAGAGAATTTCGATGTTGGATTTAGGGTTGATCAAATTGTTCGGCAGACCACAGGTTAACTTTTTGTTCATTGTTCCAAATAAAAATTAAGTTCCAAAATAATCAGCAAAACAAATCGTTCATCTGATCTACTCAGTTCTTTTGTTCCCCCGGACAAGTGTACAAATATCTGTAATTTTCGACCCACTAATGAAAGATCTTAGGTCAAAGTTAATTATCAGTTAGAAAGTTGATATTTTGCATAAAGTGTTTGAATAGCAAATGCATCGGTTGATAATGTTATTGGGCAAAATCCGTCTTGTGGTTTCGAAGTTATTGCCATCTGAAATATTTTCCCAATAATACTGATCTTATCGGATTGAAGCTCCGTAGATTCTTGAAAAATACAAACACAAAGACGTAAGATTATCGTATGAGTAGAAAATTAAAAAAAAATATCGGTTCTGTCCGGCTGTTTTTACGTTTACAAATTTCGAATTAAATTTTTTTTTGATATGTAGTTTCATCATAAGAATTCATTCATATACTATTATCAACTCTAACAAGCTGATACTTTCGCAGATATGATTTTTCAAAATTTCAATAATACATCGTACTTCTATGTTTTCACAGAATGCGAATCCTATCTGTCTATGTTCTATCTGTTTGCGGTAGCTGTTGTATCCAGTTTGAAAGATAAACGTCATTAATGTCAAACGAAACTGAAAGTGTATTTCTGGAGAGGTTGGTTGATGTAAGGATGTAGGTAATTTGAAATTTGGATTCGCTAAGTTCATAAGCAGAGTTTTTTGGTTAGTGAGTCGAAAATGAATGATGCAAGGAAGTCGAGAATAATTTATGAGTCATTTTCTAATAATGGAAGATTCAGAACGGGATTTCCAAGTAATGTACAGATAGTTATTCCTTAGTAACACTATTTAAGAATTCCTACATAAGTATTCTGGTTTGAGTTCTCTCTGGACTGATTACATTAGATTTGTTTCATAAATAAAACTGGCTATTTCATTTACTCAATTTTTCAGAATGACTCCTGATAGTTTTGAAACACTCGTAGCCAAAATTGGACCGTCATATAAAGATAAGATGCAAAGGATTTTAATTTCTTTCATGATGTAGTTCTATCATAATAATCCATTGATAATATTCCCAACTCCGAAAAACCAATACTTCCGCAGATATGATTTGTCAAAGATTGGACAAGAGTTCTAAAGCTCCTGCCATAGGGCTTTCCCCTATGTGGGGGAAAGTGGGAAGGATGAAACAAAAGGCATGCTTTGAAAATTTACTTAGGTTGAAAACAAAATTCGTTTACTACTTGAGAAATAATGAATCGAAATATTATTGTGTAACAAATTTTGGGCAAGTTATTCGAAATAATTTTTCAAAATTTTATAGAGGGTGCAGTTAGGTCTCATGATCAATCACGCAAGATTGGGAATAAAAGTCCTAGAATTAGAATAAATGATCAAATAGTAGGCATATAAATGAATATTATTTTTTAACTCTGATTTATTTGATTTATTCATACAACTACATAATAACAACGTTACACTCAATGAAATATCTTAAATTAATTAACAACAATAGAACAAAACAACAAAAAACCTCAACAAAATTGTTATGGAATCTCTAACCAACTAACCTATTGTAACTTGTAGCATTTATAATATGTACAGAAAATCAGAACAAAGAAAAATACTTTTTAATCGCCTCAACAGATTCATCAATCTTTTGAATATTTCTGACATGGTTGAGTAAATGGTTATAGACTTGCATAGCTTGAATAATATAGGATTTCTACGAGGGGGAAACCGCTGACAAAAATTTGTACACCAGAATTCCAACTCAACCGGAATTTCATTGGAATTCAATAGGAATTCATTAGGAATTCAATAAGAATTATTTTGAAATTCTATTGGAATTCTATATTCTTGTACACCAGAATTCCTAGCGGTTTACCCCTCGGTTAAAACCAAATATTTGGAGCTGTATACATCATAGTCCGATAGGTGTCGCACTCTAACATCCATAGGAATTCTCAACAATTCAATAGGAATTCCATGGAATTCGATAGGAATTCCACAGAATCCTATAGGAATTCCAGGAATTCAATAGGAATTCCAGGTATTCAATAGGAATTCCATGGGATTCTACTTTTTTGTACACCAGAATTCCTAGCGGTTTACCGGATTTCTATTACCTTTATACGTTCTTACATTCGACAATTATTATATCTGCCACTGATCTGGTATAGTACTGATGAACTTTATCTGTATTCAAAAGGAATATTAGACTTCGTTAGTTTTTCTGCTTATTCATTTTGTTCATTTCATTTATCAATTTCGATGCATGGCACAGTTGTTGAGTTGGCATCAATCTATCTGAACTAAAAAGTATTTCCAACAACTTATTTTGCACCATTTGAATATTTTCAAATGTCGTCTTACCCCGAATTATTTACTATTATTTATTAGTTGGCATATTTTGATTAGTTAATAATCGATCTATGTGCCATTTTTCTGCGCTTTTCTCGAAATGCGATCGATCTTGCCCATCAGGCCGGCCCTGCCAGATCGCCACAGATCCCTGAGGTTATGCGAGTTTAGATTATGATAGGTTAGTATCGTTTCGTCCGGCAATGTGGCAACCTTGGCCGTTTTGGGGCCGATGACCGCCAGTTGCCAAACGTCGGCGTCCGAAA
This sequence comes from Halyzia sedecimguttata, assembly GCA_937662695.2. Lineage (NCBI taxonomy): Eukaryota > Metazoa > Arthropoda > Insecta > Coleoptera > Coccinellidae > Halyzia > Halyzia sedecimguttata. The sequence goes on along the minus strand of OW569414.2, from coordinate 83,141,539 downwards.
AACAAAAAGGAGCTGCTCAACTCTCAAAGCAATGCACTCGTTCAAGGCCAACTATTCGGCGCTGCTAAGGGGGAATGCACGCGAACGGGGCTGGAGGGTCGCGGGGGGCAGCACTGTGTGCTCCGTGAAACAATTGAACCGCGACCGGCCGCCTGTGACTGGAATCCAGAATTGACGTTTGGCTTTTTTAGGCATTAATTGAAACGGATTATATCGTTTTGATGGAAATGTTAGAATTGTTCAGCGTCACAAGGAAGATTAAGATTGCTGACTGCGAGGACAAAGAACCAGAACTGCTCTCTCGGAGTGTTCTGTCAGAGGCCGGAGTCCAATAAATCAATGGAGTAGATTCTATGTTTCAATTTCATGAATAAGTCTTTAGATTCACTCTATGTTCGTTCGAGTTCTGAGGGATAGTATTCATCTTTGATAGAATTATTATCTTTCATCTCTGCGAAAAGAAAACATGTTATATTTTTTTTGCCACTTCTTTTCTTCGTCAGATATGGATGGAGATCAGAAGAAAAGAAGAAATGTTCTATTCAAACCATGAACAAACAAGATGAATACATGTGTGGTACTAGGTATACCTGCTTCTTCGAAGAAACATTATTCTTCATAGAGAATATAGGTATACAAAATTAGAAGAATTTTTGTCCTCCGTTTGAAATATGTAAGTGAACAAGTTTCAGGAATTGGATTCAATTTATTCTCCTTAATTACAAAATTCTGCCAACTTTTCGAGGATTTGAATGCCCTATTTTTCAAGGCTATAAAAACAATAAATTAGACAAACAATATAACAACGAACACAATCACAATAGACTCATCTAATTCATTTATCTTCAATCGTTTTCTATAACGGAGACTATACGTCAACAACCTACATCAGAAAGGCTCAACATTACAAAATAATTATTGTCACAAATAGAATGGTATAGAACATAAATACGAAATTATCCAGTGACAAGTGACACCATTTGACATCAAATTAAAAGTCAAGTTGACAGAATGAAGTCTTCCTACAATAAGTAGTCTCTGTATTTAAATAGGTACCTAAGCCATAACAGCTGGTTATGTTATTACAACATAACTTATTCAATTACGTATACAAAATTTTATTTTTCAAAGATTATTCAAGCGCCAGTCCCTTTTTGCAGCTTCACAACTCGAATAGACATCTGAGGATTGATGACCTCCTTTCCTTTGCGAGCACTTGAAAATTGAAAATATCATATTATTCCCGAATCTGAATATATGAAGCAATTTACAGCTTCTTATCTCTCTTATATAAGCTCCCTCTGGCCAAATACTTGGATTCATACCAGCTTTGAAGTTTTCTTCAGATAATTTTTTCATTCGTCTTTTTGAGTAGCTAACCATTTTCCTTTCATTGCTTGCAACTTGTGAGACTTGTTCCAGAAGCCTATCATCATGTTTACCAATATTTGCTATATGTCGGCATTTTTTCTCATTTTTCAAACTGGTTTAGACTGATTTGACAGTAGACAATATAAACATGAACATAGACAAACATGACGAGTAATAACATTTCTAATTCGATCTATGCAAACTACATTAGGATTCATTAAATTATTTCCAGGTACGTAAAAATTAAAAAATGTTTATTGGTTGAGTATAAAAAAGCAGACCATTGCACCTTAATCGTTGTAATATTTTGATATTTCGGTAGTATCTTCACCGATATAGATCCGATCGAGTTCAAATTTAGAACTTCGCTGTGAAGTAAGTAAGGCTTTGTAGGCTCTCGTAGAATTTCAACGATATCCGAAGGATATTTTCTGAGATGCAGAACTTTTTGAAACATATTTTTTTAAAATTTGCCTCACAAAATTTTGCATCGATCTTCGTGTCGGTATTTTTCAACCAACTACCGTGCTTTCATTTGATCAGATCAGTATTTTTCGAGTTATTGGGAAATTAACATTTCAGATGGCTATAACTCTGAAATCACTTGATGGATTTTGTCCATAAACCTTTTCCACCAGAGCAATTAGAATCGAAATATACTCTGAAAACTTCAACTCTCTATACCGAGCTCTATGCTTTACTGCGTTCGAGCGTCATCGTGCTGACGGTCGGACAGAATCAAATTTGACCTGGAATTCTTCATTAGTGAGTCGAAACTAATCTCTTGCGATCATTCTCGGCCAAATATTCAAAAATTACAGACATTTGGATAAATTGATTGTTTGGGTGAACAGCGCGCCAAAAACACAAGATGAATTGAATATTGTAAAATATAATATCCAGTTAAAGAAAAGCTTCTCGGGAAACGAATATCTTAGGGGTGAAAGAGCTTTTATATCGAGAGACTATCTGAAATATACACGAAATATACAAAATAAAAAATGAATAAATATATATAAAATAAAAAAAAATTCTTCTGAAATTGCTTCTGCGCTAGAAACACCAGATATTTTTTAGAAGCAACGTACAGAACAATGTTACCTAAAAACAGTGAAGAAACAACACCAATGATAAAACAACTTTTCTGTAAAGTTAGTGTGACAAATTTCAGAATAATTGTTCATCAACAAATAATTTTCACTAATCTAATACTTATCTAATGAAGGAGTCTGAGTTAGGCACTGAAATGGTACACAAACGTTGTTTTATCGTTGGTGTTGTTTCGTTATACTGTTTATTAGGCAATATTGTTTTATATATTGTATTTATATAAGTTTTCATGTCATACGAATTTTCCAGAGTTTGGGAGAGAAAACCCGGAATAAAAACCATTGAATGAATAAGATTTATTATCAGTCAATAAAGAGAGGAAACATAAAAATAACTCAGATAATGGAACATCATTTGCGCGTTTTTCGAGGAAACAAAATCAAAGATTTCTTATTGATTGTTTATTACGACTCCGCATCCGTTGTCCCATCTTGAATTTATCCTGCGGAATCGTTTGAATTCTCAAGATAGAAATCTAGATGATATTGATATTAGTCGAGGTTGCTTCTAAAGCTGACGTGGTGAATTAATTTCAAATAAACCAATGTTCGCTAATCGGTTTTGTCGTTCCGATTAATTTATATGCCCTGTAAATACGGAAGTAATTAATGCAATGAATCAGGATCTGCATCTTAATTATTGATTCAATTATTAAAATACAACTTTATCACTTTTTCTGGAACTTAATTAAGGTAGTTACTTTGTATTAACTCTAATTTTAAACATAAAGATCATTCCGAAGATTGATGAAACTGATGAATAGATAACATTAGAAGTGGTTTGCAAATGAACCAACACTTCGATATAAAAACGTTACAAATTTTGATTAATCTCTCATCCAAATATCGATTTGTTAGTTTTTATATATTTCAAGTATATTTCCAACCACTCCCTAACAAGTTATCGTAGAAAATTGCAGTGAAAAAAGTTGTTAGTGAACATGAAGAAATTAACAAACTTGGGAATTTTAGAATTTTAGTCAATTTTATTCAACGTTCAAATTGTCCTCACAGATTACATATTTATAAATGAGGCATTCAGAAATTTATTACTAAATGTTTTCTTCATGGTTTTTGTCGCTCTTGTTCCCCGGAACAGAATGATTATCAATTTGCCCAAATGTCTGTAATTTTCGAATTTTTGGCTGAAAATGGTCTTGAACGTTTAGGCTCGACTCACTGATCAATAATCCGTGGTCAAAATTGATTCTGTCCGGCTAGCCGTTGACACGATAACTCTCGAACAGAATGAGCTAGACAGTTGAAATTTCGGAGTAGGTTTGGGAGATGAATATCTTGGTTAAGTTATTGGGCAAAATCGGCCTGGAGGTTCCGTAGTAACGAAAAAAAAATTTTTATATTACAAATTTCGAATTCATTTTTTTTAAGATGCAGTTTCATCATAAGAATCCATTGATACCATTTTTAACTCTAAAAAATTAATACTTGCGGAGATATGATTTTTCAGAATTTCAATATTAAATCGTAACTCTATGATTTCACAGAATACTGTAATCGAAAATTAGCGCCCGTATTTATAAATTTCATGATCTGTGTTGATATGTGTCGTCATTATCATCTCATCTACAGATAAGAGACATGTCAAACAAAGTATGATTGAATGCAAAATGAACAATGAAATAACCTCAGCTATCGTATTAGCACTTGGATAATCCATATGATGATGGAAATATATATTCAGGTAAGTCAAACTCGGTTCAGAATATCAGTAAAAATAAAACTGAAAGAATATTGGCTAAGTTGTAATTGATATAATATAATTATTTTCATAGTAGATTGGAGAAATGAATATCTCTGATAAGTTCGTTATTGGGTAGAATCGGTCTGCGCCAAAGCTCCTGTCCACAGGGCTTTTCCACATTTTATAATTCAACTCTTAATCTGGAAGGGCAGATTCATCTTAGGTCAAGACGGTTACAAAAATTCTGTCACTGCAATGTGAGAATCTAATTAAATAATCTCGAAACAGACATACATGAAGCTGAATTATTTAGGGGTTGCAAATAGATATAATACTACTTTTTTCCCAAGTCTACAACAATATTTTTTTTATTATACCACAACTAATTTCCGATTGTTGCGGTAACTGAAATTAAGTTAATAATAATATAAATAATTCATATACTTAATATATAATTTAAGAAAATAATAAACTAACAAAATTAGGTATTTCCATGGAAATGTCTACATCTGATATGTGTGATGGAAGGCGTTTAATATTTAATGCCAGGCTCATTTAAATAGAACTCTTCATTTCTGGGTATTTCGCATTAAAAATTCTGTGTGGATAATTGTCTTTCCTTCCATTCATGTTTGATGCTTGCAGTTCTGCATGCTGATAGTATTTCGTACTTATTCGTTTTAGAAGATACAGGCTGGTACTATCTTAAGTCGAAATACTTTGTATTAATTCCAAAATATTACGAGTATTTATAGTTCCTGAAAGGTTATCTTTGTTAAAATGGAATTAGGAGGTCTAAATCCTTGATATTTTCGCATATAGCTGGACGAGATAAGGTTCAAAATGGGCAATATCACGAAAGATACAGGGTGGCGTCTCCTCTGTTTGCAATATCGTGAAGATTTGGTGGCAAAAAAAATCCTGCAACAATTTTACGTATATCTGTCTATTTCATTCCGTGTACAGACCAAGACCAACATGTTCAATTTGCAATAAGCAGTTAATGAATTATGGAATCAATTCAAAGAATATTGATTTAACATCCGGTAGAAACAGCTAATTGGATAAGGAATAAAGTACAATGAATGAGTTGGCTATGAATAATTGAATAACTAAATATTCTATAATGGATATTGCAGTAAAATACTTTCGATTTTAGTGATTCTGAAAACTTAGTTTCCATGAGTGACAAATTGAAATTAACTAAAATACATATTAGGAGTATAACCATTGTATAACATTCTGGAAGGGGGTTTTATCTCTTATTATGATTCTATATAAAAGGAACTTATCATTTTCGTTTGTGGTAAGTTTATTTTAAATTTATGATGCTTGCCTCAATCTGGATATAACGAGATACAGCTCTGCTTTATTTCGTTTTAACATCGTGTGAGGTGAGTGTACGAGGAGATTATGATTTAAATTATACTATACAGGGTGATTGGTGACCTAAACTCCTAACGTTAGTTGTAGTTAGACGACCTCTATACTACAAAACAGATAATCAAACGTTCTGTTGACTTTTAGTTTTGAAGATACAGGCTGTTTTCCGAAAATTTTGAAGCGCTATAAGTTTCGGACCGCTGATGCTTTTGGGTTGATTTTTTGGGTAAGAATGTACTATATCAACCCTTATCCATAAGTGATAATGAATGTTGGAGGAATAAATCACTAGCCTAATAAAAATAATTATCTGTGGTCAGTAAGAAAATAACACAGTGTATGTGAACAAAAATTTTAATATTTGTTAAAGGCTCATTTCGAGTGGCACAAATTTATCCATGAAAAACATAAGAATTTCGTAATTAAGTAGAAAAAATTTCAGTCCAATTTTTGAAACTTGCTCACTTACATATTTCAAATGGATGATAACAATTTTTCTAAATGATCCATAGATACCCACCTATTAAAATTTTAATTACACAAAATATATCATTCCTGCAGAATGTCCTTCCTAATATCTTGGACCAAGTTAACATGATTATTTTACATGAGCACCGCCGCATTTTCCTCGTATTGTAGCCGAAAACCTGAATAATGTACACCCTGGTGGCTGGATCGGCAGAAGTGGTCCAAGACTTCAAGAGCCCGGCCTCCACTTACCCCAGATCTCACACCTTTAGATTTTTATGTTTAAGGATATTTCGAATGGAAAATACGGTGTAAAAAATGTGAGAAAGCCCTGTGGACAGGAGATTAGGCGCTCTCGTTCAAACTTTGACAAATCATATCTCCGAAAGTATTGGAGTTGGGAATGATATCAGTGGATTCTTATGATAGAACTGCATCACGAAAGAAATTCAATTCAATGAGCACTATGTTCCGTGGAGCAAGAGCACCAGAAAGTGTAATTTAAAAAAACAAGAGTGCCAAAAATTATTATCCGAAACCACCAGACCCATTCTACCCAATAATGAACTTGTCCGAGATATTCATTTATCAAATCTATTCTGAAAATTATATTATATCAATGAAGCTTAGGAAATTTTCCAGTTTTGTTTTTACTTGGGATATTCTGAACCCAATTTGATTAACTTACCAAAGTATATATTTCCATCATCATATGGAATATCTAAGGGCATTATATGCCTGATTTTAATATCCTTCAATCCTCATAATTCTACGATAACGTTATTTCAGTGTTCAATCATACCTTGTTTTCTAGAACAGGTGGGGTATTTTATATCATGAGTAACGAACCAGAAATAAATTTTACATGTCTCTTATATGTGGATAAGATGACATGTTTTAATACAGATCATATAACAATTCATAGATAGAATAATTAGAGCATTCTATAAAAACATAGAAGTACGATATATTATTGAAATTTTGAAAAATCATATTTCCGAAAATATTAGTTTGTTTGAGTTGAAAATGATATCAATGGATTCTTATGACAAAACAGCATATAAAAAAGTTTTAATAATATTTAAAACATATTTTTTTTCGTTGCCACGAAACCCTCAGGCCGATTTTGCCCAGTAACGAAGATAACCGAGATATTTATCTTCCACACCTTTTCTGAAAATTACAACTGTCTAGCTCATTCCGTTCGAGTTATTCGTGTTAATGGCTGGCCGGAGAGACCGGACAGAATCGATTCTGACCACGAATTCTTGATCAGTGAGTCAAACCAAATTGTTTGACACCATTTCCATACAAAAATTCGAAAATTATAAACATTTGGGCAAATTGATAAGCACTCTGTTCCGCGGAACAAGAGCGCCGAAAAACTAAACCAAAAAAGCAACTTTTTAATTGGTGAATAAATTATGTTCTGTCACCGGGTGACAAACTCACTTGATATTTATTTTTCTATGAAAACTGACATTTTACGTACTAATTTGCGGCCGAAAAATCGACTATTATTATTGAAGGCAAAATCCGCAAAATCACCTTCTCGTCCGCTGTGGTCACTATGAATACGGCATGATACGGTTCAATAAAAACATAAGTGTCTGTAAGAATAACTGCCAGTGCTAAGGTCACTATGGATACGGTTCAATACAAACATAAGCGTTTTTGTCATTTGCTATTATGAAATTATTTAAGAGTCCCGAAATTCATAAAAATATGTAGAGGTCGTCGAAATAATGTCTCGTCGAAAAACTGTCTATTGTCTCGCCTGCTTACTATCCTCGGCTCCGCCACGGATATCAATTTGCAGACTCGACTATAAAAGATAGTTTTTCGTCCTTGGTAAATAAATAACTATCATGAAATTGAATTGATCGCATTCAGAAACGTTTAAGTCCAATAACCCAGAAACGAAGCCTCATCGGCAAAACATTTCCTTTACGTTTTATCAAGAATATCGGTATCTGTTTACGTCACCCTGTATAACTATTTTCCGATATTGACCTCCGTCTTAACCACCCTAGACCAACAACCTGTACCTTCACATCTGAATATAGCGTTCAATTTACGGCGTGTTTATGGAAATGTATCCGGTTGCGTTTCGGGTTTGAATTTCCACCAACTTTTTTCCACGGAACTACGTACTCGTCTGAAATTTCGAATGCATTTCATTAAGCTGATTAAATAATTTATTATAACAGGTCTTCGGGGAAAAATATTTCACGATATCTGGTAGGGTAGCCATGCTTTTTATGCGCCGTTTCATGAGTCGAAAACATGAATGTAAATTCGTCCCGTGTATAAACAAAAAGCGGACGGAAAAGTGGAGCGTTTAAAAAACACCGCACGCAACGTTTTCTGGCTGATTTGAATAATGAACGTACAGACCTTCCTCAACCGCGTTTGGGCAACGGGTACCCGAACGTGGTTCCGTGGTGGTCCCATTGTTTGGGACTGGGTGAAGGAACCAGTTCGCGTGTAAAAATACTATGCGGATGTCGGTCCGCCGAAATATGCCCGGTTGGGCAAGGTTAGGACCGACAGGACCGCATTTCGGACAGATGGATTCATTGAAGTTGATCAGAAAGCGTGCAAAACGTTTGAAATAAAAAAAAGGCGGAAAGCCCTGTGAACAGCAGCTTTGGCGCGCTGTCCAAATCTATAGGCAGAACTGTCACCCTTCCAGGTACTGAACTCGTCCCTAAGCTGCTTAGCTACAGGAAAAAATATAATATTTCCAAGAATTTAAATCCGATAGTAAAAACAAGCGCCAAAAAAAACTGGTACACTTTTTGGCCGAGAATAGTAACAAACAATTAATTTCAACACTCTCGGTGCTCTGTTTGCGGTGGCATAAGGTCCCATTCAAATTCATCCACTATTGGTTCAAAAATGAACAGTGCTGTGTGGCGTGTGTGTGTCTATTCAAACACATAATTTAACTGTTGGGCCAAAAAGGCAGTGCTGCGTTTGTGGTAGCCTAAGGACCTCTTTGGGTACATGCACCACATGACACAGTCAATATTGACGTTGACTGTGACACAGAATAATGCTATGTATAATATGTACATGAAGCTAATGAATGCATTGCATTTATTACTCAATAGGAGAATTAATTCTTTCATAGTAAAATCTGAGCCTTATAACGTAGAAGAATATTTTGAATTTTGTAAAGCTGAAAGAACTTGTTTTCTTTAATATAACTATTGTTGAAATTTTTCCTGTACAGATCTCTGTACTTGCAATTGCAATACGAATTTACGGTCTATTGTGCCCCTTAACCTCCTGAGAGATGTGGATGTCATCACCATCCACAGCTTGCCTTCCAGTTCTAGAGTACTGATGAACTCCAATATGTTGGCTCCTCATTTCCTTTCATTCCCGAGTGACCAAAAACCCAGACCAAGGAGACCCTGTTGTTCTTGCCTATACTTCATTAAGTTTTCTTCGGCACTCCCATATTAGCTTACACTGGACAACATGGGAGGTTAGAGCTTTAATAGCAGCTTGACTGTCAGAGTGGATTGCTGTATCACATCTCTGATAGTTTATTGGTAGGTTAATGCCCACACTTCTTTCAATTGCTACTATTTCTGCCTGAAAGACGATCGCATAGGAGCGTAATGTAATGTTCCTGGTAATAGAGGACCAGGCTTTCTGGTTTTTGGCGCTCTAGTTCCTCGGAACTGAGTGCTTATCAATTTGCCCAAATGTCTGTAATTTTCGAATTTTTCGATGAACATGGTCTTAAACGATTTGGTTCGACTCACTGATCAAGAATCCGTGGTCGAAATTCATTCTGTCCGGCCCGCTGGTCCGGCCGGCCGGCCAGCCGTAGGCACGATTACTCTCGAACGGAATGAGCCAAACAGTTGAAATTTTCAGAGTAGGTTTGAGGGATAAACATCTCGGCTAAGTTCGTTATTGGGCGAAATCGGACAGATGGTTTCGGAGCAAAAAAAACAAACAAAAAATCCAATTTCATTCCAAATTAATTTTTTTTCTCAATGAAAAATTATATACGATTTACACTTATTTATTCAATATTGTGACGCGTTTCGTCGACACAGCGACTTCATCAGACTACATCATACAGTATGATGTAGTCTGATGAAGTCGCTGTGTCGACGAAACGCGTCACAATATTGAATAAATAAGTGTAAATCGTATATAATTTTTCATTGAGTTAATATGGATTTGCATCAAGTAAAAGCCACAAGCATTAAATATTTAATTTTTTTTCAATATGCAGTTTTACCATAAGATTCCACTGATATCATCTTCAACTCTAACAAGCTAATACTTTCGGAGATGATTTTTCAAAATTTCAATATAAATCGTATGTTTTCGAAGAATGATATAATTATTCTGTGGGTATTCTATGAATTGTTATAATGTCAACTTATTTTCCTGAGACATGACGTTGTCTAATTCATTCATTCCAGCCATCGTAGAAATATGAGAATTATAATATGATATCATACTTTTTGTTGGTTGATATTTTCATGCCGATGGTCAAACCATAATGATGGGAATGGTAATGGTAAGTTAATAATATTGAGTTCAGAATATCTCCACTAAAAACAAAACTGGAATATTGGTGTATTGGAGTGGATTTGAGGAAAGATATATATTATCGTTCATCATAGAATTGAGGAATGAATATCTCGGATGAGTTCGTTATTGGGTAGAATTCGTCTATTGGTTTTGGATTGATAATTTTTGGCACACTTGTTGAATTTAAATTCTTCTATGATGTTTGAATTGAATTTCTGCTGAGATGAAGTTCTTTCATAAGAATCCCTTGATATAATTCCCAACTCTGAGAAACCAATATTGTCGGATATATAATTTGTCTGTTTTTAACTCGGATATATGATTTTTCGAAATTTCAATAATGAATCGTACTTCTATGTTTTTAAAGAATGCTATAATTATTCTATCTAAGCTTTATTATATGCTCTGTGTTCATACTCGTACATGTTCTATAAGAGAGAGTCAGATTCATTTCAGCTATTTTAATTTGATTTCTTCCATGGTGCAGTTCTCATTCTCAGATTGCTCATTTAATCTTGATAAATAAACTATTATTTGAATTGAATTTCCTTTATGATGCAGTTCTATCAAAGAATACATTGATATAATTCTCAACTCTGAGAAACCAATACTTTCGGAGATATAATTTGTCTGTTTGAACTAGAGCGCCAGAAAGCTCCTGTCCACAGGGCTTGAAACAATTTTGTATATCCGACTACTGCCCCATACGTGATTATGGGTCTCACAATCATGACGTACAACCATCGCAGTTCATAAGTCTTACCGGCTAGATTCATGTACTCCATTAAAGCCTTTATTGGTTTATTAGCAGTGAATTCAACATGCACGTATTCCACAAAAGTTTGCTATCTAGTGATACCCCTAGATACTTAACTTCAGACTTCCATTCTATACCTACTATCTCTGTTCAAGAAGAGTAATCTTGCATCTCAGTTGAAGAATATGTGTTATAGCTATAGAAAACTTTATACCAGATTTCATTTCATTCGGAAAAATCATGTCAAAGCTACAAAGTAAAAATTGAATTTTTTAGAGCCTATATATTTTTGCCAAAGCCGACGGGAAGGTTGAGGATGGACATATAGCCGAAGACATTTTTCGTCTAGATAATATCTAACGATGAGGATTGAAAGACAAAACAAATACTGTTACCGTTTTTTCAATTTTTTTTAAGTTTATGCTCCACGAGCGCCAAAAGGGGAGAAATCCACCATTTTTATGCGAACATAGAAATAAAACGTGACGAGGCTAGCTGAAGGCGTCCGACCCTCTGAAACTGTATTGAAGGTGTTGGTTCTTATGAGAGCGATTGCTTTTTGGATTAATTCACATCTATTATTTCCTGGAAAGAATTTTGAATAAAATAGTTTTCAGGAACCAAACGGGAAGAAGCGCTCGAAAACTTTCTGAATTCACGTTAATGAAACCTGAATGAATATTCTTCAAAAGGTAATTTTTCCGCACATTTTTAAGGGAACCGCGTGTTATCATTTTGCCCAAATGTCTGTAATTTTCGATCTTCTTGCCAAAATGGTCTAGAACGATTAGGTTCGACTCACTCATGAAGAATTCGAGCTCAAATTCTATTCTGTCCGGCCGGATGGCCTTCCGTTACCACGATAACTTTCCAACGGAAAGAGATAGCAACTTGCAAATTTCAGGGTAGTCTGCGCATCCGAATGTGACGATTAAGCTCGTTAATGGACATAATCGTCTAAACAATTTCGGAGTTATACCCATCTGAAATATTGTTTTGTCAATAACTCAAAAAATTCAGATCCGATCGAATTTAAACTTGGTAATTAGTTGGAGAGTGCCAACGCGCAATTCTCGGCAAAATTTCGCGAGGATCATATCAGTAATTTCCGAATTGTTTGCCGGAATTGATCTCCAGCGTTCAATTTTATCCGGCCGGTCGTTCTTTGCCACGATAACTTTCTAACAGAAATAGTTAGCGACTTGCAATTTTCAGGGTAGGTTACGCATCCGAATGCGACAGCTGAGTACGTTAATGGGCATAATCAGCCTAATGGTTTCGGAATTATACCCATCTAAACTATTGTTGTTATTTCCTCAATAACTCAAAAAATACAGATATGACTTTATTGAAACTTGGTGATTAGTCGTAGATATCGACGTACAAACATATGCAGAAACTAGCGAGCATCGTATTACAAGAAAAAATAAAATTGAAACATTTCTTCAAAAATTAAATCAAATTTTTCTTCAAAAATTATATATTTCAGAAACAATTTGTCAGATTCCACTGAAATTCCGCACAAACCTCCAAGCCAAATTTTATTTTCCCAATATTTTCAAAAGTACAGATCCTATCGAATTGAAATCTAGTACTCGGTTGAGGAAAGACGACTTGAAGGTTCATGCAGTGTTTCGATAGGTTGTGCGAGGCCTGAATAGACAAAAGAACATGCGCGCAAAAGCTCCTCACTTCACGTCAATGCTTTTTAAGATTTTTTTTAAGTCTAGCGCTGAGAGCAACAAAGGTCTGGATTGTACTGGATTGTAGGACCAACGTTTAGTCCTATGGCCATGATTCAAGTCTATCACGTTTTTGTAACTAAAACTAAGGCAGGTTGGCACTCCTGCAATATCGTCAATGTAAAAACAATTCTCTGAGACTATGCCAATTTCTACTCGCAAAAATCAATGTTCCATCCATAGACAAGGTATAATATCCATCTGAGACGAGATATTATCACAGATCATTATCTTCGGATAATAAGGAACTTTTCGCTTTAAAATCGAGAATGCCGAAAGCAGTTTTGAAGAAGCAGAGACAAAGTATCAGGAAGAGCTATACAGAACTGAAATCTGCAATAGTAAAACTTCATTCTGTCTTAGGACATGTTGAACCGTTGAATGAAATTACTTAGTTTCCTATCCTATCACTATATTTTTTTAATGTTTAACAGTGACTCGGGTTTCGTAGTAGTACTGCTAAATTTTGAAACTGGTGTATGTCAGGTTGTGCAACAAGGTATATAAATGTCTTCTGTAGGCTTATTTCTTGAGAATTTCGAAAAGTGGGGAATTCCATAGGTACGTCTGTTCGTTTAGAAGTTTTCCTGCCGGGTTATTCAGGTACTTTTATTCTTTTTTCAAATCAACTATTACAAAGTAACGGACTACTCTATCCATCATTTTTCATTAAAATTTCAACACTTGATTCTTGATTTCCGTACAAGAAAATAGCATATCTGAATCTTCCAACCAGCTTATATACGTGAAATATTTCCATAGTAACAACAGAAGAAAAATTTTCTTCAACAGTCGCCAGGTCTTTGGAATTGTACAATTCACTAATATCTTCTCAATTTCATTATTTTTCTCATGAAAATTCACATTATGTAAAATACGTAATTACTACGACTTGTATGTAGAGATGACAACGTTGCGTATTTATCTGACAGGAAATTGAGCATAACCTAACATTTTCAAAATATACGCCGTGAAATGTGTCAAAATTTCACGGCCAACCGGGAGACTTTATAAAAGTGAATGGAGTATACTATCCTACACATATCAATTAGTATTTATAGATATTCAAGCGCGATTACAGGGTGTCACACAGTTGGTTCTCCGAATAACAACGCTAGAATTGTCGAGCGTACCTCGTATTCTTGAGAATCGACATCGATGCCAACATAATAAGCGTTTTTATAACGAAGAAAAATGCAAAGGGGGCCCCACCGCCAATCGAGTTTGGGCCTCGTCCTGTCCTATCCTAACCAGCTCGACTCTGACTAGGTCGTTAACCTGTCCGTGTGTATGTGTGTCTATGTACGTTCACGCACATCACGCAAGCCAAACGGGCGGGAAAAGACTGACTGTGCCTTCTTGTCTTTGGCAGTCACAGGAAGGAAGTTTATGTTTATTATTTTAATTATTGCGAGGTTCTTCCAGATCGTGCAGAATTATTTCGAATAGGGCATCGACTCATCGGGAGCAGGTTTAATTTTATATGGAATGATTTGATCGCAACGCCTGATAAATACACGTAGTGCAGCTCTAGATTGGCCGAGCTACACTTTGGTATGTGTAGCTTGCTGTGTTTTGCCGGTTCTTCGCGACGAATTCTATTCTGTCCGAGGAATTTCGCTGGTAATGGTAGAAAACTACCTCCACTTTTTCCAGGGTTATTTATTTTCTTACTAGCTATGGTTGCACTGGATTTGAGAGCCGCAATTCATCTTTATTACATAAATTGTAATTGTTAAGATTGCTTGTTCTATTTTAACTCAATTATCGTCTCATTTGAGCTCCACTCAACTTCGAACTCTCTTTGGAAGAAGCATTGTACAATATAGCACTGTCAGCACTTTTATAAAGAGGTTACGCACATTTTGGCGTATCTATGAGATCCACACAACAAATACTTTCATCCACTCAGCCTGAAAAAGAAGAGGAAGAAACCAAGTTGCTTCCAGTATCTGAGGTGGCATCAAGGAGGCGAAGTTTTCGCTCCTGCAGATTTCTCGCCCAAAGCATTCCTTGCATTGGTTTGTGATGGTGAAACATTACGTAATGAGGCGATGAGGAGTTTCATCCACAGAATCTATACTCCTCCACAGAATCTGCACTCGTCAGTTTCTGCTAGCCCTGATCCCATCATATGCTTCCTGAGAGAATAGTGCCCTGTTAGGAAACCTGTGAGCTTTTACTGAGATCAATATATTTTTTGGATCTGACAGTGTCAAAGTTCCGGAGGATTTTTTTGGAGTGATAAATTCCTGGGAGAGATCTCCAGAGTATACCTGTTTCAGTTTCTTCTTTCATCCGAAATTCACTTTTGTGGGCTTATCTACCTACCCCCGAAGTAGGGTTCCGGGCCAATTAAAGAGGTTCGTCTCCTTCCTTGGCAAGTGTGTTGGTCTTGTCATTTCCTTCAATTCTTGGGGGACCAGGAACCCAGACCATTGAGACCCTGTTGTTCTTGCCCACTTCATGTAAGTTTTCTTCTGCACTACCATATTAGCATAGACTCGATAACATGTGACCTCGGAGCTTTACTGTCAGAATGAATTGCTATACCACATCTCTAATAGTTTCATTCTAGGTTAATTTGTTCCTGAAAGACGCTCGGATAGGAGCCTACCGATAGGTAGCATTTGGTGCCAGCATATACTCCAGCGCAAGCTCCTATATTGGTTTAGGACCGCGTGTGTACCAATTGATGGCATTTTATCAAGAAATGGGTGTCGGATTGGCTGCCCCAGTTTTTCTTCCTACCTAGCATCGTAGTGAAGCTCTTTTCCATGCTTACTTTCTTGATCACTTCGTCGCTAGGAAGATTGGCTGATGAAATGTACTTGGTAAGAGAGGTCCAGGCTTTTTGGTTTTTAATACTCTCATTACCTTTCCTAGATTTTCTGAGAATGGCTTCATGGGTCATTTTGTCTATCAATAGAGGAAGGGGTGTGAGATTTGTGATAATACCAAGTGCCCTGGTAGGACAGGTTCCCATAGCTCCCGTAATTCACACACAGGCAAGCCTTTGTACTTTATGGAGGGTTTTCCTCGTACTATTCTAGCTTATTTTTGTATATCAGACTACCGGCCCATACGTGATTATGGGTTTCACAATCATGACGTAAATCCATCGCAGAATCTTGGGGTTGCAGCTTCAAGTCTTACCAGCTAGATTTCGTCACGCCGTTAAAGCTTTCATTGCTTTACTAGCAGTGATTTCAACATGCTTGTTCCACAGAACTTTAATATCTAGTGTTATTCCTAGATATTCAACTTTAGACCTCAATTCTTAGTATCTCCGTTCAAAAAGAAGGATCTCACTGGAAGGTTACTTCTCCGTGTAAATTGAATCACTATGGTCTTGTTCAGGTTTATGCTCAGTCCCACTGACAAGCACCACTGCTCGATAATTCGAAGGCCCCCCTATAGTAAGTCACACAAAGTGCCCTCGAATTTACCTCTTATAATTAGGAGTATGTCATCAGCATAGCCTATACATCCGAAACCGAGCTTCTTTAGTCTGTGGAGGAGCTCATCCACTACAAAGCTCCAAAGAGGGGAGATGTTGCTCCCCCTTGAAGTGTTCCATGGTTGGGTTTGATAGAGGTGGTCTCATATGCCACCTGTGTCTAGGCTATCCTTGTGGACAACAGCTCACACATCAATTTTATAATGGTTGTATTCACTCCTCGCCCTTCAAGTGTTTCTTTAACAGACACATGTGTTGTGTTGTCAAAGGCCCCAGATATATCCAGGTATGCACACTTTGCGCTTTCTTTTTTGTCCAGAGTTCTCTGGATGACTTTAGTCAGCTGATACAGAGCTTTGTAGATCAGTCTGTCCTGTAAGCATGCTGACTTTTGTGAAGTGGAATGCTCTCCAGATTCTCCATCATTATGTAGTTGCCCACTACTTTCTCCATCGTTTTAAGTAGAAATGATGTCAAACAAATGGGTCTAAAAGATCGATGATCACTCCCGTATTTCTTCCCTCTTTTTAGTATGAAGGTTACTCTTGCCCCTCTCCATTTATGTGATATCAAGAAACAAAGATATTCTCCAGAGCAGAGAGTAGGTATTTCTACTACTTTAACGAAAAATATGTAGCCTTGGTGAGTGCAATACCTGGATGGGTCACCCCTCTGGGTATGAATTAGAACAAGTGCGCTTTCTCAACTTTTTACTGAAAATGTTTATGACAATCATATCACATTCATGATAGAAGGTGGTGAAACTTGCTCTTCCAAGGCCAAACCTTGCATACCTAAATAGACAACTTAATAAATCAACCATAAAATCCACTTAGATCTGTTCCGGTTCGACATAGGCCGGCTAGAATGGCCAATCTCCCCAATTCTTGAGCCGGAACACCATTTAACTACATTCGCGGCTGACTATTAAAGTAACGGTGTAAAATATGATCACACCTACTCGTTAAATAGTAACCGATACCTGAGGATATACGAGGCATAGAAATGGAATAAGAGGAATTTGAATATTCTCACATTTCGTGCAAATTACGCCAATGCCAATGAAGAATCTGCATCGGTAATGAATAATGGGTGTTCCCTTGTCCCCTATGGTGAAATACGTTGTGTCGCGACGCGTATGGGAGTAGAGACAATGCGAATATTTTAGAAAACACCATTTTTGAATAGCAAAGGAGAATTCCGCCTCCTTACTTTATATAGGAGAACAATTGAAATCAACCTTCATTAGTTAATTGGAAAAGTTGAACAATCCATATGTATAAATGTGTTTAGCGGAGATAGGAACACAAACTTTTGCGTCACAGAACTTTGAAATTTCAGTGACTGCACAGGGTCTTTACATAGGATTGTAACATCGTAGTTGGTTCTGGAACCCTCTCATTTTGCCGCTCCATTTGAATGCTGTTCACATTTGCTATTCCAGCCACAGAATGGGTTACGTGTAGTTCTGACAGTTGACAAGACATTGGAGGACCAACAAAACAGGAATTAGCTCTGTTATTGGTCGTTTTGCTCATATTTCTCGTGATTTTTTAATGTTATATCAAGTAAAATGCTGTTTGCGGATTTTATGTAGTGTGATGAATATCTCATAAACGTTATTTGATCCATAAAAGGGATATATATTGCGAAAAAAATTGTATTTCATAGTTAAGAATGCTAATATCTTCCTGATCTGAACAGTTTGCTCATTTCCATGTTTTCAGGTACCTTGTAATCCAATTTATATTTGTAAATAATCATGATGGATTATAGTGATTACTCTGAAAAACATTCTGAGAGTCACAAAAAGCTCTATATCAATCAAACATCCATCAATGGTGGTTCGTTTAGATCCTTATACTATCAGGAAGCAGAAGTATTCAACAATAACAAGCCCTGTGGACAGGAGCTTTCTGGCGCTCTAGTTCAAACAGACAAATTATATCTCCGAAAGTATTGGTTTCTCAGAGTTGGGAATTATATCAATGTATTCATATGATAGAACTTCATCCTAAAGGAAATTCAATTCAAATAATAGTTTATTTATCAAGATTAAATGAGCAATCATGAGAATGAGAACTGCACCATGGAAGAAATCAAATTAAATCTGGCCAATTTTGCCCAATAACGAACTTAACCGAGATATTCATCTCCCTAAACTACTCTGAAAATTTCAACTATCTACCTCATTCCGTTCGAGAGTTATATCTATGTCTATGGATGAAAAGCAGTCTCTTATGACAATTCATAGAATAATATAATTCTGTGACAACGTTGAAATACGATTTATTATTGAAATTTTGAAAAATCATATCTCCGAAAGTATTAGCTTGTTAGAGTTAAAAATGATATGAATGGATTCTTATGATAAAACTTCTTATGAAAAAAAATTTAATTTGGAATTTGTTTCGTAAAAAAAAAATGTTTTTTTTGTTACTCCGAAACCATCTGTCCGATTTTGCCCAATAACGAACTTAGCCGAGATATTTATCCCCCAAACCTACTCTGAAAATTTCAACTCTCTAGCTCATTCCGTTCGAGAGTTATCGTGCCTACGGCCGGCCGGACCGGCCGGCCGGACCGGACAGAATGAATTTCGACCACGGATTCTTGATCAGTGAGTCGAACCAAATCGTTTAAGACCATTTTCATCGAAATATTCGAAAATTACAGACATTTGGGCAAATTGATAAGCACTCAGTTCCGAGGAACTAGAGCGCCAAAAATTTATGACTTTACGAAAATACTGTACTAGGACATTTTTATGTACCTTGTGGTTATCAAGAACAAAAAATATACTTCAGATGATATGAGTTCTAATAAAAGTTTGGAGGCTTATAATCAGGCAGCATGTGGATGGGTGCGGAATATCTCCATAATGAATCATAGTTTGATAATTGCAAAGGTATATGTTCAACAATCATCTTCAAATTCATATATTTCACTATAACGTCATGGATTTATTTGAAGAAAAGTATTTGAATAAATCATCGAAGGAGTTGCAGGACATCGGTAAGCTCCAATCTAACTTTTAGTTCTTAAGATTGGATGCTTGTTGATGATTTTTATCTTATGTGTGCTCTTGAATTTATTAGTTGCAGTAATAAATGATTCTTTAAGGATGTTATATGAATGCAGCTTCTATCAACGTTAGTAAAATGATTTATATATCAATATTTTTCAGGCAGAAGCATCAACATCAATTTGACAGTGGATGAATCTAAATCTATTGAAATAGAAAGCAGGGAGCAGTTGAATATCAAGAGTTGGTTTTTAGGATGTGTAGGATTAAGAAGTATTTCATAGTGATAATGGGTTATTCATGCTTGTCATTACAATAATTTTTGGTAATAATTTAAACTGAAGCAATGAAAGCAAGCGAGTACAAACACATTGTAAACTTTATAATTTATTTATAACATTCATCATGTTTGAGCAGTTATGTTTAAATAAATTAATCTACAATATACATTTTGCTTTGTTACAGCCTTATTCTCATTTTAGTCCTCTTGGTTCGGACCTGGCACCAGAGTTGGGAATATGAAATTTATTCATCACGAATTAACTAGGTACATTAGAGTAAAAAAATTACAGATACTTTACATACACAATCATATTCTATAATGGAATCCAATCAGGATGATTTTTAATTTAAATTAAAATATAGATTTATACGTTACTATTTATGCAGCTAACTAAGTCAAACATTTTTTTATGTACCTATAATGATACAGAATTGACAAGCTGGAAAGTGTTATTCGTCTTCTAAATTTTCCACAGTTTCCAATCATAGTGACATACTAATGCAATAGAATTCTTGCATTTCAAAACAATATACCTAGTTCTTTCTTATAATCTCTCAAGGTGATCGGTTGAGTTCAGCTCTACATTCATACAAGACTCAAATTGATACCAAGATATTGAAATAGATCTTTAGCTTACTCACTTACTTACGCACATTCTGCATATTAATTTACGTGAAAAATGTAATATTTGTAAGTTTTTTAGTTCGCCCTTGCTACTGCAGCTCACGAACATGCAAAAATTTGGCATTTTAATACTAAAAATTATTTTTTATGGAACGAATAAAGATAACAAAATATTCACTTCACTTCATACACAGCAATTAAATTGATACAACACTCAAAAATATTGAAATATCCAGGAAAATAAGAGCAAAACAAACAATAACAGTACTAATTCATGCTTTGTTGGTCCTACAATGTCGTGTCAACTGTCAGAACTGCACGTAACCCATTCGTAATATAGGTACGCATAACCTCACTTTCTCCTTTGTTTACATCGGCGATAATAAATGATGCGTTCCAAAATGATTGTGAGAGGGAGATTATTTTTCCTCCCTTACCAGTTTGGACCAAACATTTTTGCGTTATCATTTTGCCCAAATGTCAGTTATTTTCGAATTTTTTGCCCAGAATGGTCTCAAACGATTGGGTTCGACTCCCTGATGAAGAATTCGGGGTCAAATTTAATTCTGCCTGGCTGGCCATCCGTTGCCACGATAACTTGAGAACGGAAAGAGATAGCGACTTCAAATTTTCAGGGTAGGGGGCGCATCCCAATATGACGGTCAAGTTCGGTGATGGACATAATCGGCCCAATAGTTTTCGAGTTATTATTTTGTTTTCAACTAACACAAGTCCGATCGAATTGAAAGGAGAGCAGTTGTAGAATACAAACCTAAGGACTTTTGGGAATATTTGTGAGAATCGTATTACTAGAAAATTTAAAAAAAATCATCAAAAAATATAATTTATGTCACGATAACCTAAGAACGGGAAATGATAGCGACTTTTCGGGCGAGGTTGTGCATCTGAATGGGACATTTGAGTTCATTTTTAGGCATAATCGGCCAAACGGTTTTGGAGTTATACCCATCTGAAATTTGGTTATTATTTTCTCAATAACTCGAAAAATACAAAACCAATCCAATTAAAACATGGAGTTATCAGTTGTAGGATGTCAAGGCGAAAATTCTTGCAAAATTTCGTGAGGATCATATCGCTAGAATTTCTTAGAAAATCATTAAAAATAATTCTATATATCGGAAACTATTGGTCCGACATCGCTGAAATTTTGCAAAAGCCTTCTAAATCTAACTCTACTGCCAAGTTCCAAGTTTGAACATGATCGGATCTATATTTTGGAGATCCGAGAAGCCTTGTATGAGTTCAGTAGCTGGATGGGTTACCGTTGCCTTGATAACTTTTGAACGAAAGAAGATAGGGAATTGCAATTTTCAGGGTAGGTTGTACATCCGAATGGGAGAGTTAGGTTCGTTTTTGGGTATAATTGGTCCATCGGTTTCAGAGTTATAGCCACCTGGAATGTTATTTCCTAGATAACTCAAAAAATATAGACTCGATCGAATTGAAGCTTGAATATCAACATAAAGACGTGTGTAAAACTTTGTGACAACCGTACCCCTAGCAAATTTTTAAAAAATTACGTAACAAAATAATTGGTTCAAGCACTGACGTGAAGTCAGGAGCTTATGCGCGCATGTTCTATTTTCCATTCTCCTGTATTGAACACTCTTAATCGAATTTACCATGGTAAATTCGTTTTCGACCAAACATGGCAGAATAATTCAAATAAACAAGCACTGACGTGAAGTCAGAAGCTTTTGCGCGCATGTTCTATTGTCCCTTCTCCTGCATTGGACACTCTTAATCGAATTTACCATGGTTAAATTCTTAATCGAAATTACCATGGATTATTCGATTAAGAGAGTCCAATACAGTAGAATGGACAATAGAACATGCGCGCAATAGCTCCTGACTTCACTTCACGTCAGTGGTTGTTTATTTGAATGATTTTGAAGTTTGGTCGAAAACTGTACTACCCTCTCTTGGTGCTGCAGTATACATGTCGATGTTTATTCATTCATAGGTACCTACTTCAAAGGTACTAACACTGTGTATATTTGAAGCCAAGGGATTTGGATACAGGCAATTGCAATTTTTACCATATAAAGTATCTATTATTTCCCTTCTTATCACTATCGAATAATTATTCAAAGGAGTTAATTTTCCGTTAAAAAAATGTACACCGTGCATGTACCCGCTGACCAAAGTAGATATATCAACAACATGAATATGCAGTATTCATATTTTCAAGGTGCTATTTATGTCTATAAATTCTTCCTGGATAAATCTTTTATAACTCAGAACCCAGAATAAGTTTAATGAATAATGTATGACGATTGTGTTTTCAAATATGCATATTATCTCTGTTCGAAGAGCATGTAAGTTGATCGAGAATTAATGTGCAAGTTTCGTTGACTGCTTCTCTAGAAGTGGACGATAATTGAAACGGTGCAAATTTTATACAATGTTTCATTAAATTTTATTCAGATTGTAGCAATTCTGACACGTGCGCGATAGGTTACATTGAAACCAGATATTTTTGGGCGCATGTTCTAGGAGAACATCGTCCTATCATTTCGTCCAAATGTCTGTAATTTTCGAATTTCGAGCTGAAAATTGGCTAATAGACTAATTCGGACTCCCTGATCACGAATCCGGTGTCAGATTCTTGGGTGCCGTCCGGCCGGCCGTAGGCACGATAACAGGAGCACCGAAGATCCTATCGACTTCAAACTTTCAGGGTAGGTTTCTGATCAAAATGCGACGGTTAAGTTCGTTAACGGGCAAAATCGGCCGGACGGTTTAGGAGTTATAGACATTTAAAATTTTGAGGTTATTTCCCTGATATTTCAGGAACTAAAGAATATGTTGAATCGAAACTTGGTAGTCAGTTCGAGGATATAAACGCGCAACTTTTGGCAAAATTCTGTTATGATCGAAATGTTGGTAATTTTTAAAAAAATATTTCTTTTAATTTTTTCGAAAAAAAAATTTTTTTTTCGTGAACTATTCATCAGATTGCAACAAAAACTTGTACTAACGTCAATTGTAGTATTTTGCAACATTGTGCAAAATTTTGGCTCTATACGATTTCAATTTCTGGAGATATAAGACAAAATGTGTCAAATTTCCTGGGTCTCTCTCAGTATTTTCATCGATTATTATATAATAATCAATAATATTAAGGTATTCAACATGATACTGCTTTTTTTCTTTACTGGTCAGTACGGGCCACAAGGAAGATGAACATGCGCCCAATAGCTCCTGTCCACAGGGCTTGAACCAATTTTTTCAATTTAAATTTCAATTTCCAACCCACATTGAATCGTTAAGACTGGAAATCATAGAAGGTATTTCTTGAATAAATAATATCATTATTTGGACAGCAATATACAAATGAATAATATTTATTGAGGGTCGATGGTATTGATGGAATGCTTCGTTTCTTTGCATGTTATAGGAAACGACGTGCTATCATTTTGCTCAAATGTCTGTAATTTTCGATATTTTTACCGAAAATGATCTCAAAAGATTTGGTTCGACTCACTGATGAAGAATTCGAAGTAGCATTCGATTATGTCCGGCTGATCGTTAACTTTCTAACGGAAAGAGATAGCGACTTGAAATTTCCAGGGTAGATTGCCCATGGGAATGCAACGGTTGAGCTTCTTAATGAGCCCATCAATCGGCTAAACGGTTTCTAACTTATACCCTTAGGTAGTGTTGTTGATATTTCCGCAATAACTCAAAAAATACATATTCGATCAGATTGAACTCGATCATTATTTATAGATTACCAAAAAAATTGTGCAGAAATTTGTGAGGATCTGATAACTAGAAAAAAAAATAAAAACTTTCGTAAACAAATTTCGAAGAAATTTCTGTATCTCAGGAACTATATGTCAGATTCTGCTTAAATTCCGCTCAAATCTTCGTGACCATTTTACATTAGATTACTGGATTTCAGCTCGATCAGCTCTGGAAAACGAATAAATCCCCGAGAGCAGGCTATACCCATGACCACGGAAAATTCTGGTCACACATAATTGGGAAGATAATTTCAGGGTTTTGAACAAAATTATACTAAAATGATTTCTATAATATATTGAAATATTGAATGTGGAAAATTAATACGGATTCATAATATAAAACATGTCTAGTGTAAACACAAAATGACACAACGGTTTCAAACCATAATATGACCAGCCATTCACGTTCAATGCATCACGGGTTAAAAATACTCAATCAGCGTAACGGGGTTTTATACCTTCACAAATGATTTTCCCTAGAACCTGCGCGTAAAAACGGAAAATGATTGCCAAGCTATCAAGTTTTATCCGAAAACAAACAATTTTGATATTGATATTATTATACTGACCCACCTAGGTCAATAAACCCCAGAATATTTTTAAAAAGATTAATATAAAACTGGCTTGAAGAACTTCGACAAAAAAATTATTAAAAAGCACTGACGTGAAGCCAGGAGCTTTTGCGTGCATGTTCTTCTGCTACACACACTCACGAAATACTGCATGAGTCTTCAAGCCGTCTGTTTTCAATCGAGTACTAATTTTCAATTTGATCGGATCTGTATTTTTTAAAATATTGAGAAAATAAAATGCGGCCCGAAGGTTCCTGCCAAATAACAATTAAATGTGACAGACCCTGGAAATTGCTATTCGCTATCTCTTTCCGTTCGAAAGTTATCGTGGAAACGCAAATGTCTGTAATTTTCGAAATTTTGTATGAAAATGGTCTTAAACGTGTTGGTTCGACTCGCTGAGCAGGCATTCGTGGCCAAAATTTATTCTGTCCGGCCGATCCGGCCGTTAACACGATAATTCTGGAATGGTTTGGTTGATAAATACCTCAGTTAAGTTCGTTAAACTTTTTTTTCACATTACAAATTTCAAATTCATTTTTTTTTTGTGCAGTTTCATCATAAGTATTCACTGGTATCAAATTTTAACAAGCTAATACTTTCGGAGATATGATTTTCCAAAGTTTCAATATTAAATCGCAATTCTTTGATTTCACAGAATGCTCTACTCGAAAATTAACGTCCGTATTTTCATTAGTGTCCGACCGAAACTGGTTTTTCAGCCGAAACCGAAACCGAAACCGAACTTTCGGCCAGGGTCTCAGTTTCGGCCGAAACCGAAACCGAAACCGAAACTTTATATTTCATTCTGAAATTCACTGTATTTCTTACAATTTTATTTGCATATACATACAAACAGTTAAGCAGTGTTAAATAAAATAAAAAGACAACTTTTTTGATATCTTTATTTATTATTTTGGTAAGTATTACCAAGTTATAAAAATAATCAGTCGAAGTATACAGGGTAATTCCAAATCAGAGTCAACCTTGGAGGAGGTGTTAGTATGAATAATTTGCTGTGGTTTGAGCCATTTTTATTGATGACCAAAAATCAACAGTTTCCGAGATATTTGAATTCTGGTTCTGATGAAAAAGAATTAGTATGATTTCAAAGTGGATGTAAGAAGCAAATAGAGAAAAATAACGAATTCAATATTTTTTGTTGCAAATGAGCTCGAAATTTCATTAGAAAATGTATTCATAAATTATGTTCCACCATTCCATATAGGCCAGCACATGCCGTCTTTCTGATATCTTCAGTTGTTATTTTCCGCCTGAAATTTACTCACGCTGTCTTTTGATACACATTCACTATTTTATATGCAGGACATTCAGAAGGTTGCTTATAAAAAATCCGCTGAAACGAAACTAGTTATGCAATCTAACGAAATCTTTTGTAGAATGAAGAAGGAATTTGGCAAGTTTTTAAAATAATTTTGGCATACAAAATTGTGAAATTCGAAAGTTGCAGACAAATTGATATTAGAAATTGATTTTTCATTTATTCATATACCACATTTCAAATCATACTAATTCTTTTTCAACCTCTTATACAGCATAGTTTCGATTTTTTCGTACATATCATATCCTTTTCTGATGAAAATAAACCAAAATTATCATCAAATTTGCTTAACGTAGAAACAATTGACGAAATATGAACTAAGTTCAGAAATCTTTTATAAATCACCCGAACTCCAAAAACTGTTGATTTTCGGTTATTAATAAATATGGATTAAACAACATACGAAATCCTCCCCCAAGTTTCACGTCTTATTTGGAAACACCCTATGTAATCTAATTAATAATCATTAAAGTGAATTCTCATGAATTCTCAGTCTTAACAAAGATAGATTACAATAACTTGTACGACAATTATGTATACCTACTTTTAACGCCTAGTCAAACGACCAGGATTATCCTGGTCACGAACAGTCACGAACAGTCACGAACAGTCAAGTTTCGGCCTGGCCGAAAGTTTCGGCCATTTTGGGCCGAAACCGAAACTTAGGCCGAAACTAGATTTCATGGCCGAAACTGGCCGAAACCGAAACCGAAACCGAACTTTCGGTCGGTCACTAATTTTCATCTATGAAAATATACATATCATTCATCTTTGGTTCTACTCAAAATTCGTTACTCATGATATAAAATATGTACCTCCTGTTTTAGGGAACAAAGTATGAATGCAAAATGACCAATGAAATAAGGTCAGCTATCGTAGAATAATGAGAATCATAGGATATTATAATATTTGTGTGATGATGACGGAAATATATACTTTGGTTTGTTAATCAAATTGGGTTCAGAAAAAACAAAACTCAAATATTGGCTATGTTTCAATTGATATAATACAATTTTCAGATTAAATTTGAGAAATGAATATCTCGGAAGTTCGTTATGGGTTAGAATGGGTCAGGTGGTTTCGGATTAATAATTTTTGCCACTCTTGTTTTTTTTTTAAATGACACTTTTTTAATTTAATTTATTTTTTGATGCATTTCTATCATAATAATCCATTGATATCATTCCTAACCCTGAGAAGCCAATATTTTCGGAGATATGCTTTGTCAAAGTTTGAACAAGAGCGTCAAAGCTCCTATCCACAGGGCTTTCCCGCTTTTTTAGGATGGTCTCTATTTCCTTCTCGATGTGATGAGCATAGACAAGATCTTGTCTAGATTTTCACGTCGAGGGTAAGTGTAGGTATACTCCATTCACTTATATAAAGTCTCCCGGTTGACCATGATTTAGGTCTATCACGTCTTTGAAACTAAAGCAGAGGCAGGTTGGCAATGCTCAAATATCGTCAAGGTCAAAACAATTCGCCGAGACGTTGCCAATTTCTACTCTCAACATAATCTTCAATCTTAGACAAGATATTATCACAGACCATTAACTTCGAATATAATAAAGAACTCTGCGCTTTGGAATTGAAAATGCCGAAAGTAGTTTTGAAGAAGCAGAGACAAGTGCTATACAGAACCGAAATCTGCAATAGGAAAACTTCATTCTGACATGTTGAACTCTCGAATGAAATTACTTAGTTTCCTATCATTATATTTTATTAAGGTATAAGAATGACTCGGGTTTCGTACTACTACATTTTGAAACTGGTGTATTTCAAGTTGTGCAACAAGGTATTTTAATGTCTTCTGTAGGCATATTTCTTGAGAATTTCGAAAAGTGGGGAATTACATAAGTACTTCTGTTCGTTTAG
Source organism: Halyzia sedecimguttata (assembly GCA_937662695.2). Lineage (NCBI taxonomy): Eukaryota > Metazoa > Arthropoda > Insecta > Coleoptera > Coccinellidae > Halyzia > Halyzia sedecimguttata. The sequence continues at coordinate 83,113,490 of OW569414.2, read as the reverse complement.
AAGTTCTCCTGCCGGGTTATTCAGGTGCTTTTATTCTTTTTTCAAATGAACTATCACAAAGTAACGGACTACTCTATCCATTTTTTTCTATTTTTCAATAAAATTCCAACACTTGATTCTTGATTTCCATTCAAGAAAATAGCATAATTGAATCTTCCAACCAGTTTTATTACCGTGAAACTATTTCCAATGTTCTTCTACAGTCGCCAGGACTGTGGAATTATTGAAATCACATATCTTCTCAAATTCAATATTTTTCCGAAGTAAATTCACATTGTGAAAATGCGTAATTACTACGACTTCTATGTAGAGAGGACAACGTTATCTGACAGGAAAATGACTATAACCTAACATTTTCAAAATATACATGGTGAAATGTGTCAAATATTCTTCGATTCAACATTGGTGTCCTCGACATCGATTAGCTGTCGATAGATCGTGGATCCACCACAGAATATTGCGATTATACCGATAATAGATTACCCAGTTCTTACGACGCCGAACAATAGATAAATCTACGCATTAATCACAACCTAACCAGGTTGATACCGAACAAAAATAGCGACCTTCGCATTCTTATACGTTCCAGGAAATATAAATTTTCGTGTTAACTAAAGAAACTCACTTATTGATTCAGACGTTCAGAATTCCCATTTTCGCTGCCTGAAAACGAACCGTAGTTCAAAGATCTCTCGTCGTCCGTTTCATCAAATCCGAAATCGTCCTCAAACAATCGCCTGAGCAAACGGTTCTTGTTTGTACCATACGTGGGAACATGCAAATCTCCGCCCGCCTCTGGAAAAATCCCTACGTGCTATTATTTTGAAAGTCACGGCTCCGTATTTGCTTATTTGGAAGTTATTGCACACAGACAAAATAAATAACGGCGAAGAACATATAATATACATATTGCGAAATGCAAATGCAAAATGGAATAGTCAAAGTCGAAAGAGAGAGGTACCGAACCCAAGGAGATTCATGCAAGAAGACGAATGATTGTTACCTACTACAATGTGCAGTTGACTCGGTAAAAGGTCACAAAAATGTTAGAATTATGTCTAAAACACAATACGTTCTAAATTGAAGTGCTCCAACGAATGGTGGTACTCTTAAAAGTGTTGTTTATTTGAAGCGGTACACAATGAGGCTGCGAAATCGTATATTTCGGAATTAGTGACATATTTATTGAAATCGTTTCCTGAATGGTGTGCAGAGATGTGTGTGAATAATTGTTAAATTTGTAAATTATAAGACCTTTAACACGAGATCAATTAATCAGTTACATACTTGTCTTTAATTAGATGTTTCAAATTATGCAATTTTATCCATGCTAAAATAATTATAAATGCAATTTTCGTTCGACAATTATCGCATTTTCACAGAGATCTTGAAATCCTTCAAAAATCGTGAATGCCATCTATGGATCTGTATATCTATTTCTATGTCATGGACTACGATTTTCCATAGCAACCGGTTGATCATTGTTCTAAAACAAATGCATACCAAAGTTGTTTATCCTTATTGAATAATCTTTTAAATCTTATTCATAATAAAATTGGTTCAAGCCCTGTGGACAGGTGCTTTGGCGCTCTTGTTCAAACTTTGACAAATCATATCTTCCAAAGTATTGGTAAGAGTTGCCAATTATATCAATGGATTCTTATGATAGAACTTCATAATAGCAGAAATTAATCAAACTTCATAAAAGAATTTAAATTCAGTTGCCAAAAATTATTAATCCAAAACCAATAGACCAATTCAACAACGAACTCATCCGAGATATTCGTTCCTCAATTCTATGATGAACGATATATTTTTTCCTCAAATCCACTCTGAAAATTAAATTATATCAATTGAAACTTCATCCAATATTTCAGTTTTGTTTTTACTGGAGATATTCTGAACTCAATATTATTAACTTACCATTACCATTCCCATCATCATATGGATTAACCATGGGCATTAAGTTTCAAAATTTGACATGTATCAACACAGATCATATTATAATAATTCATAGATAGAATAATTATCGCATTCTCTGAAAACACAGAAGTACGATTTATTATTGAAATTTTGAAAAATCATATCTCCGAAGGTATTAGCTTGTTAGAGTTAAAATGACATCAATGGATTCCTATGGTGTAACTGCATCTTGAGAAAGACTTAATTTGAAATTTGTAATGTGAAAACATTTTTTTTTGTTACTCCGAAACCATGTGACATATTTTGCCCAATAACAAAGCCGAGATATTTATGTCCCAAAACTATTCTGAAAATTTCAACTGTCTAGCTCATGCCGTTCGAGAGTTATCATATTAACGGCCGGACCGCCAGACGGCCGGACGGACAGAATCGATTTCGACCACGTATTCTTGATCAGTCAGTCGAACCAAATCGTTTAAGACCATTTTCAGCCAAAAACTCTAAAATTACAGACATTTCGGCAAATTGATAAGCACTCTGTTCCGAGGAACAAGATCGCCAAAAACTAGATTAAAAATGTGGAAAAGTACGAGAAGCAATGGGCTCATTTTTTGAATTGGTGCAAAAATAAGAAAGTGAAGAGCTTCAAAGAGGCAGCTCTTTTGGCGTACTTTGTGGATCTAAATAAATTATTTAAAATTAAACACATTGGTCACGATTACATGATTACATTTTTTTTGAAAATAAAGAAAAATATTGATATAAGTAAGTTTTTTGAGTTAAATAGCTACTTGAAAAAATTGTTTTAAGCAGTGACGTGAAATCAGAAGCATTTGCGCGCATGTTCTATTATCTACTCACTTCTAAATTGAAAACTCTACTACGAATTTAGCATCGATATATAGCGTTTTCTGAGCTTTTATAATATATGAGTGCCATTTTGAAGACGGATTTCACTGGCCTCTATGACATAGAATTTTAGTTCTTAGGAATTGAAACAAACAACAAAAAACCCTATCTCCCCGTTAGTGTTGTGATTTATTATATTATTATATATTATATTTTATTGTTAACAAAATATGCTGAAATATCAAATATTGAAGGGCATCGTTTTCTTCATTATCTTCCTTCAACAAGCAGAGAAGTTTCTCCAAGGTACCCGAAACCCAATCTGGAAAAGGAAAAGACAAAGGTAGAAAACGAACAAATTAAAAATGGAATATTCAATATTCTATTAAATAGGTTTAAAACTCGCTACCCATTCTAAAAAAGATTCAGAAACATTATGAATAGCCCTAAAACCATCTTTGAATCTATATATGCGACAATTATTAACTAAATGATCTATGGTTTCCTCTGCTTCCCCGCATTCACAACTAGGGCTCTCAACTGAGTTCCATCTGAAAAGCATGCTGTTGCAACGACCATGACCTTTTCTTAGCCGATTCAGAATGGACCATATTCTGCTTGGAAGATCAAACTCCGGAACTCTATTTGAAGGATCAGAAATTAAATCTTTGTTGAATAAATTGCAAGAAATCCATTCAGACCGCCAAACTTCCTTGTCACTTTTAACCGAATAGAGAAATCAGTTGGACCATAAAGGGTTTCGTGACTTCAATCTGGGAATCTTGTTGTCTGGAATGTAGGAGAGAATCGTAAATGAATTCGGAAGAGAATGAAATTTATTCCAAGAATTTCAAACAGCAGTCTGTCTGCGAATATAGGGCGGGACAATGTTTGAAAGAGCTGGCAACCAATGAATAGGTGTAGATCTAATAGTTCCAGTGATGATCCGCATAGATAAATTCAGCAGTGCATCAATTTTTGAGTATGAGCACTATTAAACCAGACGGGGCAACTATATTCAGCGGCAGAAAAAACCAAGGCTAAGGATGCCGTTCGAAGAGTAGCTGCTTCAGCACCCCATGAAGTACCAGCTAATTTCTGCAGAATTTTATTTTTCGTTTTCAACTTCAGACGTAAGTCATCCAAATGAGCTTTGAAATTCAAAGAGGAATCTAGTTTCACTCCTAGATATTTAGGATAAAAATTATGTCTCAAGAAAGAATTACCGAATGTTACACTCAATGTTCTATATTTTTGGTGATTGTTCAAATGAAAGCAAGAAACCTCAGTTTTATTCGGATTCGGACACAAACGCCACTGAAATAGGTACTTTTCAGCATTTCTAAATCTGCAGATAGATTATTTTCTATACTTTGGAAATCAGAATGACGAAATGCAAGGACATTAAAAGATATTTTGGCATGGCTGAGCTGAGGCGAGCGTGACGTATGATATGAATCGGCCTTAAGACGAAGCGGAAGCTGGCGAGTCTCACTGGCAATTAATCGTATGAAAATGTTGTACGACATCCATTTTTCTCGCAAAGATTCCCATACGTTCCGGAGTTATTACGACAATTTAATTCAGATAGGCGAGCCGTTCAGCGCATCGGGCGACATATGGCGAAAAGGCATCAAGAGTGTTAACCCCAGTTTTGACGCGTAGCCGCTTTTTTGCTATACCTAAAGCGTTTTATCATAACCAAACGCCATTATAAAATTGTTAAATGGACTCGAATCGGCGGCGATATCGACAGGTTTTACTGTTCCATCAATAATTATCGAACGATATGTCGTTCGCAGTTAAATGGTCGTACAGGCCAGATGGTTTTTCTCGAATACGGCCGCAAAAAATTCTTTAATGGATCAATCATTCAATGAGGCGTGCTATAAAGTGCTATTCACAATGATCACTACGCGGCTGAAACGGACTTTGTTGTCACTGCAAACCGTTATAATTATAATAAAGCGATCGAATTTATGTATTTACCCGTGCGTTCATTTCTGATGTTCTGAATTCGAAACATTTTCTAGAATAATATTCATCTTGAGGTTCCTCTAGTTATGAACTTATAGGTTGAATGTAGAATAGGTTCAGACAAAAATTGACTTTTTTTTATATTTGTTTTAACATTACATTTACAAGCAATCAAAAATAATACATTCTATATAGGCTTGTTTGTTGGTTTCGAGCATGGGGCTAATGGCATGGTGAGCTCTTCTCAGTGACAAATCCTCAAATCTTCTTCAGGTCTGTCCAATTTCGTTTTAGTCATCGGTTGTTTTGTGTTTCGAGTAAGATATTCGAATGGCTCTCTAGTCTGGTGCAATGTTTGCTACTTCTATCCTTAATAACATCTCTCACATATGGTACATTTAGGTATACATGCAGAGTTTCATTTGAAATGTACCAAGGTGCATTTGTTATCATTCTTAGAATTTTGGATTGTATATTGTATATTGTTGTAGGGAGTAGCGTTGCACTGCGACCTTAAGGTCTATTGTGCTCCCTCCCCATCAGAGCTGTTGAGGTCATCACCATCTACAGCTCGCCTTCCACTTCCAGAGTTCTGATGAACTCCAGTATCTGAAATGGCTTCAAGGAGGCTAGGTCATCGCTCCTGCAGATTTCTTGCCCAAAGCATTCCTTGCGTTGATTTGAGATGGCGAGGCATTCCGTAAGCAGGTGATTAGGAGCTTCATCCTCCTCCCCACAGAATCAACTTTCGTCAGTGTCTGCTGGCCCTAATTTCATTATATGCTTCCTAAGACAGCAGTGCCTTGTGAGGAGGTGCAGACTATTTTTTACTGAGATCCATATATTCCTTGGATCTGACAGTGTCAAAGTCCGGATGAACTTTTTGTGTGATAGCCTATATACCCGAAGCCGAGCTTCGTTAACATGTGAAGGAGCTGATCCACTACTAGGCTCCAAAGAATTTTGGATTGGCTTCTTTATATCAAAGCGATGTTAGACTTACTAGTACATTCCCAGAGCTCAATTCCGTCCAGATGGGTTTGATAATCTAGAAGTATGCTCTCTAATGTAAGCCTATGTAGTTATTTTACTCTCAGATCTATTTGCTTTCTTTTATTGTTAATATGTTCTTTTCAGGTGAATCTCTTGTATGGGTGCATGCCTAAGTATTTGATTGATGAGGATTCGGGTATCTGGTAGTGTGAAGTTGACTCGAATACATTTGATACCATTGATTTTTATTCTCCACTTTTGTAACCATTGCTGTATTTTATACAGATGATTCTGTAACATTACTGTATACATAAAGGGCCTAAGATGCTTTCTCCGGATGAAATGGCGTAATTGGCCTGTTTCAATTTGGTCAGATGTGTATTGGTTGAAAACAAAATTTGTACTCGGAAACCGTTGGGCCGATTATGCCCATCAAAGAACTTGGCCGTCGTATTTGGACGTGAAACCTACCCAGAAAATTTCAAGTCGCTATCTCTTTCTGTTCTCAGGTTATCGTGGCCGGCCGGACAGAATCAAATTTGACCTTGAATTCTTCATCAGTGAGTCGAACCTAATCGTTTGAGACCATTTTCGCCAACAAATTCGAAAGTTACAGACATTGGGGCAAAATGATAGCACGCCAGAACATACGTGCAAAATTTTGGAATCCGAGCAGCCTTGGAAGAAATCAGTAGCTGGATGACTCCTGCCACGATAACTTTCGAATGGATAGAGAAAACGACTTGCAATATTCAGGGTAGGTAGCGCATACAAAGGGGACAGGTAATTTTGTTGTTGGGCATAATCGGCCGGACGGTTTAGAAGTTATACCGATCTCAAATTTTGTTGTTATTTCCTCAATAACTCAAAATATAAAAATCCGATGTAATTGAAACTTGGTAAATATATGTAGAATTCCGATGTGCTAATTTTTACGAAAATTCGTGAACTTAAAAAAATTTTTCTACAAAAACTTCTGAGAAACTATTCGTTAGAATCCGCTGAAATTCCATACATATACGTTCGAGTCACAATTTAACAATCGAGTACCAAATTTCAGTTTGATTGATGCCGAATGAGGCGTGAATAGAGAATGGAACATGCGCGCAAAAGCTCCTGACTTCATGTCAGTGGTTGTCGCCCAAGAATGATCAAAATAATATTGATATTGAATAGAAATTCAGAGTCAAATGACAACTCTATCATTTTCCATATCTAAATCATTCTGTCGAACCATCATATTAAAAATATTCAGAAAATCGGTTCAAGCCCTGTGGACAGGAGCTTTGGCGCTCTTGATCAAACTTTGACATCTCATATCTTCGAAAGTATTGGTAAGAGTTGGCAATTAAATCAATGGATTCTCATGTTAGAACTTCATAATAGCAGAAATTAAATTCAAACAGTATATATGTTGTAACGTTATTTAGATGTAAATGTTTAGGCGATTTTATAACGAACAAGCTCATGGAAGTTCGAATTCTTCGTATAGTTGAGTTAGAAGTTTCAGTCAACAATGCGACGAACAGACTCTGTTCGTCGCATTGTTGACTGAATCTTCTAACTTAACTATACGAAGAATTCGAACTTCCATGAGCTTGTTCGTTATAAAATCGCCTAAACATTTACATCTAAATAACGTAATGTTCAAAACATGGTGTCTTTTTACCGACGAAGTTGCGTGTGGGCAATGTAGTTCTTAGTCATTCCCAGCCTGAAGAAGGAGCAATAAAGTTCCGAAACGTTGCTGCAGGATTGACAGAGTGCCAAAAATTATCAATCCAGAACCAATAGACCAATTCTACCCAACAACGAACTCATCCGAGATATTCGTTGCTCTATTCTATGATGAACGATATATTTTTTCCTCGAGTCCACTCTGAAAATTATATTATATCAATTGAAACTTTAGCCAATATTTCAGTTTTATTTTACTGGAGATATTCTGAACTCAATATTATTAACTTACCATTACCATTCCCATCATCATATGGATTAACCATGGGCATTAAATATCAAAATTTGACATATCATGTCGCAGGAGAATAAGTTGACATGTATCAACACAGATCATATTATAATAATTCATAGATAGAATAATTATCGCATTCTGTAAAAACACAAAAGTACGATTTATTATTGAAAAATCATATCTCCGAAAGCATTAGCTTGCTAGAGTTAAAAATGACATCAATGGATTCCTATGGTGAAACTGCATCTTGAGAAAAACTTATTTTGAAATTTGTAATGTAAAAAAAAATTTTTTTTTTGGTACTCCGAAATCATCTGACCGATTTTGCCCAACAACGAACGCAGCCGAGATATTTATCTCCCAAATCTATTCTGAAAATTTCAACTGTCTAGCTCATTCCGTTCGAGAGTTATCGTGTTAACGGCCGGCCGGACAGAATCGATTTCGAGGTCGGATTCTTGATCAGTGAGTCGAACCAAATCGTTTAAAACCATTTTCAGCCAAAAATTCGAAAATTACAGACATTTGGGTAAATTGATAAGCACTCTGTTCCGAGGAACAAGAGCGCCAAAAATGTACAGTGTGAAATAGATAGTTACTCTCCTCATTGCCTGTTGAAGTCTCCACGTGAACTGCCAGGTGAACAAGATCAAAGCGATACGTTTTTTCATTGCAAGGCAAGGTCGACGAAAGCAGTAGATGTAAAAAGAGATATTGGGTGCTCGAAGGCCGAGAAGTGTTTATTTCCTTGTTTTGAGAGGATGAAGTAAAAGTTTCTAATGAGAATATTAAACTTAACCTTGAGATAGGAGTAAAATGTTACCATTGTTACGAATTTGATTAATGTCATAAATTATTATCGACTGAAAAAAAAGGAGCTAAGGTGAATAGTAAATAGCTTAGGCTGGGATCGGCAAGACGTATGAAATAGTTCAGTAATGACTATCGCCTTAAATCTTATAATTCGAACTGGAGCAGTGGCGGCCTGTTTCTATATATTATTCTCTGTTTCGCTACTTTTCATCGTGAATTTGAAACTATGATGACGAAAATAATTAATAGGTTATTTACAAACAAATAATGAACATTATAGCGATGATACGCTCTCAATGTGCACGAATGTCGGTAATTTTAGAATTTTTGGCTGAAAATGGACATTTAATTTCGACCCACTGAATTTTGATTTCTCAATAACTCGAAAAATAGTGATCTGATCGAATTGAAACTCGGTAAAATGAAAAATACCTAGAAAAAAATTTACGCATAATTCCGTTAGTTGATCTTTTACTACTAGTTACCAAGCTGCAATTCGATCGAATCTTTATTTTTTGAGTTATCAAGGAAATAATATTCCAGGTGGGTATAACTCGGAAACCGTTAGACCGATTGTGTCCAAAAACGAACTCAACTCTCCCATTCGGATACGCAACCTACCCTGAAAATTGCAAATTCCAATCTCCTTTCATTCGAAAGTTATCGAGGCAACGGTCACCATCTACTGAACTCACACAAGGCTGCTCGAATCTCCAACAATATTTAACCTATCGTGTTAAAACTTGAAACTTGGCAGTAGAGTTAGGTTATAAATGCTCTTCCAAAATTTCAGTAATTTCCAACGAATAGTTACTGATATATAGAATTTTTTTTTCAATTTTCAATGATTTTTAAAAATTTTCTACAAATACTATCCTCACGAAATTTTGCAAGTATTTTCGCGTCGGCATTCTACAACTAAAAACCATGCTTGAATTCAATCGGTTCAGTATTTTTCGAATTAATGAGGAACAAAAACAACCAAATTTCAAATGGCTATAACTCTAAAACCGTTTGGCCGATTATGCTCATAAACAAACTGAAATGTCGCGTTCTGATGCACATCCTAACCTAAAAACTCCAAGCCGATATCTCTTTCCGTTCTCAAGTTATCGTGACATCAAGAATATTTTTTAATAATTTTCTAGCCACAAGATTCGCACAAAATTTCACAAACGTGCTTAGGTTCATATTCTACAACTACTCACCAAGTTTCAATTCGATCGGATTTATATTGGTTGAAAACAAAATTATTACTCACAAACCATTGGACCGATTATGCCCATTAACGAAATTGTCTGTCGTATTGGGATGCGCCACCTACCCTGAAAATTTCAAGTCGCTAGCTTTTTTCGTTCTCAAGTTATCGTGGCAACGGCCGGACGGCCGGCCGGACAGAATCAAATTTGACCTCGAATTCTTCATTGGGGAGTCGAACTAAATCGTATGAGACCATTTTCGTCAAAAAATTAGAAAGTTACAGACATTTGGGCAAAATGATAACGCGATGTTCCCCAGAACATACGCGCAAAAATCATTAAAAGAACCCTGTTTCTCAGTGAGTATAATCGTCAAATATCACTGAATTTTACAATAGCCTTCTAAGTCTTATTTTACTGCTAAGTTTTACATTTAAACTCGATAGGATATAAATTGTTGGAAACATTGGGGATAGTATTATTTTCTTTTCTGCCAAGCCAAGCAGCCTTGGGCGAGTTCAGTACCTGGATGGCTGACAACTCTGGCAAGCCAGTGCTTCTCCAAATATTCTATCTGATACCAATTTCGTCCTTCTCAATCAAGATATTCTCAAATATAGGGTAGGTCTCACACGATTAGGTTCGTCTCACTGATGAAGAATCCTAGGTCAAATTTGATTCTCCGGCCGGCCGTTGCCACGATAACTTTCAAACGGAATGAGGTTGCAACATTTGCGAAATTTCCAGATTAGGAAGCGTCCAAATACGACGGACATGTTCGTTAATGGGCATAATCAGCCCAACGGTTTCCGAGTGGGTATTAATTATTGTTTTCAACCAATACAAATCTGATTGAATTGAAACCTGGTGAGTAGTTATAGAATACCGACGTAAAAACGTATGTAAAATTTTCTGAGGATCGTATAGCTAGAAAATTTTGAAAAATTTATTAAAAAACGTTATTTATCTCACGATAACTTGGGAACAGAAAGAGGTAGCAATTTTCAGGTTAGGTTGTGCCTCCGAAGGGGGCATTTGGGTTTTTTAATAGGCATAATCGGACAAACGGTTTTGGAGTTATACCTATCTGAAATTTTGTTGTTATTTCCACAATAACTCAAAAATACGATTCCGATCCAATTCAAACATGGTAGAACGCCGACGCAATTTTGTTAGGATCATATCATTAGAAAATAAAAAAAAATCATTGCAAGTCATTGAATTTTTTTTCTCTTATTCAGTATCATAATGAGTTCATACAGCACTAAAAACATTGCTGGAATGAACTCATTCCCGCATTGTTTCTAGTTATATTTATCGTTTTGTGGTAGTCAGCACTGACATTCGATCCTATCAAATTTCAACATACGTCAATTGCCATTATAATATAATCTGGACATAGTGAAATAATTGTTGAGACGAAAAGTCTTATTTTCACTAAAAAATAAGTTTATAGAGATTTCCTGAATTTGAATCATTGATGATGTTAGGAAACTGTTTTAAATCTGATCTCCATGTCCTATGTATGATTCAAATTAAAATTCCCTAATATGTCAACCTTCGTAACAGTCACACCAACTTCCAAGATACAATACAAAAGTCCCTAGGATGTATATTGTATAATACGAATTTTTCATTAAATTTCAACAGTTTTTTTACAAAAATTGCCTGTAATAGAGAAAATATCGTCTAACACTCGTTGCAGAAGGCAATTCCAACACCAATTTCGCATTCGTGTTTGAATAGAAGCCTTCAAAACAAGCTCTACATCCAAGTTTCAAATTTATAAACCCGATCGAATCTATATATTGTTGGAGATCTGAGCAGCCTTGGGTGAGTTCAGTTGCTGGATGGATAACCGTTGCCACGATAACTTTACCGTCTGAATGCGAAACTATAGTTTGTTAATGGGCATAATCGGGGCATAACGGTTTTGGAGTTATCCCCATCTGAAATTTTCGGTAATTACTTGTAGAATGCCGCCGCGCTAATTTTCGCGGAGTTAGGTGAATATTGTATCCTGAAATTACTTGGAACCTAAGTTTTTGGCACTCTTGTTCCTCGGAACAGAGTGCTTATCAATTTGCCCAAATGTCTGAAATTTTCGAATTTTTGGCTGAAAATGGTCTGGAACGATTTGGTTTGACTCACTGATAGAGAATCTGTGGTCGAAATCGATTCTGTCCGGCCGTCCGTCCGGTCGTTAACACGATAACTCACGAAGGGAATGAGCTAGACAGTTTGAGAAGGTTTGAAGGATAAATATCCAAGTTAAGTTCGTTATTAGGCAAAATCGGTCTAATAATTTCGGAGTAACGACAAAAAATATTTTTTTTTACCTTACAACTTTTGAATTAAATTTTTTGTAAGATGCAGTTTCATCATAAGAATTCATTGCTATCATTTTAACTCTAAGAAGCTAATACTTTCGGAGATATAATGTTTTCAAAATTTCAATAATACATCGTAAGTTCTATGTATTTACAGAATGTGAACACAGAATCTGCCTGTGTTCACTGTTCATAAATGTCATCTCCTCTAGCTATTAGAGATTGTCAATTCGTAGATTGAAAATATTTTCTGTTGGAAAACAAGTACAAGTAACTTGAATTTGTAAATATACAAGACTGTTTTGAAACTGAAAATAATATTGACTGATTACATATTGAATAATTTATGTATAAATATTGGGGATGATGTTTCAGAAGATTTACATTGGGTTTCACAAAGCTTTGACAGCTCTTAATTGCCGAATTAGTGCGATTCTATGTCGAATTTCAGTTCATTTTTCATACAACCATCGAATTAAATCCACGATTAAGCTAATCGAAGCTTCGTGAAACCCAACATTAGAATTGAATCATTTGAATGATGCAGTTTATGAAGGCAATAGGAAAGAAGAACATAATGGAATCATCAAAAGAAATTTCTGTTCGTTGACCACTGAGATTAATATTACCTTTTACTTCCTTAAGTAGTGAGACATGTTCCTATATACAGTATTTTCATAATGTTGCTAGCAAAAAACTACTGAAATATGGATCTACATTTGTGTATCAAACATTTTTTCTTGAGTTACGATTCATAATACAGAAAAGAATGTGTTAGTGGTATGAGCTATTAAATTTTAAATTATGAAAAGAGGATTGTATTTTATTAATATATTTTGAACTATTAAAGTAATTTGTTCGTAATCCTCTACCTACTCAAATATCAGGAATAAAAATGGACAATCTGCTATGATTGTCTCAAGCCTTGCTCTAGACATTTCGATGATACTTTCCTTAGGTGTTTCGAGTTGTGAAAACTATGCACCGAGTGTAAGTTGCAACAACCCATTCCACAAGGTTTATAACGACATACGACTGTTCCCAAGTCGCAGTGGTTAAGATCGGAGCTACTAGAACTCAGGGATCCGCGGTCTAGCTCCAGTGGAGATGGGAGTGGATTCCTAAAAAGGGAACCTAGTAAATTGGCGCCAGGTAAATTTAAGTCTCCCAGATACCCCTGCGTAATGTACTAATTCCTAAATTCACCAAAAGAATATTCACGCTAATAACAAACAGTTTATTCTAATAGCATACAACCCAGGTCTTTAGATCCAGCAAAATTTAACTATTATGAAACCCTGAATAAGGGTGGCGGAAATTGTACGTAGATATTTCTCTCAGATTCAAATACGCGTCGCTTGAGCTCAGGCGCATCCACGTTTCTTATCTATGATCATATATGACTACCACAAATCTTTCCCCAATTTCCGCTTTACAACAACAATAATAATTTATATAATTGATGATAATAAGTTCACGTTATATAGATATAGCAGGTATAAGATGTTTCGAGATATGTTTTCTATAACTTGCGTGCTGATTATCCTTATTCCTGAACGTAGAACTGCGTCGATGGTCTCGCAATACTGTCCTCTTTCTCTCTGTGCTCGTAGTCTGCAACCCTCGATTGAATGTCCCACAGCGTTGCTTTCTGACCACCTTGTATATACTCGGGATCGGTAACCCTGCGTTGGCTGTCTCACAGCGCTACTTATGGACCACCTTGTATATATCCGAATGTCTCAGTTACACTCTTCCTGATATAAAAAATCGTACTGGCCTCAAAAACTCCTGCCACCATAAACTTCGGACTGCCACAAAAACTCGTGCTGCCACAAAAATTCGGGCTGCCACAAAAACTCCTGATGTTACAAAAAAACCCTGATGACAGAAAAGAAATCATCAGTGACTTCTCTCGGATAAGAAACAAATGAATTTTCGCAATACATAATAATTTCGGTTATCATAATATTAATCAGACCAATTATTCGTTGTTATGCAACAGTTATAGAATTCGTACATACCCTGATGTTCGGGGTTGTCCTGCACACGTTTGCTTCGAAACCAAATCTTGTCGTGCCTCCACCAAATAATTCTTCAAGCACACAGCGATGTTCTGTCAAAGTCGCCAAGATCGTTCACGTGGTCAACTCTTAGATTTGCAGAAAGGTCTTTATATCCTCTTTCGAGACGAGTGCAAGTTACCTGTTACCTTCCCAAATCAAACCAATGTAACGCTCACTCCTAATTCGATTTTCGAAACTATATCCAACTAAGAAGAAATCACCAATTCTTATTAAGTTCCGAAAATACGCCTAACCTACTGCTCCTCCTTCGAGTGTTGACAAAATGGACGACCTCATGTCCCTGACTGGCGCAGACCCTCACAAACTTTCAGACTGTCACTATGAAATAATATTGCCAACTTATTCGGCTCTCGAATGCGATATTTCTTGTGCGTCGATTGGTACCACTGAGATCCAACCTCAAATTCGATGTCAACATAAACGATAACCTTACCGTAAACAAAACATAAACAAACCCTCGCCTGAGTTAAAAAGAAACGTTACAAAATCCCCCCTCACTTGAAGAAATTTACCTAGTAAATTTCACTTAGGGATTAAAATATATAGGATCTAAAAAAATAATATAAATTGACTAGATAACTCATAAATGAAAGTGGATAGATATCGAAAAGTTTCCACCAATCGGAGCCCACAAAAATCAAGTATCCCTGAAGGAAGAAGCAATCCACTCATACCCAATCATTCCTACGTCCCCAATAACAACAAGCATACCCTTCTCATCCAATCATTACCCAGAATCATACCTCATCCAACGCCCTATCATACATTACAGTCGTCCCGGAAATCCTCTTCTACTCTCATTACTCCATCCATCCAGCAATTACCCTCAATCTTCATGCATTCTCCGACCATGTACTCCATATGTCCGCGGCGAAATTCTATCGTCAACTCTAAATGGTCCCATCTAACCCAGGGTAAGTTCTCCAACATGGTACATTACTCAACACAATCTACACAAAAATAAAATATTTGAGCACCAGACAACTACTACAATTCAAACTTCTGCTCAAAATAACTTTCCAGACTCGACTCTGACCGACAATCGCTAGCGATAAAAAAAATTGTATAAAAATAATTTTCAATAAATTAGGACGAGACAAGACAGATACAGGCAAAGAAGCAAAATGACTAGAAATACTAAAGCACGATAAAGCAAGTTCCCTAAAAAAAATTCGGGTTAAATATCAAGAACAATACCATCTATCTAACCGAATTAGACCTACGTTACATCGGGTCGGGCCACACATTGGAACGGGAGATACGCCCCACGTTATCTAGCCCCACGTTATCGGGCCCCACGTTGGGCGCCAATTTATAACGACATACGACTGTTCCCAAGTCGCAGTGGTTAAGATCGGAGCTATTAGAACTCAGGGATCCGCGGTCTAGCTCCAGTGGAGATGGGAGTGGATTCCTAAAAAGGGAACCTAGTAAATGGGCGCCAGGTAAATTTAAGTCTCCCAGATACCCCTGCGTAATGTACTAATTCCTAAATTCACCAAAAGAATAATGACGCTAATAACAAACAGTTTATTCTAATAGCATACAACCCAGGTCTTTAGATCCAGCAAAATTTAACTATTATGAAACCCTGAATAAGGGTGGCGGAAATTGTACGTAGATATTTCTCTCAGATTCAAATACGCGTCGCTTGAGCTCAGGCGCATCCACGTTTCTTATCTATGATCATATATGACTACCACAAATCTTTCCCCAATTTCCGCTTTACAACAACAATAATAATTTATATAATTGATGATAATAAGTTCACGTTATATAGATATAGCAGGTATAAGATGTTTCGAGATATGTTTTCTATAACTTGCGTGCTGATTATCCTTATTCCTGAACGTAGAACTGCGTCGATGGTCTCGCAATACTGTCCTCTTTCTCTCTGTGCTCGTAGTCTGCAACCCTCGATTGAATGTCCCACAGCGTTGCTTTCTGACCACCTTGTATATACTCGGGATCGGTAACCCTGCGTTGGCTGTCTCACAGCGCTACTTATGGACCACCTTGTATATATCCGAATGTCTCAGTTACACTCTTCCTGATATAAAAAATCGTACTGGCCTCAAAAACTCCTGCCACCATAAACTTCGGACTGCCACAAAAACTCGTGCTGCCACAAAAATTCGGGCTGCCACAAAAACTCCTGATGTTACAAAAAAACCCTGATGACAGAAAAGAAATCATCAGTGACTTCTCTCGGATAAGAAACAAATGAATTTTCGCAATACATAATAATTTCAGTTATCATAATATTAATCAGACCAATTATTCGTTGTTATGCAACAGTTATAGAATTCGTACATACCCTGATGTTCGGGGTTGTCCTGCACACGTTTGCTTCGAAACCAAATCTTGTCGTGCCTCCACCAAATAATTCTTCAAGCACACAGCGATGTTCTGTCAAAGTCGCCAAGATCGTTCACGTGGTCAACTCTTAGATTTGCAGAAAGGTCTTTATATCCTCTTTCGAGACGAGTGCAAGTTACCTGTTACCTTCCCAAATCAAACCAATGTAACGCTCACTCCTAATTCGATTTTCGAAACTATATCCAACTAAGAAGAAATCACCAATTCTTATTAAGTTCCGAAAATACGCCTAACCTACTGCTCCTCCTTCGAGTGTTGACAAAATGGACGACCTCATGTCCCTGACTGGCGCAGACCCTCACAAACTTTCAGACTGTCACTATGAAATAATATTGCCAACTTATTCGGCTCTCGAATGCGATATTTGTTGTGCGTCGATTGGTACCACTGAGATCCAACCTCAAATTCGATGTCAACATAAACGATAACCTTACCGTAAACAAAACATAAACAAACCCTCGCCTGAGTTAAAAAGAAACGTTACAGGTTGAATCACTGCAGATTGCTCATTCAATCTTGATAAATAAATTTAATGACAATTTATGAAGCATTAAAGCATTGTAGATTGCTCTGTTTTTTTAAAAGATAATTTTTGAAGCATTTTTTGTTGAGCGACACTGTTTTTAATATTAATTTCTTTCATGATGCAGTTCTATCATAGAAATCCATTGATTTAATTCCCAACTCTGAGAAACCAATACTTTCGGAGATATAATTTGTCTGTTTGAACAAGAGCGCCAAAAAGCTCCTGTCCACAGGGGTTGATCCAATTTTTTTCGTATATTATTAGATATTTCTTAATGAATCTCAATTCCGATAGATAACTTATGTCAGAATTAAAATTCTGTGATCTTATATAGACAATTCTCTCATTACTCAAGTATGTCATTAAAATGATACGGATTGTTCAGTTGCCTGAGGTTGTTAGCATTCAATAACTCACGTGATAGATAATTAATTTTATTTCATACTGAATGAAAAAAAAATTGACAATTAAAAATTTGATATTTTGAAAATCAATCAATATCAGATTTTAAATTGCCAAATTTTTTTTCATTCAGTATGAAATAAAATTAATTATCTATCACGTGAGTTATTGGATGTTAACAACCTCGGGCTACTTAACAATCCCTCGGGACTCACGTTCCTCCGGATTGCAACCTGTTGCCCTCTGTAGTTAACATCCTCATAACTCCCTTGATACATAAATAACTATTTGTTCCCTTTATTTTTTTGCGTAGTAATTTACTATATAAATAATGCGATATATAAAAATGGAATGTATTTGGATATCCTGGAAATGAGACATCACAACCAGATTGTAGACAGCGACAGAGAAGGAGGCGGGAGATTTTCATGTTTACCAAATAATTATGGTAAAGCCGTTCAACTAATTCTGGTTTTACCTATGGCAAGCACGCTTCCTATATAGTTCTTGTAAGCTGCTATTGTTGCTTTCCTTGCCCAATCCTTGCTCAAGACATCCTGTATAACTAGTATGAAGTGTTAGAAATTCACCTGAAACAAAAACAATACTGCTCTCTCAGTATTCAAGGATGGTTCCCCTGTATGATTTCGTTGAGACACCCTTTAAAAACGTACCTACAAAGCACGATGTGAAGCAGGAGCGAACAACGCAATATAAAGAATATCTAATGAACTCTAATCGTAAGAATCATCTCATCGAGGATCACCTTGTAGATGAAAATAAACAATTCGATCCCTCTTCCTCTGCATAATCTGCCATACGGAGGCCATAGTTTTTCCTACCGCCACTGCTGACGTCGCTTCAAAACTAGGTTTCCAATATGCATAAAATAAAAAACCAGTTCTATAATATTTTACAGTGGTAATTATAAGGCAGTCTAAAATAATAATTTGATCGGCCGCTCCGACCTAACAACTTTATATTCAAGGTGATCTAACATATTTGTTCGTGAGGATAGGATTAGCGTTAGCCAACGACTGGCTCGACCTTAATATCCATTCTTTCGGTCGAAATCGAATTCGTCTTTGTTTGGTTGGCAACAGGATTTCTAATGCCGTCGTAGACGTACCTCGGCCAACCGGTTTGTTGAATTTCAAACCAGCCGAAAACTCTATCCGTTTGTTTCGTCAAGATGGCCTCCTTTGGCTGCTATCTATTACCTCTAATGGCGGACATCTGTGCAACGACAGAGCGGAGGATGGATTTGCATTTCTAAGCGACTGTCTTTCTGGTTAGAAATGCAAAGCTGTTTGAGTGACATCGGTTGTATCCAACTGAGATTATGTTACGGGAAACCGAAGATTTTCAGAGTTATTTGTCGATTCAATTCGCCACTATTTAAAAAAAATTAAGCCCTTCAGCCATCCTGTTACTAATTAGCTAAAGTTTAAAAAATATTGCATGGATCGTAGTTCGTAGTGTCCCTGTTGGGGACATCCATAAACAATCCACGTTCAGCGTCTCGGCGAAATCTTTCACGCACTTTCTGTACTACAGGGTTTGTTTATTAACATTATTTTTTGTCAAGAATTGAAACTGATTTTCTGGAAAATTTGAGAAGATCATTGATGTTAAGGCAGGAGCTTTTGCGAGAATGTTTCATTGTCTATTCACACCTCATACAACGTCGATCAGCCGATTCTGACGAATAGTTTCTGAAATATATAGGATCTTGACGAAATTACGCGATAAACAATTTTTTTTTGAGAGAATCTTTTACGATATTTTTTTTTAATATTTTTTCATAGAATCCTAACGAAATTTCGCAAAAATGTGTGCAAAATTTCAGATTTCAGTGTTCCCCAGAACATGCGCGCAAAAATTAAATCATCTATTCAATTGTATATATATTTTTTTTCATTTTCGAAGCTTGAGTCAGTATACCTGAGTCACATTATCCATTGTGATGGACACGTTGTATCTTCTGTCAAAGTTGACATATCGAAAAAATTTCCTCATAAAAAATCTTAGAAAAAATCAGAGGAACTATGTTCAAATTTTCTGATTTTTCCAATCGCCAGAAAAATTCGTGTGACTGAATAAAGAGTTAAATTAGAATCACTTGTCATATTGTCTGAAATACTAGCACACATTTTTAAAATTCAAGATTTGACCGAAATTATACTTCGGCCGATAACCTAAATTAGTTTGACGAATTTAAAACACATTTACATATCACATTTACTGCCCCAAACAGTTTTTTTTCGAGGAAAAAACTTGTATAGGCTTACGCTGAGAGAGTCAACTCTCAGGAGTGTGAGACTCCAGTTGTTGTTTGATTACTGACTTAAAAACCTCTAGCACATTCCTTGGAGTAGTTCTTTGTCCTGATGCCCTTACAGCATCCTTTAACAAAAGAGATAAGCTGTAAGCGGGCTTCACGGTTGATGGGACCTGAATGAAAATGATTAATTTGGGAAGTAGGTATTTAGAATTTTAAATTGTTCCAGCCATGTTCCATGCATATAGTCTCCGAATTTCAAGCAAAATAGTTGAACATTTTTTCTAATCATACGATCCCTTCGAAATTTTGCAGTAGTCATCAAATCGGTATTCTTCAACTACCTACCGATCGATTAGATCTGTAATTTTAGATTTATTGAGAAAACCAAAATTCCTAATATTGATTTTTTTTGCTCCTAGTTATCACATCAATACACAAGAACTTCTACAACTTGAAGCTAAGTTTCAGTTAGACCAAAGAAGTAGTTTCGAAAATATTCAGTAAAAACGCTTAAATTTAAAAGGGCCCTAATTGCGGAATTAGGGCAGATTTTGCCCATTAACGAATTTAGCCCAGATATTAATATCTGGGCATATATTTATGCAAAAAATTTGCATAAATTTATGCAAAAAATTCACCTTGTGAGTTTCACCTCTCAAATAATTCATTTCGAGAGTTATCGTGCTTACGGCCTGACGGACATAATTCGATTATACCCCAGATTATTATTCATCAGTGAGTCGAACCCAATCGTTTGAGACGTTTTTCGACCAAAAATTCCAAAAGTATAGACATCTTGGCAAAATGATAGCACGATCTTCCTGGCGGAATAAGCGCGCAAAAAGAAGAACACAGAAGAAAATCCAGAAAATATTTTCAACGATCTCAACACGCAAGTGGAAAGGAACAGTCAAAATATTCAAGCAAAATTGTGTATAGATACTGGTAAGCTTTGTTATTGTGTCCTTGTGTCACCTTGGACATATCAGATAATTACCTCCTTTGGACATTTACTTGAGTGTTCAGCATCTTCGTTTGACAGCTTTTATCATTGGGTATTGAATTTAAGTTGATTCTGTTGTAAATACGAAATGTATTATCGATCGATATGTCGAGAGTGGTCCATTGATGAATTCAACATATCAGTCCAATCCCTGAAAGAACATAAAATGTTTATTAATAATTGAATGCTGATCACAGAAAACATCATACACACAACAGAAATCGTGTCACAATCATATTTCGTGTTGAATGCACAAGCGAAAGGGGACGTTCAAGTTTAGATCGAATAATAGCTAGTTCTCTTGAGGCATCAAGCAAACATGCACTTATAAAAGACAGTAGTATTGCTCGATGGTGCTAAATTAACTACGGACGGTCATAATATACAGTATATATCTCAATAATTGCCCAAGCCATGAACTGTAACTCAAAGGTAACAACATTGTTACGTACATGAGCGAGAGCAATTCTTGCATACATCAACTTAATGGAGTGATGTATTCAGCGCTGAAATTCGATTTATTATTCTGTCATTCTTATCAACATTTAGTCGAAAGGGATGATTAGAAGTGATTAAGATGGATTAATGAGTATGAGGTACTATGTTGTAATCAGACATGAATTTCTTAAGGAAATTGTAACGTTCCTTTTCGACCCGGGCAGGGGTTTGTTTATATTTGGCTTGCGATAAGGTTGTCGTTTGTATTGACATTAAATTTGAGGTTGGATCTCAGTGGTACCAATCGACGCTAAAGAATTATTGTATTCTAAGAGCCGAAGTAGTTGGCTATATTGTTTCGTTTTGTCAGAGTCGGCGTCGGTCAGATGAGATCGTCCATTTTGTGAAGATTCGACGAAGGAAGCATAGGTTAAACGCATTTTCGGTACTTTGGTAGAATTATTGAAATATTCTTAGTTGGATATAGTTTCGAAAATCGAATTAAGAGTGAGGGTTATATTGGTTTGATTTGGAAGTATAACAGGTAACCTTCACTTGTCTCGAAAGAGGATTTAAAGACCTTTTGCAAATCCAAGCTGAACATGTGAACGATCTTGGCGACTTTGACAGGTATGTGTTAAATGTTCTATTCTCGTCATTTCTAGTGGAAACAATTCAGGTTGTAATTATCTTTCTATATCCAGAACATTGCTGTGTGCTTGAAGGATTATTTGGTGGAGGCACGGCCAGATTTAGTTTTGAAGCAAACTTATACAGGACAACCCCGAATATCAGGGTATGTACGAATTCTATGAATATTACATAACAACGAATAACTGGTCTGGTTGATATTCTGGTAACCGAAAGTGTTATGTATTGGGGAAATTCATTTATTTCTTATCTGAGAGCAGTCACTGATGGTTTCTTTTCTGTCATCAGGGTTTTTATGTCAGGAAGAGTGAAACTGAGACATTCGAGTATATACAAGGTGGTCCATAAGTAACGCTGTGAGACAGCCAACGCAGTGTTGCAGATCCCGAATATATACAAGGTGGTCAGTAATCAACATTGTGGGACATCCAATCGAGGGTTGCAGACTACGAGCACCGAGAGAAAGAGGACAGTATTGCGAGACCATCGATGCAATACTACGTTCAGGAATAAGGATAATCAGCACGCAAGTTAAAGAAATTAGGTCTTCGAAACATATCTTATACCTGCTATATATGACGTGAACTTATTATCATCAATTACATAAATTATTGTTATTGTAAAGCGGACATTGGGGAAAGATTTGTGGTAATCATATATGATCATAGATAAGAAACGTGGATGCGCCTGAGCTCAAGCGACGCGTATTTGAATCAAAGAATAATATCTACGTACAATTTCCGCCACCCTTATTCAGGGTTTCAGAGTAGTTTTACTTTATTGAATCTAAAGACCTGGGTTATATAAGCTACTGAATAAATTGTTTGTTTTTATAGCGTGAATATTCTTTTGGTGAATTTAGGAATTATTACTTTACGCTGGGGTATCTGGGAGAATTAAATTTACCTGGCGCCCATTTACTAGGTTCCCTTTTTGGAATCCACTCCCGTCTCCACTGGAGCTAGACCGCGGATCCCCGAGTTGTAGTAGCTCCAAGTTTAACCACTGCGACTTGGGAACAGTCGTTAGTCGTTATAAAATGAGCATTCATCAGCTGCAATATCATTACAAAGCATTCAACAATCCAAATTTTGGAAACTTGAAGGGCTTCACACGAGAGCGAGATTTTTCTCGTCTCATCTCGTTCTCGTCTCGGAAAAGCGAGTCGATACCATGAGCACCGAGACCATATACAGCGCAACTCGATAGTCTCGTTTTTGGTCTCGCTAACTTTTTGGCGCTCTTGTTACTGGTAACAGAGTGTTTATCAATTTGCCCAAATGTCTGTTATTTTTTTAATTTTTGGCTGAAAATGGTCTTAAACGATTCGGTTCGACTCACTGATCAAGAATCCGTGGTCGAAATCGATACTGTCCGGCCGTCCGTTAACACGATAAATCTTGAACGGAAACAGCTAGACAGTTTAAATTTTCAGGGTATAGGTTTGGGAGATAAATATCTCAGCTAAGTTCGTTATTGGGCAAAATATTCGTTATTTAGTTTCAATTTCAGTTCTATTATTAGAATCCATTGATATCATTCCCAACTCTGAGAAACCAATCATTTCGGAGATGAATTGTCAAAGTTTGAACAAGAGCACCAAAGCTCCTGTCCACAGGGCTTTCCCACATTTTTATTCGAAAAATATGTATAGGTCTACATAGAGAACAATATATTTTATAAAATATCAACTCTTGTGACTAACTGTGAAATATTTCATTGTAGATTAAAATGATTTTTTCACATCTTTATTTCAACTTGTTAACTGTTCTTATAGTAACGTATCTCTTATCATAAATATTTATCCTTGCTGATTTTTATATTTTAGATTTTTTCAGAAGATTATTAATTATTATGTATGTTATGACCTTGAGATAATTGAGATTCTATTTCAAGAAAAAAATAGAACCATAAAAACTGATCCCATTATGAATTCAATACGTAACGGACAATTTTTATTGCCCCTAAATCCCATTGCTTTTAAAATTTCGTCTCTATTTGAACATCTGCAGATAATTAGTGTTTTTTCTAGTGCTTCTTGCAGTGAAGATGTGAGCAATTATTATGTATACATCTGTTGACGTACATATAATAAAACTGGTATAGAAATGAAAAATGAAGCTATTCAATGTTTCAAAAAGTGTTCTGAAGAATATGCCAAGAACACCCTCAATGATCTACCCACTGGGAAGGTATTCATTGAAAATCATACCAATTTGTCCAATTCTATCAATAAATGTATCGACATCGATAGCATCTTTGAAACATCAACAAAACCTTCGAAACATTATAAAGCTGAGTTTGAAGAATATTTGCTGTCAGAAAGAGCATATCGGAATGAAAATGGTACTTTAGAATGGGGGAAAGTGCATGAAAAAATTCCTACAATTACCAAGATGGCCGATGATTTAGTAATGGCTACATCCAAACCTGTTGAAAGAACATTTTCCATGGCAGGTATATATGATCATGGCAAAAACACGTACATCAGTGAAAGATGATATGACGCAAGCGTGATTATGTTTGAATTCTTGGTCATCGAGAAATTTAAAAGATGAAATTAACAGTGTTTGAAATTTAAAAATCATGTAAATGATTAAATTATTTTTGTATAAGAGCGTAATAAATATAGCTTGACAGAATTCTTCATTGTTATCTACCATTTCGTTCATATATTATAATATTGATATCGGTATTCAGAGTGAGACGAGACGAGACAACTGATAGCGAGACGAGACCGAGATTTAAACGAGACTTAATTTTTTGGGAATTGGCGAGACCGAGACGAGATTTTTTATACTCTCGCCTACTCTTGTCTCGTGTGAAGCCCTAAATTTGGAGCCGACATCTAGATATTCAAAACATCAGCTAAATAGCTGTTTTACCATAACTAATTATAAAGATATCAGTAAACCGCTTGGTTCGATGGGCGGTATCGAAGTATTTAACAATATACCTACGGGTTACGATGGTTTCGATTTCCATTAAAAAAAAATATTTTCTAGAGTATCTGAAGAAAATAAAAGTGTAACATTGTTGAAGTTTCTTTTGCGAAAAAGCGTTGTATCCAATTGTTTTTCCCCTTTTCGTGGAATGAGAAAGAAGGTATTATCTACGATATGCGACTGTATAGGAAGGCGCATTGGAAACGATCGAAGAGGATAATCGTGAATCATTGCATAGAACATCGAAAAAAGCGAAATATTTTCAGGAATTCAGTAGAATATTCGGTGACGTTTGTCACGTTCTATAGGGCTATAAATTTGCCAAATGTCTGTAAATTTTCTAATTTTTTGCCGAATATGGTCTCAAACGATTAGGTTCGACACACTGATGAAGAATTCGAGGTCAAATTAGATTCTGTACCGGCCGGCCGATGTCACGATAACATTCGAACGGAAAGACATAGCGACTTGAAATTTTCAGGGTAGGGTGCACATCCAAATGCGACGGCCGAGTTCGTTAATGGGCATAATCATCAAAACGGTTTCCAGAGTACAAATATTGTTTCCAAACATTACAGATCCGATCGGATTGTACTTAGGTGTAGAATGCCGACAGAAATACTCACGGGAAGTTCGTGAGGATCATATCACTAGGAAATTATGGAAAATTATTAGAAAATATTATTTATTTTAGAAACTTTCTGATCGATCTTGTTGAAATTTTGCGAGAACCTTCGAATCCTAATTTTTAAACCAAGCTCGAACATGGTAATTCGTTGTAGAATGCCATCGCGCAAATTTTTGTGGAATTTTGGTGAGCATCCTAGTACTGAAAATTTTCTCAAAACTCATTGAAAAATATTCCGTATCTCAGAAACTATCCAGCTGATATCGTTGAAATTTTGAGAGAGCCTTCAAAACCTAACTTTACAGCCATGTTCCAACATGATCGGATCTACATTGTTGGAGATCCGAGCAGTCTCATGTTAGTTCAGGATAGCTGGATGAGTGATCGTTGCCACGATAACTTTCGAACGGAAGGTGATAGCGATTTGTAATTTCAGGTGAGGTTGTAGATCCGAATGGAACAGTTAAGTTCATTAATGGGCATAGTCAGCCAAATGGTTTTGGAGTTATACCCATATTAAATGTTGTTGTTATTTTCTCAATAACTCAAAATATACTAATCCGATCCAATTAAGACCTGGTAATTACCTACTCAATGCAGACGCTCTAATTTTTGCGAAATTTCGTGAATATCGTATCACTGGAAACAAAAATATTTTTTTTATCCTCCAAAACTCACTCCCTTCCTCTTACCAAACAAAGTTCGCCCGTAAATTATTTTTCCTTTAATTCTTGTAATATTCTCTTTCTTTTCCAATGGGTTTCATCCTATTATTAATTCTTTTTGTTTCAAAAATTATCGACCATCGTCTATGTTTGGTACACGTAAGTAACTTCTATTGATGATTCAATGAACAAGCTCAAACTCCTGATGTCACGTGAGTGCTTTTAATTTTTTTTATTGCGCGTATGTTCTGGGGAACATCGCGTTATCATTTTGCCCAAATGTCTGTAACTTTCGAATTTTTTCACGAAAATGGTCTCGAACGATTTAGTTCGACTCCCCAATGAAGAATTCGAGGTCAAATTTGTTTATGTCCGGCCGGCCGTCCGGCTGTCCGGCCGTTGCCACGATAACTTGAGAACGGAAAGTGCCAGCGACTTGAAATTTTCAGGGTAGGTGGCGCATCCCAATACGACGGCCAAGTTCGTTAATGGGCATAATCGGTCTAATGATTTCCGAGTAATGATTTTGTTTTCAACCAATATAAATCCGATCGAATTGAAACTTGGTGAGTAGTTGTAGAATATGAACCTAAGCACGGTTGTGAAATTTTGTGCGCATCGTATGGCTAGAAAATTATTAAAAAATATTTTTGTTGTCACGATAACTTGAGAACGGAAAGAGATGGCGGCTTGAAGTTTTCAGGTTAGGATGTACATCAGAACGCGACATTTGAGTTTGTTTATAAGCATAATCGGCCAAACGGTTTTTGAGTTATAGCCATCTGAAATTTTGTTGTTTTTTTCTCCTCATTAACTCGAAAAATTCTAAACCGATTGAATTGAAACATGGTTATTAGTTGTAGAATGCCAACGCGAAAACTCTTGCAAAATTTCGTGAGGATAGTATTTGTAGAAAATTTTTAAGAAATCATTGAAAATTAAAAAAAAAATTCTATATATCAGTAACTATTCGTCTGAAATTGTTGAAATTTTGCAAGAGCCTTTAGAACCCAACTCTACTGCCAAGTTTTTAGTTTTAACAAGATGGGTTAAATATTGTTGGAGATTCGAGCAGTGTGAGTTCAGTAGATGGGTGACCGTTGCCTCGATAACTTCCGAACAAAAGGAGATACGGACTTGCAATTTTCAGGGTAGGTTGCGTTTCTGAATGGGAGAGTTGAGTTCGTTTTTTGGCAAAATCGGTTTAACGGTTTCCGAGTTATACACACCTGGAATATTATTTCCTCGATAACTCAAAAAATAAAGATTCAATCGAACTGAAGCTTGGTAACTATTAGTAGAAAATCAACATAAAGACGTGTTTGAAATTTTGTAGGAACCGTACCCCTAAAAAATTTGAAAAAAATGACGAAATTCGAATTTACCATGGTAAATTCAA
This sequence comes from Halyzia sedecimguttata, assembly GCA_937662695.2. Classification (NCBI taxonomy): domain Eukaryota; kingdom Metazoa; phylum Arthropoda; class Insecta; order Coleoptera; family Coccinellidae; genus Halyzia; species Halyzia sedecimguttata. The sequence goes on along the minus strand of OW569414.2, from coordinate 83,086,027 downwards.
ATTAAGAGTGTCCAATACAGGAGAATGGACAACATAATTTACCATGGTAAATTCGATTAAGGGTGTCCAATACAGGAGAATGGACAATAGAACATACGCGCCAAAGCTCCTGACTTCACGTCAGTGCTTCAACCAATTTTATTTGAATATGTTTTTTATGATTTTTCAACGTCGAAGCATCAGTCAATATCTTCAAATGTGCAATGCGAGTGTTTCGATATCATTATCATTCATCATTACACTGTGAATTGATCGATATAAAAGAGTTAATTTAGTCACTTCGCTTTTCGTAAAATATCCACTTCTCGCCATTTTGCGGTGTTGGTTCACCACTTTCAAATGAAGAATCTAATATCCACCCACAAATTTATCTACGCCCGCCTTGGAGCAGGTAGAACTAGATAAATGGTCGAACAATTCTAGTCCCCACTCGCTAGCCAAGTTAAATTTCGGCTGGCCCCCATTATAAGGCCATTAGCATTAGAATATTTTTAGAACAACCAATGACGATAGAAGTGAATGGTCGTGAAATGGATTAGTTGCGCTAGAGGGCGCTCATTTTGATCGTACTTTGAACCGGATGAATTTTGCATGAATAATGTCGTTATAAATTACAGAAACACAGAGTTTGAAAGAATTGTAGAAAAATTTGGACAATTTTGAAACAAATCTTCAAAACAACATTGATACTTACATATTATAATAATCACATGGTGAATATTAAATTCCTAACATTTTTTTGGGCAAATAAAAGTATTCAGTTTTATTGGCGCGCTTGTTCAACTGAACAGAGTGCTTAGCAATTTGCCCAAATGTCTGTAATTTTTGGCCGAGAATGGTCTCAAACGTTTAGTTTTGACTGACTGATGAAAAATCAGAGGTCAAACTTGATTCTGTCTGGTTGGCCGTCCGGCCGTCAGTATAATTACTCTCCATTGCGTCCAAATGCACCGTTCGTTAATAGACAAAATCTGCTCGGTAGTTAATTTCGCGAGGATCGTATGACTAGAAAATTTTAATGAAATTATTTGAAAAATTCTGTTTCTCAGAAAATATCCGTCAGATATCGCTGAAATTTTGCAAGAGTCTTCAAAACCTAATTTTTCGATGTTTTATTTTGAAGTAGGTACTAGGTACATACAAAAACACACTCTCGAAGTAATAATGAACAATACTACTGAAATTTTTTTGCCCTTTATAATTTGTTCCAAATATTATAAATCTACAATTATTTACCTTCAAGAAATTGCACGGCTCGTCAAGAATGTTGCATAGCATTTATGAAAAAATATATTTGCATGGACGCATAAAATAAAAACACACAACAAATAAATGATAGTAACATCGCAGTTGGCTTTGGATTTTTATTTGCCACTTCCCTCTTCGTAGGTACTCTGTTTATATCATAGAATTTCTAAACTTACAGCCAATATTGAAGGGAAAATCAACAAGTTTCTCAAGAAATTGTTAAAGAACGGAGAACATGAGTTGAACACAAACCTTCAAATATCCCTGAATAAATTATCTTCACAGTCTGGTGCCCCTTTGAGTACTTGCCACAAAGTATTGAAAAATAAAACTGAATTTGTACCCTTACAAAATAACGATGGTTCAGCAACTCCTACCGGTTGATATTCTACATCGCCTAAAGTACCTACTGCTATTGATGGTTTCTAAATAATCTTAACGTCGATAGATTATTGATGGACTTAACCTTTTTTAGTGATGAGGCTTGGTTTCACTTGTCGGGTTATATGAATTCTCAAAACTACAGATTTTGGACATCAGAGAATCTCCACAGTTTTAAAACTACAGATTTTGGACTTCCCACAGTTATATTGAGACTCCATTATATACGCAAAAAGTTGGTGTGTGGTTAGCCATTTCTCGTCATAGAATATATGGCCCAGTTTTCTCTCATGATACCATTATTCGTGAAAGTTACAAAAGAATAATGCTGGAGCCCTTCATAAACCAACTAGATGACTAAGAAATACAGTTGGGATATTTTCAACAAGATGGGCCAACTGCCCACACTACTTCTGCAAATCTAAGCTATTTGCAGGAGTTCTATGACAACCTTATAATAAGTCGAGGACTCCAGACTTACTTTCAACACGCTCTCCAGACTTGACTCCCCTGGACTTTAGCATCTTTGCATATCTGAAATATGAGGTTTTCAAAAGACACTACGTTAATATTGAGGACCTTCAATCATCAATAACAATGTGCTGCCAAAATATTGGTCCACAAATGTTAAAACATATATTTGACAACAAACAAAAAAGAATTTAGAAATTCCTTTGAACATTTGATGTTAATTCATTGTTAGAAATGTCCAACTCCCGATCTGAGAGTTATTTTACAGTTATTCAATGTGTTCTGCCCATTTGTATCGATTTATTACTTGCATTCGAACATTAAAATTAGTATGCATTCAGTTATCAGCACTTACATCTCAAAAATTCTAAATAGGATTTAAAAAATTCTTCCAATCTAAAACAAGAGAACAGATTATTCATATCTGTTCAATAGCTAATATGATATCTCTTGAAAATGACTTATGAGAATAGAACCTCAACCAATGACACACTCAATTCCAACAGCTTGATATTTTCTGAAAGAAAATTCCTTAAAAAAGAGTGAAATGCCAGTGTCATTTATCATTCATCATTCTTTCAATCAGATTACCCTACTCTGGTCATCATAAGGTCTGTTGTAAACTCAGAGAAGAAGGTAGGTAGGCTATGTACCCAAAATCACGTGTAATAAAAACTTAAATCCAAACATTCGAAAATTTCACTTTCTACAAACTTAATGCGAACTATATCAGCTATTGAATTTAATTTGTATAATAAAAACTTTTGATTCAAACCAGGAAGGGGGGAAAAGCAATCTCCCAGTGACAATCATTTATCATTGCTGATGTAAACAAAGGTGAAAGTGAGGTTATGCGTATATTATGAATTCTGTGGCTGGATTTGCAAATGTGAGAGGGTTTCAGAACCATGTTACAATAGTTTAGTGAGACCATGTATTTAGCTATTAGAGCTGAGCTCTTGAAATTTAGACAACAAAGTCAGATTTGAATAATTAAAGTCAAAATTGACGTTTCAATGAAATAATGTATCTCGGAATTGTCAAATAGCCTATTTTACACCTAATTCATCGATCTCAACTTTGTTGGACCTGTATTTATTGATATTAAAAAAAAAATTAGAATTTCAAATGGACATATTTCAGAACACAATGAACAGATTTTACACTTCTTACACTTTAACATGATCTTTCTTTCAGAAGTTATCGTGCTTACAATCGGCCTTCCAGACATAATTAAATTTGATCACGAATTCCCTATTATCCTATTATAATAATTGTTGAATATTCGAATAATACATGCAGAGGAAAGTGGTTGCGTCCTAGTGAAACCCCACAAAGAAAATATTGACATTCAATCACATGTTTTGAGGAATCAAGAACGTTATTATTCTGGGATGAAAAGGGTTAGTTTCTTGACGCATAAAAATAAGAAAAATATAGGGTTAATTCACATTCCTCAAAGCAAAAATTTTACACAGGTTATTCCCCCTATTTTTTGACTTGTGTGGACTAATGCTAAGTTGCTGATTTCGAAATAAATCGATTCCCATCAGACCCACTTACATTTCTGCGAAATGAAAAATCCCGATGGTCATCTACCGATAAAAGGAAATTTGTCAATAATAATAAAACAAATTCAAATCAACAAATCATGGTCGATCGATGGCATCACCAGCTTAATTTGCAATTTTACCCAATTTCCTAAACAAGTTTGTTTATTAGGTAACGAATTTTGAAATAGAAATCATAACAAAGCGAGGCGAAATGAGTGGAGAGAGGAAATGCGTTAATATTTATGAATGTTCACTTTTATGATCTCGGTTTTGCAGCAGTGGCGCAGAAATGGGGTAAAGTTTAAATACAAAAGTCGCATGTAATTACCTTTGAGTAGATCTTGACCATGACAACCTTCAATACATTATTGCACCGTCTGAGCTTCAGAATGTAGGAACTCATCAATTTATATGATGCAGTGAATTTAAGAAACTGATTCACGAAGATCGTTCGTTAGAATACTTCAAAGAAAGACTTGAGATATACACTTGAAATTTATAGTTAAGCTTTGTTAGCAGGGACGAATTCTCGAATCTCAGATTCGTTCGAGTCAAAATGCTCACATTATTACAACACAGCTAGCCCAAAATCATAAGGTGGACTCTTTTGTCACGCAGTTGCCAAGAAAGAGAACTATCATCGTTCGAAAATTCAACTGATTTGCGAATTAAACGACACTCTCGAATTAACCATGGTAAATTCGATTAATAGTGCCCAATACAAGAGAATGGACAATGGAACATGTGCCTAAAAGCTCCTGACTTCACTTCAGTGCAGTTTTGTTTCGAAATTTTTAAAAAACTTTCTAGGGGTACAGTTCTCAAAAAATTTTACACATGTCTTCATGTCGATATTCTACAACTAGTTACTAAGCTTCAATTCGATCGAGTCTAAATTTTTCGAGTTATCGAGTGAACAATATTCCAGGTGGGTAACTCCGAAACCGATGGACCTATTATACCCAAAAACGAATTTAAGTCTCCCATGCGGTGCAGTCTATGTCCATGCGCAGTATACCCTGAAAATTGCAAGTACCTATTTCCTTTAGTTCGAAAGTTATCGAAGCAACGGTCACCCATCCAGCTACTGAACTCACACAAGGCTGCTCGGATCTCCAACAATATAGATCCGATCGTGCTCAAACTTGGAACTTGGCAGCCGAGTTAGGTTCTGAAGATTTTCGAAAAAATTCAGCGATGTCGGACGAATAGTTTCTGATATATAGAATTTTTTTCAATGATACTCAATGATTTTTTTTCAATTTCTAGTTATACAATCCTCACGAAATTTCGCGTTGGCATTCTACAACTGATAACCATGTTTGAATTGCGTCCGTTTTGTATTTGTTGAGTTATTGAGGAAATAACAACAAAATTTCAGAAGGGTATAACTGCAAAACCGTTTTGCCGATTATGCCTATAAACATACTCAAATGTCGCATTCAGATGCATAACATAACTTGAGAATTTCAAATCGCTATCTCTTTCCGTTTTCAGGTTATCGTGACATAAATAATATTTTTTACAAATTTTTTAAAAATTTACAAGTGATAATATTCTCGCAAAATTTCAAAAACTAAAATGTAGCAAAAGAATTCTTAATGTGAATGAAGTAGATGTTCAAAGTGTTCACGGCAAACGCCTTGGCAACATCCTAACCTCAAATAAAATTTTCTTCCAACATTATTCAACATCTCAGAAGTAATCATTTTGTTTCTATCATATCTTGAAGGCAAATAAGTTTAGTATTATTGCAATGCGATTTGGGAATATTCGAGGGAATATTCTAATGAATTACGGTTATCACGTGATTTTATTATTTTCTATTTTGACTTTTACAATAAATATTACCATACTTCCTATTTGAAAAATTGGGGGTTGTACCTGTCTTTCGAAGGGGGTTGAAAGTAGGATTCGCATTTTTACGAAGAAGAATGACAATTTAAAATTTGAATTTGATGTATTTCGGGATTTTCCATATATGTATATGTACAGTAACCAAGATAGTGAATTTACTACATTTGGCTTTTCCACACTGTATGTATGTACCATACGAAATTCCCCAGCACCGTAGATCCACTCGTCGATGACAATCCTTTTTTTATATCGTTCCGCCACTGGCACGCTCCAATTTTTCGCGGAGCGGTTGGCTAAAAGTGCAGAAAAATGTATGCCGTTTTGCGAAGTTGCAGATGCTTTCATTTCGTCTAGTCGGCTATGAGATTCAGGGTCGTTGACCCGCAAATCTGGGCAACCTGGATAACGAACGAACGAGAATCGGTCTTACAAAATTGGTCCATAGCATTTGATTAAATCGAAGAACGGCGCTAATGAGATTCCTTTCTCATTGAAATTCGCATCTGCGTCTATTCGATAAAACTGTCCGCGAAATTCGCACGCTTAGCTGGAACTGGTTCGATTCATTTCGATCTGATGTATTCGGAGATATTTGGGATAGGTGTTTTTGACGCTGTTGCTCCTACGAACAGAGTGCTCATCAATTTGCCCCCCTGTAATTTTCGAATTTTTATATTTATATTTTGAATAAAATGTAGGAAAGCCCTGTGGACAGGTGCTTTGGCGCCCTTGTTCAAACTTTGATAAATTATATATCCAAAAGTATTGGTTTCTCTGAATAAAAGAAATTATATTCAAATATATATATATATATATTCTTTTGAACTTGAGCATTACAATTTGTTTTTTATCTAACAATAAAGTATGTGTTTGAAAAAAGTGTTAGCAGAGGTTAGTGTAACGGGGTACCATATAATTTGATATATGATACTAGAGCTTAGGGAATAAACCTTAGCAAAAAAACCCTATCTCCCCGTTAGTGTTGTGATTTATGAAAATTGAAATTGTTTACAAAATATGCTGAAATATGAAATATTGAAGGGCAACTTTTCCTTTATTATCGCTTCTTCCTTCAACAAGCAGAGAAGTTTCTCCAAGGTACCCGAAACCCAATCTGGAAAAGGAAAAGACAAAGGGAGAAAACGTACAAATTAAAAATGGATTATTCTATATTTTATTAAATAGATTTGAAACTCGCTATCCATTCTGAAAAAGATTCAGAAACATTATGAATAGCCCTAAAACCATCTTTGAATCTATATATGCGACAATTATTAACTAAATGATCTATGGTTTCCTCTGCTTCCCCGCATTCACATCTAGGGCTCTCAACTGAGTTCCACCTGAAAAGCATGCTGTTGCAACGACCATGACCGGTTCATAGACGATTCAGAATAGACGATATTCTCCTTGGAAGATCAAACCCCGGAACTCTATTTGAAGGATCAGAAATTAAATCTTTGTTGAATAAATTGCAATAAATCCATTCAGACTGCCAAACTTCCTTGTCACTTTTATTCGAATTGAGAAAACAGTTGGACCATAAAGGGTTTCGTGACTTCAATCTGGGAATCTTGTTGTCTGGAATGTAGGAGAGAATCGGAAATGAATTCGGAAAAGAATGAAATTTATTCCAAGATTTTGAATCAGCAGTCACCCTGCGAATATGAGGCGGGACAATGTTTGAAAGAACTGGCAACAAATGAATAGGTGTATATCTAATAGTTCCAGTTATGATCCGCATAGATGAATTCAGCAGTGCATCAATTTTTTGAGTATGAACACTATTAAATCAGACGGGGAACAATATTCAGCGGCAGAAAAAACCAAGGCTAAGGCTGCCGTTCGAAGAGTAGCTGCATCAGCAACCCATAAAGTACCAGCTAATTTCTTCAGAATATTATTTCTCGTTTTCAACTTCAGACGCAAGTCATCCAAATGAGCTTTGAAATTCAAAGATGAATCTAGTTTCACTCCTAGATATTTAGGATAAATGGGTTCAAGCCCTGTGGACAGGAGCTTTCTGGCGCTCTAGTTCAAACAGACAAATTATATCTCCGAAAGTATTGGTTTCTCAGAGTTGGGAATTATATCAATGTATTCTTATGATAGAACTGCATCATAAAGGAAATTCAATTCAAATAATAGTTTATTTATCAAGATTAAATGAGCAATCTGAGAATGAGAACTGCACCATGGAAGAAATCAAATTAAAATAGCTCAAATGAATTTGACTCTCTCTTATAGAACAGGATGACATATGTACGAGTATGACACAGATCATATAATAAAGCTTAGATAGAATAATTATAGCATTCTGTGAGAACATAGAAGTACGATTCATTATTGAAATTTAGAAAAATCATATCCCCGAAAGTATTAGCTTGTTGGAATTGAAAATCATATCAATGGATTTTTATGGTGAAACTGCATCTTGAATAAAAATTGGATTTGAAATTTGTTACTTAAAAAAAATTTTTTTTTTCGTTACTCCGAAACCATTTGGTCTATTTTGCTCAATAACGAACTTAACTGAGATATTCATCTCCCTAACCTACTCTGAAAATTTCAACTGCCTAGCTCATTCCGTTCGAAAGTAATTGTAGAAATTTTTGTTTTAAATTTTCAAAATTTTTTTTTTACACTTTGCAGTAACCTGTTCAATACAAAACTTCACATGCGTATGAAGGTCATGATTCTACAATTTGATGCTAAATTCAAGATAGATCGAGTGATCGGTTTCGGAAATATTCATAAAAAAATGTTTTTACTAAAATCGGCCATAACTCCCAAATCGCTCGATGGATTTTGCCCATTAACGACCTTAACCGAGATATTTACGCTCCAAACCCACCATGCAAATTTCAATCCTCTAACTAACTCCTTTAGTTCGAGAGTTACCGTGCCTACGGCCGGTGGACCGGCCGGACAGAATCGATTTCGACCTCAGATTCTTGATCAGTGAGTCGTACCGAATCGTTTGAGACCATTTTAAGCCAAAAATTCGAAAATTACAGACATTTGGGCAAATTGATAAACACTCAGTTCCGAGGAACTAGAGCGCCAACAATTATGTCTCAAGAAAGAATCACCGAAAGTTACACTCAATGTTCTATATTTTTGATGATTGTTCAAATGAAAGCAACAAACCTCAGTTTTATTCGGATTCGGACACAAACGCCACTGATGTAGGTACTTTTTAAGAATATCTAAATCTGCAGATAGATTATTTGCTATACTTTGGAAATCAGAATGACGAAATGCAAGGGCAATATCATCAGCGTATAAGAATTTCTCAGAGGAAGTAGCAGGAATATCACACAGATATAAATTGAAAAGAAGAGGTACTAAAACTGTATCTAGTGGGAGACCATTATTCAATTTTTTTTAATTTACTACTAGTATTATCAATAAAAACACGAAACAAATGATAGTTTATACAAATAATAGTTTATTTATCAAGATTAAATGGGCAATCTGCAATGATTCTACCTCGTGGAAAGGGTTGTTGCAACTTGTATTCGGTGCCTAATTTTCACAACTCGAAATACCTGATAACAATCATATAGCGGATTGTCCATTTATTCCTGATTCTTGAGTAGGTAGAGGCTTACGAACAAATTATTTTAATAGTTCATTTTATTTGTTTGAAAGATTAAATGGATATGTATGTATTTAATATTTTTGTTTTTCTTTATTTGAAAACTTTAATAGTTAATTTCACCAATACACTCATTCTGTATTATGAACCTAATGAGCGCTAATGAGATTCCTTTCTCATTGAAATTCGCATCTGCGTCGTCTATTCGATAAAACTGTCCGCGAAATTCGCACGCTTAGCTGGAACTGGTTCGATTCATTTCGATCTGATGTGTTCGGAGATATTTGGGATAGATGTTTTTGACGCTCTTGCTCCTCGGAACAGAGTGCTCATCATAAATGGTAGAAATATCGACTAATGCTTAAATATCTGTTAAATTAGAGTGCTTATCAATTTGCCCAAAATGTCTGTAATTTTCGAATTTTTGAATGAAAATGGTCTTGGACGATTTGGTTCGACTCACTGATCAAGAACCAGTGTTGTTAAAATCGATTCTGTCCGGCCATCCGGCCGGCCGTCCTAGGGCTTCACACGAGAGCGAGATTATTCTCGTCTCGTTCTCGTCTCGGAAAAGCGAGACGCTTAGAAAAATATTATAGGCGATACCGAGACCACATGCAGTTAATTTTTTTTTATGAAGTTTTTATTCGAAAAATTAGAAAAGGTCTACATAGAGATCAATATATTTCACAAAATATCAACTCTCGTGACTATCTGTGAAATATTTCATTGTAAATTAAAATAATTTTTTCGCATTTTTATTTCAACATGTTAACTGTTCTTATAACTTCTTATAGTAGCGTATCTCTTATCATAAATATATATCCTTGTAGATTTTTATATTTTAGGTTTAAATGTGTTTTCAACATCGTTTTCTTAGTCTTGGTGGTTTGAGTCTTGGTGTAAACTACTGAGTTATTAAACGTGTAAACCATTGAAAGGAGTTCTTTGGCTCGAAAATTTCTACCTGGAAGATCTTCTTATTTACTACAGACACATACAGTAAACTTTTCTTATATACGACTCGACCATTTTCAACACCAACAGAAAATAATTGAATAAGAAGAGTTTCCACTATAATTACCAATATATTTTGTCTATATACATCGCTCGTTCTAGAAATACACGACTTTTTAGAGACCTTGCGATAATTGAGTTTATTTTTCAAGAAAAAATAGAATTCTCAATCATAAAAACTGATCCCATTATGAATTCAATACCGTATTCGGGGGTTACTCTGAACACAAGGGGTTACTTTGAACAGATACGTTGTAAAATCAAAAATCCTCATAGCGGGCTTAGTTCACAAGCTAGCGACCTCTAGTTGGTACTCAACATTCAATGATTTCATGTAGACGGCGCTACGATCGCGAAACGTTTTCAGGTTGGCTAACCTGAGCCGCTGCGCGCCTTTTTATCGGAATTGTGAAATCAGCTGTTCCGAGAACAATCCTCAAACCTCCTCTGCCGCAGCGATCCTGTTGTGAAATACCGTTTCAGGTAAGTTATATATTTCTTATCAATCTATTGGCAGCATTTTCTTTTTTGTTTCATATCTCTAACTCATTTCGTTGATTTTATATGGCTAATCGAGTAAAAAACCAGAACTTTGAGGGGTTACTTTGAACATCGCGCATTCGTCTACTTTTTGTTCATCAGGGGCAAGCCAACATGCCGCGAACTTATATTCGCAAGTTGGGAGCTCGGATGAACCGAAATTATTCACCAGAAATCCTTGCCAAGGCAGTAGAAAAGTGTTCAGCTGGAAAATCAACTATCAGGGCTGCTTCTACTGAGTAATTTTTTTTTTTCTGTTTACGTAGGTACCTACTAGAGCACAATCAAATCCATTGTTGTTCCTAATTACGAATATTTTCTTGTTTTAGATTAAACACTCCCTCTGGAACGATTTGCATGGACAAGAAGGCGGCGAAGGCAAATGCAGCAGCTGCTAACCTCTCAATTGTAGCGAAATCGCCAGGACGTCCAACCGTATTTTCGGCTGAAGAGGAAAAACTTATGTGCGCGCACATAGTGGCAGTTGGTATCTACCGCTTCCCATGCTCCTTGAGAGATGTAAATATTTTTAATGAAGTTATAATTTTTGTGTTTATTTGTGCATTCTTGAGTAAACTCAGCGAAAGAAAACTTAATTTACAATCTTAGGAGCATTGCGATGAAAAAATAAACATTGCCAGGGGTTCACGAGCTAAACTGTGAAGGAAAACCTTATTATCAGGCGACATTATTCTTTTAAAAACTCATACTTGCATATTCAAGGAGTTTCTATGAACAGGGCGCCCAAAACTGGCGTTTTCTACGGTAGACGCTCTCTTGTTCAAAGTAACCCCTTCTTAAGGGGTTAATTCTGAACATATAAACATATGCCCCCACCAACTTCTATTGAAGATAATGGAGTCGTACAAACGGGAAATTGAAGCTGACATAATAAGCCATCGATTGGTTGAAAAAATTTTCAAATATCTGCAGAAATGTTTGCGCTGCAATGGAATTAATGCAAAACTTGTTCAAAGTAACCCCCGGCTACGGTACTTAACGGACAACGGAAATTACTGTTCGTTGACCACCTAGGTTAATATTACCTTTTACTTCCTTGAATATTGAGACATGTTGCTATATACTGTATTTTCATAATGTTGCTAGTAAAAAATTGGTTCAAGCCCTGTGGACAGGAGCTTTCTGGCGCTCTTGTTCAAACAGACAAATTATATCTCCGAAAGTATTGGTTTCTCAGAGTTGAGAATTATATAAATGCTTCCTTATGATAGAACTGCATCATAAAGAAAATTCAATTGAAATAATAGTTTATTTATCAAGATTAAATGAGCAATCTGAGAATGCGAACTGTACCATGGAAGAAATCAAATTAAAATAGATGAAATGAATTTGACTCTCTCTTATAGAACAGGATGACATGTAGTACGACTACGAGTATGAATACAGATCATATAATAAATCATAGATAGAATAATTATAGCATTCTGTGAAAACATAGAAGTACGATTCATTATTGAAGTTTCGGAAAATCACCGAAATATCTCCGATAGTATTATGGAGTTGGAAATGATATCAATGGATTTCTATGGTGAAACTGCATCTCAAAAAAAAATTTATTTTGAAATTTGTACGATAAAAAAAATTATTTTCGTTTCTCCGAAACCATCTGGCTTATTTTGCCCAATAGCGAACTTAACGGAAATATTTATCTCCCTAACCTACTCTGAAAATTTCAACTGCCTAGCTGATTCCGTTCGAGAGTTATTGTAGAAACAATATTTAAAATTTTTTTTTCTACACTTTACGGTAACCCGATCAATACAAAACTTCACATGCGTCCGAAGGTCATGATTCTACAATTTGATGCTAAATTTCAGATAGATCGAGTGGTCGGTTTCGGAAAAATTCATAAAACTCCGAAACCGCTGAATGGATTTCGCATGTTAACGAACTCGTCCGAGATATTTACGCTTCAAACCTACCCTGCAAATTTCAATCCTCTAACTCCTTTCGTTCGAGAGTTATCGTGTTAACAGACGGCCGGACAGAATCGATTTCGACCACAGATTCTGGATCAGTGAGTCGAACCAAATCGTTTGAGACCATTTTCAGCCAAAAATTCGAAAATTACAGACATTTGGGCAAATTGATAAGCACTTTGTTCCGAGCAAAAAGAGCGCCAAAAATTTTCTAACGTAGATTCCAGCTGACCAATAAGAAAAATGGGTTATCATTTGAAAATAATTAGTTGTGAGGTTTTTATCATGATTGACATTGAAATAGAAGCCACCTGTATGTTCAATGGAATTTTTAATTAACGAAGGAGAAGCACTGGTATGTCTCCTGATAGAAGCTAGAAAATTAGGAATTTTCATGCAAAAATCTTCAAGTTATTAAACATTGGAAAGAAGCCCTATTTGAGAAAATTTAAAGGGTTTTCACACGAATTTTCTGAGAATAATATGTAAGTGGCACATTAAAACAATATAGGATTCAATGGGTAATCTGATTATCAATGAAAAAACTGGGTATTACATTTAAAAAAAAAAAAAAGCACTGACGTGAAGTCAGTACTCTTTGGCGCGCGTGTTCACGGTGGCTAATTTGAATTGAATTATTCAAAATTTAACAGTGCTGTATCTAAGCTGCCATCAGGATAGAGTAACAAAGTTGGAAAAGAACACAAGTGACTCTCCTTAGTCGCACAAGCTCCTAGAAGATTTGGGAGGGTCAGTATAATCCTAATCATGTTTATAGCACGCGCGCCAAAGCAGATTGACTTTTTACACTTTTTCTTTCATTGTTAAGTCAATCTGCTTTTGCGCGCGTGCTATAAACATGATTAGGATTATACTGACCCTCCCAAATCTTCTAGGAGCTTGTGCGACTAAGGAGAGTCACTTGTGTTCTTTTCCAACTTTGTTACTCTATCCTGATGGCAGCTTAGATACAGCACTGTTAAATTTTGAATAATTCAATTCAAATTAGCCACCGTGAACACGCGCGCCAAAGAGTACTGACTTCACGTCAGTGCTTTTTTTTTTTTTTTCAAGTTCCTTTAACAAATATAGCTATCAATACAGTTTGGCTGTTAGTTTTACCGTAGATCAGAAAAAAATTCGGTTGTGGGTCCTCCGTTAGGGACGAAATTGCATCTTCTCCAAATCCGAACGCATTTTAATATAGATCTACCGAATATAGTTATTTATAAATTCGCCTCAGGGCCACCTTACAGACATTTCAAATCGGAAACAACGCTATTTCCCCCAAACTGACTTGTGTCCGTACACTGAATTGACATGAATATTCTTTTAAAACCTCACAATATCGGCTCAGCACTCCCAACATAACCCATCCAACCCAAAAACAGTCACTTCTCTTCTGAGCATGCGCAATCTACTCGCAGCTAAAAGTCCTCTCAAAATAACACACCTTACAAAAAACTCCGATTCTCCAACACTAGTGGATCAGGAGATATCACATCTTTAATCCACGCATGCGCAGACCCTCAACAGGGGATTCTATAGAGGAATAGCATTCGCCACCCCAAAACCCTAATCCTCTCTGACGAAAACACCACCAGTTAAATTACTGATGGTCTGCTCATGCGCATAACGAAAAATGCCTGTAAGGGGTAACATCAATTTCAAAATTAGCCCCAGGGCCACGGTACGGACACTTTAACTCGGAAACAACGCTACATCCCCCAAACTGACTTGTCCTTGCACTGAATTGCTATGAATATTCTTTTAAAACCTCATAATATCGACTCAGCACTCCCAACATAACCCATCCAACCCAAAAACAGTCACTTCTCTTCTGCGCATGCGCAATCTACTCGCGGCTAAAAGTCCTCTCAAAATAACACACCTTACAAAAAACTCCGATTCTCCAACACTAGTGGTTCAGGAGATATCACATCTTTAATCCACGCATGCGCAGACCCTCAACAGGGGATTCTATGGAGGAATAGCATCCGCCACCCCAAAACCCTAATCCTCTCAGACGAAAACACCACCAGTTAAATCACTGATGATCTGCTCATGCGCATAACGAAAAATGCCTGTAAGCGGTAACATCAATTTCAAAATTAGCCCCAGGGCCACGGTACGGACACTTTAACTCGGAAACAACGCTACATCCCCCAAACTGACTTGTCCTTGCACTGAATTGCTATGAATATTCTTTTAAAACCTCATAATATCGACTCAGCCCTCCCAACATAACCCATCCAACCCAAAAACAGTCACTTCTCTTCTGCGCATGCGCAATCTACTCGCGGCTAAAAGTCCTCTCAAAATAACACACCTTACAAAAAACTCCGATTCTCCAACACTTGTGGTTCAGGAGATATCACATCTTTAATCCACGCATGCGCAGACCCTCAACGAGGGATTCTATAGAGGAATAGCATCCGCCACCCCAAAACCCTAATCCTCTCTGATGAAAACACCACCAGTTAAATCACTGATGGTCTGCTCATGCGCATAACGGAAAATGCCTGTAAGGGGTAACATCAATTTCAAAATTAGCCCCAGGGCCACGGTACGGACACTTTAACTCGGAAACAACGCTACATCCCCCAAACTGACTTGTCCTTGCACTGAATTGCTATGAATATTCTTTTAAAACCTCATAATATCGACTCAGCACTCCCAACATAACCCATCCAACCCAAAAACAGTCACTTCTCTTCTGCGCATGCGCAATCTACTGGCGGCTAAAAGTCCTCTCAAAATAACACACCTTACAAAAAACTCCGATTCTCCAACACTAGTGGTTCGGAAGATATCGCATCTTTAATCTACGCATGCGCAGAACCTCATCAGGGATCTGAATTCTATGGAGGAATAGCATCCGCCATCCCAAAACCCCAATCCTCTCTGACGAAAACTACAGCAGTTAAAGGACTTCTCATCTGCGCATGCGCAATACGGAAAATGCCCGGAAAGGGCAGCATGAACCTCAAAAACATATGTTTCGGCATTAAAAGCAAAGTATTCCGCAAAATAGTAGTAATTTTTTTATTTTTTTCATGTCACGTGATCTTCACGAAATTTTGCAAAAGTGTTTGCTTTGGTCTTTTGCATCTAACTACTGAGTTTCAATTTAATCAGATCAGTATTTTTCGAGTTATCGTGAAAACAAAATTTTCAAATTTTCAAAATTTTTTTTTGCCACTTTAGGGCCGTCCGTTCAACACAAAACTCCGCAGGCATATAAAGGTCATGATTCTACAATCTGATGCCAAATTTCAAAAAGATCGAGTGATCGGTTCCGGAAATATTCATAAAAAACGTTTTTATTAAAAACGGCCTTAACTCCGAAACCGCTCGGTCGATTTCGCCCGTTAACGAACTTGTCCGAGATATTTACGCTACGAAACTACCCTGCAAATTTCAACGCTCTAAGTCGTTCCGTTCGAGAGTTATCGTGCTAACGGCCGGACCGGCCGGCCGGACGGACAGAATTGAATTTGACCTCGAATTCTTCATCAGGGAGTCGAACCCAATCGTTTGAGACCATTTTCGAAAAAAAAATCGAAAAATACAGACATTGTGACGAAATGATAGCACGCTGTTCCTTGCGGAACACGCGCGCAAAAACGAAAGTTGGTATCGAACGAATCTCAAATTTTTTCCAAGAATTCATCTTTCCTAACAAAACTTAACTATAAAATTTCTCGAGTCTTTCTTTGAAATGTTCTAACGAACGGTCTTAGTTTATCTCCCTGTATGTATGAATAATTTGAATATTCCGTTTCGGTCAACGAAATGCCGAAATTATTACGAAAGATACGAGTATGTCATCATCGTAATAAATTTAGTTTACATTCAAATATCTAGAGGAATTTATTTGTTTCCAGGCCTCGAAATTGGGTCTTAAAAATTCGTGCCATTCTCTAAGAAGCCGAATGTGTTATCTCACTTTATCAAATCCCGCTAATAAGTGTGGAAATATTTCAGATATTAAGTAATCGCGTACTGACTTAGATAAAATGGAGCGAAGTGGAACGAAAAATCTCAACTTTGAACATACCATTCTCTTCTGATGATATCTCTGGTTTTAACTGTCATTTCTATAGAATTTTTTTGTATCGGAAATGGCAACGTTCGTACTTGCGACACGTAGATGTATTCAATGGACTCCTCAGCAAAGGATTGTCAATGCCGTACGAAGAGTTTATGGAGTTTGTAGCAGATTAGTTTATCAGATTCACCTATTTGCCGATTATCTTTCCATAGAATTAATTGAGATCGTATAGCGATTTTGAAACTTTGTCCTCAATGACGACGTACCATGAGAAAATAACGCAATTTCAATTCAATAACCGTTCTATTTTGCCTTTTCCAAGGGATCCTAGATCTATTTTTATTTTGGCTGAGGGGGGACTTTTGTAGGCATGGTCTGAAATCGAATTCATTAACACTGCAAAAGTATAACTACACTCTCGTCTGACATTTTTGGCGCTCCTGTTCCTCGGAACAGAGTGCTTATCAATTTGCCTAAATGTCTGTAATTTGCGAATTTTTGGCTGAAAATGGTCTCAAACGATTTCGTTCGACTCCCTGATCAAGAATCCGTGTCCTAAATCGATTCTGTCCGGCCGTCCGGCCGGACGTTAACACGATAACTCTCGAACGAAAGGAGTTAGAGAATTGAAGTTTACAGGGTGGGTTTGGAGCGTAAATATCTCAGACGAGTTCGTTAAAAAATCCACCATGCGGTTTCGGTGTTATGACCGTTTTTAGTAAAAACATTTTTTATGAATATTTCCGAAACAGATAACTCGATCTATCTCAAATTTAGCATCAGATTGTAGAATAATGACCTTTATAAGCATGCAAAATTTGTAATTTTTAAATTTTGTTTCTACAATAACACTTGAACAGAATGAGCTAGGTAGTTGAAATTTTCAGAGTATGTTCGGGAGATAAATATCTCGGATAAGTTTGTTATTGGGCAAAATAGGCCAGATGGTTTCGGAGTAACGAAAAAAAAAGTTTTTTTCGAATTACAAATTTCAAATTCAATTTTTTTTAAGATGCAGTTACGCCATAAAAATCCACTGATATCATTTCCAACTCTAACAAGCTAATACTTTCAGAGATATGATTTTTCGAAATTTCAATAATAAATCTTACTTCTATGTTTTTACACAATGCTGTAATTATTCTATCTATGAATTATTATATGATCTCATATGATGCTCATTTAATCTTGAAAAATGAACTTTTATTTGAATTGAATATTTTTTATGATGCAGTTCTATCATATGAATACATTCCTCTGAGAAAACAATACTTTCGGAGATATGATGTGTCAAAGTTTGAACAAGAGCGCCAAAGCTCCTGTCCACAGGGCTTGAACCAATTTTTTAGGAAACTATATTCAAACATAAAGCGTTACTAAAGCATCCTACCAATTTTAAAACTCAAGTATGGATTGACATTATACACTTGGACATTCACCGATTAGTGAGAATAATGAGTTGTTAATAGGGGTTAGCTCATTATTGAGTAAAATATTTTTCTACTGCACATTTCGATCCGTTCAAGTCTTTCCAAGTACAATTTATTGGAATTTTTCAACAATTTGACGGAATTTTCTGAAATTGAGTGACTAGTAGTTGAAACGTGATTTGCAACAGCAAATTTATCGATTTTGTTGTTCCGAATGTATCCCATATGCAGTTTATACCGTGTGGTTTCTGGATGTTTGCCCGACGTAGCACTTGTTGCAATTTAAAGATTTAATTTCGTACATACTCGATTTTAACATGTCCGGAGTTTTATCGAATGTGTTTTCTGGACATTGTTTAATTTTCGTAGAAGTTTTGAATGCCAGTTTTATATCAACCTTTTTAAAAATATTCTGCAGTTTGTTTTTTGTTTTCGGATGGTACGTGAAAGCTTGGAAACCTTTTACCGATTTTATTTCTTTCTTCAGGGTTATGTTACTGAAGAGGTATTTATCTTTATGTTTGTTGATCATTTTCTAACTAGTTGATGACTATACCCGTTTCTTTCGGCAACTTGGAAAATCATTTTTCTCTCGTTCTTGAAGTGTACATTGATTGGCGTAAAATTGAATAACCGGTTGACGAGGAAATGTGAGCTGGCTGTTTTATGTGACCAGGGAGCAACGGAATCAAACGAAATGTAAATATTGGAATTGGTTGGTTTTCTAAAAATGTCAAATTGATTGAATTTGAGTTATCTCTAAATAATTTCCAATCTGAGAAGGCAAGTAGGTGTCCTTTTCCATTTCGAAGGTGAACTTAATTGATGGGTATTTACTTTTTAAAATACTGGTAAGTTCATTAATTTTTATCAACAATTGCAAAGATGTCATACCTGTCAGGCCCAAAATTTTGGAAAATATTTGTGTTTTTTTTGCTTGTATGTTCTGGGTAACATCGCGTTATCATTTAAACGAAATGACTGTAATTTTTGAATTTTTTGTCGCAAATGGTCTCAAACGATTGGGTTCGACTCCGAAGAATTCGAGGTCAAATTTGATTGACCGTCCGGCCATTTGATGTCCGACCGGCCAGCCGTTGCCACGATAACTAGAGAAAGGAAAGAGATAGCGACTTGAAATTTTCAGGGTAGATGGCGCATTCCAATGTGACGGACAAGTTTGTTGATGGACATAGTCGGCCCAATGGTTTCCGAGTAATAATTTTGTTTTCAATTAATACTAATCTGATCGATTTGAAACTTGGTGAGTAGAATACAAACCTAAGGACGTTTGTGAAATTTCGTGAGAATCGTATCACTAGAAAATTAAAAATAAAATATTAATTATATTATTTATGTCACGATAACCTGAGAACGTAAAGAGATAGCGACTTGAAATTTTCAGGTTAGGTTGTGAATCCGAATGTGGCATTTGAGTTTGTTCATAGACATAATCGGCCAAACGCTTTTCGAGTTTTATAAATACAAAATGGATCCAATTCAAACATAGTTATTAATTGTAGAATGCCAACGCGAAAATTTTTGTGAAATTTCGTGAGGATCGTATTACTAGAAAATTAAAAAAAAATCATTGTAAATCATTGAAAAAAGTTTTATATATCGGAGACTATTCGTCCGACATCGCTGAAATTTTGTGAGTACCTTCAGAACCTAACTCTACTGCCAAGTTCCTAGTTTGAACACGATTGGATCTATATTGTTGGAGATCCGAGCAGACTTGTGCGAGTTCAGTAGCTTGATGGGTGACGATTGCCTCGATAACTTTTGAACGAGAGGAGATAGGGACTTGCAATTTTCAGTGTAGCTTGCGCATCCAAATGGGAGGGTTAAGTTTGTTTTTGAGTATAATCAATCTAATGGTTTCGGAGTTATACCCACCTGGAATGTTATTTCCTCGATAACCCAAAAAATATAGACACGATCGAATTAAGGCTTGGTAACTAGTTGTAGAATATATAGACGTGTGTGAAATTTTGTGACAAACATACACCTGGAAAATTTAAAAAAATATACGAAAAAAAATTGGTTCAAGCAGTGACGTGAACTCAGGAGGTTTTGCGCCTATGTTCCATGGTAATTGAAAATGTGTGTAATTTTCGAAATATAGGCAGAAAATGTTCACAAACGATTAGGTACGCCTCACTGATGAAGGATTCACGGTCTAATTCGATTAAGTCCGGCCGGAAGTTTTCTTCGAAAATTTAATATTCCAGTAACTATAAATAAGCCATTGCTGATTTGAATTATTCTATAGTTCATTAGGCTGGAATATAGAAGAATAGAGGTTCATAATAAATAAAAAATGCTCTAAACATTCAAAACATCAATTGATAGTGTAGAACTTTATCCAATTACGTACCTATTTCTGAAACGTATCCAAGGAATGAAAAAATTCGATTTCGAATTAGTGTAAAATACGTTTCGTTATATTCTGGCACCGTTCATAAGAAAATTCATTAAATATGGCAGAGATCGCTAATGAGTTCCAAAGAAAAAACTCATCGAATAGTTAAATATCTCCAATTAAATTGAACAAGAATTCTGGTCAGAAACAGAAGAACATATTTTCAGATCTTTGAATAATTTATCACGAACATCAGTATCTGGTTTTTTATTCATGAAACTAGGAACGATATTCAGTTAGAAGAAACGGATCAAATTATTGAGTATATTGGGTATAACAATGAAAAACACGATGAAATGTGAAAACTTTAAATGACCACTTGTGAATTAGTTTCATTACACGAGTCATTATATCCAGGAGATTTATGGAGAGGTGTATCTCCTTAATATTGATGACCGTTCAGTTGAATCTTGATAATTAAGGAACAATTTTGTCGAGGAATATTACTGAATAAGAAATATAACTGATGTAATACCCTTAGTACACTATTCCTTTTTCGTGCCTATTTCTCAGCCTGACTGACTGCGCCTGGAATGAAATTAAATGCATGGGCCAAGAACTATCGTTGACTTTTTCAAGCTTTAAAATAAATATATCTAATTCTATTTTTTTCCCCTGAATCTTGAGGATTTCAAGCCTTTTTGTGCGAAATGTCATGTTCACCAACAAAATATTTATCTGTTTGACTTGACGTCTTAATATAACCTAGTTTCTTTTGTCCTTTGTATCGCAGCCTTCGTGAATTCAATAATAAATATGTTTTTGTACAACTGCCCTTAAAAGTGACACTGACAGCCCACTGTGTTAAAAGTGAATGTTTACGTGGAAGCGTGTTGAAAATATTTTTAACACTACATTTTCTTATGATGATATCAGATAAAATTATAATGATAATTTTAGGAATTAACAATCATTACTTATGAACATTAATATTAATACAAATACAAAGGGATTATCGCTTTGAGGTAAGCTTCCACTAGTAGATCTAGTAGAATTAATATTAATTTTACAACTAAAACAATAGATTAATGCCTTGCAACGTTAGGGAGCTTCGCAACACATCACTAGAATCCTCAGTACCATCATCCTTCACCACTACATAGTATAAAACAAAGTCGCTTCCCGCTGTCTGTCTGTCCCTATGTATGCTTAGATCTTTAAAACTACGTGAAGGATTTTGATGCGGTTTTTTTTAATAGATAGAGTGATTCAATAGTAAGGTTTATACGTATAATACATGCATAATGTTGTTAGAGAAACACTGATAATTTTAGAGGTTTCTAATGTGATGTCTTAAATGAACACATTTTTTTGCGCTTATATTGCAAACGCTGGCTGAACCCCACGGGATAGATCAAAATAATGTGGTATAGTATGGTACACTTTAAGGAGGTCTACAAAAAACTCCGCGATGGTATATGTCTATCTCTTAAGGATAACCCACAATAACCATTTTTTATCCTTTACATTCTACGAGAAATAATGGCTTGATTACGAAGCGATTTAAAGCAATACAGCATTAATCCTTATCCAATTTAGTATACCTTAAATGCATTGTGCATTCAATATTGATCAATATGGCCCTTTACAGCATGTAATTTAAATGGATATTTTCGAAGATATTGCAGATTTAAAATGCAGGGACATAGCGGTTGCCGTGGTACCGACCGGGGGGCCCGCACAGCCAGGATAGGGATAGAAATCGAATACAGAGAGCCAGAGAATCATCTGTAGAGCGTGAGGCTCGCCTCAGCCAGGATAGATGTATTGATTTCTCAAATTCCTCTGATACCCTCGGATTTACTGATCCAATTTAAACGCCTACAATTTCCGGTAAAGCTATATTTTGCAATAAGCATTAATAAATCACGGGGTCCAACTTTCAACGCTACAGGCTTATATTTGAGCGTTGAGTGTTTTCCACATGGCCAACTATATGTCGCTCTTTCAAGAGTAACCTCTAAAGAAAACATGTTTGTATTGTCTAACGACAAAAATGCTGTGAACGTTGTATATAAAGAAATTCTGTAGTATATTTAGTATCAGCATTTCAACCGTGCGAAGCCGGGGCGGGCAGCTAGTAACTACTATAAACCGGAAGTACAATATTGAATGATGACGTTCCTAAATCTGCTTGTTGCTCTAAAGTTGTTGGAGGTTGGGAGAATTTTTTCTCCATTTCAGTATCGTAATGAGTCCATTCCAGCACTGAAAACAGTGCTGGTATGAACTCATTCCCGCATTGTTTCTAGTTATATTTTTCGTTTTGTGCTAGTCAGCACTGACATTCGATCCTATCAAATTCCAACACACGTCAATTGACAATACAATATAATCTGGATATAGTGAAATAATTGTTGAGGAACAGCTTTATTTTCTTTAAAAAATATGGTACAAGAGATTTCCTTCTTGCTAATTTTGAATCATTCATGCTATTAGAAAACTGTTTTAAATCTGATCTCCATGCCATACGTACATTTCAAATTCAAATTCCGTAATCTGTCAACATTCGCAACAGTCACAACATCTACCAAGATACAATACAAAAGTCACTAGGATGTATAATTTTTCATTGAATTTCAACAGTACCTATATTACAAAACTTGCCTGAAATAGAGAAAATATCGTCTAATACTCGTTGCAGAAGTCAATTCCAACACTCATGCGTTCGAAAACTCGCTCCTTCGTCGCTCGTTTTAGAATTTCGCATTCGTGTTTTAATAGCAGCCCATTCTGCAACTTGTTTTAGAATATACTATTCCGCAATGAAATCTCTATAAACAATGAAATTATTAATAGAGCCCTCGCCTACCGTCGTAGACTTCTATCCACCATGTGTTTTTATCTCCATAATATTTGCTCCTGATTCTGCTAGCAAAGCAGCGGAGGATCTACGAAAACAGTGGCCTGTATATTGTTTTGGTTCTGGCAGTTTGAGAAATTCGGCAACAATGGAGGGCATTAACCCTAATGTATTTATACCAACTGGATTGGCAGTGCATTTATTATTTATCTATTTCAGGAAAAAAACATGATGTTTGATATCAGAAGGGCACAGTGCAATGTACCTACTTACGGAAAGAGTCAACATACTTCCCAATAATACAGAAAGAACGACTGACCCTCGTTTTTGTGTTTGGAAATTGTATGACCCATGATTTATTTGTTATTTCGATATCTTCTAATGACAAATTACACAATTCTTCACGCCAACTGGCTCCAAATAATCCGAAAATAGTTGCAACCTTAACCATCAAGCATTTATCATCTGGTGCCTCCTTTATAAACTGTTCAACTTGTTCATGTGTGAGAACTTTTGATTTTTTGAGATGATATCCTTTTCCTTTTCCGTTTTAAAGATGCCATTAATTTGAAATATTTATTAACATCCGCACCATTTTTTTTAACAAGTGCGTTTGACTTGATCTTTGAAAATTAGCTCCACAAAGTTGATGAGCTCCATATTCTTCTTGTAGTATGTATCATGAAATGGTTTCTTTCTGGGATTTCTCTCCCAAACTCTGAAAAATATCTATAAAATAAAAAATTAATTATTTTGTGATTTGCTTCTGCGTAAGAAGTATATGTATATTGTAAGTATGTTAAGAAAGCAGGTTCACTGAAGTTCTACCTTCCACATTTTTCAATTTACACCAAGCCAGGAAATTGGTATATGCAATGTCGTACTGCTGAGCTGAGTTCCAAAGTTGCTCTTCTAGCAGACTCTTCAATATCCCCAGGAACAACCAAATCAATACATTTATTAATTATTCCACTATGGACAAACATACTAAACAGTCAAGACAAAAATTGGACATTACGCAACTCAAATGACAGCGTCCTTTTTATTTGCTAACAAGCATTTGTTGGTATAACCATACCGTTGACTACGTTTGGCATTCACAACAACTTTGTGATTATTTCAATATTAAAATACATTTCGAAGTTTAAAGTCATTCCAAATTCACCTAAGTTAGTGATTTTAAATCATCGGCGATACATTCATTCGTGAGGCTTAGATTGCCTAATTCTTGGTTCGTCCAAAGCTTCTCTCACCATCTCCTAAATGCCCTTATTATGGCGCTCTTGTTCCTCGGAACAGAGTGCTTATCAATTTGCCAAAATGTCTGTAATCTTCGAATTTTTGGCTGAAAATGGTCTTATACGTTTTCGTTTGAGTTACTGATCAAGAATCCGTGGTCAACATCGATTCCGTTTGGACGTCCGACCGTTAACACGATAACTCGGAATGAGCTAGACAGTTGACATTTTCAGAGTAGATATGTTTGGGAGATAAATATCTCGCATACGTTCGTTATTGGGCATACTCGGCCAAACGGAGTTATACCCATCTTAAATTCTTTTGTTAATTCCTGATTAACTCCAAAAATAGAAAACCAGTTAAATTGAAACTTGGTTAGTTGTAGATTGACTCACAAAATTTTGTGGGGATCTGATAACAAAAAATAACTGAAAAATATTATAATTCAAAAACTATTAATCAGATTCTGCCGAAATACCGCACAGACCTTCAAGTAGCCATTTTATAATAGATTAACGGAATTCAGCTCAAACGGCTTTGTATTTTTGAATTATTTTATTTAAAAAAAAACTTCATCGGTTAACAGAGTGAAATGATTCAACTTTCAACTTAATTTATGTTTCAATTCAAATCGAATTCAGATTCAGTGCAAATGGGACTACATTGAAGTCGAATTGGTATCATCACGGATTTCTCGCAAACGAAAGATTTACGGAAATTTTCGTTTTTCTCGTTGTATAAATATTTTGCTGATCAACTGGCAAAAACTACATTGGTCATAAGGCTCTCGCGAAATTTCAGCCATATCTGACGGATAGTTTCCGAGGTACGGATTTTTTTTCCTTGTCATAAGAGTCATTGTGTCAGTATTTTTCAACTAACTATCGAGTTTCAATTCGGTCAGATCAGTATAATTCGAATTGTTGGGAAACAAGCTCAGATGACAATAACTTCGAAACCACTGTGTAGATTTGTCCCATTAACGAACTTAATCGTTTGAGAACTTTTTTCACAAAAAATTAGAAAAAGTCAGACATTTGAGCAAATTAATAATTGTTCAAGGGAACAAGTGCGCCAAATGGGTGACCATGAAATAATTAATAATTGTATCACATAAATAATTTTTTTTTCAAATTTTCAGACAACTAACTACCAAGATTTAATTCTATCAGATAAGTATTTTTCGAGTTATTGGGAAAACTAGGGCTTCACACGAGACGAGAGTAGCCGAGACTACAAAAATCTCGTCTCGCTCTCGCCAATTCCAAAAAAATTAGGTCTCGTTTATGTCTCGTTCTCGTCTCGTTATCAGTTGTCTCGTCTCGTCTCTTTTAATTCTGAATAAAGATAATAAATATTATAACATATAAACGAAATGGTATACAATAACGAATAATTTTGTAAAGATATATTTATTACGCTCTTATACACAAATATTTAAGCATGTAGATTTTATTTTTAATTTCAAACACTGATAATTTCAACCTTTAAATTAATTGATGACCAAGAATTCAAACATAATCACGCTTGCATCACATCATTTTTCAATGATGTACGTGTTTTTGCCATGATAATACCTGCTGTGGAAAATAATCTTTCAATAGGTACGGATGTAGCCATTAAAAAATCATCGGCCATCTTGAAAAGTGTAGGAAGAACTTTTTCATCACTCTCCACCACTGTAAAATATTTCGATTCCTATTTCCTCTTTCTAACAGCAAATATAATCTTCAAAATCAGCTTTCCAATATTTCGAAAGTTTTGTTGATGTTTTAAAAAGGCTATCGACGTCGATACATTTTTGAATACAATTGAAAAATTTGGTATAGTTTTCAAATAATTCCTTTCCAGTGGGTAGGTCATTGAGGTTGAGGGTGTTCTTG
Organism: Halyzia sedecimguttata; assembly: GCA_937662695.2. Taxonomy (NCBI): domain Eukaryota; kingdom Metazoa; phylum Arthropoda; class Insecta; order Coleoptera; family Coccinellidae; genus Halyzia; species Halyzia sedecimguttata. Next base: position 83,059,585 of record OW569414.2, on the reverse strand, counting down.
GCGTATTCCTCATAACACTTTTCGAAAAATTGAATCTCTTCATTTCTTTACCAGTTTTATTATACATAGTTCCACAGATGTATACAATAATTGTTCACATCTTCACTACAAGGAGCACAAGAGAATAAATTTCTCCAGATGTTCAGATAGAGACGAAATTTTCAAAGCATTGGGATTTAGGGGTAATAAAAGTTTTCCGTTAAGTATTGAATTCATAATGGCATCCGTTTTTATGGTTGTGAATTCTTTTTTTTCTTGAAAAATAATCTCAATTATCACAAGGTCATAACGAATTGATAATCTTCTAAAAAATCGTGTATTTCTAGAACGATCGATGCATAATATAGACAAAATATATCGGTAATTATAGTGGAAACTCATAGTCAGTTTTCTGTGGGTGTTGAAAAAAGTCGAGTTATATATAAAACTTCATACAAAAAATTGAACGAGACCAAAATCGAGACTCTCGTGTTGGGCTGTATGTTCTCGGTATCGCCTATAATATTTTTGAAAACGTCTAGTCTCATCTCGTCTCGCTTTTACGAGACGAGAACGAGACGAGACGAGAAAAATGTCGTTCTCGCGTGAAGCCCTAGGGAAAACAATGTTGAAGATGGCCATAAATCCGAAACCACTCGGCGGATTTTGGCCGTTTACGAACTCAACCGGCGAATTTGGACTCCGACCCTACCCTACAAATTGCAGCTCTCCAACTCACTTCGTTCGACAGTAATTTTGCCCACGGTCAACCGGCCTACCTTCAGCACATTTTTCTGCTGAATCATTTCAAAGTATTGTCATAAGGAAATAATGAACCGATGGCAACTTTTCCGAATGCTTTAATTCCAATGATTCAGCTCGGATCCATTCAGAAAGTCTTTGACTCTGTCGTTCAATTCGTTTCGAATTCCGAACTCCGTTATCATTGTTGTCCTGGGCTGTAGAGTCCCATGCTTTCATGCCTGCGTTCAGCTCCATGGATAGAACTGAGAATGATCAAATACGCCAGAATCCAGAAAACTAATGAATATGTACATGGAGACTTTGTTGTCTTTCTAATTAAAGGGATGAAGGTTGGTCATGTGATCGTACGCATGTACCTATTTCATTCCCGATTTTCATTCAGAACCCAATGAGTTCCACAAATGCCGATGGAAATATTGTTATCGAGTACAAAGGGTAGACCACTGAAAAGCAGCATTAAGCCGATAGCCAATTCAAGAATTCAGGATATACACCTGCAGACCAGTGCCTTGATGCTGTATTTCAATTATTATAACGTTATCATATTCATTGAAGTATTCTTTGTAGGGCTTCACGCGAGAGTGATATTTTTCTCGTCTCGTCTCGTTTTCGTCTCTTAAAAGCTAGACGAGACGAGACGAGACCTTTTCAAAAATATTATAGGCGATACCGAGACCACATACAGCGCAACACGAGAATCTCGTTTTTGGTCTCGTTAAATTTTTTGTATTAAGTTTTATATACGACTCGACTTTTTTCAACACCCACAGAAAACAATTGAATATGAAGAGTTTCTACTATAATTTCCAATATATTTTTTTTATATTATGCATCGATCGTTCTAGAAATACACGATTTTTTAGAAGATTATTAATTCGATATGCCCTTGCGACAATTGAGAATAATTTTCAAGGAACCATAAAAACGGATGCCATTATGAATTCAATACATAACGGACAACTTTTATTGCCCCTAAATCCCAATGCTTTCAAAATTTCGTCTCTATCTGAACATCTGGAGAAATTCATTCTCTTGTGCTCCTTGTAGTGAAGATATGAACAATTATTGTATACATGTACGGAACTAAGTATAATAAAACTGGTAAAGAAATGAAGCTATTCAATGTTTCGAAAAGTGTCAAGAACACCCTCAATGATCTACCCACTGGGAAGGTACTCTTTGAAAACTATACCAAATTGTTCAATTCTATTAAAAAATGTATCGACATCGATAGCCTTTTCAAAACATCAACTAAACTTATTTCTAAATATTGGAAATATCAAAATATTTTACAGTGGTGGAGAGTGATGGAAAAGTTCTTCTTACACTTTCCAAGATGGCCGATGATTTATTAATGGCTACATCCGTACCTGTTGAAAGATTATTTTCCACAGCAGGTATGATCATGGCAAAAACACGTACATCATTGAAAAATGATGTGATGCAAGCGTGATTATGTTTGAATTCTTGGTCATCGAATAATTTAAAAGTTGAAATTATCAGTGTTTAAAATTAAAAATAATATGCACATGTACAAATATTTTGGTATAAGAGCGTAATAATTATAGCTTTACAAAATTATTCATTATTGTATACCATTTCGTTCATATATTATAATACTTATTATCGTTATTTAGAATTGAGTGAGACGAGACGAGACAACTGATAACGAGACGAGAACGAGACTTTTTTTGGAATTGGCGAGAGCGAGACGAGATTTTTTATACTCTCGCCTACTCTCGTCTCGTGTGAAGCCCTAATTCTTTGGGCGGACAGTCCCTGGATTTATAGTCTATTTGATATTAACTTGTGATACTTCTTTTCAGGTATGAGTGAATACCTCAGAAGCTATTTCAAATTCATATAGAAGGTGAATATTTTATAGTCTTTTTAGTTGTATATATATATTCTTTTGATTGAGAACTTGAGATAGCAGATGCAGATTCGACGTATGATACAAGAGCTTGGGGAAAAACCTCAGCAAAAAAACCTGTCTCCCCATACGTGTTGCAACTTGTAACTATTGGTTACAAAATAAGCTGCAATTTAAACATATTGACAGGCATTTCTTTCTTCAATTTGGATTCCTTCGTCAAAAAACGGAGAGTTTTCTCCAAGGTACCCGAAACTGAACCTGAAAAATGAAAAGACAAGAAGGGAAAAGAAGAACAAATTAAAAATAATACATAACCTTTCTTAAGTCCCCTCTCACAAATATACTTCTCTATAGTCGCATGGGATCTCTTGAAGAAGAATCGCCTACGCTAGCTTTCAAAGATATTCCCTCTTGTTCTTATAAATCCCTTCAATATTTGAATTCCAAATGGAAATTGTTGCTCGTAAGGCCAGGAGGGTCTTTTTCAAAACCAGGTCTGGCCAATCCAAGCGATGATTCAGAGCTTCAAATATTCGAAGACCGCTACAGGACCCTAATGTAGGGCTATCATCTCCCATAGATATACATGCTTCATTTTATATTGTATAAAAGATTGACAAAAACGAGCCGGAAAATTTACGTCATATCTATATATATATATATTTTTGATTATATTTATATTTTTTGGTTGTATCTTCATACCATAGAATTGCTAATTTTACACTTCAGACAGTGGCCCTAGTGGTAAGCTATCCGAGTAATAAGATCCCTTTCCCGAACTGGGTATGAGTACTGTTCCATACTTAAACTATTCTAAGTAATGGTTTGCCATGATTCATAATAATATCAACTATGAAGCCCTCCTCCCAGTTTATTAGTGACCATAATTAGTTTCATCACTGGGTTTTCTCCAACAGGATGTAGCTCACATTCGATTCGAGATAACCTGGGAGGGTGTTTCTTCCTCATAATTAAACAACCTGCTCAGTGGTTCTCCTCCAATTATGCTAATTGTGTATATGTATTTTCTAAGTTTACAGTGACCAGTTATCAGGCTGGTGACAGATCTTATTCGATCTATGCTCAGTCTGAGGAGATCTTTAGAAATTTTTCTTCTTGAGTACTGTGTTCGAGGTCTGAGGAAAGTTCCCATAAGCTGGCCAAGTGTGGTTTCCGCATCCACTCAGATACGAGTCCTCTAGAAGCTGTTTTGGTTATCCCGGTCACCGGCTCTGGGCCAACAGAAATTCCAGAGGCTCGTTGGGCGAGAGCATCTTCCCTATCGTTGCCAGGAACTCCATTATGTCTCCCTATGTGTTACCCTATGGTAGACTGCCAGAACGGAGACCATATTTCGACAATCCCAGATCTGTTTCGGTATGTGCTCCAGACTCGCTATTATTCTCAGGGCCGACTGGCTATCAGAGCATATGTGGATTTTCCTACCCCTATATTCTCTTCCCAGGTTTTTCCTAGCGCATACATCAATAATTGCATGGATTTGTGCTTGAAATATTGTTGTGCTGTATCCCAGGGGTAATGATGCCTCATACCTGGGATACTCACAGTATATTAAAGCTCAGGAACCTCTTGTTGTCCTACTGTTTTGGACCTGTCTACATGACAGACATGTTCTCCATCCTATTCACTTCAGTCTAACTGTAATCTGAATAACGTGTTTGACCTTAATTTTTCATCATATATTCACTCCTCATATCTAATAACAATTTTTAAATGATGCTACCAAAACTGGCATGCTTCATTGGAAGATGGGGTTCCAGTTTTCATTACATTTGTGATTTACAGAGAAGCCTGTCGTTGTAGTTGATTGAGCTTCACTCTGGTAAATGTCTGATTTGTCTTAGGCCAGCAGATCAAGGAGTTATAGGCTACCATCGTCCTTACCACTGCTGTGTACAACCAGTGCATTAGGCGAGGTTTGCCTTGTTTTACCTTGTGGTATTTTGCTAGCCATAAGTGACATTTTGCACCTATTGTCGATATTTTGCACATCTGCGTTCAAATTTAATTTGTGATCCAGGAGGCCAACTTGTTTTGAAGAAGCTTGGGGTTGCAATCCCGTTCATCTCTCTCTCATTGGTGAAAGAAATTAGTGCAGTTTATTGGAGTCAGGGGTTCAATAGAACTGAAGGTATATTCACCATTACCAGCACATAAACCATCCAGTATATTGTCGTATTTTTGGTGTTATTTAACAATTAGAAGGTTCATATGCTTCGAAATACATTCATTTCATTAATGCTACGTTCCACAAAACTTTGGTTGCTTGAGTGGCGCGATTGAAAAGGTGTAATATACCTCAATGTTTCCATCCCCTACGATATCTAAATGGGGTTGAAATAAACAACCCGAAATCCCAAGATATTCATTCCTCGAATCCACTCTGAATATCATATTATATCAATTGAAAGTTAGCCAATATTTGAGTTTTGTTTTTACTAAAGATATTCTGAACCCAATCTGATTAACTTGCCAAGGTTTAATACGTCCATCATCATATGGATTATCCACGGGCATTAAAATATCATCAAAAATTATCATGTCTCTTATAGGAAAATAAGTTGACATGTACGAGTATGAACACATATCATATAATAATTCATAGATAGAATAGTTATAGCATTCTGTGAAAGGAGAAAGATTAACTATTGAAATTTTGAAGATCCATATCTCCGAAAGTGTAAGCTTGTTATAGTTGAGCATTATATCAATGGATTTTTAAGGTGAAACTTCGTCATAAGAAAATTTAATTTGAAATTATTTGTAATATAAAAATTTTTTTTTCGTTACTCCGAAACCATCTGACCGATTCTGCCTAGTAACGACGCTAACCGAGATATTTATATCCCAAACCTACTCTGAAACACTATCTAGCTCATTCCGTTCGAGAGTAATCGTGTCTACGGCCGGCCGGACGGACCAGCCGGACAGAATTGATTTTGACCACGGATTCTTGATCATTTTCATAAAAAAATTCAAAAATTACAGACATTTGGGCAAATTGAGAAGCACTCTGTTCCGAGGAACAAAAGCGCCAAAAACTCAAAACTGAAAAATTAATTTACAATTCAAGAGTTATAATACTTAACTCAGCTAAAGGTGTGAATTCGAGAAAGTTTTATATATCAAACTAGTTCTATTTTTGGCCAAGGAATCACCTCCCGAAATCTTTCGCAGTTGTTTTTTAACACCCTGTATATTAATAGAGAGAAGAAAGCGCATTCTGTTAAGGAAATAGTAAACTTTTTGGCGCTCTAGTTCCTCGGAACTGAGTGCTTATCAATTTGCCCAAATGTCTGTAATTTTCGAATTTTTCGTTGAAAATGGTCTTAAACGATTTGGTTCGACTCACTGATCAAGAATCCGTGGTCGAAAATCATTCTGTCAGGCCGGTCCGGCCGTCCGGCCGTAGGGTCGATAACTCTCGAACGGAATGAGCTAGACAGTTGAAATTTTCAGAGTAGGTTTGGGAGAAAAATATCTCGTCTAAGTTCGTTATTGGGCAAGATCGGACAGATGGTTTCGGAATAACAAAAAATAAATTTTTTGTTACAAAACAAATTCAAAATTAAATTTTTTTCAATAAGCAGTACCCTAAGAATCCAATGATATCATTTTTAACTCTAACAAGCTAATACTTTCGGAGATATGATTTTTCAAAATTTCTTTAATAAATCGTATTTCAACGTTGTCACACAATGATATAATTATTCTATGTATGAATTGTCATAATGTCAACTTATTTTCCTGAGACATGTCATTATCTAATTAATCGAAGAATTGTGAGCGAAGTGAGAAAAATCTCAGTTGTTTGCTCCGAAATTAGTTTTTCTCAGAAAAGTCTTACATTTTGAAACGGAACATGAAGTAAGAGATCTGAGAGTAGTGAGACTGCTTTTCATCCATAGACATAGATATAACTCTCGAACGGAATGAGGTAGTTGAAATTTCCAGAGTAGGTTAGGGAGATGAATATCTCGGTTGAGTTCGTTATTGGGCAAAATTGGCCAGATTTAATTTGATTTCTTCCATGGTGCAGTTCTCATTCTCATGATTTCTCCTTTAATCTTGATAAATAAACTATCATTTGAATTGAACTTCCTTTATGATGCAGTTCTATCATGACATAAGTCGTAATTTGTCCGGCGCATTTTTTCATTCTTTTATACAATATAAAGTAAAATATATATCTATGGGAGATGATAGCCCTTCTTAAGGGCCCTGTAGCGGGCTTCGAACATCTGAAGTTCTGAATAATCATCGCTTGGACTTGGACCGGTCAGACCTGGTTTTGAATGAGACACTCCTGGCCTTACGAGCAATATTTTCATTTTTGAATTCAAATATTGAAGGGATTTCAGGAGTGAATATCTTCGAAAACTAGCGGAGGCGATTCTTCTCCACGAGATCCCATTCGCCTACAGAGAAGTATTTTTGTGAGAGGAGACTTTTGAAAGGTTATGTATTATTTTTGATTTGTTCGTTTCCTCCTCTTGTCTTTTCATTTTTCAGGTTGAGTTTCGGCTACCTTGGAGAAACCTATCCGTTTTTTGACGAGGAAATCCACATTGAAGAAATATATCCCCATCAATATTTTTAAATTTCAGCAAATTTTGTAAACAATAGTTACAAATCACCACACTCACGGGGAGAAAGGGTTTTTTGCTGAGGTTTTTCCCTAAGCTCTTGTATCATACGTCGAATTGTATGGTACCCCGTTACACCAACCTCTGCTAACACATATACAGCTCTCAGTCAAAAGAATATATATCATATGAATACATTGATTCGTAAGACTTTTCGTGAACACTGAAATAATGAGTTCCTGGTTCATTCTGATCCACCACATAAAAATTACTTCAAATTAAATCAGGACCTATTTCCTAAATTAACTTCGGTCATTGAAATTCAAATTGAGGATATACCGCTGGAACAGTTTCCGAAATCGTGCGCAGTATATCGATTCGTATGTTGAAATCATAGTTGAACAGAATGTCCCTATAATTTGTGCGGATTCGTTCATGTGTTCACTAGATTCTCATAATATAGTAGTTTCGATAGTTTAACAACTCTGCATATCTGAATTTGAATGAACTGTTCCTCGAAGTGGAAATTTCGGCGTTGATTGAATTACAGAACTACGATTTCTACTCACGTACGCTTGCTCAATTTTCCGACTTCTAATCGCAGGAAGAATAAAAACGATGATAGTAATTAAACACACATGAAAAATTAGTGGAAGTATAAAATTTTTGTATAAATTATCAATTATAAAACGCAATTTGGCATGCAAATTGCGAAATCCGGAGCCAATTAGAAAGATTTGATTAGCTGAAGTCCTTGGTTCTTCTTTTGAATAATACATAATTATTTTTTTGTTTCACCTTTCACAAATTATAGAGTATGAAGTTTGAATACAGAGAGGGAACTTGTTCGTCGGTGGGTTTAACAGCGTGGACGAGACATTCATCACTGACTATTCTTCTTAGGTGCACCAATGGGAATGGTTCACACGTTAGGATTCAATTTTCAATAAGTATTGGACGATTTTCTGTGCATTTTAAAACGCTTAAAGATACACGGTGAAATATTCATCGACTTTAACCATCAACAAATATTCTTTCGAGATCCGGACTGGGCAATGCGTCGTTCAGGGCAGATACGCACTGGTTTCATGGTTGTTACCAATGAATCATCACAGAGTTCGTAAGGATTTCCCTAGGTGGTGCTGGTGAGATTTTACTCTCCAATAGTTCGCATCAATATGGCTCAAGTTCCCTAGAGCTCCTTCGTTTGTCATCACATAACACTATAATAATAAGAAGTGCTAACTCCCTACTAATCATTGGCAACAAATATTGGCGACCATGTTAGATGCCAGAGTAGTGGGGGCAAGGCGGGAATATTTTAATCTGATTTGAAGCTATCTTCATCGCATATATATAAATATATTACTTTTTACTATAAACTGAATTGAAATTAAGCCAAAAACAATAAATTATGAAGAATATCCTGAAAATAAAAATATTGAAGTTTCAGGATTGCATAAAGAATCGAGAATTGTAATAAATAAATTTATTGAATAAAAAATATTTTTCACATAAGGGGATAGTTGAACATAATCATTGTTATGAATACACTTCATCATTAATATATCCAAAAATAGTAAGAAAAATTGGTTGGAAAGCCCTGTGGACAGGAGCTTTGGCACTCTTGTTCAAACTTTGACATACATATCTCCAAATGTATTGGTTTCTCAGAGTTGAGAATGATATCAATGGATATTAAACTCAAAAGAGTGTAATTAAAAAAAATAAACAAGAGTGCCAAAAATTATTAAGTCGAAACCACCAGACCAATTCTACCCAATAACAAACTTATCCGAGATATTCATCACTCAAATCTACTCTGAAAATTATATCAGTTGAAACTTAGCCCATATTCCAATTTTGTTTTTACTGGAGTTATTCTGAACCCAATTTGATTAAGTTACCAAAGTATATATTTCCATCATCATGTGGATTATCCAAGGGTATATTATCATCCAAAAATTATAATATACTATAATCCTCATAATTCTGCGATAGCTGAGGTCTTTGCATTGGTCATTTTGCATTCAATCATACTTTGTTTTCTAGAACTATATCATGAGGAATGGAACTAGAAATAAATATGACATATTTCTTAACTGTAGATAACATGACATGTATGAACACAGATCTTGAAATTCCTAGATACAAATATGGACGTTAATTTTCGATTATAGCATTCTGGCATTCTGTGGATTCATAGAATTAAGATTTATTATTGAAATTTTGAAAAATTTTATCTCCGAAAGTATTAGTTTGCAGGAGTCGAGAATGGAATTCATGGATTCTTATGATGAAACTGCATCTTAAAAAAATTTGATTTGAAATTTGTAATGTAAAAACGGCAAAATCCACCGAGTGGTTTCAGAGTTATAGGCGTTTGAAATTTTGTTTTCCCAATAACTCGAAAAATGCTAATCTAATACTACAAAAGCACCGTAATAAAAACTCAATGCCATTTTTTTAAGGATCCCATGATCATAATATCTCCGTAAGTATTGGATTATTAGAGTTCAAAATGATATCAATGGATCCTTATGATAAAACTTCATCTTAAGAAGAATTGAATTTGAAATTTGCAATGTAAAAAAACTTTTTTTTTCGTTGCTCCGAAACCATCCGGCCGATTTTGCACTATGACGAACTTAGCTGAGAGATTCATCTCCCAAACCTACTCTGAAAATATCAACTCTCTAGCTCATTCCGTTCGAGAGTTATCGTGGCAACGGCCGGATAGAATCGATTTTGCACACGGATTCTTGATCAGTGAGTCGAACCAAATTGTTTATGACCATCTTCATCCAAAAATACGAAAATTACAGTTATTTGGGCAAATTGTTAAGCGCTCTGTTTTGAGGAAGGAGAAAGCCAAAAATATGATATGGTGAACTATAAAAGTAACTACACTCTTGTCCACTACAGTTTTTTGTCGTCTGACATATGTTTCGGAAACAAAGTTTCCATCTTCAAAGACGAAGCGTTATTTTATGGCATTACGATATGGTGTATTGAGGAAGATTAGTTAAAAAGTGCAATGAATTGTCTTACATTAATGAAGATAAAACATGTTAATTTATTTATAGCTTCCTGCTCTATGAATATAATCATTGTAATTTTTTTCAAAAACAGAGAGCTCACATAAAACTCCAACAGATTCAAAAACTGACAAAAATATATGCAAAAGAAACTATTAAATATAAATATGTCGTCGTTGTGCAGAAATCTCTCATTGATTGTTCTATTAAAAGCTCGTTATTAGTTAATTACAGAACACATTCCGCCGTATTCACAAAGCATTCAATCTCCGTTAAGTCCTAACTGAGGTTCTCAGTTAAGGATAAATAAGAATCGCAACCTCATTTAACGTGAAAATTAACGTGAAACAGGTCTTTTTGACCACCGTTACATACGTTAACTGAGGTTGCGATTCAAATGTACATATCTTTAACTGAGGACCTGAGTTAGGACTTAACGGAGATTGATTGCTTTGTGCATACGGTGGAAAATGTTCGATTGGTTAATGCCCTAAAAGTTTTCCATAGAACACGCCAGGACAGATTTTTAAACGGACTCTCAACTACATCGAATTTGGACAGGCATGTTGCTTGGAAAATGTCGAGAAATATATCACAGAGTCCAATAGAACAAACATTTTCAACAAACAATAACTTAATGTCAACCTTATATTACAGTGTCTAAAAGCACTAATCGGCTCCACTGAACCCCCAACAAAAATATCTCCGAAAGTATTGATTTCTCCGAGTTGGAAATGATATCAATGGATTCTTATGGTAGGTCTGCATCATAAAAAATTAAATCGTGATCGGATCGTGAATTTGTGGGGCCCTGGGCTAATACTACTTTGGGGCCCTCAAAAATATATATTCTTTAATGATGTAGGTGTACCGTATAGGAAAAAAATAGCACAATAAAATATTTCATTTAATTCGACTTGTGTACGCAAACAGTAACTATATTACTAAAGAAATTAAAATGTTATGTATATTTATATCATGTCAATTATAATACAATAATATGCAGCATTTTGTGCTGCAAATTCCTTAATCTGCTCATCGCATTGTAATTCCTTTGTTAAATCACAATTTAAAGGAACGAACTGTAAAATAATTCAGTCGATCGTTCGACATTGTTCTTCGTTGATGTTGTTTCGTTGTTGTTTGTTAGGCAACATTGTTCAATTGATTGCTTCTGACAAATATCCTGTGTTTCTTACGCAGAAGCAAATCACAAAATAATTAATTTTTATTTTATAGATATTTTTCAGAGTTTGGGAGAGAAAACCCAGAAAAAAACCGTTGAATAATTGTTATCCAACATTTATTCTCTATACGTTAGACATTATTAGACTAGGCTTCTTTTATTTAAATCCATAATCAACTGATCTAACGCAATGTTTAGCATGTCTCTTTTAATTTTTGCTGCGCCATGTAATGAGATTTTATCTGTGAAAATTTTGAAGTTATGCGTCTTTGTTTATGTCACTTTAATCTGTTCCCATACCAGTACTTAATTTTTTAGCTTTTTCTTCTTATTCCTTTATAGCTTCTGATCGGATTGGTGTCGTATATTGTTCACGAGCTCTTTTAATGACACAATTAATTTAGTGACTTCGCAAATATCTAAACCAGGGCGTTGTTTTTCTTTATTGACTAAATTAAGTAAATCTCTCCAAAATTTCTTCCCAAAAACTAATTAGAATTGCAGTATCGAATTTCGCAAGCTTATTTGCTTGCTGCCTCTATTCGGCAATCCACTTTCTCATTATTTTCAATGAAAATTTTCATATCATCATGATGATTTTTTAAAGATTTGACAGCATCATAGTGACAAGACTATCTGGTCTGACTCAAGATTTTTACGATTCTTACAAAATTGCACATACGTCTTTAAGTTTGTATTTTACAACTACTCACCAAGTATCAGTTCGATCGGATCTGTATTGGTTGAAAACACAATTATTGCTCGGAAACTGTTGGGCCGATTATGCCCATTAACAAACTTGTCCGTTGTATTGGGACGCGCCACCTACCTTGAAAATTTCAAGTCGCTATTCCTTTCATTTCTCAGGTTATCGTGGCAACGGCCGACTGGACAGAATCAAATTTTTGGCCTCGGGTACTTCATCAGTGATCATCATTTGTAATCTAAATAACTAATCAACTAAACTCAGTGAACACTGAACATTAATAATGACACAGGCAGCGTGTTACTTTGGCGATGAGAACAGAAGTGTGGAAAATCCCCATAGGCAGTAATAGGGGAGAAGGAGAACTTATTTTTGTGAACAAATGATGGAAATGTTGGATAACAATTTTACCCAATTAGTAGACGTTTTGTTTTCTGATGAGTGCACTATTTCTCTCAACGGCCATGCTAATCGTCAAAATTGCCGATACTGGTCTACCGAAAATCCTCACTGATGAGAGAGGAACACAGTCAATTTCCCCAAAAGGTTAATATTTGGACAGGAAATGTTCGAAACCATATCATAGGCCCCTTTTTCAATGAGGGCAATTTGATGGAGCACCTCCATATTACCAACTCAAGGTCTGGCAGTACCTCGACGCAATATTTCCAAATTGGTGGATAGGAAGGCGAGGATCGATCGAATGGTGAGCGCGATCCCCTGATCTTAACCTATTAAATTTCTTTTTATGGGCATATGTAAAGAGCATTGTGTACAAAACTAAAGCCCTTGATTTGAATGACCTAAAAGTTCGAATAACTCTTGCGATTAGGTCGATCACTCCTGAGATATTAAATAATGTTGGAAGACATTTTTATTTGAGATTAGGAAGTTGCCAAGAAGTTTTGATTTTTTTTTTCTAATTCAATTCTAGCAATAAACATGAAAGTGATAACATTTCTGAATAGCTCAATGAAAAATTATATACGATTTACACTTATTTATTCAATATTGTGACGCGTTTCGTCGACACAGCGACTTCATCAGACTACATTATACCTACTTGTATACAGTATGATGTAGTCTGATGAAGTCGCTGTGTCGACGAAACGCGTCACAATATTGAATAAATAAGTGTAAATCGTATATAATTTTTCATTGAGTTAATATGGATTTGCATCAAGTAAAAGCCTGAATTCTGAATAGAGCATGACGAGACCTGCCAAACGATGTAAATGTAAAACAAGCCCATAATTCATATTTGAAATATTGTGGGTTGTACCTGTCTTTCGAAGGGGGTTGAAGGTAGGGTTCGTATTTCTACGAAGAAGAATGACACTTTGAAATTTAAATTGGACGTATTTCGGGATTTTCCATGAATACGTACACTGAATTACAGTAATGAACAAGATAATGAATTTATTCAATTTGAGTTTTCCACACTGTTTATATTATATTAGATATATTCTTCACAATATCGTCTAATATTTTCATTGAGGCCGGTGGGCCCTTTGTATCCACAGGGCCCTGGGCTGGAGCCCATAATGCCTATACGTAGATCCGCCCCTGAGTCTACGCTTATACAATCAGTTTCCCGCAATCTGACAACAATCCATGATTGTGATGAGTCGATATTAATTAGTAGATAGTCTTTGGGTTCTTCCTGTTTGAATCCCAAAGTGTGGAAATAAATGAATGTAAAAAAAAAAGCACTGATGTGAAGTCAGTACTCTTTGGCGCGCGTGTTCACGGTGGCTAATTTGAATTGAATGATGAGTACTTCAAGCTCAGTGGATAGAGCGAGCCGAAGATCTACCCAAAGGATAGTGGACACCATTCACTGTCGGTTCAAAAATTAACAGTGCTGAATCTAAGCTGCCATCAGGATAGAGTAACAAAGTTGGAAAAGAACACAAGTGACTCTCCTTAGTCGCACAAGCTCCTAGAAGATTTGGGAGGGTCAGTATAATCCTAATCATGTTTATAGCACGCGCGCCAAAGCAGATTGACTTTTTACACTTTTTCTTTCATTGTTAAGTCAATCTGCTTTTGCGCGCGTGCTATAAACATGATTAGGATTATACTGACCCTCCCAAATCTTCTAGGAGCTTGTGCGACTAAGGAGAGTCACTTGTGTTCTTTTCCAACGTTGTTAATCTATCCTGATGGCAGCTTAGATACAGCACTGTTAATTTTTGAACCGACAGTGAATGGTGTCCACTATCCTTTGGGTAGATCTTCGGCTCGCTCTATCCACTGAGCTTGAAGTACTCATCATTCAATTCAAATTAGCCACCGTGAACACGCGCGCCAAAGAGTACTGACTTCACATCAGTGCTTTTTTGTTTTGTTTAAGTTCCTTTAACAAATATAGCTATCAATACAGTTTGGCTGTTAGCTTTACCGTAGATCGGAAAAAAATGCGGTTGTGGGTCCTCCGTTACGGACGCAATTGCATCTTCTCCAAATCCGAACGTATTTTAATATAGATCTACCGAATATAGTTATTTATAAATTCGCCTCAGGGCCACCATACAGACACTTCAAATCGGAAACAACGCTATTTCCCCCAAACTGACTTGTGTCCGTGCACTGAATTGACATGAATATTCTTTTAAAACCTCACAATATCGGCTCATTACTCCCAACATAACCCAAACAACCCAAAACCACCCACTTCTCGTCTGCGCAAGCGCATTATACTCGTTGCTGCAAGTCCTCCCAAAATTACACACCTCACAAAAAACTCCGATTCTCCAACACTAGTGGTTCAGGAGATATCACATCTTTATCCACGCATGCGCAGACCCTCAACAGGGGATTCTATAGAGGAATAGCATCCGCCACCCCAAAACCCTAATCCTCTCTGACGAAAACACCACCAGTTAAATCACTGGTGGTCTGCTCATGCGCATAACGAAAAATGCCTGTAAGGGGTAACATCAATTTCAAAATTAGCCCCAGGGCCACGGTACGGACACTTTAACTCGGAAACAACGCTACATCCCCCAAACTGACTTGTCCCTGCACTGAATTACTATGAATATTCTTTTAAAACCTCATAATATCGACTCAGCACTCCCAACATAACCCATCCAACCCAAAAACAGTCACTTCTCTTCTGCGCATGCGCAATCTACTGGCGGCTAAAAGTCCTCTCAAAATAACACACCTTACAAAAAACTCCGATTCTCCAACACTAGTGGTTCGGAAGATATCGCATCTTTAATCTACGCATGCGCAGACCCTCATCAGGTATCTGAATTCTATGGAGGAATAGCATCCGCCACCCCAAAACCCCAATCCTCTCTGACGAAAACTACAGCAGTTAAAGGACTTCTCATCTGCGCATGCGCAATACGGAAAATGCCCGGAAAGGGCAGCATGAACCTCAAAAACATATGTTTCGGCATTAAAAGCAAAGTATTCCGCAAAATAGTAGTAATTTTTTTAATTTTTTCATGTAACGTGATCTTCACGAAATTTTGCAAAAGTGTTTGCTTTGGTCTTTTGCATCTAACTACTGCGTTTCAATTTAATCAGATCAGTATTTTTCGAGTTATCGTGAAAACAAAATTTTCTAAATTTTTTTTTGCCCGTTCAACACAAAACTTCGCAGGCATATAAAGGTCATGATTCTACAATCTGATGCCAAATTTCAAAAAGATCGAGTGATTGGTTCCGGAAATATTCATAAAAAACATTTTTACTATAAACGGCCTTAACTCCGAAACCGCTCGGTCGATTTCGCCCGTTAACGAACTTGTCCGAGATATTTACGCTACGAAACTACCCTGCAAATTTCAACGCTCTAAGTCGTTCCGTTCGGGAGTTATCGTGCTAACGGCCGGCCGGCCGGCCGGACCGGACGGACAGAATTGAATTTGACCTTGAATTCTTCATCAGGGAGTCGAACCCAATCGTTTGAGACCATTTTCGAAAAAAAATTCGAAAAATACAGACATTGTGACGAAATGATAGCACGCTGTTCCTTGCGGAACACGCGCGCAAAAATAATAAAAAAGATTTTTCTCTTTCTCCCTGTATTCTTCATACACTTCAAATCCTCCTAATTATTATTAATCATAGAATTATATGGTAACAGAATTTGGTAAAGGATATGAATTTAAAATAGATTTAAGGTACATTTTCTCGAATAACCTTGTATTAAATAACGAAATTTAAGTGATAGCGCCCCGCAACATTCCAGTGTCTCCATTGGAAAGCATCTTCTTCAATTACTTCCATGAAATAGTAGTCGAAATGGACGGCATAAATATTTCATCTAGCCAAACCAGTTTCCGAGAATAATATCAATTCAGTCAGCTTTTTCGACGAGGCAAGAAACAGAACCTCCATATCAAATGCGTTCAAATAACGATGTATTATAATAAGAGTATAATACGCATCACGATGATCCGTAATATTTACAGAGGCACGTCCGTGCCATAATTCAGGGACGGTGTCGCTTTTCTTATGTTTTCTGTTCGAAACTGAAAATGTCATTGGACACGGTGGGGCATTAGTGATGTCCGTCACTCGTTATAGAGTGCCTGGAAGGTAGAAGAACTATTAAATGGCCGACTTTTTTGAGCTGGAGGCGCCAAGTGAGAGAAGGTGGATCACGAATAGGAAGCTTGGGTCATTTAGTTTTTGAGGTTCACTGGTAATTATTCTATCTTGCCATTCTTCGTGGTTCGTGCTGAAGGAAGAAGGAAATTTTTTTTTAAACTTTTTTGCTGTTAGGCAGTTAATGTTCTGCTATTATGGCCATTTTTAGTAAAAACATTTTTTATGAATATTTCCGAAACCGATCACTCGATCTATCTGAAATTTATCATCAGATTGTAGAATAATGACCTTTATACGCATGCGAAGTTTTATATTGATCGGGTAGCCGTAAAGTATGAAAAAAATTCAATTTTTAAATGTTGTTTCTACAATAACTCTCGAACAGAATGAGCTAGGCAGTTGAAATTTTCAGCGTAGATTTGAGAGATAAATATCTCAGTTGAGTTGGTTAGTGGGTAAAATAGGCCAAATGGTTTCGGAGTAACAAAAAAAATATTTTTTTTTAACTTACATATTTCCAATTCAATTTTTTTTAAGATGCAGTTTCACCATAAAAATCCATTGATATCATTTTCAACTCTGACATGCTAATACTTTCGGAGATATGATTTATCGAAATTTCAATAATGAATCGTACTTCTATGTTTTCACAGAATGCTCTAATTATTCTATCTACGAATTATTATATGATCTATGTTCATACTCGTATATGTCATCCTGTTCTATAAGAGAGAGTCAAATTCATTTCAGCTATTTTAATGTGATTTCTTCCATGGTGCAGTCCTCATTCTCGAATTGCTCATTTAATTTTGGTACATAAACTATTATTTGTATTGAATTTCCTTTATGATACAGTTCTATCATATGAATCCATTGATATAATTCTCAACTCTGAGAAACCAATACTTTCGGAGATATAATTTGTCTGTCTGAACAAGAGCGCCAGAAAGACCCTGTCTACAGGGCATGAACCAATTTTTTATTTTTCTGCTGGAATCTACGTTAAAAAATATTGGGTTCCTGTCTGAATTATTTCATTGTGCTGAATGAGATTCCTTCATTTTCGAATTGTTTGTTAAATATATTTTTAACTAGCTGGCCCGGTCAACTTCGTACCGCCTAACTTAATAAAAAAAAATGCTCGGTATGAATGAAGATTTATTATTATTTTCGATTAATTGCACATGATATTGCTTACTTACAAAACAGAGGTTTCCTGAAATACTGGCTATTTATAAAGTTTCTTAATCAATTTAAAGCTTTCTGATAAACTATATTTTTTGTTTTGTTTTTTGGTGGGCAAATAAACAAAGATGACGGTTCTCCGACGCCCGAACACGCAACGTATAATTGTCCATGCGCCATGTCCACACATCAAAGGAAAAACAAAATTGTTACATTATGAGAATCCATCCAAGGTACCAATTCAGTTAATGCTTTGTTTGTGGCACAAATCCCTTCAATTGTGTACAATTGTGCCGTGATATAAAGAACACCCAGTATAGTAATGGTTTATTTTGATGTATGATGATGTATGCCTCGACAGTATATTTTTTTAACACAATTGAATGAAATTGTACGATCGGCGTGAAAAACACCAAGTTGCAATTGACGTTAAAAGAAAAACACCCTATATGAAAATTTCGGACAAATACATTCTGAGAATCCAACCAAGGTACCTATATAGTTAATGCTTTGTTTGAGGCACAAATCACTTCAATCGCGTACAATTGTGCAGTGATATAAAGAACACCCTGTATAGTAATGGTTTATTTTCAATGATATATGCCTCGAAAGTATATTTTTTAACACAAATGAATGAAATTGTACGATTGGTGTGAAAAACAGCAAGTTGCAATTGACGTTAAAAGAAAAACACCCTGTATGAACATTTCGGACAAACACATTATGAGAATCCATCCAAGGTACCTATTTAGTTAATGCTTTGTTTGAGGCACAAATCACTTCAATCGCGTACAATTGTGCAGTGATATGAAGAACAGCCTGTATAGTAATGGTTTATTTTCAATGATGTATGGTTCGAAAGTATATTTTTTAACACAAATGAATGAAATTGTACGATTGGCGTGAAAAACAGCAAGTTGCAAATGACGTTAAAACGAAAACACCCTGTATGAAAATTTCGGACAAATACGATGTTAAAAGAAAGAAAAACACCCTGTAGGAAAATTTCAGAAAAATACATTATGAAAATCCATCCAGGGTACCTATTTAGTTAATGCTTTGTTTGTGGCACAAATAACTTCAATCGATCCTAACGCCAACCACAACGCCAACTTCAACGCCAACTCAAACTCCAACTTCATTTCCACCTCCATCTCCACCTCCAACTCCAATCCAACTACAACTCCAACTACAACGCCAACTCCATAACCAACGCCAACAGAAATGCCAACTACAACTTCAACTTCAACTCCAACCCCAACGCCAACTCCAACACCAACTCTTACCCCAACTACAATCCTAGCGCCAACCACAACGCCAACTTCAACGCAAACTCAAACTCCAACTCCACCTCCACCTCCATCCACCTCCAACTCCAACCCAACTACAACTCCAACCCCAACGTCAACTTTATTGAATAGCCATAAAGTTCAAATTGACTCTACATTTTAGTTAGAAAACGTTTGTATGGGAAAAAGAAAAGGGCTATTTTTAGGGTTTTCCCTGCAATTATTCGAAATTTTCTTCCCGTAAAAACATCCTTGGACTTCAAAGAACATTTAAAAAAAAAATTTGCAAAATTGGTCCAGGCACTGTTGAGTTATGCACTTATCAACACATTTTGCGATTCATTTTTGGCGCTCTAGTTCCTCGGAACTGAGTGCTTATCAATTTGCCCAAATGTCTGTAATTTTCGAATTTTTCGATGAAAATGGTCTTAAACGATTTGGTTCGGCTCACTGATCAAGAATCCGTGGTCGAAATTCATTCTGTCCGGCCGGCCGTAGGCACGATAACTCTCGAACGGAATGAGCTAGAGAGTTGAAATTTTAAGAGTAGGTTTGGGAGATAAATATCCCGGCTAAGTTCGTTTTTGGGCAAAATCGGACAGATGGTTTCGGAGTAACAGAAAAAATTTTTTTTTACGTAACAAATTCCAAATTAAATTTTTTTCAATAAGGAGTTTTACCATAAGAATCCAATGATATCATTTTTAACTCTAACAAGCTAACACTTTCGGAGATATGATTTTTCAAAAGTTCAATAATAAATCGTATTTGTACGTTTTCACAGAATTATATAATTATTCTATGTATGAACTGTCATAATGTCAACTTATTTTCCTGAGACCTGACAGTTGTCTGGCCTGAAAGTTGACGAAAAGCGAATATAAGGGTAAAAAACAGTCAAATAAACCCCCATGTGGCGATCTTATGTCGAAAAGTGAAAATTAAGAATATATATCCCAGGTAAGTACCGACGTTTTATTCCAATAGCGGAGGTCGATGAGATCGTTCGAGGAGCCCGATAGCCGGTCGGTCTGACCCGTCGGGTTTCGGAACGAGAGAAGGCGGGCTCAAATCCCGGAAAGGGAATTACACTTTTTGGCGCTCTAGTTCCTCAGATCTGAATGCATATGAATTTTTATTTAAGATGCAGTTTCACCATTAAATTCCATCGATATCATTTTCAACTCCAACAAGCTAATACTTTCGGAGATATGATTTTTCTAAATTTCAATAATGAATCGTACGTACTTCTTAGTTTACACAGAAAGCTATAATTATTCTATCTAAGCTTTATTATATGATCTGTGTTCATACTCGTATATTTCATCCTGTTCTATAAGAAAGACTCAAATTCATTTCAGCTATTTTAATTTGATTTCTTCCATGGTGCAGTTCTCATTCTCCGATTGCTCAATTAATCTTGATAAATAAACTGTTATTTGAATTGAATTTCCTTCATGATGCAGTTCTATCATAAGAATACATTAATATAATTCCCAACTCTGAGAAATCAATAGTTTCGGAGATATAATTTGTCTGTTTGAACTAGAGCGCCAGAAAGCTCCTGTCCACAGGGCTTGAACCAATATTTATATATAAGATGACAAGGAATAAGAATTTGATAATTGGTACTCATGTATAGCTTGATATACCGTTCAGGAATAGTCATAAAAAAAATTAAGATTGCCATTTAAAAAAATTATCGATGACGTAATATCTTAAAGTCTTGACACGCTGTAGGTATAACATTATCTTGCATCAAAAAGAGCGCTATTGAAAATTCTAATCAACCTGTCCGGGCATATACAGGGTGTATCTGAATCTCGATCTGAATAACACCGAAAAAATGTAAGGGGAGATTCTGTGATGAAAATTCAGGTGGGAATATGCCTCCCCCCGGAAACGTTGCACCCCTCCGAAGATTAACAAAAAAAATTGTTTCTTTTTATTTTTCCTGTACCTATATTGAGCTATAGACACGAAATTTGGTGAATATTATTTGTCAATAAAACTAAACATTTTTGATTTTTTATTCGTATATCTATTAGACTGAATACAAAAATGCAGGATGACCTCTTTTCGGATCCTGTACTACACCGTGCTATTTATGGTCGAGGACTTTCTCTCATTAATTAATAGATCAAAGCTTCGACTTACTCAGTTGGCACACCAATGACATCATCAGGTAGCGTGGCCGAGCGGTCTAAGGCGCTGGTTTAAGGCACCAGTCTCTTCGGAGGCGTGGGTTCGAATCCCACCGCTGCCAATACTTTTATCTGATACTTCCGAATCATCTACTCATCTACTAAATTTCAGCGTTCGTACAATAAGCGTTGTCAACTAGGCGTTTCCTTTCACTTCTTTGTTGCAATCTACAGTGAGCGTTAAAATTATGGAATAGTGGATTTATTTTCTCCCCTTTCAGGAATAGCGAAACATGGTTTGATAAGCCAAATTAATTTATTTTTTACCGTAATTCTTATTGTTCTACCATTTCCCGTTACCAAGCAATGACGTGATCGCAAATGTTTTCATGCCATGGATTTAATGCTAAAAATTTTCAAGATATTAATTTTTTGAACTTTAAAAACACGTGGGAACTTTGAAAGGAGGTCTTCACCAAATAAACACATATTTATTGCAAAACCGTTATTTGAAGGTGTCGCAAATTAAGTAAGTGTATACATGATGGCCATTTACTTCTTGTAGGTAGGTACTACAACCAATCATCAATCAATCAATCAATCATATGACGCAGGAGAAAACTCAACTGAAATTTAAATGGTGGAAATAATTTCATTTGTAAAAAGTATTCTTACTTAAGAACTCTGATATTTTGGCCCTGAAAACATTAGATGGAAGTAACCTACAGGCTACAGGCAATCTATTGAAGAATTTAAGGGGGTTTTGCCCTCTAAGTGATCTGATCAATCTAAAATAAGATGCAACAAGATACTCCTATTCCTTGAATTATAGTCATATTTACTGCCATGTTGGTCCCAACTGTCTACATTACTACGCACATATAAAAGACATTCAAGAACTAACAGTCCAGGAACAGTGAGGATGCTTAGGAAAGGAATTTGTACAGCCATCCCTGTATCCAAAGTTATCGAAAATAGCTCTGCGCAGCAGACGAAATAAATTCTTTCTACACCAGAGAAACCACCCCACAGCAAAATTCCATATCGAAGGTGAGATTCTATCAATGAGAAGTAGGCAGTTCATAGTACCATATCAGACACAGAGGTGTTCATTGCACAAATATGTTCCTTGCTAATTTAGAGACCAGCTAGCTAGCATGAGCAGCCCAAGTTAGCTTGGAATCCAGATTAACACTCAAAAATTTCACATATCTGATATCGTACACTTGATGGTGAGCGAAACATTTCCTAAGTTTTTTTTCTCATTTAGGTTGAGTCCATTACCTAGATATAGCCCTCAAACGGAATAAACATTTTATAATACAATACAATACAACAGAACTTGGAAAGTTTCAGGCTGTATTGCTCTTATTTCGTCTCGAATTTTCTGTTTCAAATCCTCGATGTTGTTTGGAAAAGATATTTTCCAGAGTTTGGGAGAGAAAACCCAGAAAAGAACCATTTAATAATGTATTGCTGTAACTTTTCTTCTGTTGAAAATTTTCAATATATGTAATAACGTTATTGTAGCAAAAAAAACCCTATCTCCCCGTTAGTGTTGTGATCAACAGTTTTAGTTTGTTCAAGAAGAAGGCGAAAAAAAGGATTCTCTCTTACGGTGTGGAAGGGCTGCATGGCTTCGTAAATCGGAAATGAACAACGCGGGTTATGCTTGTTTGTTTATTGCATGATTACTGTCTGTTTTCCTTATACAAATTATTTTATTGTTTGCATATTTATTTGTTTATTTGTTGCATTACTGTATATTTGTTGTTACTTGTATGTTTATATATTGTGAAACTAGTTTTTCCCTATACATTGCGCTATTATCGTACGCTCCCTAAACTGATTTTGTATATTACTGATGTAAACATGTAAACTATTGAAATAAATGGCAAAAAAAAAAATCTGTAACTAATTATTGTTCACTCCAAAAGGTAGTATTGTAGTGTAGTAGGTGGTACATCACGTACAAGCGATGGCTTTTCGGAGCTCTAGCTTCTGTGATATCACAATCTCTATTCACACTGTTTATTGTAAACAACATTTATGTATATCTTTTTTTGTGAATAAATATTATTATATTATTATTATTTATGAAAATTTAAATTGTTAACAAAATATGCTGAAATATTAAATATTGAGGGGCATCTTTTTCTTTACTGTTGCTTCTTCCCTCCACAAGCAGAGGAGTTTCTCCAAGTTACCCGAAGCTCAATCTGGAAAATGAAACGACAATACTAGAAGACGAAAACATTGAAAATGGAATATGCTATGTTTTATTAAATTGATTTGAAATTCTGGAACATTATGAATAGCACTAAAACCATCCTGGAATCTATACATGGGACAATTATTAACTAAATTATCTATGGTTTCCTCTACTTCCCCGCATTCACATCTAGGATTCTCAACTGAGTTCCATCTGAAAAGCATGCTGTTAGAACGACCATGACCGGTTCTTAAACGATTCAGAATAGATCCTATTTTCCCTGGAAGATCGAACCCCAGAACTCCATTTGAAGGATCAGAAATTAAATATTTGTTGAATAAAATCGCAAGAAATCCATTCAGACCGACAAACATTCTTGTCACTTTTATTCAAATTGAGAAAACAGATGGACCATAAAGGGTTCGTGACTTCAATCTGGGAATCTTATTGATTGGAATATAGGAAAGAATCGGGAATGAATTAGGAAAAGAATAAAATGTATTCCAAGAATTTGAAACAGCAGTCTGCCTGCGAATGTGGGGTGGGAAAATGTTTGAAAGAACTGGCAACCAATGAATAGGTGTAGATCTAATAGCTCCAGTGATGATCCTCATAGATGAATTCAGCTGTGCATTAATTTTTTGAGTGTGAGCACTATTGAACCAGACAGGGCAACAATATTCAGTGGCAGAAAAAACCAAGGCTGAGGCTGCCGTTCGAAGAGTAGTGCATCAGCACCCCATGAAGTACCAGCTAATTTCTGCAGAATATTATTTCTTGTAACTATGTAACGGTAATAGATAACGACATGCGGTTTTCACCTTTGAGTTTCTCGTAGAAATTTGCCCTCAGGCACAGACCTTCCCTTCAGTAGTGTCCAATTTGGCACACCCTGACATCTCAAAGTAAACTTTAATGATTACTTAAATTATAGGTAGTTTATAGGTAATTTATTATCGGATTATTCGACTCTTCAAATAAAATACCAAACAATTATTTGAATACATCTATTTTGAAAATTCTGTTCGATTATTCCGACATCAGTGATACTCCAATTTATTACAGTACTTAGAGAGTAATTAGAACAAAATCCCCATGGAAAACTAAGACACCTGCAATTGCAGGTGTATGTAAAAAAGGCACGTCAGCTTTGGTGAAGGATTAGCGCAATTTCAATTTATTTCACGTCCACCTCTAATCCATTATCGCCAACGCCGATAGTCAAGTGGGTGGTTTCAATTCCATTTATTTATCTGAACATGATCGGATAAATTACTCTTCGATAATGGGTCGAAAATATCAATTCAATTTTTCATCCCACTGATTGGGATTTGAAAGGAAGTTCGAATAGTTAACTGTTTTCATTCAGCGACGGTGTTTTATCATAACTCTCGGCGCAAACCTGTTGGAATGGGTGATTGTCTGGCTATTCAGGACGAATTCAGCGACTTTGTTGTAGAAACAGGTGTCGGCTTCGAAAAGAGTCGTTGTCAAATGTGAGTGTTTTGCTCTACTATTTCCACGAATGAGGGTTTTCCAATTACAGATCCCATTTTAAACAGCACGATATTTTGGCAGCTATCATATTAAGATCAGTCATTATAGTCTAGTCAACAAGTGCTTTTTCGGTCAAAATTTTTGCGTATTCACCGAAATTCATGATTCAGGTGTCATTCGATTCGGAATGGCATGTAGATAGTTTTTGGGAAAATGCTGAGGCCACTCGCAAAAATTGCAATAGTTACAAACAATTAAGTGGAAAAAAGGGGGTTTGGTTTTTCGCCAATATCTCAAGAAACTTTTAACTCTCCGTACTGGGACCAATATTTATAACTTTCTCAGAGTGTTGAAAATACTCCCGAAAACGGGTACTCTGGCTTGCGCAGCCTCACCCCCTTCTGACCTTTCATGAATAAATATTATTTAAACTCATTAAATATATGAAAATAGGAATTGAAAAAATTCAGGCGTCTCTAGGATAGAACAATGAACAATAATCCGTGGTCCAAAAATGTTTATCACGACTTTTCAATTAGTTATCCATCAGTTAATTAACAATTTTTTGTAGCACGAACATTAACATTGCAAGTGCTACAATTGTTGAATTGTTAATCTGAGAATTTTTTCCCTTCGTTTAGCTAAAGGTCTAAAGTCTAAAGGTTTTGGAATAGGTTTCCGTGGGATAATTTCAAAAATTGTTAATTTTCGTTTTATTGATAACCATTTACATAGGGAAAAATTATAAAGCTTCAATTATGTTTTCAAAAGAAAATTTTAAATTAGCTCATAAACAACGCATTGGTTTATACGAATTTTTCAAACAATAGGCGGTAATAGTTTTTAAAAATAATTTTTAAGTAGTTTCTGATCATAAGAAAACGGACCAAATGTAATATTATAAATTGAAGCTTTGTAATTTTTGACTTAAGTAAATTGTTCATAACCAAATGTAAATTAACAATTTTAAAAATTTTCCAATAGGAATCTATTCTAAGAACTTCGGAAAATAGCTCCACGAAAGGAAAACATTCTCAGATTAAAAGTTAAACAATTATCTTTCTGTCAATGTTAATGTTCGTGCTACAAAAAATTGTTAATTAATTAATGGATAACTAATTGAAAAATCACGATAAAAAATTTTGGACCACGTATTATTGATCACTGATCTATCCTGCAGACGACTGAACTTTTTCAATTTTTTATTTTCATATAATATCATATTTATATAAACATAATAAATTTAGAAAATATTTATTCATGAAATTCCGGCTTGCTTACGCAAGCCGGAGTACCCGTTTTCGGGCGTATTTTCAACCCTCTAGGAAAATTATAAATAATGATCCTACAGTTTCGACAGCAGGGGCTTTTTTCTAGGAAATTCCCTTCTTTATTTTAATCTTTTTTTCAAATTTAAATTATCTCAAATAATCATAATTTTCGGAGAATACGCAAAAATTTTGACCTAAAAAGCACTTTCTGACTAGACTAATTAATAAAATTCTCAAATAGTTATTTTCCTAACAAGTGTACTAAGTGATATTTATACTCATTTACAGCTAGACTGGATCAGCTTTTGAGTGCAGGAAAGTAATTTTGAGCTCGTGTTAGGAACAATGTTTTTCCATCGATAGTCTTATAGAAATAAATGAAACAACTCAACTATTCAAAAATAAACGAGTAGCTTTTGCGCGTATGTTTTATCGTCCATTCTGCTGTATTGGACAATCTTAACCGAATTTACCATGGTGAATTCTATTGTTCGTTCACCTGAATTGGACACTCTTAAATTTACCATGGTAAATCCGATTAAGAGTGTCTAAATCAGGAGAACGGACAATATAATTCACCATGGTAAATTCGATTAAGAGTGTCCAATACAGGAGAATGTACAATAGAACATATGCGCAAAAGCTCCTGATTTCACGTCAGTGCTTGAAACAATTTTATTATTTTTAGGATTTCACATCATTTTCCTTTGTGAAATGAGAGTAGTTATTTCGATATGAAGCAACAAAAGGAATATATTTGGTATGCTCAGTGAAAATGTTACCCAAATGTCAATTTACTTTCGTCGTTGCTGTTAAAAATTATGCTTGCCTCGTAAAATTGATTTTTTCCTATAACCATTCGTAAAGATAACTTCTTATAATGGTATTCGAAATAGAAAGTTAAACATAATGTAATGAATAGATTTTATGAGTCCGTGTCAGCCCAAGAAAATGAACTCGATTAGAGAGAAAGGATGCCTAAAATTTTAACTCAAAGTTATGTTTCACTTTTCTGAATTTACCGGGGAATCTTCAAGATTTACTTTAATGTTAACCGTAGGTTCCTCTCATGAAATAAAACACTTTTTTCTATTAATCCGATTCGGATTAAGTAAAAAAGTACCAGCGTTCACAGTTCAATGTGCTGATACACTCCTGTACCTAGTGAATACGTGTATTTGAGTCGAA
Organism: Halyzia sedecimguttata; assembly: GCA_937662695.2. Taxonomy (NCBI): domain Eukaryota; kingdom Metazoa; phylum Arthropoda; class Insecta; order Coleoptera; family Coccinellidae; genus Halyzia; species Halyzia sedecimguttata. The sequence goes on along the minus strand of OW569414.2, from coordinate 83,032,070 downwards.
ACTAATCGTAATAATCGATTCTTGTAATAATCGATTCTTAGCCACAAAATGGACCAGTTTTTTTTAGACTTTTGTTTGTACAGGTGGATATTGGGAATATTATTTTTTTCCCGGAGCTAAGCAGCTTTGGGCGAGTTCAGTACCTGGATGCGTGACCGCTCTGGCTATAAATTTGATCAAGCGCACAGAAGCCATAGTGCTTTTCATATTTTTATCAGATTTAGTAACACTCAATGAAAAATATCTCGAGGTTTTGGGAGAAAGGTTGTATAGTAATTTAATTTTCTCTATTTCAGTATCGTAATGAGTTCATTCGAGCACTAAAAACAGTGCTGGAATGAACTCATTCCCGCATTGTTTCAAGTGATATTTTTCGTTTTGTGGTAGTCAGCACTGACATTCAATCCTATCAAATTTCAACACACGTCAATTATTGTCAATATAAGATAATCTGGATAAGGTGAAATAATTGTTGAGAGGAAAGGTTTTATTTTCATAAAAAAATAAGGTACTAGAGATTTCCTTCTTGCTTATTTTGAATCATTCATGATATTAGGAAACTGTTCAATCTGATCTCCATGCTCTACGTACAATTCAAATTCCATGATCTATCAACTTTCGTAACAGTCACACCAACTGCCAAGATACAATACAAAAGTCACTAGGATGTATAATCCTAATTTTTCATTAAATTTCAACAGTATTTTACAAAACTTGCCTGAAATAGTGAAAATATCGTCTAATACTCGTTGCAGAAGGCAATTCCACCACTCATGCGTACGAAAGCTCGCTCCTTCGTCGCTCGTTTTCGAATTTCGCATTCGTGTTTAAATATCAGCCCATTCTGCAACTTGTCTTAGAATATACTACATATTCTGCTTTCTTAAATCCAATTTCATTTTCGGCCAACATTCGAAATTTACAGACATTTGGAAAAAATTATGGGCACTCCCATACGCGTCAAAAACAAAAACAATCTTCGGTATTCGCTCAATATCAATCATATTTCTTATTTTATCACTTTCAATGAAATAAAACAAGAATAGAGACGTTAAGATCACACATGAATGGCATTAGATTAGAGGCAGATTTGTACCTGAAATTATGTTAGGTAAGTAAATGTACCATAACCTTTCGACCAATTGCTGCTACAGGCAACCAATTTGTACCAGGGTCGTACACCAATCACAGTTATTAAGTTCATGCCGTTAGCACTTCATCACAATTTCAACAGCACTTAATTACTTGAAGGCAACAGGTGTCGCTGCTAAAATTTTTAGTTTTTCTGGTGTGGTAACGTTGATTGGGTGGACAAAGGAATACATCTATATGTGCTCTCTTTCACTCGATTAATTTGCCGTTCTTGAAAGACGGAACTTGAAATTTAATCAATCATTAAAGGATACTGTGACAATTCTCGAATTTCAGAATAACGATCAACAAAATAATTCTGAAGATTTCTCGTTAAGCGTCTGAAGAAGGAGTCTGATATAGACTCCGAAACGTTACGATATAGTTGTTTCTTCGTTGATGTTGTTTCGTTGTTATTTGTTAGACATTGTTCGATCGATTGCTTCTGAGAAATATCTTGTGTTTCTTACACAGAAGCAAATCACAAAATAATTAATTTTTTATTTTATAGATATTTTTCAGTTTGGGGGAGAAAACCCAGAAAAAACCATTTAATGATTGAAATTTAATGTTTAGGATTAATGTCCCAAGTTCAAAGCATCATATGAACATATCCATAATCCAATTGCTTCAATGTGCAGAACATTCATACCTATTCTGTTTGCGTATTACTTTAAACATTGCTATTCAAGTCATATTGCTATCCTCGTAATTTTTGACAATAAGGCTATGGTATTAAGTGTTCTGTTCGGACTATTATAGCAATGTTGGTTATCAATGTTCTCCCAGCAATATTGCTATAAAGTAGGTCAAAATTCATTAATTTTAGAGCTGACAATAATATTGTATTTCATGACTTTTATGTGAAATAGAAGAAGAATTTAACCTTAATCGATAAACAATTCGTCCGTTTTTCGGTGATTATTCATAATTCCTAACCAAATATATAAAATATAAAATGTCACGAAGGCGAAAACTTAACTATGTTATTTATGAAACTAACAAGATGGAGTTATTGATGAGTTTTAAGGAAACACGCCGAATATTGATAACTGCTACAATGACCGAAAAATTGAAGACTGGCAAACACCTATACAAATATTAAATTTTAATTGTTTTCCTGCCGTCATCAGTCAGATATCGAATGCACACTTCTAAGTGAAATAGAACAATATCTCTCCTAGTTTTCTCCTGAACAAATTCCCTCAGTTCTTCAATTAAATCAAAAGCTTCACTCTTAGGCCGGCCTTATACGGCCGGAATTCCTCTCTGAATTCATATTCTTAATTCATAATCTGAATTCTGGTAGCTTGCAAAATCTAGAAATTAATACTCTGAAAAAATCAGAATGTGTGAGGAGAATAGTATATTAGCTTGTAATTATGTGTTTTCTGAATTAATAATATGAATTAAGAGTATGAGAGACATTCCGGCTATATAAGGCCGGCCTTATTATCAAGGCTGAATAGTTCGTGAACTTTTCTGTTTAGAAATAGAATTGATTGCTAGTGTCAGAACTAAGTCTTAGAAATTTCCTCAAAATTGAGGATTTTAAAGAACCTTTAACAAATATAAACGATAATGTATACCTATATTAATTGAAGGACCTACCTATTTTCATTATTTTCGAATTCTTGGAAGAAAATTGGTTCAAGCCCAGTGGACAGGAGCTTTGGCGCTCTTGTTCAAACTTTGACAAATCATATCTCCGGAAGTATTGCTTTCTCAGAGTTGGGAATGATATCAATGGAAACAATTCGAAAATTACAGACATTTAGGCAAATTAATAAGCACTCTCTTCTGAGGAACAAGAGCGCCAAAAAATTGGTTCTCTGCCATATTCCAATCCTTTATCCTCTTAGCAAGTATACTATTATAATGTTGCTGAGATAGCAATGTGGATAGCGATATGTTTCTAAAAATAAATAATAGTTTAAAAAAACTAGAAAAACACGCTTTTATAGCTAACCGAACTAAAAATTAGAAAATAATTTTTAATTTCAGAGAGTTTATAATACAGTAGTAGAAGATCGAACAATCAATCAGAATTTATCACCTCAAAATAAAATTATAATAAAGTTTAAGTTATTAACAAAAGAATTCAATTCAGAGTAAACAGCGTGGGGTGCTTGATAAAGTAAATGTAGCAACCTTTCTATTGGCAACTATCTATGAGAAGAGAGTTATGAAAAGTAGTAAAATGCACCCCACGCTTTTTACTCTGAATTGAATTCTTTTGTTAATAACTTAAACTTTATTATAATTTTATTTTGAGGTGATAAATTCTGATTGATTGTTCGATCTTCTACTACTGTATTATAAACTCTCTGAAATTAAAAATTATTTTCTAATTTTTAGTTCGGTTAGCTATAAAAGCGTGTTTTTCTAGTTTTTTTAAACTATTATTTATTTTTCATTTTTTAGTTCGATTTATCAATTAGTTATTTGTTGACATGTGGTATTGAAATGTCTCACAAATTATTTCGCAATCTCATCATTTCATTCAAAATTTTATTAATCCTGGCGGTCCCAATAAGGATAATGGGAAACTGTTAGAACATGTTAGAACTGTTAGAATATGAGCCCAAAATGATATATCGCATGCGACAAATCGCCTTGCGATAGACAGGCTCCACTCTGTGAGATTTTGTACATGAGATAGATAGTCCGCCGTATTCACAAATCATTCAATCTCCGTTAAGTCCTAACTGAGGTACTCAGTTAAGGATAAATTTGAATCGGAACCTCAGTTACCTAAAGTGAAAATCAACGTGAAACAGGCCAGTTTCACCACCGTTAAATACTTTAACTGAGGTTGCGATTCAAATTTATTCTTAACTGAGGACCTCAGTTAGGACTTAACGGAGATTGAATGCTTTGTGAATACGGCGGAGTATCTGTCTGCGCTTGTCGCTCATGCGATATCGCATCAGTATGAACTGGACCTGAAACATCACGTTGCAAATTGGCGGAGGTGCCCGGTATGAGATAATATGCTATAAATAATAATCAATTTTTGTGGATAATAAGGATAATGGGAAACTGTTATCAAATTATTGCATTGTCATCGGTTCTTGATACGTATGCAAAGTTTCAAATTAATCAGACTTCTGGAAACTGGTGAAAATTAAATTCAAAGATTCCGTTACATACATAGTCAGATACAACCCAAGCTAATAAAAGCGTGTTAATGACAGATCATATTGCTCAAAATCGATGATCAGAATAGCAATATTTCGAATCTTGCTGTGGAAGCAATATCTTTTTCTTAGCAATATTGCTATGCGCAAACAGGATAGGTCTGATTCTGTCAAATTGCTCAACGCGTGACTTATGCCAAAATAAAATGTGCAGAGTTTGAGATTTCCGTTATGAAACTCATATTATGGTTCGTGGAAATCTAGTTATTTATACATAGGGTGATTCAAAACTCGAGGCGAAAAATTAAGGGCTGAAAAATATGTATATATTTTTTTTTCTTCTTTATTTTAGTCATAAAACCATTCTCAATTATAATTATCTATCTCTATTCTGTATTCCGGATACATTAAAACTGTCCCACTTATAATAAAGTGGATTTACTGTTGAGGATAACTTTTAAATAGCATGAAAATTCATTTTACATCTTATCTCATTAAAAACCGTATATAAATAACACTTAATCTTCATCGAAATACTTCTGGTGAACGAAGTTGACTGCAAAGTATTCGTCACTCAACTAACTACCTGCGATTATAGGGAATCATCAGCAACAATTACCCCAGAAATGAACCTTGAATAATTCCAGCAATCCCTGAGAACCGATCAGAATTGATTTAAACGTTTCAGAACTCTGACAAACCTAGTAGCACAGCCTCAAATTGAAAATGATTAGCTTGAAAACGCAAATAACAAAATTGTATGTATATAAACGATAAATGTTGTACCTTCACATGAACGTCAGGTAAATACATCCACATATCTCGTTCCATAATTGAATTGGATAGTGTAAGACAAACCAAGGTATCCACTATCCAGTGATGCTTGTAGATTAAAATCGATGTCGTAAAACATCTTGATCACGAAATCCTGCATTTATTTATTTCTGGTTGGTGTGTGCTTGACGCAATCCCTTTTATTTTATGTGTTTACCAACTGGACGGGTCTTTCGGCTAATTAGATGGATTTCTGAAATCAAAGTAATGTACATGCTTGTTCATGGTCCTCCTTCTCGCTCGATTCGGGGTCATCTGTAGTTAGCTGATACTTATTCGACTTATAATAATATACTATGAAATATAGTGAAATGTCATAATCGACTTAAGTTCTGTTTCATAATTTTCAGATAGTGAATATTATGTACAGCGTGCCAAAAACGTAACTCGTCAATAATTCTTCATTAAGAAAAATCCTAGCACCCGTCGATTTTAGGCGCTCTAGTTCCTGAGTGCTTATCAATTTGCCCAAATGTCTGTAATTTTCAAATTTTTGGCTCAAAATGGTCTCAATCGATTTGGTTCGACTCGCTGATCAAGAATCCGAGGTCCAAATCGATTCTGTCTGGCCTGTCCGGCCGGATGTAGGCACGATAACTCTCGAACTAAAGGAGTTAGAAGATTGAAATTTGCAAGGTGGGTTTGGAGCGTAAATATCTCGGACAATTTCGTTAATGGGCGAAATCCATCGAGCGGTTTTGGAGTTATGGCCGATTTTAGTAAAAACATCGTTTATGAATATTTCCAAAACCGATCACTCGATCTATCTGAAAGTTAGCATCAAATTGTAGAATCATGACCTTTATACGCATGTGAAGTTTTTCAACTCCAGCAAGCTAATACTTTCGGTGATATGATTTTTCTAAATTTCAATAATGAATCCTACTTCTATGTTTACACAGAATGCTATAATTGTTCTATATAAGCTTTATTATATATTCGGCCGTTGCCACGATAACTTGAGAAAGAAAAGAGCTAGCGACTTGAAATTTTCAGGGTGGTTGGCGCATCCCAATACGACGGACAAGTTCGTTAATGGGCATAATCGGCCCAGTGGTTTCCGAGTAATAATTTTGTTTTCAACCAATATAAATCCGATCGAATTGAAACTTGGTGAGTAGTTGTAGAATATGAACCTTAGCACGTTCGTGAAATTTTATGCGAATCGTATGGCTAGAAAATTAAAAAAAAATTATTAAAAAATATTTTTGTTGTCACGATAACTTGAGAACAGAAAGAGATAGCGGCTTAAAGTTTTCAGGTTAGGATGTACACCAGAACGCGACATTTCAGATTGTTTATGAGCATAATCGGCCAAACGGTTTTAGAGTTATAGCCATCTGAAATTTTCTGAAATTTGGTGGTTTTTTTATCCTCATTAACTCGAAAATAACTGAACCGATTAAATTCAAATATGGTAATTAGTTGTAGAGTGCCAACGCGGAAATGTTTGCAAAATTTGGTGAGGATAGCATTTGTAGAAAATTTTTAATAAATCATTGAAAATAAAAAAAAAAATTCTATATATCAGTAACTATTCGTTTGAAATTGCTGAAATTTTGCAAGAGCCTTCATAACCTAACTCTACTGCCAAGTTTCTAGTTTTAATACGATCGGTTAAATATTGTTGGAGATTCGAGCATTCTTGTGTGAGTTCAGTAGATGGGTGACCGTTGCCTCGATAACTTTCGAACGAAAGCAGATATGGACTTGCAGTTTTCAGGGTAGGTTGCGTATCCGAAAGGGACAGTTGAGTTCGTTTTTGGGCATAATCGTTTTAACGGTTTCCGAGTTTTACCCACCTGGATTATTATTTCCTTGATAACTCAAAAAATAAATATTCGATCGAATTGAAGCTTGGTAACTAGTAGTAGAAAATCAACATAAAGACGTGTTTAAAATTTTGTAGGAACCATACCCCTAGAAAATTTGAAAAAAATTACGAAAAAAAAAATTTTAAGAGCCGTACTATTAGAAAATTTAAAAAAATCACGAAACAACAATTGGTTCATGCACTGACGTGAAGTCAGAAGCTTTTGCGCGTATGTTCTATTGTCCATTCTTCTGTATTGGACACCCTTAATCGAATTTACCATGGTAAATTATGTTGTCCATTCTCCTGTATTGGACACTTAATTCGAATTTACCATGGTAAATTCGAATTGAGGGTGTCCAATATAGGAGAATGGACAACATAATTTACCATGGTAAATTCGATTAAGGGTGTCCAATACAGAAGAATGGACAATAGAACATACGCGCAAAAGCTTCTGACTTCACGTCAGTGCTTGAACCTTTTTTTTATTAAATAATTAGGATATAATTTTTAATTTGTGATTTGAGAGTACTGCAATCAGACCATTATTCTTGTAGTAATTATTATTAAAATCCATGGGAAATCCATGAATGCATGGATTTAAAATTTCTAAAGCAGGTTTCCCTATGCTTTTTTGAATTCGAAATCTCTCACCCTTTAACTACACACCCCTCTACTATCCTCCTACCCACCGATTTCTATTTTCGAAGTTTGAGAAAAGCATGCAGTTTTGAAGTTGAGGGTTTATACCCTCAACCCTCAACAATTTTTTTTATTTTAAAAATATTGCTTGTGATATATCGTCTCAAATGTCATTCGATGACCAATTTAGTTATGTGAACGAAAATAAAATTTAACCTTAAAATTCTTGCAATAAAAATGTTTAGATGAAAAGAAAAATTTCTACACAAGTTGAAAACAGCTGCGAATTAATGTATTACATCGCAAATGAAACAATAAACAGATAAGGATGGTGATGTCGCTTCCACACACGTAAAGGTGCTCACGAAACAAAGTTAGGAGGTCAAGAAAAATTTTTTGTTTGTTGAAAGAATATTCTTTCGTCAATCTAGCACATCAACTAAAGATGACAAAATGTATGGTATCGTTTTAGTTTCTAACTGATCCCTCTAAGGCGAATAATATCATATTTCCCGATAATTTTCCATTCGGTATGATTCAATTGAGTGAAAAGCAGCGAATAGAAATCTTGATATTTCTGGGACATGGGGATCGCAAGCGGACCTATGAACAAGTGTGCGAAATTTTTAATGAGCGTTATTAAGACAGAAATCCTGTAAGTAAAACCTATTGTTTGTCGGGGGGTTGAACATTTTGAACAAACAGGAAATGTTAAAAACTCTCCAAAATCTGGTAGATCTTCAACTACGACATGTAAGGCCCTCGATATATTACTTTCCATAGAAGAGAATCCGAAACAATCTACACGAAAACTGGCCGATGAATTCGATGTAAGTAAGCAGTCAATTGATAATCTTCTTGGAAAAAATAGTTTCACCCATACAGGATTCAAAGCACACAAGAATTATCTTATGACGATTTCGACCGACGAGCGCAGTTTTCTGAAGTAATGCAGGAGAGATGCAATGAGTATGATTCCTTTTCAGCGAGAATTCTTCTTTCGGATGAAGCTACGTTTTACTTGAATGGGTCTGTTCATCGACATAATTGTCACTTCCGGTCCACAGCAAATCCTCATTGGGCGCAGAGAGTTCACACCCAACATCTCGAAAAATTAAATCTGTGATTGGGCACAATTGGCCATCATATTATTAGACCTTTTTTTATAAAAGGAAATTCGAGTAGTGACTCTTATTTAGAGTTACTGAGGAATCAAATATTACCTGCAGTCATTGATCTCTTTCTCGGTGTGAATGGTCGACAAGTAGCTGACAATATTTGGTTCCAACAAGATGGAGCGACTCCGCATTATGGAAGTGAAGTGAGGAGGTGTCTTGATGGCACATTTCCTTAGAAATGGATTGGTAGGAGAGGATCAGTTGAATGGCCACCCCGATCTCCGGATTTGAACCCTCTCGACTATTTTCTGTGGGGCCATTTGAAGAGTACTGTTTATCAAAATCGGCCAGAATTGGAAGACCTGCGACTCAAAATTCAGAAAGAAGTCGAAAGAATACCTGTTGCTGCGTTGAATAATTTATTGCACATTGTCAAGCAGTCAACGGTGCTCAATTCGAATATTTACATTGGGTTTCACGAAGCTTCGATTTGCTTAATTGTGGATTTAATTCGATGGTTGTATCAAAAATGAACTGAAAATCGAAATAGAATGGTACTAATTCGGCAATTAAGAGCTGTCAATGCTTCGTGAAACCCACTGTAAATATAATAAAATTAGTTTCCATCCTTGAATTGACTATTTTGTATTGTTTTAATTAAAAAAACGGCACAGCCTATTTTCCTTTAATTCACACCGTTGAGTAGGTAATCGAATTACCTTTCAGTTGATGTATCACAATCCATATATTCCCATATTAAAAAATAAAGTAGAGGGGTGCGGGGCGTAGGGGGTGAGAAATATCAAATTCAAAAGAGCATAGGATAAATAGCTTTTCAAATTAAAAATCGACGGGTGCGAGGATATTCCTTAATAATTCTTCGTACAAGAATTATTGATGAGTTACGTTACTTTTTTGACACGCTGTATATAATAATAATAAATGTCTTTAATCATTTAATGGTTCCTTTCTGGGTTTTCTCTCCCTAACTCTGAAAAATATCTATAAAATAAAAAAATTATTATTTTGTGAATTGCTTCTGCGTTAGAAATAAAAGATATTTGTCAAAATCAATGTATCGAAAAATTTTGCCTAACAAACGATGAGGAAACAATATCAACGATAAAACAACTATCGAAACGTTACGAAATATGTAGTTGTTTTATCGTTGCTGTTGTTTCGCTGTCTAATATATGTCTAACGCAGAAGCAATTAACAAAATAATACTTTTTTTATTTCATAGAATTCGCTATCTCAAGTCATCGGGAGATAGATAAAAAATCTTCTGGTGATACGGTCTTCACAAAATTCCACATACGTCTTTATGTCCGTATTTTAAAACCATTTACCAAGTTTCAATATGATCGCATCTGTATTGATTTGTACTCGGAAAACGTTGGGCCGATTATGTCCATTAACGTCGTATTTGATCGCGCTCCTACCCTGAAAATTTGAAGTTGCTATCTCTTTCCATTCTCAAGTTATCGTGACAATGGCCGGCTGGCCGGACGAAATCAAATTTGACCTCGAACTAATCATCAGTGAGTCGAACCTAATCGTTTGAGACCATTTTCGGTAAACGGCGAATATCGCTAGGGCGAGGGCAAGGACAGACGTATCTTCAAAGGCGATGTTCGTCGAGATCGGAAAGCCGGCAGTATTTAAAAAAAATTCCATAAAATCGCTAAAAGCGATGTCGCTCGAAACCCTAATACTTATTAGTTCCTCTTACTCAACTATATCTAACGGTACAGATCGAAAGACCAAATATACACGGATAAACTTACGTACTCCACTTTTCCCGTATTTTTTCCGTTTATTTTCTACGAGCGTTTCAAAATCGCCTAAATGGGCAAATCCGACCGTTTTTATGCGACTGTAGCCCGAGTCCAGCCGAATTCGAACGATCCTCTAGAACTAGGTTGAAGGTGATGTGCGTCCGAATCTTACGAGAGGGATTGCGTTGGTTATCAATGTGAACAAGTGCGTCAAAGCAGACTGACCTAACGTCAGTGCAGATTTTATCTCTATAAGCATGAATAATTTTATTATTTTGAAACTAACTACCGAGTTTCAATTTTATCACATCTGTATCTTTCAAGTGATTGGGGATACAAATTTTCAAATGGCTATAATTCCGAAACCACTCGGATGATTTTGCCAATTGACGAACTTCACCGGTGCATTTTGAATCCAAATCTACCCTGCAAATTCCAAACTCTTTTCGTTCCAGAGTAATCGTGCTAACAGCAGGGTGGACAGAATTAATCTTCTTCTCGGATTATCCATCAGTGGATCAAAACTGAGGCCATTTCTGCCAAAAATTCGAAAATTGCAGATATTTGCGCAAGCTTATTAGCGCTGTGTTCTGAGAAACAAGCACTATAAAATGGGTTCAAGCCCTGTGGACAGGAGCTTTCTGGCGCTCTAGTTCAAACAGACAAATTATATCTCCGAAAGTATTGGTTTCTCAGAGTTGAGAATTATATCAATGTATTCTTATGATAGAACTGCATCATAAAGGAAATTCAATTCAAATAATAGTTTATTTATCAAGATTAAATGAGCAATCTGAGAATGAGAACTGCACCATGGAAGAAACCAAATTAAAATAGCTGAAATGAATTTGACTCTCTCTTATAGAACAGGATGAAATGTACGAGTATGAACACAGATCATATAATAAAGCTTAGATAGAATAATTATAGCATTCTGTGAAAACATAGAAGTACGATTCATTATTGAAATTTAGAACTTCATCTTAGCAGAAATTGAAATCAAACATCATAGAAGAATTTAAATTCAACAAGAGTGCCAAAAATTATCAATCCAAAACCAATAGACGAATTCTACCCAACAACGAACTCATCCGAGATATTCATTCCTCAATTCTATGATGAACGATAATATATATCTTTCCTCAAATCTACTCCAATACACCAATATTCCAGTTTTGTTTTTAGTGGAGATATTCTGAACTCAATATTATTAACTTACCATTACCATTCCCATCATCATATGGATTGACCATCGGCATGAAAATATCAACCAACAAAAAGTATGATATTATATTAGAATTCTCATATTTATAGTATTGCTGGAATGAATGACAATGAGACAACGACATGTCTCACGAAAATAATTTGACATTATAACAATTCATAGAATACCCACGGAATAATTCTATCATTGTGTGAAAACGTAGAAATACGATTTACATTGAAATTTTGAAAAATCATATCTCCGAAAATATTAGCATGTTAGAGTTAAAAATAACATGAATGGATTCTTATGGTAAAACTGCTTATTGAAAAAAATTTATTTTGGAATTTGTTTTGTAAAAAAAAAATTTTTTTGTTACTCCGAAACCATCTGTCTGATTTTGCCCAGTAACAAACTTAGCTGAGATATTTATCCCCCAAACTTACTCTGAAAATTTCAAGTGTCTAGATCATTCCGTTCGAGAGTTATCGTGCCTACGGCCGGCCGGATCGGCCGGACAGAATGAATTTCGACCATGGATTCTTGATCAGTGAGTCGAACCAAATCGTTTAAGACCATTTTCATCGAAAAATTCGAAAATTACAGACATTTGGGCAAATTGATAAGCACTCAGTTCCGAGGAACTAGAGCGCCAAAAATTCCATAAAATCGCTAAAAGCGATGTCGCTCGAAACCCTAATACTTATTAGTTTCTCTTACTCAACTATATCTAACGGTACAGATCGAAAGACCAAATATAGACGGATAAACGTACGTACGCCACTTTTTCCGTATTTTTTCCGTTTATTTTCTACAAGCGTTTCAAAATCGGCCTAAATGGGCAAATTCGACCGTTTTTATGCGACTGTAGCCCGAGTCTAGCCGAATTCGAACGATCCTCTAGAACTGGGTTGAAGGTGTTGTGCGCAGTGTTACCAACCCTACTGTTTAAACAGTATATTTGCTGTTTTCACATTTATGCCCCTGTTTTCTGTTTCATTCCTGATTTTTACTGTTTTTCAATTAGCGTTCAGCGCTACCTATTACACCATGGAAATATTTTATGATAACCACTATGTACTAAAACACAATGATAATAGCTGGCAGTATCTACCCACACTAAATCCGAAATAACCAATTGCTACTTATTTGAAGCGACAGAAAGGCACATGAAGGGATTTAACAAAAATATGTGTGATTTTAAAATGGAAAATGAGTCTGAAAATACTGAAGATGAGACAATTGAAGATGAAAGTGAAAAATAATTTCACTTTAATTTTTGTTTTTTATTATGTTTTGATCAATGCTATAATATAACAATGTATGTGAGTCCTGGTAACTAATAAAAGTAGGTAGTTGTTTTAATTATAGGAAGAAAGTATGAAATCAGCCTTTTTCTTCTTTACCTACTGTTTTCCTGTTTTTTTATTGGTGAGCTGTTGTTTTTTAGTTTCTTGGGGTTGGCAACACTGGTTGTGCGCCCGAATCTTACGAGAGGGATTGCGTTGGTTATCAATGTGAACAAGTGCGTCAAAGCAGACTGACCTAACGTCAGTGCATATTTTATCTCTATAAGCATGAATAATTTTATTATTTTGAAACTAACTACCGAGTTTCAATTTTATCACATTCGTATCTCTCAAGTGATTGGGGATACAAATTTTCAAATGGCTATAATTCCGAAACCACTCGGACGATTTTGCCAATTGACGAACTTCACCGGTACATTTTGACTCCAAATCTACCCTGCATATTTCAAACTCTTTTCGTTCGAGAGTAATCGTGCAACCAGCAGGGTGGACAGAATTAATCTTCTTCTCGGATTATCCATCAGTGGATCAAAACTGAGGCCATTTCTGCCAAAAATTCGAAAATTGCAGATATTTGCGCAAACTTATTAGCGCTGTGTTCTGAGAAACAAGCACTATAAAAAGAAAGGGCGATTAATTGTAAAACTATTCATAATGAAAGAAGTTTGATGCTGAATATTGAATGGTTTTTTTCTGGGTTTTCTCCCCCAAACTCTGAAAAATATCTATACTATAAAAATTAATTATTTTGTGATTTGCTTCTGCGTAAGAAACACAGGATATTTGTCAGAAGCAATCAATTGAATCATGTTGCAACAAACAACGACGAAACAACATCAACGAAGAAACAACTATATCGTAACGTTTCGGAGTCTATATCAGACTCCTTCGTCAGACGCTCAATGAAAATCGTTAGAATTATTTTGTTGATAGTTATTTAGTTTAATTCAAGAATTTTTTTGGGTGACAATTCTTGAATTTCACAAAATAACTATCAACAAAATAATTCTAACGATTTTCATTGAGCGTCTGACGAAGGAGTCTGATATAGACTCCGAAACGTTACGATATAGTTGTTTCTTCGTTGATGTTGTTTCGTTGTTGATTGTTAGGCAACATTGTTCAATTGATTGCTTCTGACAAATATCCTGTGTTTCTTACGCAGAAGCAAATCACAAAATGATTAATTTTTATTTTATAGATATTTTTCAGAGTTTGGGAGAGAAAACCCAGAAAAAAACCGTTCAATAATGAGTATACCTCCCACAGTATCCTTTAATGATTACTTGATGCTGAATATTTAAAAATGAAATTTGATTTGATATCAGAATCAATTTGATGGGGTGTAAATTCAATCATCTTTCACATTCAGTATCTTATCGAATAATTTTCTCCTCCGGAATTAAGAACACACTTTCAACGATTTCAGGCCAGGGCGGAACTGTCGGACTATCGAAGAACTTGACTTCAAATTGAGTTAATCCTCATGTCCTGAATACTCGAATAATTTGATTAGTTCAGTTCGTAATCCAATAAAGAAGTGTGCCAGCGAAAAGCTTAAATTTTTTAATCAATGAGGGGGGACATGGAAGACTAAAATGTAGCCTTAGAAGGGCGAAGAGTCTCACGAAATCGGTGAAAAATTAATAGCTTATATAATGGCAGTCAGAATCGGATCAAGTGATCCTCTTCTATTCAGTCAAAATTATCAAAACTTGAGGGGAAAAGTCTGTTTTTTGCGCGTATGTTTTGGGGAACATCGCGTTATCATTTTGCCTAAATGTCTGTAACTTTCGAATTTTTTTACGAAAATGGTCTCAAACGATTCGGTTCGACTCCCCAATGAAGAATTCGAGGTCAAATTTGATTCTGTCTGGCCGGCCGTCCGGGGGTCCGGCCGTCCGGCCGTTGCCACGATAACTTGAGAACGGAAATAGCTAGCGACTCGAAATTTTCAGGGTAGGTGGCGCATCTCAACACGACGGATAAGTTCGTTAATGGGCATAATCGGCCAATGGTTTCCGAGTAATAATTTTGTTTTCAACCACTATAGATCCGATCAAATTGAAACTTGGTGAATAGTTGTAGAAAATAAACCTAAGCACGTTTGTGAAATTTTGTGAGAATCGTATCGCTAGAAATTATTAAAAAATTGTTAAAAAATATTTTTGTTGTCACGATAAACTGAGAACGGAAAGAGATAGCGGCTTGAAGATATCAGGTTAGGTTGTGCATCTGAATGCGACATTTGAGTTTGTTTATATGCATAATCGGCAAAACGGTTTCAGAGTTATAGCCATCTGAAATTTGGTTGTTTTTTGTTCCTCATTAACTCGAAAAATACTAAACCAATTTAATTCGAACCTGGTTATTAGTTGTAGAATGCTAACGCGAAAATTACCGCAGATATTTGTGAGGATAGTATTTGTAGAAAATTTTTAAAAAATCATTGAAAATTGAAAAAAAAATTCTATATATCAGTAACTATTCGTCTGAAATTGCTGAAATTTTGCAAGAGCCTTTAGAGCCGAACTCTACTGCCAAGTTTCAAGTTTTAACACGATCGGTTAAATATTTTTGGAGATTCGAGCAGCCTTGTGTGAGTTCAGTAGATGGGTTACCGTTGCCTTGATAACTTTCGAACGAAAGGAGATAGGGACTTGTAATTTTCAGGGTAGGTTGAGTATCCGAAAGGGAGAGTTGAGTTCGTTTTTGGGCATAATTGGTCTAACGGTTTACGAGTTATACACACCTGGAATATTATTTCCTTGATAACTCAAAAAATAAATATTCGATCGAATTTAAGCTTGGTAACTAGTAGTAGAAAATCAACATAAAGAAGTGATTAAAATTCTGTAAGAACCGTACCGCTAGAAAATTTGAAAAAAATTACGAAAAAAAAAATTTTGTAAGAACCGTACCCCTGAAAAATTTCAAAAAAATCACGAAAAAAAAATTGGTTCAAGCACTGACGTGAAGTCAGGAGCTTTTGCGCGTATGTTCTATTGTCCATTCTCCTGTATTGGACACCCTTAATCGAATTTACCATGGTAAATTCAAATTAATGATTTTCAGGAAACACCCTGTATTTCAGAAACTGTTAGGCATAAGAGATGTTTGAGTGTCCATTTCTGACTCCTTATATGGTTCTCTATTACCCTCTGCCCTCAGGTTCATTGGTCAGAAATCACCCTGTAGAAGTATGTATGAATTTGGATTTTGAAAAAACTACTAAAAACACGTTCTGGACTCTTTGATCTTTTGAGATTGGGAAATCCGAAAGAAGTGCATCATATTGCTTTTTGACTTTGACCTACATCAAAACTTACTTCTACTGCCAGTTAAATTACGCTATATGAAATTACAGTTATATGATGGCAATCAATACTATTAACTGCGTGTTAGTTTTTTATTCCATGGTGAACCAAGCGAAGCCATAAAACAAGTGAATTAAAATGAAACCCTTATTTGATTTCTCGTAACTTTGGAACGTTCTCCATTTTTGAATTGACTTGAATTCCATACGATGTGGTAGATGAGCGTGAGGATACTGTAATTTTTCTTTCGCTTAACTATGCAATTACAGGGAGATTCAGAATAATTCATTATTTTATCGTTAATCAAAATCTATGTATATTGATATTCCAAACGCATTGTATATTCAGTTGAGAATCGACGAAAGGATTCATTTTCTGATTTTGGAAAAAATACGGAAATTACTCCACATTTTTTGTCGTTTAATGATTTATTACTTTGTACCATTTCGCTGATATCCCAGTAAATTTCAAATTTTTATTCGATCATTCTAGAAAATAATTTTTCCAAACACTTAAGCGTCCACCATTATATCAGAGAAATATGCATACCATTGAGCCTTATTTCTGGTGGAACTATTTATTAACGACTACAAAAAATTGTCTGCTCGACCAGTTTTGGAGGATCCATTTAGCCTTTTCCAAGAGCTGAGTAACAAGACAACTTCAAAGGGAAAAGAATTCAAATAGTAAATTGTTAAAAAAGTTAGAAAATAAAGAAATCAACAACATTGGGCAGAGCAATCGATGAGGAAACATTCAATATATGAAAGGTCAATATTTAAAATATAATATAAGCAATAAGAAACGAGATGTCGAATTTAAAAAACAAGACACGAAAATAAGCAGTGCGCAGGCGAACATATTAAATAAAAAAAATCATGAAACATGACGAAATGATCAAGGTAAAAAATGACCCTCCGTACAGTGAAACAAATATGTCACGCCAAAATACAGTAAAGAAATGATTAATAACTCATTAGGTCAACTAAGTTGATGACGTATCTTCTGATGCTGGTGTTTTCATCAATATGTCGAACAAACGTGGAAAATTCTGTGTTACAAGGCGTTGAGTATCTGCAATGGCTCGTTAATATGACAAAATATCTCTATTTTCTCTTATACAGGCTCAAACTGAAGGTGGATCTTCTAAGAAAATACATCCGAATGTAAAATCAAGCGTCCAAAAAAAAACTGGTTCAGTATTTGGCCGAAAACGATTAAATTCTGTCCAGGCTCATCAAAATCAAAAAGTGTCGACAACTTCGTTTGTCGAGTGTAAAAAAAGGATCAGTACATCTCGACCGTTGTAATATTTTGATATTTCTTCAATATCTTCACAAATATATATCCGATCGAGTTCAAATCTAGCTCAAAATAAGGTTTTGAAGCCTCTAACCGAATTTCAACGATATCTGACTGATACGTTTCTGAGATACAGAATTATTTTAAAATAATATTTTTATTTTGCCGTAATGCGATCCTCTCCAAATTTTGCTTAAGTCTTCGTGTCGACATATCTCAACTATCTACCATGCTTTAATTGGATCAGATCAGTATTTTTCGAGTTATCCGGAAAACAAAATTTCAGATGGCCATAACTTTGAAATCACTTGGTGGATTTTGCCTATTAACGAACATAGTCGGTGTATATGGTCTCCAAACCTACTCTGAAAATTTTAAGTATCTAACTTATTACGTTCGGGCGTAATCGTGCCGGATAGAATCAATTTTGACCACGGATTCTTGATCAGTGAGTCGGTTGAGGACATTCTCGACCAAAAATTCTATAATAACAGACGAATTTATAGGCACTCTGGTCACCTGAACAGCACACCAAAAATTGTCTTATTTGATGTGAAGAATCTATGGTTAAAATTGATGTACTACTAAAAGACTCACTCTGTATAGGAAAATTCTTTTAAAACTCATGAATCCTTAAAAATAAAGAATGACTCTTATACATTTTAATCGTCCCACAGAGAGCTGTATTATCATCGGGTAACCGTCGTAAAAAACTCAATCCGTCACCAAGCTATAATTCTTTACTCACGTCTATGTCTTATATATTACAATCTTTTATCTTTAATTGAATCGTGATATCATTTTCGTTAAAATTCCTCATACATTTTTATTCCAGCCTCACCCATAATAATTACGAATTGCTTGCGCAATACCTAGAAGTACTTAGGAGCAAGTTGGTTCAGCGTCTATTATTTATGCAACAATTTAGGTGACTGCCAAGTGCAGCAACAGGCTCAGATTAACCTTTCAATGACAAAATCAAGGCGGACACTCATTTGCATTTTCCGAATCGATCGAAAGAGTTAGATACATTCACAAATATGCGTTATTCATTTTCACGGCGAAGATTATTTATTTCAATAATTCTAGGTGAGACCTGAATATACAGGGTGTCTGATGAGACACCGTTCAAGAGAAGAAATGGAGGATTGTGTCCTCACACAATCACAAATAATTTTAGGCTTCCCTAAAATTATTTGGGTCCTTCTGTTCCCGAGATACAGGACGTTCGTGGAGAATGGAAAATTTGAAAAGGGCTGTAACTTCGGAACTATTCAACCGATTTTGATTATTTTTCGTAGGTACTATTAGTTTTCTAATGGATCTCAAATCGTAATCAGAAATCTTGATTTTTACAAATGTGGAAAATCAACACTCTCTATATTAATAAATTTCACATTCCTGGTATAATGAAAAATGGTGATACCGTTGTTAATAAATCAAGTCCAGAGCGTTCCTGGCAATAGCCTTGTTGCTTTCATAAATGGCTTCGTATAATTAATATACTTATGCATATATTTCACAAGTCAAATAGACCCCAGGGGGTTCATCGATTTGCCGAGAAAGCGAGAGCAGACGCGTTTCTGGCTTCTTGGCCTTCATCAGTACTCTGTAGCTTCTCAACAAATTCAACTAAACTGACCCGGGTTAAGCCTCTCAGAGCCGGCTTGGTCGATCATACCTAATCGCCCACGCCACCTAGGAGACAAAACACGGAAATCATCCTTTCCCCACCAGTGAATATTTGAAGCGGGAAATCATATGCCACCATTCACTCGATATTAATCGAGAAACGAGTCCCGCAGAGCTCAGACAGTATCTTTCCAATGGCCATAACGCTGTTTAGCGTTTTCAAAACGCTTCAAATATTCACTGGTGGGGAAAGGCTGATTTCCGTGTTTTGTCTCATAGGTGGCGTGGGCGATTAGGTATGATCGACCAAGCCGGCTCTGAGAGGATGAACCCCGGTCAGTTTAGTTGAATTTGTTGAGAAGCTACAGAGTACTGATGAAGGCCAAGAAGCCAGAAACGCGTCTGCTCTAGCTTTCTCGGCAAATCGATGAAACCCCCTGGGGTCTATTTGAGTTGTGAAATATATGCATAAGTATATTAATTATACGAAGCCATTTATGAAGGATCCTATTGGCAGGAACGCTCTGGATTTGTTGATTTATTCACATTCCTGTGTTTTCTCTCCCAAACTCTGACAAAAAACTATAAAGTATAGGGCTTCACCCGTGAGCGAGATTTTTCTGGTCTCTTCTCGGAAACATACACATGTACACATAGGTACAGCGCAACCTGAGTTTCTCGTTTTTGTTCTCGTTAAACTTTTTTAAGAAGATTTTACAAAATGTCAAATCTGGCGACCATCTGTGAAATATATTATTGTAAATTAAAAAAAATACTCAAATACCGAGTATCATTTTTTCACATTTTTATTTCAACTTGTTAACTGTATAGTAACTTATAGTAATCTATCTCTTATCATAAATAATTATCCATATGCAGATTATTATATTTTAGGTTTTAATGTTTTTTTTGAGCTTATGTCCTGGGGAACATCGCGTTATCATTTTGTCCAAATGTCTGTAATTTTCGAATTTTTCGCCGAAAATGGTCTCAAACGATTGAGATCAGATCAGATCAGATCAGATATGATCAAAAATTCGAGGTCAAATTTGATTCTGTCCGGCTGGCCGTTGCCACGATAACTTGAGAACGGAAAAAGAGAGTGACTTGAAATTTTCAGGGTAGGTTCCAATAGGACGGACAAGTTCGTTAATGGGCATAATCAGCCCAACGGTTTCCGAGTAATAATTTTGTCTAAAACCAATACTAATCCGATCAAATTGAAACTTGCTTAGTAGTCGCAGAATATAAACCTAAGGATGTTTGAGAAATTTTGTGAATATCGTATTGCTAGAAAATTTTAAAAAAAATCATTAAAAAATATTATTTATGTGACGATAACCTGAGAACGGAAAGAGATAGTGACTTCAAATTTTCAAGTTAGTTTGTGCATCCAAATGCGACATTTGAGTTTGTTTATAGGCATAATCGGCGAAACGGTTTTGGAGTTATACCCATCTGAAATTTGGTTGTTATTGCCTCAATAACTATACAGGGGAGTCTCTGACCACTGCATTAATTTTAACCAAATATTCCTCTCATCGAATAAAACAGTTTTTTCATTCACCATTTTCCCAGATTCGGCTCAGGTAAAAAGTTACAGGCGTTTAAAGATTTCACAATGTGCTAATACACTCCTGCATATAAATTATCTATGACATTGTTGGCGGACGAGAAAAAGGCATGGTAACGTGGTTTACAGCTTGATTTGGGATTCCAACGCTCAGGGACGTCCATAATTAGAAAACCAGTAGAAGTAGAAAATAACTAATATTTGGAAAATATGTCTAATAGTTATAGGAAACTTTACACCAATATTAATTTTATTCGAAAAAAGGATGTCAAAGCTACAAAATAAAAACTGATTTTTTTTCGAAATTTCAACAGCCTGTATCTTTTTACCTGAGCCGAATCTGGAAAAATGGTGAATGAAAAAACTGTTTTATTTGATGAGAGGAATCTTTGGTTAAAATTAATGCAGTGGTCAAAGACTCACCCTGTATATAAAAAATAAAAATACTAAAAATAAAATACAAAGCCGATCCAATTCAAACATCTGTTGTAGAATGCCAATTCGAAAATTTTTGCGAAATTTTGTGAGGATCGTATCACTAGAAATTTTTTTAAAAATCATTGAAAATCATTGATCGCTGAAATTTTGCGACAGCCTTCAGAACCTAACTCTACTGCCAAGTTTCAAAATTGAACACGATCGGGTCTATATTATTGGAGATCCGAGCAGCCTTGTGTGAGTTCAGTAGCTGTATGGGTGATCATTGCCTCGATAACTTTCGAACGAAAGGAGATAGGGACTTGCAATGTTAAGGGTAAGTTGCGCATCCATGAGAGAGTTAAGTTCGTCTTTGAGCATAATCGGTCCAACGGTTTCAGAGTTATACCCACCTGTAATATTATTTCCTCGATAACTCAAAAAACATAGACTCGATCGAATTGACGCTTGGTAGCTAGTTGTAGAATCTCGTCATAATGACGTGTGTAAAATGTTGTGAGAACCGTACTCCTAGAAAATTTTGAAAAAAATTACGAAAAAAATGTTTATACTCTCGTCTCTTGTGAAGCCCTAATGAAGTACAAAATTTATTATTTTGAAAATTGCTTCTGCGTTTGAAACACAAGATATCTGTCAGGAGCAAATATATATAGAACAATGTTGCAAACAGTAACGAAACAACATCAACGATAAAGTAACTATTTTCTAACGTTTCAGAGACTAGATCAGAATACTTCATCAGATACTAAGCGAAAATCTTCAAAATTATTTTTTGTTGACAGTTATTCTGACTACCGCGCTTTAATTCGATCAGATCAGTATTTTTCGAGTTATTGGGCAAACAAAATTTCAGATTGCTATAACTCTGAAACCACTCGGTGGATTTTTCCCATTAACGAATAGTGTGCCGAAAAGATGCTGCGAAAAATATTTTCAACGATGAAATTTAATTATTCCTATAGGTCACAGGAAAGAAGACATTCAGTCCACTTCATTACAATCCATCAAAACTACAAAGTCTGTCAAATTACGTTCAATGTAGCGAAGATTCACAATCATATCCATCGACATCAAAATATCACCAACGATAATAATAATTGTGATTACCTACTGCAACAAAATACCGTTCATTTCCACTCAAATGAATGTCGTTTGCGAATTCATTCAATTAACAGGTTAAATTTCAATTAATTATTGAATAACATTATCCACGGGATGACGTTTCGAATGTATCTGTAACTTTTAATGTAAAAATATCGTGACATTGCTTTTGCAGAACCGGACTGTACCGAAACAATTGTATAACGTATGTTATGCGCTCTGAGAACGGTCGACAATGTCGGACTCGTTCAAGGTTTTCGCTATGACAAAAATATCCCAGATTACTGAAAAATTAATCATTTAGTTAGAGGTGAACCAGCTAATCCTTTGCGTTCTGTTATTGCAATTGACATTATAGGCATTCAGGAATTTGAAGTTGAAGAGATATTCATCGATATAAACATTGATAAATATCTCGCTTATCACTTCTGCTATGTCTTCTGTCCAAGTAACATGCATTAGTTATGTACGAATGATTCGTAATACAATGCGAGTCTCTAACTTGGAATTCAGTGAATCAATGAAAGATAATAAATCTTCTATCTTCTATGAATTCACAGAATGCTGTAATCGAAAATTAACGTTAGTATTTTTATCTATGAATTTCATGATCTGTGTTCATACATGTCATCTTATCTACCGATAAGATACATTCCATATTATTTCTGGTTCTATTCAAAATTCGTTACTCACGATGTATGATTGAATTCAAAATGACCAATGAAATAACCTCAGCTACCGTAGAATTATGAGGATTATAGGATATTATAATTTTTGGGTGAGTGAGGTTTCTTGCTTTCATTTGACCAATCATGAAAAATATAGAACACTGAGTGTAACTTTCGGTGATTCTTTCTTGAGACATACCTTTTATAGTAAATATCTAGGAGTGAAACTAGATTCCGCTTTGAATTTCAGAGCCCATTTGGATGACTTGCGTCTGAAGTTGAAAACAAGAAATAATATTCTACAGAAATTAGCTGGTACTTCATGGGGTGCTGATGCAGCTACTCTTAAACCGGCAGCCTTAGCCTTGGTTTTTTCTGCCGCTGAATATTGTTGCCCCGTCTGGTTTAATAGTGCTCATACTCAAAAAATTAATGTACAGCTGAATTCTTCTATGAGGATCATCACTGGAACTATTAGATCTACTCCTATTCATTGGTTGCCAGTTCTTTCAAACATTGTCCTGCCCCACATTCGCAGGGGCTGCTGTTAGAATAGTCAACAATTTCCTTTCGGACCAACTTTTTTCAGCAGTCTCCGAAAATTATAAATGAGGTGTCATTCGATTCGGAATGGCATCTAGATGATTTTTGAAGAAAATGAAGTTCCGCTTGCAAAAATTGTAAAAGTTATTAACAATTAACTAAAAAAAGGGGGTTTAGTTTTTTTGCAAATATCTCAATAAGTAATAAAGATTTTTCAAAAAACCTGAGAACGGAAAGAGATAGTGGCTAGAAATTTTCAGATTAGGTTGTGCATCTGAATGCAACATTTGAATTTGTCTATAGGTATAATCGGCCAAACGGTTTTGGAGTTTTACCCATCTGAAATTTGGTTGTTATTTCCTCAATAACTCCAAAAATACAAAACCGATATAATTCAAACATGGTTATTAGTTGTAGAATGCCAACGCAAAAATTCTTGCGGAATTTCGTGAGGATGGTATAACTAGAAAATTTCAAAAAAATTATTGAAAATAATTGAACAAAATTCTATATATCATAAGCTATTCGTCCGGCATGGTTAAAATTTTGGAAGAGCCTTCAGAACCTAACTCTACCGAAGAGTTCCAAGTTTGAACACGATCGGATCCACGAGCAGCCTTTTGTGAATTCGGTAGCTGGATGCGAATCTTCGTATTTTTGCGAGAACCTTCAAAACCATGAATGTCATGATGACATATTTTTGCGCGTATGTTCTCGGGAAAATCGTGTTATTTCATCAAAAATCTATGGGAGATGATAGCCCTACATTAGGATCCTGTAGCGGTCAGACCTGGTTTTGAAAGAGATCCTCCCTAGGAGGAGGCAACTAAATATTGAACGGATTTCTATGAACAAGAGTGAATATCTTCCAGAAATAGAGAAGGCGAACCCGATTCTTCTTCAAGAGATCCATGCGCCTGCAGAGGAGTATATTTGTGAGAGGGGACTTTTGAAAGGTTATGTGTTATTTTTAATATGATATCGCTGAAATTTTGCTGAAGGCTTCGAAACTTAACTTTAAATTAACCACACTTTCTGATCTTGTGAGGTGAGGGGCTCATTTGTATATATTAAATCTCGTGATGGGTAGAAAAGAATTTTAGGCCAGTTTTTCTATCACTAATGAGAATATATCTTTATGTTTCACCTCAACACCTTTAGATCTATCAATGGGCATTTATTGGTTAAGAATAAGTAATTGAATATTACTGGAATTCAATTGAATTTCATTCAATATGTTAGTAACTAAACTTATACATTTTCTTTACTTTGATTATTTAAATATGACATTAATTCCAGTAATATTTTTCTAGAATAATTAGGCATTCTTCTCCCAAAGAAGAATTTAAGGTAGACAATGTGTTGATTTTTTCATCATTGCTTTCTATCCTGACTTCACGAAAAAAATTTTTTTCAAGCACTGCCGTGAAGTCAGGAGCTTTTGCACGTATGTTCTTAATCGAATTCACCATGGTAAATTCGATTAAGAGTGTCCAATACAGGAGAACAGACAATAGGATTGACCATGGTAAATTCTATTAAGAGTGTCCAATACAGGAGAATGGACAATAGGACATACGCGCAAAAGCTCCTGACTTCACGTCAGTGCTTGAACCAATTTTTTATTTCCAGTCTCTTTGAAGATTTATCGAAAAATTTTAATTGTTTTGTGTTTTCTTTGTGTGTTGATAAAGATTTCTGTAATGTTTTTAATCTGCGATTTGGTCAATTTTGGCTCATACATTGTACTGTTCAATTGAAGAACCCTGAGGATGGTCTAAATATAGATTGAAACGGCATTTCATTGATATAATCATCGCAAATCCTACAAAAGAGGAGTAGGTAAGGAGTATTGCCTGAAGTCATCCAAATTTCTTTCGACGTGCAAATCACGGAGATTCCACAATTTCTCTTTAATCGGCTTTCTTCTCAACAATAATTCACGCACCTCTTCTAGATGGGCGTGATACGAACACAGCCTGCAGTAATTAACAATCAACCTCACCGACAATTTTCGATAATGACGGAGCTTATCGAGTTCGAGCCAACACGCTGGAATAACGGTAAGGACAGTTATTTTGCTGGGAATTAGAAAATATGAAATGTTCTGAATTCGTTCGAAATGGGTCACGTTAAATAAATTCTATGCGGGCAGAAGATCCGAGAACTCTTTCGACTTCAAGTCAGCCGAGCCAACTGCGATACGAACGAGTTGATCGGAATAAACATGGGGCAAAGCCAACCTTGATCCAAATAGTCGGTGCACTTCGCATTTATTTACGATAAAGCTAATTTTCAGACGAATTAATTCATATCAAACGGCCGGAGGTTGCGAAATGGTTTGTGTCAAATGCATTGCTTGTCCTCGCTCTTCAAAGGAGACGAATTTTCCTGAGTGATTAGGGGACCGTCAGAAATGATGAACAAACATTGAGGAGGTTTGTATATGGTGTCTGAAGCGAACGATCTTGTTTTGGAGGACTTTAGGTTTATTATCCTCGCTTTGGAATTTTGTAGCGGAAAATCTGAATTAAATGGTTCACATTTGGGTTCTCTGTCCCAAACTCTGAAAAATATATATAAAATATAAAAAAAATGGGAAAGCCCTGTGGACAAGTGCTTTGGCGCTCTTTGACGAATCATATCTCCGAAAGTATTGGTTTCTCAGTCTTGGGAATGATACCAATGGATTATTATTATAGAACTACATCATGAAATAAATTAAAATCCCTTTGCATCTTATCTTTGTATGACGGTCCAATTTTGGCTCAAAGTGTTTCAAAACTATCAGGCATTCTGAAAAATTAAGTGAATGAAATAGCCAGTTTTATTTATGAAACAAATCTAATGTAATCAGTCCAGAGAGAACTCAAACCAGAATACTTATGTGGGAAATCTTAAATAGTGTTACTGAGGAATAACTACCTGTACATTAGTTAGAAATCCCGTTCTAAATCTTCCATAATTAGGGAATGACTCGTAAATTATACTAGACTTCCTTGCATCAATCATTTTCGACTCGCTAACCAAAAAACTGCCTATGAACTCAGCAATCCAAATTTCAAATTGTTTACATGCTTACATCAACCAAACTCGCCAGAAATATACTTTCAGTTTCGTTTGACATAAATGACGTTTATCTTCCAAACTGGACCAAACGACAACTACCGCAAACAGATAGTACACAGACATATAGAATTCGCGTTCTGTGAAAACATACGATGTAGTATTGAAATTTCGAAAAATCATATCTTCGAAAGTATTACCTTGTTAGAATTGAGAATAATACGAGGAATAATATCAATGGATTCTTATCATGAAACTGCATCTAAAAAAAAATTAACTAAAAATTTATACTGTAAAAGATTTTTTTTTGTTACTGCGAAACCATCCGGCCGATTTTGCCCAATAACGAACTTAACAGAGCTATTTTAGGTCCGAAACCTAAAGTTGTGGTGGTCCACCACGGACGCGGAGCTCGTTTTGAGGGAGTAAATGAAGATATTTTGAGAATATTTTTTGTGATATGTATAGGGTGTTCAAAAGGAAAATTTGAAATTATTTTTATATATACAGGGTGTTCGAAAACAAAGATATAGACCAAAGTTACATTTTTTAAATATAATACCCCGTATATGACCTCAAAAATGGAATAGCAAGCTGAAATTATAAATTTCTTCAAATCACTTCATACCTTAGAAGCACCATTTACAAGAAAATGGCAAAAAATGGAAAATATGGAGTTTTTTTAAACAGCAATTTATGAAGAAACCAGTTACGCCAGCAATACAGATAGTATTTTTTCGAGTAGACATATTGGCTACTCCTATACAGAAAAAAAAATTAACTCTGAAATATACAGAGTGATCATAATTGATTTTCAAACATCAATTACAAATCATGGTCAAAAACTGTCTTATTTCAAATGGCACAACCGGTATTTCTATATCTAGTTGAACGTAAAAATTAACTATCTTTATAAAGTTTTTCTACACCTAAACCTGCTAGTTTCTCAGCAATTTTCGACCATTATTTGTTGTTAATATTTGAAAATTAATTATATATACAGGGTGAGTCTTTGACCACTGCATTAATTTTGACCAAAGATCCCTCTCATCAAATGAAACACTTTTTTCATATAACATTTTTCCAAATTCAGCTCAGTTAAAAAGATACAGGCTGTTGAAATTATGAAAAAAAATCAGTTTTTATTTTGTTGCTTTGACATCCTTTTTTCGAATAAAATGAATGTTGGCGTGATGTTTCCTATAACTATGATACATATTTTCCAAATATTAGTTATTTTCTACTTCTACTGGTTTTCTAGTTATGGACTCGTGGATTCATAAAACTAAACGAAATTAGCATAAAGAAAGCATATGAAGTTTTTCTTGAGTCATTTCAAGAATATTCCATCGTTTTAGAACATTATATTATTCTTGATCATTTCTCCTGAAACGCGCCGTTTTCGAGATATTCTTCATTGAATGTTTTAAAATGGAAAACTCCAGAAATTTCACTACTTTTATGGATCCGTCCCTGAGCGTTGGAATCCCGAATCAAGCTGTAAACCACGTTACCATGCCTTATTCTCGTCCGCCAACAATGTCATAGATAATTTATATGCGGGAGTGTATTAGCACATTGTGAAATCTTTAAACGCTTGTAACTTTTTACCTGAGCCGAATCTGAAAAAATGGTAAATGAAAAAAGTGTTTCATTTGATGAGAGGAATCTTTGGTTGAAATTAATGCAGTGGTCAAAGACTCACCCTGTATATCACTCTGTATATTCCAGAGTATTTTATTTTGTATAGGAGTAGCCATATGTTAACTCGACAAAATACTGTCTGTATTGCTGGCGTAACTGGTTTCTTCATTAATTATTATTTGAAAGAACTCCAGATTTTCAATTTTTCGCAATTTTCTCGTAAATGGTGCTTCTGAGGTATGAAGTGATCTGAAGAAACTCATCATAATTTGAACTTGCCATTCCATTTTTGAGGTCAAATACAGGGTATTACATTTAAAAAATTTAACTTTGTGTCTATATCTTTGATTTCAAACACCCTGTATACATGAAAAGAATTTCAAATTGTGCTTTTGAACACCCTACACATATCACAAAAAAATATTCCCAAAATATCTTCATTTACTCCCTCAAAACGAGCTACGCGTCTGTGTTGGCCACCCGGTATATATGTAGTATGCTATATTGTAAAATGTATAAGGAATAAGGATGTTTAAGAATAATTGCGACAAACTTGAAGGGGTGATTCTGTGATGAAAATTGAGATGGGTATTTGGTACAATTTTTTTTTAAAAAACACCCCACCGAAAATTAACAAAAAAAGTGGTTTCTCTTTTTCATTTCCCTGTATTTTAAAAACCTTCAAGAAAGGTAATAGAATGGGTGATGTAGAAAATAAAGTAAAACTTTTAAAATGTACGAACTATAAACAAATAAATTAGGTTATGGAAATTCCACCTCCGTGCTTTTTGAAAATGCATTGCATTTTTTCTGGTAAATGCAAAGTTTTCGAAAAAACTAGTAGAGATAAAAAAGTTATTATATAAATGAATTGGGCTCTTCAGCCATGTTCTTCCAAAAGGAAATTTTTCGTCCTAAAAAAAGTTGTAGGAAAAAATATCTTAGGGTTTGAAAATTTTAACCCCTTCTAAGCATGCTTCAGGGTTGAACAAATTCCAAAATGAGTAGTTTTATCAACAAATAATATTTACCAAGTTTCGTCTCTTTAGCTTAATACAGGTAAAATGAAAGAAATAAACAATTGTTTTTGTTATTAATCGGAGGTGTGTAACATTCCTGGGGGGAGGTTTTTGAAAAAAATGTATACCAAATACCCACCTTAATTTTCATCACAGAATCTCCCCTTAAAGTTTGTCGCACTTATTCAGAAACATCTTGTATTTTTGTACATATTTTCGTGTCAATGACCATGACGGTCGAGACACGTAAACTTAAATAAAAAAATTGGATAATTGTGGTCAGTATTCTTTGTAGAATTTTATATCTTGGAAATTAAAGCCGCTAACCAAAAACGAAAGCCATTTTTGAATTCAGTACACCAAATACATCCGTCCCAAATATCCTGGCACCAAAATCACTGTTAACCGGTGTAATTATTCCATACATTCAAAACACTCTTTCCGAGAAAACGCTCACAGGTCAAACGAAACTGTTCAATCATACACAAGCAGAAATGCATATTTGTTGAAGTCCAATCTATAATAGACCAGGGTCGATAATTTTTGAAACTGAATAAAATTATAGTAGAAGGAAACCCATTGTAAAAGGAAGAGAATATAACAAAAATTATAGGAAAAATAATTTACGGGCGATCTGAGGTCGGGAAGGGGAAGAGGGCGAGTTTTTAAGGGTAAAAACGGTTTATCTCGATTTCCGGCAAAACTACACGTCCTATGGGGAAAAGTTGAATGGCAAAGTTGTAGGTAATAAAAAGATCTACAACTTTTGTATACACACTTTTTTCACATAACCTCAAAATTTATGTGAAAAATTCAAATAACCACGTTTTTGGTTTTTAATTTTTATCTTTTACAAAAAAAATATTTTTTCACCAAATTTAGTAAAAACTTACCTTTTCATGTCCCAAATACACTGTAATTTTTTGGATTTGAAATATTTTTGTTTTCACCTTAATTTGACTTAATATCGAAAAAGCATCCTAATTTTCAGTTAAAAATTCTCACGTCAAAATATCTGCTTTTTAAAAAAGTAGGTGGTCTTTCTATTCGTTAAAATCTCTCTTTCTGATGGTCTAAAAACAATATACATTACTATGGTAAATTCTCCCAGAAAATGCTACGAAGTAACAGGCAGTAAGGCGCAGACCCTCATAGCCCCTTCCTCACTTCTCTATGAAATAACTTTTGATGGGCTAAAATTATCCGTAGGTCACTCAGGTATACAAGTTATCTCAAAAGACCAACAAATAGGCATCTACACATATAATTTAGAGAAGATTGTACAACTTTTTCAAAATATTGTGGATATCTTATTAAATATTAACTTTATTAACTTAGCATTTTCCGAGAAAATTTACCATAGTAATGTATATTTTTTTACACCATCAGAAGGTAGAGACTCCAATGAACAAAAAACCCACGTACTTTTATAAAAAAGCAGATATTTTGACGTGAGAATTTTTGATTGAAAATTTGGGTGCTTTTTCGATATTAAGTCAAATTAAGGTGAAAACAGAAATATTTCAAATCCAAAAAATTACAGTGTATTTGGGACTCGAAAAAGTAAGTTTTTACTAAATTTGGTGAAAAAATATTTTTTTTTGTAAAAGATAAAAATAAAAACCTAAAACGTGGTTATTTGAATTTTTCACATAAATTTTGAGGTTATGTGAAAAAAGTTTGAAATTAAGAGTTGTAGATCTTTTTATTACCTACAACTTTGCCATTCAATTTTTTCCCATAGGACTTGTAGTTTTGCCGAAAATCGAGATAAACCGTTTTTTACTCTTAAAAACTCGCCCTCTTCCCCTTTTCGACCTCAGATCGCCCGTAAATTATTTTTCCTATAATTTTTGTTATATTCTCTTCCTTTTCCAATGGGTTTCAATCTACTATAATTTTTGTTCACTTTTTATCATTTTTAAAGGCTTCTACCCTGGTCTATAAACCGAATATCCTATTACAATATCATCGCAACGTGACTCAGAAAATGGGGGTTTTCAAACCAACAATTCGTATTTGCGTCGAATTGACGAAAAGTGGACAAATTACAGTTCGTGTTCTCTTCAATTTGTGGTGGTCAAAATTGAGTCCAATTCGAGCATGAAAAACCGTAATCCAGGGAGGAATTGGAGGGCGGCTGTATGCCAATCCAATATCGAAAACAATTTACTTATAATGCATCCTCTCAAAATACACGAAACGATGGTAATACCTGACTATCGAACATCCACTTTATAGGATTGTCCAAATGCTATATTGTCTATGCTAATATTAGCTTGATTGATTCACATCATTTGGATATTATCGTCGACGTGAAACACCCTGTATGTTTAATGGCATTTTTAATTAACGGAGGAGGAGCACTGGTAAGTTTTCTGATAAGAAGCGAGAAAATTAGGAATTTTTTGCGAAAATCTACAAGTTTTTAACATTGGAATGAAGCTTTAGTTGAGAAAATTTCAAGGATTTTTTCCGATTTCACACGAATTTACTGAGAATATTATGTAAGTGACACAATAAAGTAATGTAGAATTCAATGGGTGATATCATTATCAATGAAAAAACTGGGTATTACATTTAAAAAACGAAAGTTGGTATCATTTCCGGTGAAACCAGGACTCGGAAGAATCTGAAATTTTTTCCAAGAGTTCACCTCTCCTAACAAAACTTAACTATAAAATTTCAAGTGTTTATTTCGATTTTTTCTTTGAAATATTTTAACGAACGGTCTTTGTGAATAGCCCCTTATATTTGTACATATGTTCATGTCAATGACCATGGCAGTCGATACACGTAAACTTAAATAAAAACAATTGGATAATTGTGGTCAGTAATAGATTCATAATGTTATATCTTGGATATTAAAGCCGCTAACCAAAAACGAAAGCAATTGTAGAATTCAGTACACCAAATACATTTATAATCAGTCCCAAATATCCTGGCACCAAAATCACTGTTGACCTATGCAATTATTCCATACATTCAAAACACTCTTTCCGAGAAAACGCTCACAGGTCAAACGAAACTGTTCAATCATACACAAGCAGAAATGCATATTTGTTGAAGTCCAATCTATAAACCGAATATCCTATTACAATATCATCGCAACGTGACACAGAAAATGGGGGTTTTCAAACCAACAATTCGTATTTGCGTCGAATTGACGAAAAGTGGACAAATTACAGTATCGTGTTCCCTTCAATTTGTGGTGGTCAAAATTGAGTCCAATTCGAGTATGAAAAACCGTAATCCAGGGAGGAATTGGAGGGCGGCTGTATGCCAATCCAATATCGAAAACAATTTAGTTATAATGCATCTGAAAATACACGAAACGATGGTAATACCTGACTTTCGAACATCCACTTTATTGGATTGTCCAAATGCTATATTGTCTATGCTAATATTAGCTTGATTGATTCACATTATTTGGATATTATGGTCGTCGTGATGGACGTACATTAAATCAAAACATGCGTCGCTCGATATCGAAGAGGTGTATCATAATTTGGGTGGAACCATTACCATTATGTGTCGGAGTTGATGTTTGTTCGAGCTGGATGAATGATTTATGTCGTTCGTTTATGGTCACACGTTCACGTAAGGAAATGGGATCATATTCGGGGATGGACGTGAGTTGGAAAACTTTTCTTCGATGCACGATGTACTGACCTAGTTGCGCTTGAATCTTTCGGAAATTTCCACTGCAGGTAGTGGATGGCTTATGGTGGGTGCTTCCATGAAAAGAAAAATGGTTCAAGGCCTGTGAACAGGCACTTTGGCGCTCTTGTTCAAACTTTGACAAATCATATCTCCGAAATCATTGGTCTCTGGGAATTATATAAATGGATTCTTATGATAGAACTGCATCATGAAAGAAATTAATTTCAAACTTACTGATTTTCCCCAATAACCAACGTATCCGAGATATTAATTCCTCAAATCTAATCTGAAAATTATATTACATCAATTCAAACTTGGACAGTATTGCAGTTTTTGTTTTTACTGGAGATATTCTGAACCCAATTTGATTATGTATCTTACCAAATAATATAGTTCCATCATCATATGGATTATCCACGGGCATTATATTGTCAGTAATAATATAACAAGGGAGTGAGAATAAATTTAAAATAATTTGACACATTTTTTGAAAACTCTTTGCCAGGCGATAGTCACAAGAGCCCGCAGGGCTCGAGTGGCTATTTCCAAATGGCACCCATTTTATATATCGCGTTGACACAATTAGGTAATTATTTTGACAACTATCTGACATTTGCAAGGCAAATAAAAGCCACAGTGATTATTCCCGAGAATAATCGCAAGAGATTTATTCCCACTATAATGATGACATAATTGGTTGAAACTTACCCTTGTGACAAATAAAGAAACATTTCATTGGTTTTAAGAAACGTCAAAAAATAATCACCTTAAAAGTATAGTATCATATCATCCTTATAATTCCACGATAGCTGAGGTTATTTGATTGGTCATTTTGCTTTCAATCATAAATTGTTTTCTAGAACAGAAGTTGAATTTTTTATCAAGAATAACGAACCAGAGATAATAATGATATTTATCTCTCATAGGAAAATAAGATGAGTGAGAACACAGATCATATAATAATTCATACATAGAATAATCAAGTACAGCAGTCTGTGAAAACACAGAAGTACAATTCATTATTGAAATTTCGAAAAATCATATCTCCGAAAGTATGAGCTTGTTCGATTTGAGAATGATATCAATGGATTTTTATGGTGAAACTGTATGCTAAAAATAATTGAATTTGGAATTTGTAATGTAAAAAAAAATTGTTTTCGTTACTCCAAAACCATAAGACCGATTTTATCCAATAACGAACTACCAATATATTTATCTCCCAAACCTACTCTGAAAATTTCAACTGCCTATAGCTCATTCCGTTACGAGTTATTGCAGGCACAAAATTTACAAATTTTCAAAAATTTTTTTTTACACTTTACGGCAATCCGATCAATAGAAAACTTCGCATGCATATAAAAGTCATTATTCTACAATTTGGTGCTAAATTTCAGATAGATCGAGTGATCGGTTTCGGAAATATTCATAAAAAATATTTTTACTAAAAAAGGCCATAACTTCGAAACCGCTTGGTGGATTTCGCCTGTTAACAAACTCGTCCGAGATATTTACGCTCCAAACCTACCCTGCGAATTTCAATCCTCTGATTCTTTTCGTTCGAGAGTTATCGTGTTAACGGCTGGACGGATGGCCGGCCGTACGGTATTGATTTCGACCACGGATTCTTGATCAGTGAGTCGAACCAAATCGTTTAGGACCATTTTCAGCCAAAAATTCGAAAATTACAGACATTTGGGCAAATTGAAAAGCACTCTATTCCGAGGAACAAGAGCGCCAAAAGGTGAGCCGTCCTAGGATGCCTGCACTGAGAAACAGTTTATTCATATACGGTAAGGAAAATTTAAATGGAATAAATTAATTTTCCTGGTTACTGTACATATTTATGGAAAATCCCGAAACCCGTCAAATTTTAATTTTAAATTGTCATTCTTCTTCGTAAAAATGCAAACCGTACCTTCAACACCCTTCGAAAGACAGGTACAACCCCCAATTTTTTCAAATAGGAAATAGAGGCTTGTGATACATCGTTTGAAAGGTCGCGTCATTCTCTATTCAGAAATGTTATAACTTTCATGTTTATTACTAAACTCAAAATAGAAGAAATAATATGATGTGATTACCGAAATTCACTATAATATTCTCTCGAATATTCCCAAATACTTATTACAATAATACGAAATTTATTTGCCTTCAAGATCTGATAGCAAGAAAATGAAAAAAAACCATAATATTTTGTTTTCCATATGGTAACATGAAAACAACGTAAAGCACTTTCTTTACCAATGTTAGTTCCTTTAGAACGCCTTCGCAAAATTGTTTTGTGCTGATAAGCATTGTAATTTGTAAATTGTCTAATTTGTGGTTGGATTTCATTAACTTCAATTTTGATAATGGTTAACGGAAATGCATAAAATAACAATTTTCCAAAGGATTGCTCACAGAGATAACCCGAACCGAAAAAGGAGTAAGTCACTTGTTTCACGAGAAATTTTCGAATTTGCCGCGTACAAACCAAGGGACGTTAAGTAAAATAGAGAAGCAGTTTCGCGAGTTTGGGCATGTAAGGCAGATTAAAATAGCAGTTGCTAATACACTGTGTAAGGATGTGAAATTAAATGTGATGATTGGCTTTGACGAGAATCCACATAAATCGAGTAGAGATGCCTCCACAACATTCAATGTCAGCCATATCGATTCTAAACATATTAAAACAAAATAAAATGCATCTCTATAAAACGATGCTTACCCAGGAGTTCCTGAAAGACGATTTTGATGGGAGATCTTATTTTTGTTAACAACTGATGGACATTGGACATGTTGGATAACAATATTATCCATTCAGTGGACCTTTTGTTTTCTGATGAGAGCACTTTTTCTCTTAACCGCCATGCTAATCGTCAATATTGCCGCTACTGGTCTACCGAAAATCCTCACTGGATGAGAGAGAAACACACGCAATTCCACCAAAATAATTTTTTAGCACTACTCCAAAATTATGTAGTTCCAACTTTGAAAAATGTATATCCTGATGAAGGAAATCCTCAAGTTCCACTGAATACGATATGGTTCCAACAGAATGGAACACCACCACATTACCAACGCAATGTCCGGCAGTACCTCGACGCAATATTTCCAAATCGGTGGATAGGAAGGCGAGGATCGATCGAATGGCTAGCGCAATCCCCTGATCTTAAACCATTAAATTTATTTTTCTGGGGATATGTGAAAAGCATTGTGTACAAAACTGAACACCTTGATTTGAAAAAGATCGAATAACGCTTGCGATCAGAAATATTTTTCATAAGTTAGGATGTTCCCAAAGCGTTCGCTGTAAACACTTTGAACATCTACTTCAGTAACATTCCAATTTTTTTTGCAACATTTAAGTTCTTGATATTGTTCGAAATTTCGCTAATCACTATATTTTATTTTTTTCAGAATCAATTCTGACCTCGGATTCTTGATCAGTGAGTCGAAACTAATCGTTTAAGGCAATTCTCAGCCAAATATTCGAAAATTACAGACATTTGGACGAATTGATAGGCACTCTGTTCATAGGACACCGTGCCAGAATGTAAATAATGTGGATGGCAGCAAAATAAGAATATTTCGAACCCAACTGCGATGTAACAATCATTTATAAAGAACCTCAACCTAATAGTAACAATAATTGAATAATTTTGAATCCCCAGAACGTGCAAAATGCCCAAGAGACAAATAGCATTTTGTTTGCGATGACCAGTGAACGGGCTATATCAATTTATGCAAAATCTACTAATGCGGAACAATAAAGTAATTCCTATACCTTGTACCTACCTACCTCAAGGCGAACCGAGTTGAATAGAAATAATAAATGAGCAGCGAATGCAGCATAGGAGTTACGCAACTCGTAGCTAACACACTGGAGTGTATCTACAGAAAGGCCACTGCTTGTCAGAATACATAATAATGGGCTAGGTTCGCTCATAAATAAATTAGAGCCTCAAGGTTATCCTAAACTGGTATCCCAAACACTGTTTCCTGGTGGCAGGCTGCAATTTGCGATAGATTGCTGCATCAGAAACTACGTAGTTGTTACACTTTTAATGGCAGAGTCCGGTTTATTCGTCAGCTTCTTTTTCTATTTCGGAATTTGAATATTGATCGCCTTTTTCTCCGCTCTTATCGATCGGCTTCTCCTATTTGATGTCGGATAGCGAGTAGGTGTAACTATTATATTCTGTGGACCGTTGGGCGAGGCGTGCATTTCTTCAGCGATTCTTTATTGAGCGGCCTGGAAGGTTATAGATTAGAATCGTGATTGGCGAATCACCAGTTGCCAGAGTGATGAAAAATATCGAGCTGCCAGATGTAATTTATCGTAGATCGAAATTTCTATGGCCGGTCGTGATCATTTGATTTTGAAGTCGGTAAAGGAAACAAATTTCTCTATTTCAGTATCGTAATGAGTTCATTCCAGCACTAAAAACAGTGCTGGAATGAACTCATTCCCGCATTGTTTCTAGTTATATTTTTCGTTTTCTGGTAGTCAGCACTGACATTCGTTCCTATCAAATTTCAACACACGTCAATTGACAATACAATAAAATCTGGATATAGTGAAATAATTGTTGAGGAAAAGCTTTATTTTCATTAAAAAATATGGTACTAGAGATTTCCTTCTTGTTAATTTTGAATCATTCATGCTATTAGGAAACTGTTTTAAATCTGATCTCCATGCCCTACGTACGTTTCAAATTCAAATTCCGTAATCTGTCAACTTTCGTAACAGTCACACCAACTACCAAGATACAAAACAAAAGCCATTAGGATGTATAATCCGAATTTTTCATTAAATTTAACAGTATTTTACAAAACTTGTCTGAAATAGAGAAAATATCGTCTAATACTCGTTGCAGAAGTCAATTCCAACACTCAATTTCGCATTCGTGTTTTAATAGGAGCCCATTCTGCAACTTGTTTTAGAATATACTATTCTCTATTTCAGTATCGTAATAAGTTCATTCCAGCACTAAAAACAGTGCTGGAATGAACTCATTCCCGCATTGTTTCTAGTTATATTTATCGTTTTGTGGTAGTAAGCACTGACATTCGATCCTATCAAATTTCAACACACGTCAATTATTGTCAATATAAGATAATCTGGATAAGGTGAAATAATTGTTGAGAGGAAAGGTTTTATTTTCATCAAAAAATAAGGTACTAGAGATTTCTTTCCTGCTAATTTTGAATCATTCATGATATTTGGAAACTGTTGAATCTGATCTCCATGCTCTACGTACAATTCAAATTCCGTAATCTGTCAACCTTCGTAACAGTCTCACCAACTGCCAAGATACAATACAAAAGTCACTAGGATGTATAATCCTAATTTGTCATTAAATTTCAACAGTATTTTACAAAACCTGAAATAGAGAAAATATCGTCTAATACTCGTTGCAGAAGGCAATTCCAACACTCATGCGTACGAAAACTCGCTCCTTCGTTGCTCGTTTTCGAATTTCGCATTCGTGTTTGAATATCAGCCCATTCTGCAACTTGTTTTAGAATATACTATTCTAGACGAACACCGAGAAGAGAGTCGCAATACACAAAGTTCATTGCATGCGATTTTTATTGCAGATACATTGGCAAGTTCAGCTATTGTATATCCCTATTAATTTTATGTAAGGAAGATGATTTAAATAAACTTCAGATCCTGCATATTAAAGCTATGTGGGTTAAGTTGGCTTGTCGCATTTTAAAATATTGGTTCAAGCACTGATGTGAAGTCTGGAGCTTTTGCACGCATGTTCTAGGGTCTACGCAACTCTATTGGACACTTCACTATACGAATTAAGCTTTGATATACCGGGTATCCCAGTATACATGTTCCAATGGAATATCTCAACCATTTCAAAAGATATGAATTTGAAAATTTTATGATTTTCAATTCGTTCAAGGAACCTTCAACTGAGAACAAATATTGAAAGTCACTTTCGGTTTGACCGGAAGTTGTGTTATCCCTTTTCATTTGAAAGTTATCGAGGCAACGGTAACCCATCCAGCTACTGAACTCATCCAAGGCTTCTCGGATCTCCAACAATATAGAGCCGATCGTGTTGAAACTTGGAACTTGGCATCAGGAAAATTAGGTTTTGACTATTAATGATTTAAAAAAAAAAAAAAAGCACTGACGTGAAGTCAGTACTCTTTGGCGCGCGTGTTCACGGTGGCTAATTTGAATTGAATGATTCAAAAATTAACAGTGCTGTATCTAAGCTGCCATCAGGATAGAGTAACAAAGTTGGAAAAGAACACAAGTGACTCTCCTTAGTCGCACAAGCTCCTAGAAGATTTGGGAGGGTCAGTATAATCCTAATCATGTTTATAGCACGCGCGCCAAAGCAGATTGACTTTTTACACTTTTTCTTTCATTGTTAAGTCAATCTGCTTTTGCGCGCGTGCTATAAACATGATTAGGATTATACTGACCCTCCCAAATCTTCTAGGAGCTTGTGCGACTAAGGAGAGTCACTTGTGTTCTTTTCCAACTTTGTTACTCTATCCTGATGGCAGCTTAGATACAGCACTGTTAATTTTTGAATCATTCAATTCAAATTAGCCACCGTGAACACGCGCGCCAAAGAGTACTGACTTCACGTCAGTGCTTTTTTTTTTTTAAGTTCCTTTAACAAATATAGCTATCAATACAGTTTGGCTGTTAGTTTTACCGTAGATCAGAAAAAAATTCGGTTGTGTGTCCTCCGTTAGGGACGAAATTGCATCTTCTCCAAATCCGAACGCATTTTAATATAGATCTACCGAATATAGTTATTTATAAATTCGCCTCAGGGCCACCATACAGACCATTCAAATCGGAAACAACGCTATTTCCCCCAAACTGACTTGTGTCCGTGCACTGAATTGACATGAATATTCTTTTAAAACCTCACAATATCGGCTCATTACTCCCAACATAACCCAAACAACCCAAAACCATTCACTTCTCGTCTGCGCAAGCGCAGTATACTCGTGGCTGCAAGTCCTCCCAAAATTACACACCTCACAAAAAACTCCGATTCTCCAACACTAGTGGTTCAGGAGATATCGCTTCTTGAATCCACGCATGCGCAGACCCTCACCAGGGGATTCTATAGCGGAAAAGCACCCGCCACCCCAAAACCCCAATCCTCTCTGACGAAAGCACCACCAGTTAAATCACTGATGATCTGCTCATGCGCATAACGAAAAATGCCTGTAAGCGGTAACATCAAATTCAAAATTAGCCCCAGGGCCACGGTACGGACACTTTAACTCGGAAACAACGCTACATCCCCCAAACTGACTTGTCCTTGCACTGAATTGCTATGAATATTCTTTTAAAACCTCATAATATCGACTCAGCCCTCCCAACACAACCCATCCAACCCAAAAACAGTCACTTCTCTTCTGCGCATGCGCAATCTACTCGCGGCTAAAAGTCCTCTCAAAATAACACACCTTACAAAAAACTCCGATTCTCCAACACTAGTAGTTCAGGAGATATCACATCTTTAATCCACGCATGCGCAGACCCTCAACGAGGGATTCTATAGAGGAATAGCAGCCGCCACCCCAAAACCCTAATCCTCTCTGATGAAAACACCACCAGTTAAATCACTGATGGTCTGCTCATGCGCATAACGAAAAATGCCTGTAAGGGGTAACATCAATTTCAAAATTAGCCCTAGGGCCACGGTACGGATACTTTAACTCGGAAACAACGCTACATCCCCCAAACTGACTTGTCCTTGCACTGAATTGCTATGAATATTCTTTCAAAACCTCATAATATCGACTCAGCACTCCCAACAAAACCCATCCAACCCAAAAATAGTCACTTCTCTTCTGCGCATGCGCAAACTACTGGCGGCTAAAAGTCCTCTCAAAATAACACACCTTACAAAAAACTCCGATTCTCCAACACTAGTGGTTCGGAAGATATCGCATCTTTAATCTACGCATGCGCAGACCCTCATCAGGGATCTGAATTCTATGGAGGAATAGCATCCGCCACCCCAAAACCCCAATCCTCTCTGACGAAAACTACAGCAGTTAAAGGACTTCTCATCTGCGCATGCGCAATACGGAAAATGCCCGGAAAGGGCAGCATGAACCTCAAAAACATATGTTTCGGCATTAAAAGCAAAGTATTCCGCAAAATAGTAGTAATTTTTTTATTTTTTTCATGTCACGTGACCTTCACAAAATTTTGCGAAAGTGTTTGCTTTGGTCTTTTGCATCTAACTACTGAGTTTCAATTTAATCAGATCAGTATTTTTCGAGTTATCGTGAAAACAAAATTTTCAAATTTTCAAAAATTTTTTTTGCCACTTTAGGGCCGTCCGTTCAACACAAAACTTCGCAGGCATATAAAGGTCATGATTCTACAATCTGATGCCAAATTTCAAAAAGATCGAGTGATCGGTTCCGGAAATATTCATAAAAAACGTTTTTATTAAAAACGGCCTTAACTCCGAAACCGCTCGGTCGATTTCGCCCGTTAACGAACTTGTCCGAGATATTTACGCTACGAAACTACCCTGCAAATTTCAACGCTCTAAGTCGTTCCGTTCGAGAGTTATCGTGCTAACGGCTGGACCGGCCGGACCGGCCGGCCGGACCGGCCGGCCGGACGGACAGAATTGAATTTGACCTCGAATTCTTCATCAGGGAGTCGAACCCAATCGTTTGAGACCATTTTCGAAAAAAAATTCGAAAAATACAGACATTGTGACGAAATGATAGCACGCTGTTCCTTGCGGAACACGCGCGCAAAAAGCATATCTTCGAAAGTATTAGTTTGTTAGAGTTGACAATGGTATCAATGGATTCTTATGATGGAACTGCATCTTAAAACGAAATTGAATTTGAAATTTGTAATGTAAAAAAATTTTTGGTTCGTTACTCCGAAACAACTAGGCTGATTTTGCCCAATAACAAAATAAACCGAGATATTTATCTCCCAAACCAACTTTGGAAATTTTAACTGTCGATCTCAATCCGTTCGGGAGTTATCGTGTAAACGGATAGACGGTCAGAATCAATTTTGACCACGTATTCTTGATCACTGAGTCGAACCAAAACGTTTGAGACCATTTTCAGCCAAAAATCCGGAAATTACAGACATTTGGCAATTTGATAAGCACTCTGTTCCGAGGAACAAGAGCGCCAAAAAGTTCTTCATGGCACAACCATACGATTCGACTGATTTGTGACAGAGGAATAATTCTCGGAATAAACTATTGAAAATGAACCACCGCTATACATGGCACAATTGTACGATTGAACTGATTTCTGTCCCTACGCTGCCATAACAGTGCACTATTTACTTTCGACCCAACAGCGAATGTATGTATTTGAGTGGATCCTTGTGCCACCACATATATAGCACTGTTTATATGTTTATATGTAAATAATAGTGCCAACGGCCGAGCGGAATTAAGTTTAATTCCGGATTCTTCTTCAGGAAGTCGAAACTAATCGTTTGAGACCATTCTTGGAAAAAAATTTCTTGAGCATCAGGTGAGCGCGCTAATATATCGGCTATCAAGGTGTTGTTACCATACTGAGTTTTAAATGATTCGAAATTTCAGAAGCAGTAGATACCACTTCGAAATTTCATTTTCATAATAATTCTTGAAATTCAAAGCCGATCCAGCTGGGATCCGATGCTCAAATGTAAAATGGTGACTTGAAGCTTTGTAAAAAATTTCATCCACAGTTTCTGAAATATTCAATTTTTAAGAGAATTTTTTTTTGATGATACGATAATCACGAAATTTTGCAAAAATTTTCGCCTTGGCGCCAAAAACCAGTTCTACAAAGGGAAATAAGTTTGGTGTGGTTTATACTTCATACATGCAGTGGTATAGGAAGTGTTGTAAAAAAATCGTTTGAACAAAAAACTTTTTGCACACTCGATCCACTTATGGACCCCGCCTTCCGCTCAGCGACCAATTGGTCTCGCTCGAGTGCAAAGAATAATATTCGAACCTTGTTCTTTAATAGACTATTTTAATATTGATTAAATCATTCGTTATATTATAGAAATGCAAAGATATGAACTAAATTCATGAGGAAAAGTGGAAAAAGAATCAGGCACTTAAGCCAGTTCAACAGCCATTTATAATCCCCTTCAAAAAACATCATATTAACTGCTCGAATCACGAAAGAAACGTGGAAAATATAACACAAATAACAGACGTTGCTCTCTAACAATATATCATTATGGGCCTGGAAATCATATTTAAATATAATATAAAATCGCATGAAGATCGCATTGTGCAATTATTACTCGGGAGCGTGGGATGCACTCACATCCAGTTGTCCTGCTTTAAAATTCAAATATGTTCGTTCTTGCAAGAACAATTAATAATGAGTTGTTTCGCGAACAGGCTGAGGACACAGAAAAAAAATCATGTCGAGCGATAAATTGCAATCAAATGTAGTACCACCACTAATATGCT
Organism: Halyzia sedecimguttata; assembly: GCA_937662695.2. Classification (NCBI taxonomy): domain Eukaryota; kingdom Metazoa; phylum Arthropoda; class Insecta; order Coleoptera; family Coccinellidae; genus Halyzia; species Halyzia sedecimguttata. The sequence goes on along the minus strand of OW569414.2, from coordinate 82,988,680 downwards.
TCAGATGCACTCAGAGAAATATTAGGGTTAATAATTAATTCTTTATTCGGGACAGATTTAATTGTCATAGATAAATGTTATTAATTATTCAAAAATCTTGTTAATAGTCAGAACAACTTGATATGCATGTTGCGGAATGATAAAACTACTTTTCTGTAATGGTTCAGGGCAAGAAGCATCAGAATTATTTGTTATTGAACACTTATTCGGAAATTTGTGGCACTGGCAGTTATTGAAATATAAAAATTGGTTCAAGCACTGGCGTGAAGTCAGAAGCTTTTGCGCGTATGTTTTATTGTCCATTCTTCTGCATTGGACACCTTTAATCGAATTTACCATGGGGAATTCTATTGATTATCGATTAAAGGTGTCCAATACAGAAGAATGGACAATAAAACATACGCGCAAAAGCTTCTGACTTCACGTCGGTGCTCGAACCAATTTTTTTTTTTCGTGATTTTTTTCAAATGTTCTAGGGGTACGGATCTTACAAAATTTTAAACACTTCTTTATGATGATTTTCTACTACTAGTTACTAAGCTTCAATTCGATCGAATATTTATTTTTTGAGTTATCAAGGAAATAATATTCAAGGTGGGTATAACTCGAAAACCGTTTGATCGATTATGCTCAAAAACGAACTCAACTCTCCCTTTTGGATACGCAACCTACCCTGAAAATTGCAAGTCCCTATCTCCTTTCGTTCGAAAATTATCGAGGCAACGGTCACCCATCTACTGAACTCACACAAGAATGCTTGAATCTCCAACAATATTCAACCGATCGTGTTAATACTTGAAACTGGGCAGTAGAGTTAGGTTATAAAGGCTCTTGCAAAACTTCAGCAATTTCAAACGAATGGTTACTGATATATAGAATTTTTTTTTCAATTTTCAATGATTTTTTTAAAATTTTTTACATATACTATCCTCACGAAATTTTGCAAGAATTTTCACGCTGGCATTCTACAACTAATTACCATGTTTGAATTCAATCGGTTTAGTATTTTTCGAGTTAATGAGGAACAAATAACAACCAAATTTCAGATGGCTATAACTCTAAAACCGTTCGGTCGATTATGCTCATAAACGAACTGAAATTTCGCATTCTGGTGCACATCCTAACCTGAAAATTTCAAGCCGCTATCTCTTTCCGTTCTCAAGTTATCGTGACAACAAAAATATTTTTTAATAATTTTTTTAAAATTTTCTAGCCATACGATTCGCACAAAATTTCACGAACGTGCTTAGGTTTATATTCTACAACTACTCAGCAAGTTTCAATTCGATCGGATTTATATTGGTTGAACACAAAATTATTACTCGGAATCCACTGGGCCTATTATGCCCATTAACGAACTTGTCCGTCGTATTGGGATGCGCCACCCACCCTGAAAATTTCAAGTAGCTAACTCTTTTCGTTCTCAAGTTATCGTGGCAACGGTCGGACGGCCGGCCGGACAGAATCAAATTTGACCTCGAATTTTTCATTGGGGAGTCGAACTAAATCGTTTGAGACCATTTTTGTAAAAAAATTTGAAAGTTACAGACATTTGGGCAAAACTATAACGCGATGTTCCCCAGAACATACGCGCAAAAATCCAGTTTCATTTCATAAGAAAATATCAAAGCTCAAAGTCCATAAGTTTCAATAAATTCAGCCAAATATGGTCCATTTCAACTAACTAATTTGCAAAATTGTTTTCTCTGTAAAACAAATTACAACAAGACTCCTAGTTTTCTTTTTGCCGCTCTTGTCCATCGAAAAAGTCGAGTGCTTATCAATTTGCCCAAATTTTCGAAAATGGTCTGAAATGGCTGAAAATGTCTTAAATGATTTGGTTTGACTCACTGATCAAGAATCCGAGGTCAAAACCGATTCTGTCCGGACTTCCGTTAACACGATCGAGAGTTGATCGGAATGAGCTAGACAGTTGAAATTTGTAGGTTTGCGAGATGAATATATCAGTTAAGTTGAGTTCGTTAGAGGGCAAAGGCAAAGGCTGGTTTCGGTGTGACGAAAGCAAAAATGTTTTTCCTACATTACAATTTTCAAAAACATTTCTTTTAAGATGCAGTTTCATCATTAGAATCTATTAATACTATATTCAATTCTAACAAGTTAATACTTTCGGAGATATGATTTTTCGAAATTTCATTATTAAATCGTGATTCTATGATTTCACAGATGCTGTAATCGTATCTTTGAATAAATAAATATGAATGATCTGTGTTCATAAAAGTTATCTTAGGGCTTTTCAACAGAGTAACCCATATACATAGTAGACTATATATTGTATATGGTGTAACCCTGGATCGAGTTGATCATCATCAGCTGTTTGCAGGTTCTTGCAAAGAATCGCGTTCTCGATCACCGTTTCCGAACGCGGCAGTCAGCGATCAGTGCCGAGGTAGAATTTACATAACCTCATTTTTTGATTGTTTGTAATTCGTACTTTGAAAATATTTTGTGTAGGAAAACAAGGTTCCGAATCTTGAATTTGTGAATATATACAAGACTGTTTTGATACCAAAAATAATACTGACTTGTTGCATATTGAATAACTTATGTATACGTATTGGGGATAATAATAATGTTTCAGAAGATTTAGAATTGGATCATTTTAATGGTGTAGTTTATGAAGGCAATAGGAAAGAACAACATAATAGAAACATCAAAAGAAATTACTGTTTGTTGACCACCGAGGTCAATATTAACTTTTGCTTACTTAAGTAGTGAGACATGATCCGATAGACAGTATTATCATAATGTCGCTAGCAAAAAAATGCTGAAATATTGATCTACATGTGTATCAATTATTATTACTTGAGTTAAGGTACATAATACAGAATGAATTTCTTGGTGCTATGAACTATTAAATTATGAAAAGAGGATTGTAATTTATTAATATATTTTGTCGTATAATGTTGTAAGTTTTCAAATAAAGAAAAACAAGAATATAAAATACATATTTAATCTGTCAAACAAATGAAATGAACTATTGAAATAATGAACTATTAAAATAATTTGTTGGTCAGCCTATATCTTATTTCGTATTTCGAGTTGTGAAAACTATGCACCGAGTGTGAGTTGCAACAACCCATTCCACGAGGTTAAATCATTGCAGATTGCTCATTTATTCTTGATAAATAAACTATCTTTTAAATTTAATTTCTTTTATGATGCAGTTCTATCATAATAATAATATCAATCCCAACTCTGAGACGGAGGTAACACGGTCATTCTGGTATCAGTCTAGCATCACATCAATCAAGGATTTATATCAGATTGACGGGAAACTGATGTATTGATGGTCGGGATTGATGGAATATTAATGTGCTTCGTCAATCCATCAATCCGCATCAGTCTAATCGTGATCAAGGTCATGCACTGAACTGATGCGAGATTGATGGCAGATTGACCGTGTAACCTCCTTCTGAGAAACCAATACTTTCGGAGATATGATTCATCAAGGTTTGAACAAGAGCGCCAAAGCTCCTGTCCACAGGGCTTTCCCACTTTTTTATCATCAGACTCTTTCATCAGAATCTTAGTTTTGGTTCAATGTATCATGTGATTTTTCATACACACATACTTTGCCATTTCAGATTTTTGTACATATGTCTCTATCCCTTGTTGTTCTTATGCACGATTCGCTGATCAATGTTTTCTGTCCGAAATATGTGTAGATGGATAGGTATTCAGGTGTAGGTGTCCCTAATTTGTTCCACATGGCAACGATGTTAACCTTCCAATTGCAGGATAAAAAATCCAGCCTAAAAATTCTAGAAACATCAAAATTAAGCCGTTTCCACTGATGTTTCCAACAAAACGAGAAACCAACAAAAAAATGGGGAGAAAAAGAAACCACCCTTACGCCAAGCAATCCACTGTCGTGGACAAAAGAACCTGAATCTGTCGTTGGAGATAAACATCGATCGCTCCATTATCGACTCTCGTTCGGTACGCGATAACGAGCAGAAGCTTCCCGTCCATAGATGGCATTACCAGTATAAAAAACCGTCATTGCTCTAGACAAAATTAGAAATTGCGACAGTCTTAACTTTTCGAATTTTTGGCCAAAAATGAGCTCAAAACTTTTGTTTCTATTCACTGATGAAGAATCCAAGATCAAACTTAAGTCTGTCCGTCCGTCCAACCGTTAGCCGTTAAGTTATCCCCCCAAAGTATCCTTTAATGAATATTTACCTCAACGTTTTACAGTTCTAGGCTCTTTGAAAATATCAGGGAGCATTGGACTTTTTCTTCTGATCGATTTCAAAGTTTCATTCTTTATTAATAGTGAATGAAGACACCACTCTTCCATTCTCAAATTACTTTTGTCGGCAACCGTCCGGGAAGTGCCCACTTCCCGGACGCGTTTTCTTTAAGAAAGAAGCATTTCCCGGCCTAGTCCGGGAAGTACGTACTTCCCGGACTAGACCAATTCAAAAATCACCAGAAGAAAATAATCGATGCGAAACGGAAACTTTAATGTCTTGTTGTGGCTTCAACAAAAGGAATTTAAATATACCAGGCATTTCAAACAAATTGAATCCCTTCAATATTAGTAAGTAATTGCTCGAATTTTAATATAAATATTAATATAAATAAGAATTAGAATGTTTCTGTTAACACGTGATATTTTCTGTTCTGTTTAATTTGAATATGAATCAAAATGTATAAAAAAGAAATGTGTCGTCTCATTGATTTGTTTTTCTACACGGTTGCCGAAAAAATATTGTACGCAAAACGCCCGAAAAAGTTTTTTTTGGACACATAGACTTCTAGGACGAGCGTAAGCGAATTTTGTCTATTCGTCCAAAAAAAACCTATTTGCCGGACTTGTTACGTAAATTACTATTTGATGGACTAAATTCCAACTCTTCCAATTAAATAACACCTATCGCTTGTGTCATGTTGTTCCGCGTCCAAAAAAATTACAATTCCACCAATAAATCGCAATCAAACCTGGTCTCACAATCGCATTATTAATCAGTTTTACTCTGCACAATTGAATATCATGACAGGGCATAGTGCAACGTAGGTACCTGAGGAATATTGCAAAATTTCAGATTTATTGGTTTTCGGTCATGCTTTTAGTATTCCGGCGTTCGTTAACGAAATACCCAGTTGGATAATCGCAAATCTTAATTCTAATCTGGTCTGTTACAACAAGCAGTTTCCAATATCAAATAGCTAGGACCTCAACCACTTTTGTTAACCTGTCCTTTATGTTATGGAATAATCCGTGCTTATGCAACGGACATCTGCAGAATGTTCGTATTGAAATGCGTTCACAGTTATTGATTCAAATGACAACAAGAAGACCAGTCAATAGTTTTTTTACTGGATTTTCTCTCCCAAACTGAAAAACTTCTATAATAAAATTGGTTCAAGCCCTGTGGTCAGGAGCTTTCTGCGACGTTCTTGTTCAAACAGACAAATTATATTTCCGACAGTATTCGTTTCTCAGAATTGAGAATTATATCAATGTATTATTATGATAGAACTGCATGATAAAGGAAATTCAATTCAAATAATAGTTTATTTATCAATATTAATTGAGCAATCTGAGAATGAGAACTGCACCATGGAAGAAATCAAATTAAAATAGCTAAAATGAATTTAACTCTCTCTTATAGAACAGGATGACATCTACGAGTATGAACATAGATCATATAATAAATCATAGATAGAATAATTATAGCATTCTGTGAAAACAACAAAGTACGATTCATTATTGAAATTTCGAAAAATCATATCAAGTATTAGCTTGTTGGAGTTTAAAATGATATCAATGGATTTTCATGGTGAAACTGCATCTTAAAAAAAGTTTAAAAAAATTTTTTTTCGTTACTCCGAAACCATCTGGCCTATTTTGCCAATAGCGAACTTAGCCGAGATATTTTTCTCTCTAACCTACTCTGAAAATTTCAACTGCTTATCTCATTCAAAATTTAAAAATTTTCAAATTTTTTTTGACACTTTACGGTAACCCGATCAATACAAAACTTCACATGCGTCTAAAGGTTATGATTCTACAATTTGATGCTAAATTTCAGATAGATCGAGTAATCAGTTTCGGATATATTCATAAAAAATAATTTTACTAAAAACGGCCGTAACCCCGAAACCGCTCTATGTATTTTGCTGGTTAACGAACTCGTCCGAGATATTTACGCTCCAAACCTACCCTGCAAATTTCAATCCTCTAACTCCTTTCGTTCGAGAGTTATCGTGTTAACGGACGGACGACCAGCCGGACAGAATCGATTTCGACCACAGATTCTTGATCATTGAGTCGAACCAAATCGTTTGATACCATTTTCAGCCAAAAATTCTAAATTTACAGATATTTGGGCAAATTGATAAGCACTCTGTTCCGAGGAACAAGAGCGCCAAAAAAGAGGAAAGCCCTTTGGCAGGAGCTTTGGCGCTCTTGTTCAATTTTTGACAAACCATATCTCCGAAAGTATTGGTTCTCAGAGTTGGGGTTGATACCAATGGATTCTTAGGATAGAACTGCATCATAAAAGAAACTAAATTCAAATAATAGTTTATTTATCAAGATTAAATGAGCAATCTACAATGATTCAACCTCGTGGAATGGGTTGTTGCAACTTACACTCGGTGCATAGTTTTCACAACTCGCATACCTAAGGAAAGTATCATCGAAATGTCTAAAGCAAGGCTGGAGACAATCATAGCATATTCTCCATTCATTCCTGATATTTGAGTATGTGGAGGCAGACGTACAAATTATTTTTATAATTCAAATTTGCTCATACAATACAATTAGCATTTTTTTGCTAGCAACATTATGAAAATACTGTATTATAGGAACATGTCTCACTACTTAAGGAAGTAGAAGGTAATATTAACATCAGTGGTCAACAAACAGAAATTTCTTTTGATGATTCCATTATGTTCTTCTTGCCTTCCTAAACTACATCATTAAAATGATCCAATTTTAAATCTTCTGAAACATCATCCCCAATATTTACACGTAAATTATTCAAGATGTAACCAGTCAATATTATTTTCTGTTTCAAAACAGTCTTGTATACTCGTATTGTATTGTATATTATTCACATTCAATTATTCACATACCCAAGAATCGGATGATTGTTTTCCAACAGAAACTATTTTCAAACTACGAATTGACATGTCTCTAATAGCTAGATAAGATGATATTTATGAACAGTGAACACAGACAGATAGAATTCGCATTCTGTGAATACATAGAACTACGATGTATTATTGAAATATCATATCGCCGAAAGTATTAGCTTGTTAGAGTTGAAAATGATAACAGTGGATTCTTATGATGAGACTGCATCTTCAAAAAAATTGAATTCAAAAGTTTTGATCTAAAAAAAAAATTTTTTTCGTTACTCCTAAACTATCAGGCTGATTTAACCCAATAACGAACTAAACTAAGATATTTATCCCTCAAACCTACTCTAAAAATTTTAACTGTCTAGCTCACTTCGTTCGAGAGTTATCGTGTCTACGGTCGGACGGAATAGATTCTGACCACAGATTCTTGATCAGTGAGTCGAACCAAATAGTTTAAGACCATTTTCATCAGAAAATTCGAAAATTACAGACATTTGGGCAAATCGATAAGCACTCTGTTCCGAGGAACAAAAGCGCCAAACATTCAATTCATTATAGGAATTACTTCTGCTTCAGAAATACAAGATATTTGTCAGGAGTAATTCATGGAACAATGTTGCCTAATAAACAGTAAAGAAATAACACCAACGTGAATATAACTTCTTGCGACATTTCTTGAGACAGTTGTTTTATGAACATTTATGTCATCACCGATCACTACCTGTAGCATAAAAGCGAAGAGTTATCAGCATCTGTTCTGAGATCGATAATGAAACTCTTCTTTGCGATATTGGAGTAAATGTATGATTAACTTGTTCACATAGGTACTCCACTGTACTTTTACTGTAAAAAAAATTTAAATATTAGTGGCAGACTTAAAATTTGAGATATTATTGATAAAGGAAACTGAATTTGATATTGTTCTTGAGAAAAACATTGCAAATCATAAACTCATAAATACTAACACTACAAAGTATTAGTTTTATTCAAACTTACCTAAATCTATATCTCATTTTGAATTCTTCATCTGTGAACATTTCCATGGTAGATCTTCGGATTCTTATGAATCGGGATATAGAAATATTATTGATAAAATCAAGAACTTCTTCATCTGATGAGGAAGTTGAATCAATTGATACTTCAGTTGCAAATGCCATAATTATTTTCAACCAAACGACCAAACCGTACACAAACTGAATAATAATAAACAATGAACTTCTCAACTATTGAGGTTAGAATGGAAACGTGAAATAGTTATGGAATCGATAAACGGACCCTGTCGAAGGGTTAACTTAAGCGGAGGTTATCGGAACGATATCTGTTAGAGCGGTACTCAGAAACAGAATTATCGACCCGATAAAGTTATGGAACACATAAACTACCGATAAAATGACCTCAGAAACCGGTCATAAATCAGACACTGAACGATAATCTTCAGAATTATTTGATGTTCAATACTTATTCTGAAATTTTAAACACATATGAACACAGTATCACTTCACAGAGAATTATCTAGTTCTAACTATCTATAACAAATTTAGCCAACTATGGTAAATTCTAACTGAGCAATTTGGAAAAATATTTTCTCTGTTCACCAAAATACAAGTCGACTGCTTAAGTATCCTTTTTGGCACTCTTGTTTCTCAGAAAAAGTGGTTATCAATTTGCCCAAATGTCTGTAATTTTAGAATTTTTGCCTGAAAATTGTATCAAACATTTTGGTTCGACTCACCGATCAATGATTTTTTAAGATTTACTTCTATCATAAGAATCCATTGTTATCATTCCCAACTCTGAGAAAACAATACTTTCAGAGATAAGATTTGTCAAAGTTTGAATAATTACTCGCTAGTAGTTTGACAATAGCGCCAAAGCCCCTGTCCACAGGGCTTTCCCACGTTTTTGATTTATGTATGTGTATCTCTAGTGGTCTCGCTGTTTCTCCTGTATACGATTTACCACAAATACAAGGAATATTGTATACACAGTTTTTAAAATTTTCTTTTCATTGATCGGTCTCAGTTAATAAAGACTTTAAATCATTGTGAGTCTTGAAAATTGTTCTTATATTAGACCTAGAACCGATTCTCCTGATTTTTTATGAAAGACTGCGAACATAGGGGATCATATTCAATAGATAGGATTGTTGTTCTTGCTGGTTATTTTGTTTTTGTACTTTATTAATTGTTATTTGATTAGAAGCATCTCTGTCTAAATTAATGATAGATAATGGATGACTTGCCTGGGATCTCCAATATCTTCAAGAATTTTTTCAATAATTTCGAATCCAAAGTGTAGAACAAATCATCGTAAAATGTTTCAATAACACAATTTTTGCACTTATGTTATAAAGAAGAGCGTTCTATCATTTTGCCTCTGTTTCGATTTTTTTTTCGAAAATGGTTTCAAACGATTAGGTTCGACTCACTGATGAAGAATTCGAGGTCAAATTCGATTCTGTCTCAAACGGATAATGATAGCGACTTGAAATTTTCAGGTAGGCTGCGCATCAGAATGCGATGGTTGGGTTCGTTAATGGGCATAATCAGTCAAACAGTTTCGAAGATGAAATTTTGTTTTCGAACAAAACAGATCCGATCAAACTGAAACCTGTTAATTAATTGTAGAATGCCGACACAAATACTTTTGTGTGAAATTTCGTGAGGATCGTATCTCTAGAAATCTTCAAATTATTCAAAAATAATCAGTATCTCAGAAACTATCCGACTAATATCGCTGAAATTTGGAGAGGTCCATCAAAACCTGATTATACAGTCATGTACCAAATTTGAACACCATTGGATCTATATTGTTGGAGGTATTGAAAAACTACTGGAAACTGAACAGTGTTGGGCAAGTTCAGTATCAGGATGGGTGAACGCTGCCACGATTATTTTCGGAAGAGCAACTTGCAATTGTCAGGATAAGCTGCGCATCCAAATGCGACAGTTGAGTTCGTTAATCGACCAAACAGTTTTGGAATTATAACCATCTGAAATGTTGTTGTTATTACCTCAATAACTCAAAAAATACAAGTCCGATCCAATTTAAACCAGGCGAATGAATACTTGTAGAGTACCGACGCACTAATTTTTGTGGAATTTCGTAAGAATCGTATCACATAGAAAAAAAATATATCTATCTTCAAAAATGTTATATTTCAGGAACTATTTGTCAGATTCCGCTGAAATTCCCCACAAAGACCTTCAAGCCAGATTTTATTTTCCAAATATTTTCAAATATACAGATCCGATCTAATTGAAATTTGATACAGTGTAACCTCTTTAATCCGGACAGTTGATTTCAAGGTGGCTGTCCGGATTTTCGATTTATCTGGATTATAGAACAACAGAATTATTCTTATAGTTTATTTATTAAATGAAATAATGTATTACTAAAAGTATCAGAAAACATCAACTTAATTTAAATTTTCTTCTACAAGAAAATTATAAATTATTTGTTTATTAAATAAAATATATTATTCAAAAATTGGTTCAAGCACTGACGTGAAGTCAGAAGCTTTTGCGCGAATGATCTATTGTCCATTCTTCTGTATTGGACACCCTTAATCGAATTTACCATGGTGAATTATGTTGTCCATTCTCCTGTATTGGACACTCTTAATTCGAATTTACCATGGTAAATTCGAATTAAGAGTGTCCAATACAGGAGAATGGACAACATAATTTACCATGGTAAATTCGATTAAGGGTGTCCAATACAGAAGAATACGCTCAAAAGCTTCTGAATTCACGTCAGTGCTTGAACCAATTTTTTTTTCGTGTTTTTTTTTTTTCAAATTGTCTAGGCGTACGGTTCTTAAAATTTTTTTTTTCCTCATTTTTTTCAAATTTTCTAGGGGTATGCTTCTTACAAAATTTTAAACACGTCTTTATGTTGATTTTCTACTACTAGTCACCAAGCTTCAATTCTATCGAATATTTATTTTTTGAGTTATCAAGGAAATAATATTCCAGGTGGGTATAACTCGCAAACCGTTAGACCGATTATGCCTAAAAACGAACTCAACTCTCCCTTTCGGATGCGCAACCTACCCTGAAAATTGCAAGTCCCTATCTCCTTTCGTTCGAAAGTTATCGAGGCAACGGTCACCCATCTACTGAACTCACACAAGGCTGCTCGAATCTCCAACAATATTTAACCGATCGTGTTAAAACTTGAAACTTGGCAGTAGAGTTAGGTTATGAAGGCTCTTGCAAAATTTCAGCAATTTCAAACGAACAGTTACTGATATATAAATTTTTTTTTTCAATTTTCAATGATTTTTGAAAAATTTTCTACAAATACTATCCTCACGAAATTTTGCGAGAATTTTCGCGTTGGAATTCTACAACTAATAACCATGTTTGAATTCAATCGGCTTAGTATTTTTTGAGTTAATGAGGAACAAAAAAATAACCAAATTTCAGATGGCTATAACTCTAAAACCGTTTGGCCGATTATGCTCGTAAACAAACTGAAATGACGCGTTCTGATGCGCATCCTAACCTGAAAACTTAAAGCCGCTATCTCTTTCCGTTTTCAAGTTATCGTGACAACAAAAATATTTTTTAATAATTTTTTAAAAATTTTCTAGCTATACGATTCGCACAAAATTTCACAAACGTGCTAATGTCCATATTCTACAACTACTCACCAAGTTTTAATTCGATCGGATTCATATTGGTTGAAAACAAAATTATTACTGAAAAAAAACAGGGTTGAATATGCCCATTAACGAACTTGTCCGTCGTATTGGGATGTGCCACCCACCCTGAAAATTGCAAGCCGCTAACTCTTTTCGTTCTCAAGTTATCGTGGCAACGGCCGGACGGCCGGCCGGACAGAATCGAATTTGACCTCGAATTATTCATTGGGGAGTCGAACTAAATCGTTTGACACCATTTTCGTCAAAAAATTCGAAAGTTACAGACATTTGGGCAAAATGATAACGCCATGTTCCCCAGAATATACGCGCAAAAATGTAACAGAAAACATAAATTGTATTAAAATTTTCATGAACAAGTGATCACATTTAAATATATCTATTTATTTATTTTCAACAATGAAGTAATCTGAAATATTTGTTTGAACTTTAGAGTCAACTCCATTTTTCACTGCTATATTTTTCATTTTGAAAAGCATCCTCGAACGTTATGTGCTTTCTATTTGGCATTTTTGGACAACAATCGTTGTGAACAGCACGACAAACAACTAACAACAAACCAAACGTACGCTGGTACACTCCCCAATAATCTGCTGAATCGTGTGTCAACTCGTAAAGCAGTATGGTTATGCAGTATTCCGGTGGGTGTGTGAGTCGTGAATAGACAGAAGAACATGCGCGCAAAAGATCCTGTCTTCACGTCAGTGCTTTTTAAGAATTTTTTGCGCAAAGTTTATGATTTGAATAGCTGTCTCGCCCTATTCCTCCTTTCTGGCGCCTATGTGTATTCCAAATGGATCACTATAAAATATCATTAGACAGCTTCACTAAACTGGATAAAAAATCCATAGATTTGTAATGGCGTTCTTTGAATGTCAATGAATTTTTGTAATATATATATACATGGTGAGTCTTTGACCACTGCATTAATTTTAACCAGAGATTCCTCTCATCAAATAAAACAGTTTCTTCATTCACCACTTTTCCAGATTCGGCTCAGGTAGAAAGTTACAAGCGTTTAAAGATTTCACAATGTGCTAATACACTCCTGCATATAAATTATCTATGACATTGTTGGTGGGCGAGAAAAAGGCATGGTAACGTGGTTTACAGCTTGATTCGGGATTCCAACGCTCAGGGACGGATCCATAAAAGTAGTGAAATTTCTGGAGTTTTCCATTTTAAAACATTCAATGAAGAATATCTTGAAAACGGTGCGTTTAAGGAGAAATGATGAAGAATAATATAATGTTCCAAAACGATGGAATATTCTTGAAATTACCCAAGAAAAACTTTATCTGCTTTCTTTATGCCAATTTCGTTTAGTTTTATGAATCCACGAGTCCATAATTAGAAAACCAGTAGAAGTAGAAAATAACTAATACCTGGAAAATATGTCTCATAGTTATAGGAAACTTTACACCAATATTCATTTTATTCGAAAAAAGGATGTCAAAGCTACAAAATAAAACCTGATTTTTTTTCGAAATTTCAACAGCCTGTATCTTTTTACCTGAGCCGAATATGGAAAAATGGTGAATGAAAAAACTGTTTTATTTGATGAGAGGAATCTTTGGTTAAAATTAATGCAGTGGTCAAAGACTCACCCTGTATATATTCTTTTGGCTGAGAGCTGTATATGTGTCAGCAGAGGTTGGTGCAACGAGGCACCATACAATTCGACGTATGATACAAGAGCTTAGGGAAAAACCTCAGGAAAAAACCCTTTCTCCCCGTGAGTGTGGTGATTTGTAACTATTGTTTACAAAATTTGCTGAAATTTAGAAAAATATTGATGGGCATATATTTCTTCAATATGGATTCCCTCGTCAAAAATCGGATAGGTTTCTCCAAGGTACCCGAAACTCAACCTGAAAAATGAAAAGACAAGAGGAGGAAACGAACAAAATAAAAATAATACATAACCTTTCAAAAGTCTCCTCTCACAAAAATACTTCTCTGTAGGCGAATGGGATCTCGTGGAGAAGAATCGCCTCCACTAGTTTTCGAAGATATTCACTCTTGAAATCCCTTCAATATTTGAATTCAAAAATGAAAATGTTGCTCGTAAGGCCAGGAGGGTCTCTTTCAAAACCAGGCCTGACCGGTCCAAGCGATGATTATTCAGAACTTCAGATATTCGAAGACCGCTACAGGACCCTTAAGAAGGGCTATCATCTCCCATAGATACATATTTTACTTTATATTTTATAAAAGAATGAAAAAATACGCCGGGGAAATTACGACTTATGTCGTAATAATTGTAATAATTGTAATAATTCACTTTAAAGCTCCTGACATCGAGGTAGTGTTTTCAGAATGTTCTATAACTTCAGATAATATTTATGCGTAAATTTGAATATATAATCATCTATCGTAATTTTTTATTTAGTTTGAACATAATTTAAAATTATTATAGTGATTTCATATCTCACCACTCGTCTGAAATCCTAGCACACAATGTGAAACGAATTATAAGAATAAGAGGTTCCCCTTCCTTTCCCTGCTGCTAACACAATTTTGAGAAAAAATATAATAGCATTATTACTCACAAATACAAACAAAACGATTCACTCGTGTTCAAACACATCCATAACAATTACATTAATAAACAATTTGTAAGGTCGGGACAAACATTAAAAGGAAGAGTGATGGTAAAATATAAAATTTATTGTAGTATGTAGTTCAACGACTTTCGGAACAAACATTGGACTAAAACTGATAAGCAAGGTTATTGGCGTCATCTCCAAATGTGCGATAAGAGGTAAATTAAACAGACTGCACTGATATCGTTGCATTTTTATTGATAATATCCCATTTCGCTCGATCTGAATGTCATCAGACAGTGTTACGAACTAAAAAAATATTTATTCAGGAGGTGTTATCAGGAAGATGGTTCTCGCGTTGCAGAAGATTATATTTTTGCAGGGATCCTCATCCGCAATCGGCTGAATATTGTGATCCGGGGAAATTTTCATTACGAAATGAACCAATTCTGTTTATTGCGGTAATGATGTCAGGTGGATTTGAAAGATGCAGATATAAACGTTATCAGGATCTCGTAATTCGAATCCTTTGTTTCTAAGATGATGGGTACTTAGGATTTCCACACTTAACTGCAATCTAACATCGATTTTACACATGTTTTGAATATGATTAACATTAAATGATGATTTTTGGTCGCAGTATTTACTGCTGATATGCTGATAATTTAGATTTATACTTAGTGAATTTAGAAGTGTTCTAAGTATAGTCCATTCACTTTTATGAAGTTTTCCGGTTGGCCATGATTTAGGTCTAACACGTTTTTGTAACTAAAACTAAGGCAGGTTGGCACTCCTGAAATATCGTCTATGTCAAAACAATTCTCTGAGACCGTGCCAATTTCTACTCTCAACAATATACACAATGTTCCATCTTAGACAAGATATTATCACAGATAATTATCTTCGAATAATAAAGAACTCTTCGCTTTGAAATTGAAAATGCCGAACGCAGTTTTGAAAGAGCAGAGATAAAGTATCAGTAAGTGCTATACAGAACTGAAATCTGCAATAGGAAAACTTCCTTCTGTCTTAGGACATGTTGAACTGTTGAATGAAATTACTTAATTTCCTATCCTATAACTATATTTTATTCAGGTTTAACAGTGACTCGCGTTTTGTTGTTGTACTACTACATTTTGAGAATGGTGTATTTCAAGTTGTACAACAAGGTATTTAAATGTCTTATGTAGGCTTATTACTCGAGAATTTCGAAAAATGCAGGGATATATATTTATCGTATGGCTCATCATGTGCTTTAGTCGGGAGATCAAAAGATTGTCCGACTGCCAAGATTGTTAACTCTTTAGCGTTACCCAGGGTGCACCACGAGGAGGCGAGCTAACTTTCATAGGAACGTCTGTTCGTTTAGAAGTTTTCCTTTCGGGTTATTCAGGTACTTTTATTCTTTTTTCAAATGAACTATCACAAAGTAACGGACTACTCTATCCATTAATTTTCATTAAAACTTCAACACTTGATTCTTGATTTCCGTACAAGAAAATAGCATAACTGAATCTTCCTACCAGTTTATATACGTGGAATATTTCCATAGTAACAACAGAGGGAAAATTTTCTTCAACTGTCGCCAGGTCTTTGGAATTGTGGAATTCACATAATATCTTCGCAAATTAATTATTTTTCGAGAGGAGGACAACGTTGCGTAGTTATCTGACAGGAAAATGGGCATAACCTAGCATTTTCAAAATATAGAGGGTGAAATGTGTCAAAATTGCATGGCCAACTGGGAGACATTATGAAAGTCAATTGAGTATGTCTATGTAGACCAGGGTCGATAATTTTTGAAATCAAATAAAATAGTAGTAGGATGAAACTCATTGGAAAAGGGAAAGAATATAATCAAAATTGAAGGAGAAATAATTTACGGGTGATCTGAGTTCGAGAAATGGAAGGGGGTGAGTTTTTAAAGGTAAAAAACGTTGTATCTTGATTCGAGGCAAAACTAAAAGTGCTATGGAAAGAAGTTAAATAGCAAAGTTGTAGGTAACAAAAAGATCTACAACTTTTGTATTTACATATTTATCAAATAACCAAGTTTTGGTTCTTTATTTTTATCTTTTACAAATTTTTTTTTTCACAAAATTTGCAGTCAAAATACATATCTGCTTTATTAAAAAAATCGGTTGGCTCTTTGTTCGTTGAAATTTTTTTCTTCTAATGGTGTAAAAAAATGTACATTGAGTTGTAGAATCTTCTTCAAATCATATACGTAGATGCCTATATTTTGCTATTTCAATGTAACTTATATACGTGAGTGACCTACGGAAAATTTTAGCCCATCGAAAGGTATTTCATAGAGACGTGGTGAAGGGCCTAGGAGGATCTGTTATTTCGTAGCATTTTCTGAGAACATCTACCACAGTAATGTATATTTTCTTACACCTTCAGAAAGTAGAGATTTCAACGAACAAAAGGCCCACCGACTTTTTTAAAGAAGCAGATATTTTGACGGAAGAGTTTTCGATTGAATGGCTGCTTTTTCAATATTAAGTCAAAATATGGTAAAAAAAAACTATTTTAAACCAAGAAAATTACAGTGTGTCTGGGACATAAAAAGTAAGTTTCACCAAATTTCGTGAAATAAAAAATTCTTTGCAAGGTAAAAATAAAATCCTTGGTTATTTGAATTTTTCACATAAATTTTGAGGTTATGTGGAAAAAGTGTAAATTCAGCAGTGATGGTTTAACAATGTGTTTAACTGGTTCATTCGGGCACCTCCTTAAAGATGCATCCAAATCGCAAATAAATTGTGTATTCTCACTCCAAGAAAACTTCCGATGCGAGTGTGATTATCTTGAAGTAATCGAAGGATATCGAGAAAAATGTGATTTATTTTTTTATTGCGCGTATGTTCTTGGGAACATCGCGGTGTCATTTTGCCTAAATGTCTGTAATTTTCGAATTTTTTGTCGAAAATGTAAAAATTGTAACTTTTTACCTGAGCCGAATCAGGAAAAATGGTAAATGAAAAAAGTGTTTCATTTGATGAGAGGAATCTTTGGTTAAAATTAATGCAGTGGTCAAAGACTCACCCTGTATATTGTTGGAGATTCGAGCAGCCTTGTATGAGTTAACTAGATGGATGGGTGACCGTTGCTTCGATAACTTTTGAACGAAAGGAGATAGGGCCTTACAATTATCAGGGTATGTTGCGTATCCGAATGGGAGTGTTAAGTTCGATTACGGGCATAATCGGTCGAACGGTTTGAGAGTTACACCCACCTGGAATATTATTTCCCCGATAACTCAAAAATATAGACTTGATCGAGTTGAAGCTTGGTATCTAGTTGTTGAATATCGACAATAAAAACTTGTTTCAAATTTTATAAGAACCGTAACCCTAGAAAATTTAAAAAAAATGATGACAAAAAAATATTGGTTTAAGCACTGACGTGAAGTCAGAAGCTTTTGCGCGTATGTTCTCTTGTCCATTCTCCTGTATGGGACACTGTTATTTAACTTATACACCCTAAATGGAGCGTTTCCCGGCCATAGTTCACACGAACTTTCCTGCTCGAAATTAAATGTAGAGGGTGATTCCGTTCTAACTGTGATATTCAATGTCCTGTATTGTTTGTTCTCATAGGTCATTAATTAATAATCAATTTATGAAATTTTTGTACTTATTGGAAAATTATGAACATAATTCAACATTATTTTCATATAACTTGCCACTTACAGAAAACTTACAATTTATCACTTAAATGTCAGTACCATGTCCATTTCTAGAATTTATTTATTAAATGTCAGTAGCGTGTCATGTCCATTTCTAGAATTTATTTATAAAATGTTATTTTTTTTGTCGTAATAAATGATTTAAACTAATTACCTCATAAATTCTAATGTTTATGATCAAACTGAACAAAATGGACACATTTTTTGTTTAATGTACTAAGTTATCATTGAATTCCGGTTCAATAACTTTTGTCTTTAAAGCTTAAAAGCTTTACTTAATACATATAAAAAAATGTGTCAATTTTGTTCAGTTTGATCATAAACATTAGAATTTATGAGGTAATTAGTTTAAATCATTTATTATGACAAAAAAAACTAACAATTTATAAATAAATTCTAGAAATGGACATAACACGGTACTGACATTTAATAAATAAATTCTAGAAATGGACATGGTACTGACATTTAAGTGATAAATTGTAAGTTTTCTGTAAGTGGCAAGTTATATTATATGAAAATAATGTTGAAATATGTTCATAATTTTCCAATAAGTACAAAAATTTCATAAATTGATTATTAATTAATGACCTATGAGAACAAACAATACAGGACATTGAATATCACAGTTAGAACGGAATCACCCAATTATCTTTTTTCCTATGTATATTTTTCTTCCGGAAACAGCCTGTATAGAACACCACTATTCAGTTGTCGATAACTCACGAATGCTATATAAATAATGGAAAATTACGGTTTAGTTCGCCGTAGATAAAAAAACGCATTTAACCGAAATCAATCAAATATCTAGAAATCAAAACTGTATAGTTTCGTTCACAAATGAGTTATAGATTACCAGTGAGTTACCACCAAATCAATTCAAATTTTTCAATTACCCCCTTCTTGTTTCCACATGTCATAATCGATTGTTTCCCTACTGTGCGTGAACTGACGATGCCGTGTAGAATGAAATGTTCCATCGGAGTATTATGGGTATAAGTAATCATTAAAGGATACTTTGGCAGGTGCATTCATCATCCAATGTTTTTGCGCGTGTATGTCCTGTGGAACATCGCGTTATCATTTTGCCCAACTTTCTGTAATTTCGATTTTTTTCCGAAAATGGACTCAAACGATTAGGTTCAACTCCCCGATGAAGAATTCGAGGTCAAATTTCATTCTGTACGGCCGGCCGTCCACCTGTTGCCATGATAACTTCAGAACGGAAAGAGCTAGCGACTTGAAATTTTCGGGGTAGGTGGCGCATCCTAATACGACGGACAAGTTCGTTAAAGGGCATAATCGAACCAATGGTTTCCGAGTAATGATTTTATTTTCAACCAATACAAATCCGATCGAATTGAAACTTGGCGAATAGTTGCAGAATATGAACTTAAGTACTTTTGTGGAATTTTGTGGGAATCGTATTACTAGAAAATTTAATAAAATATATTAAAAAATATTTTTTATATTACGATAACCTGAGAACAAAAAGAGATAGCGACTTGAAATTTTCAGGTTAGGTTGCGCATATGAAAGTGACGTTTGAGTTTGGTTATAGGCATAATCGCCCAAACGGTTTTGGATTTATACCCATCTGAAATTTGGTTGTTATTGCCTCAATAACTCGAAAAATACAAATCCGATTGAATTCAAACATGGTTATTAGCTGTAGAATGCCAACGCGAAAATTCTTGCATAATTTCGTGAGGAAAATTATTGAAAAAAAAATCTAGTTAGTAACTATTCGTCCGACATCGCTGAAATTTCTGTAATTTTCTAAGTTTTCACCGAAAATGGTCTCAAACGATTGGGTTCGACTCCCTGCATGATCAAGAATTCGAGGTCAAATTTCATTCTGTCCAGCCGGCCGTTGTCACGATATCTTTAAAACGGAAAGAGATAGCGGCTTTTCAGGGTAGGTGGCGCATACCAATAAGACAGACAAGTTCTTTAATGTGCATAATCGGCCCAACGGTTTCCGAGTACCTAATAATTTTGTTTTCAACCAATACAAGTCCGATCGAATTGAAACTTGGTGAGTAGTTGCAGAATGCAACCTAGGACGCTTGTGAAATGTTGTGATAATCGTATCACTAGAAAATTAAAAAAAAAATTATCAAAAAATATGATTTATGTCTCCATAACCTGAGAACGGAAAGAGATAGCTACTTGAAATTTTCGTGTAAGGTTGAGCATCTGAATGGGACATTTGAGTTTGTTTATAGGTATAATCGACCAAACGGTTTTGGAGTTATACCCATCTGAAATTTGGTTATTTCCCCAAAAACTCTTGCAATTCTTGCAAAATTTCGTGAGGATCGTAAAACAGGAAAATTTTTAAGAAATCATTGAAAAAAATTCTATATATCAGAAACTATTCGTTCGACAACGCTGAAATTTTGTGAGAGGAGATAGGGACTTGTACAACGGTACAACAGTTCCGGAGTTATACCACTAGGAATCTTATTTCCTCGATAATTCAAATAATACAGACTCGATCGAATCAAAGACTGGTAACTAGTTGTAGAATATCAATAAAAAGCCGTTTTTGAAATTTTGTAAGAACCGTACCTCTAGAAAATTTCGAAAAAATTATGAAGAAAAAACTTGGTTCAAGCACTGACTTGGAGTCATGAGCTTTTGCACGTATTTTCTATTGGACAAAAGTTCCTGACTTCACATCAGTGGATGAACCAATTTTGATATTCTAAATGTAAAATTTTATTTGAATAAAGCCAGTAATTTTTTTTTGTGAGAGGAAAACCATATAGTGCTCCATAGCGCTAGGAAAAGTAGTACTTTTCCTCACGCATTCGTGTTGCCACAGTAACACTTTCCCGTAGTGCGGAAAAAATATTTTGCGGCACGGAAATATCAAACTTATCAAAATTGTTGTTGTTAGGGGAAAATATGCAGCTGTGCCCAACAACGAACGTCGGGCATAATCGGCCCCACGGTTTCGGTGTTATACCCATCTGGAATATTATTTTCTTGATAACTCGAAAAATACAGACCCGATAGAATTGAAACCAGGTAACTAGTTGCAGAATATCTACATAAAGACGTGTGTGAAATTTTGTGTGGACCGTACCACTAGAAAATTCCAAAAAAATTACGAAAAAATTCTATGCATCTCACGTAACTTGAGAACGAAAAGAGATTGCGACTTTAAATTTTAAGGGTAGGTTGCGCATCCGAATGTGACTTTAATGTGTAATGTGTTCATTAATTGGCACATGGGCACATTGGCATTGACTGGTTTTGGAGCTATTCTTGACTGAAATTTTGTTGTTATTTCCTCCTTATAACTCAAAATATACAAATCTGATCCAACTAAAACTCGGTGACAAGCCGACCCACTAATTTCCGCGAAATTTCAACAATATCGTACACTGGACTTACTTGATGCGTAAGTTTCTTTCAATTCAAATAGAATACATATGTCAGAATTAAAAATCTGCGCCATAGACGATTTTCTCGTTACTGAAGTCTGTCATTAACATGGTATTAAATGTATTCATATATGATAAAAGCTGGGAAAACGGTTGAGAATGTCCAATTGAGTTGAGCAGACAATAGAACTTGCTTGCAAAAGCTCAATACTTCTTGTCAGTGCTTGAACCAATTTTATTTATCAACAGTTTGGACACTGCACTATTTCACAGAGAATTTACTGAATTGAAATCAATTTCACCTACGCATTTTTGGGAAATATACTAACTGACAAAGAAACTGCAACACTCAGAAGGAGCCGTTTAAATTTTAATTTTTTTTTGGTAAAACATAGATAGTAGAGCAAGGAGTAAATGTTTAAAATTTGGAGAAAAAAATCGTGAAGGCTTTTTCATGTAAACTTTTTTTTTTTTTCCGTGTACGCGGAATTTATCGTTAGCTAAGTGAATTTGAAAGAGGTCAAATTATTGGTCTACGGGAGGCGGAACATTACGAACAGAAATCCAACTACTGTTATGAGATGTTGTCAAGCGTGGTTTGATAATGCCCAAAATCAAAGAAGAGTAGGCACTGCACGTCGAAGGGGCACAAATGAAGTTCAAGATCGACGTCTAATTATGGCTATTAGAGATCGATTTGCGACAACTCGATCTTTGGCTAAAGAGTGGTTAGGAGAACAAGGCCATCCTGTAACTGTCCGAATGGTTTACCGTCGGATAAGGTCTTTTGGACAGCAGTATTATCGACCCCATCTTGTGTTACCTCTGACGGTTGAGCATCGCCGGCAACTATTACAGTGGTGCAGAGACCGTCAACATTGGAATGTGGAATGGCATCAGGTCTTCTTTTTTGATAAATCTTGATTCTCCTTGGGTGCACATGATGACCGAAGAAGGGTTAGACGACGTCGGGGAGAAAGACGTGAACCTCAATTTGATATTGAGCGTCATGTATACCGGATAGTAGGCATTATGGTATGGGGTGCTATTGCACATGCAAGTAGGTCACCTTTAGTCTTCATTCGAGGTAACATGACAGCACTGCGTTACCTTCAAGAAATAGTGGAGCCATATGTTCTCCCTTACCTTAACCGGCTCGAGAATCCAATATTTCAGCAAGATAATGCTCGACCTCATGTTGCAAGAGTTAATTTAAACTTTTTTGAAGCGACCCATGTGAATCTTTTGCCATGGCCGCCCAGATCTCTCGATCTTTCGCCCATAGAGCATTTTCGGGACATGATGGGTAGAAGGCTTGGAAATTTACCCCAGCCCCCATGGACTTCGGCGGCTCTGATAGTTCATGTATCAGAGCCGCCGAAGTCCATGGGGCTGGGGTAAATTTCCAAGCCTTCTACCCATCATGTCCCAAAAATGCTCTATGGGCGAAAGATCGAGAGATCTGGGCGGCCATGGCAAAAGATTCACATGGGTCGCTTCAAAAAAGTTTAAATTAACTCTTGCAACATGAGGTCGAGCATTATCTTGCTGAAATATTGGATTCTCGAGCCGGTTAGGTAGCTTGGGATAGTATCCCTCAAGTAGAAATAGACCACCTTATAGCATCAATGCGAAGACGTGTTGGGGAGTGCATAGATAATCACGGTGGACAAACACATTATTAGCAAATTTATCAAAAAAAATTGTAAACCCTTCGTTTTTTTCTTAAAATTTCAGTCATTTACTCCTTGCTCTACTATCTTTGTTTAACCAAAAGAAAATTTAAATTTAAACAGCTCCTCCTGGGTGTTGCAGTTTCTCTGTCTGTCAGTATAATATGGTATTTTGCATAGACGTTTTTTTTGTGATCTTGCTCACTTTGATGACCTTTACATCCTGTTAAATAACCTCACCTCCGGAAACATCCTGTACAGGAAAACTCTCCAATTACCACGTATTCTCATATTCACCGTTATGGTATTGGTATCGCCTTCCGGATAACTGAACAAAAATCAACAAATCATGCCAAATTCTTCGACGGCGTTCCCATCGAATCAATCACCACAGAAAACATCGAGGTTTCTCTTGTAGCCAATCTCGAGACATCGAAAATTCATTCCACACGCTCACTGATTTTCTGCCTGACATTGTCGCCATCGGTCCTTGTATCGATTTGGACCACTACACAAGGTTACTGACCTTTCGCAATGCGTCTCTGAATAAATTGGAAGAATTGCACCGCTCCACTTTGAATGATAAATATGATATCTTAGCCTTTCGAGCTGCGCTAATTCAATCTCGCGATCCCTCTTGCATGTCGAATCCACGTGATAGATGCCTAATATCGATACCGTTGGTGTAACTGGGCCACCCGTAATTTTAGGAAGAAATTTACGGTGCGAGTAACGGGAGTCGGATGTTGGGTAGGTGGAAAACGCGTTCCGTTCTTCAAATAGACGTGTTAACTTTGATGATCATCTCGGTGTCTTCCTGTTCACGATGGAATTTTGCACAGGTTGACTCAATTGCGATGTTTTAGTGTTGTCGCGGAGAGGTCTTGGTTCGAATAATTAAATCTTTAGAATAATCTCTTGGTACTTTTATTCGTTATGAATTCTACATTAGTGTATAAATGACGAGAAATTAAATGGTTTCTTTCTGGGTTTTCTCTCCCAAACTCTGAAAAATATCTATAAAATAAAGAATTCATTGTTTTGTGATTTGCTTCTGCGTAAGAAACACAAGATATTTGTCAGAAGCAATCAATTGAATAATGTTGCCAAACAAATAACAACGAAACAACATCAACGAAGAAACAACTATATCGTAACGTTTCGGAGTCTATATCCTTCGTCAGACGCTTAACGAAAATCTGTATCATTATTTTGTTGAAAGATATTCTGAAATTCGATTTCAGGATAACTAACAAATATCCTGTGTTTCTTACGCAGAAGCAAATCACAAAATAATTAATTTTTTATGTTATAGAAATTTTTCAGAGTTTGGGAGAGAAAACCCAGAAAGAAACCATTTAATGATGAATATACCTCCCACGGTATCCTTTAATGATTACTTAGGACGAGAAAGTTGTTGGGCTATACTGCCCTCCTAAGAAAGAAGGCAGTATCTCCACAAATGTTAGTTTCTAGATAATGCAGATTTTGTTAAATGAAGCTGTGCCACCATTTAAATATTTATGGATTCTGGAATTGTTCTATTGGGTTGTTGTTCTTCCGCTTATCATCGAATATGTTCATATTTTTATGCCATATTTCTATAAATTTTAATTGAAATGGCGGTTAATGCTTTTAAGCAAGGCATATCATTACAATCGGTAAGAATGAACTGCATAAAAAAGCAGTACTTAAATCCAATTGTTTGGCGGTAACTGCTTTTAAGTGTAGTATTTCTCAAGTGGAAAGCACGGTGACAACAAAAAGCAAAAAGCATTTTTTTTACTTTATCAGTTAAGAATTCTTTTATCACACCATTAACTCAATTATACATAATACACAAACAAAAACAAATACTTACACATAAAATCAATTATTCAAAAAACACAGAATCCATGTAGGTATTAAATATCACCAAAATCCGATCTTAAATCAACAGCAGCATCATTGATGGGAAGATTCTGCCAAAATTGTCTTCGATTTTCAGGTATTAATTAAACCAAATTTTGTAGAATCGCTTTCTTCCTTTCTGGCCCTGGATATGTCATCTGATTCTGATTCAACGCTATCTTCTGAATCAGACTGCAAAAAGTCAGGGTCTTTAAGTGAGTCATCAGAATCCGCTAGGAAATTTGTTAAAGTGGATGTAGTTTGCAAAGCTGAATAATAATACCTACCTTTTGAAACTATTTGAAGCAAATAAATGGCTCTAACTTCACGCACTAATTTTTGTATTATTGATGAGATTAACGCGTACACGCAAAGAGACTTTTCACAGCAAACTGACAGGAACCAACACGTTTTAGCTTAGTTTACTCCCAGGAAATAAGAATTGTGGTGGGGCATGTAGCTAGATTAAAAAGCAGTATCTCCATTTTCTGAAGGAGATACTGCTTTAAAGACTTGTATAAGGTAGTTACTGCCTTTAAGCTAAGGAATACCTAATAACAAGTTGAGTTACTGCCATTTTTATAGTCTACCAGACCGATTGACGAACACTTACTGCACTCTAGCTTTGTAAGGTATACTCATAGTTGTTTAAGGAGTCTATAGAAAGAGGAAATTCGAAAATAGTAAAAATTGGAGACACTGCCTTCTTACTTAGGACGGCAGTATAGGGGCTATGAAGAACTACTGGTGTGCAAGAAATAGCCAGGAATAGCTGCAGCTAAGGCACCTTACGTAGTAATAGTAGTTTACCTGAAATAATAAACTCAAACACATACACAAAATTCATTCCAAAGCCACAGTGGCTTCTTGGGCCTGCAGAAGGCTATTTGGGAAGACATAGGGCTTTAAACCAGGAATTGCAATGAGGTTATACATATCAGTAGCACTACCCATTGTCATCTGCGCATCCTTAGCATGATGACCAAAAACTGATGAGGCCACCACACGTACTCGGTTGCTGAAACTGCAACAGCTTGTCTGTGTTGGTGTCACAGGCGCTAGCTATGCTACTGCCACAGCAGTGCTTGAGGTCCTATTCAATCTGCCTCCCTTGCACTTACATGTAAAGAAATCAACTGGACTCAAACCTCTTGGCAAAGTCCTCAGATATAATGCCAACCATATTCGATTTCGATACACCCTCTACAAAAGTCATAAGAGTCCGTCTGAGTGCGGTGGATCTGGTTAATCGATTGGACAAATAGTCATCTAGTTTGTAAACGGATGAATCAACATTAGATAAGGGTGCAGGTATGGAGGTATATTGCCCGAAACTTAGGATCTCTGTGCCCCTAGGACATGAACCTTCTATCTCACAGGCAGAGACACTAACTGTCTACATATGTGCTCAAGAGTATCTCAAGAGCTCAGGAAACACTGATATACCTGAAATCAACGATCCCTACTGTCCTCGGAATTCTGGAATAGCATAATGCAACTCCTCTATGGTGTCACACCACTGTGGTATTTAGGTAAATGAGGAGGCCGATGAATTTCCGAAAGGGGCCTCTGGGGTAACACCTGCTGGACCAGAACAATTTTTTGGGGTTGGAAACGACCACTACAGGGCTACAGTGGGAGCTGAATAACAGAATACCTGGAGGAGGACTCCAGAACAGGCACAGGCACAAAGATTCGTGGATTTCTCACCATCCTATAACAGCTACTGCAGCTGCTATGATCTGAGCTTTGGCTAATGATGGGACTGCTAACAGGGCACTGTCGTTACAAATGCCAACACTTAGTTTGCAGATGCCCAGAGCTGGCCAGCCTAAACATTTCATAAGTAAGTATTAAAGGATACTGTGGGAGGTATACTCATTATTGAAAGGTGACAATTCTTGAATTTCACCAAATAACTATCAACAAAATAATTCTAAAGATTTTCATTAAGCGTCTGACGAAGGAGTCTGATATAGACTCCGAAACGTTGCGATATAGTTGTTCCTTCGTTGATGTTGTTTCGTTGTTGTTTGTTAGACAACATTGTTCAATTGATTGCTTCTGACAAATATCTTGTGTTTCTTACGCAGAAGCAAATCACAAAATAATTAATTTTTATTTTATAGATATTTTTCTGAGTTTGGGAGAGAAAACCCAGAAAAAACCTTTTGAACATTTCATATTAAACCAGTTCTAAAACCTCACAACGTGTTTACCAGGGCTCTTAACGAAGTCATTAGGTATGTTAACACCATTGACAATGACCTTAGGGTTCGGATGTCACGGTTAAAAAGTTATCAGATTTCATAAATAAGCAAGCCGCTAACAATATGAGGCCCTTCCCTACAAGCCCTAATTCTTCAAAACCTACATCTTCAACAAGTGTACTTGGTGAGACATGAAGACTCATAGTTCTATGAAACAGCCAAGCCATACTTTTTAACCAAGATGTAGGATTAGTAGAACTATTAATCAGGTTGTAGATAAAGACAGTTACAGTTAGGAGCTTGGCAATTCATGAGATCTGATAACTTTTCAACTGTGAAAGCTTCTTTTGAGTGGTGTCATCCAATTTTACATGGAATGTTTTTGGCGCTATTGTTCCTCGGAACAGAGTGCTTATCAATTTGCCCAAATGTCTGTCCCAAATTTTCAAATTTTTGGCTGAACATGGTCTTTAACGATTTGGTTGGACTCACTGATCAAGAATCCGTGTTCGAAATCGATTGTGTCCGGCCGTCCGGGTTTGGGAGATAAAAATCTTGGTTGAGTTCGTTATTGTGCAAAATCGGCCAGATGGTTTGAGAGTAACGAAAGTAAAAAAAAAATTTTTGAATTACAAATTTCGAACTCAATTTTTTTTAAGATGCAGTTTTATCATAAAAATCCACTGATATCATTTTCAACTCTAACAAGCTAATACTTTCGGAGATATGATTTTTCAAAGTTTCAATATTACATCGTACTTCTATGTTTTCACAGAATGCGAATTCTATCTGTCTGTGTTCTATCTGTGTTCACCGTTCATACATGTAATCTTAGCTACCTATAACAAACATGTCAAATGTATTTCTGTTCTAACAAACAAAGTATGGGTGAATGCAAAATGACCAATTATAGGGGATTATAATTACCCCTACCCTATGTGCCCTTGGATAATCCATATGATGATGGAAATAAATAGTTTACTAAGTTTATCAAATTGGTTCAGAATATCTTCAGTGAAAACAGAACTGGAATATTGGCTAAGTTTCAATTGATATAAAATAATTTTCAGAGTAGATATGAGGAATGAATATATCGGATAAGTTCATTATTTAATTTTAATTCGGTTTCTTTTATGATGCAGTTCTATCATAATGTATACTGTATATTATTATGCGATCGTCACAAAATTTTGCATAGTCTTCATGACTACCGCGCTTCAATTCGATCAATTCAGTTGTTCTCGACTTATTGGGAAACCAAAGTTACAGATGGCTATAGGTCTGAAACCACTAGGTGGATTTTGCCCATTAACGAACATAGCCGGCACATTTGGACTCCATACCTACTCTGAAAATTTCAACACTCTAACTTATTGCGTTTGAGTGTAATAATGCTGACGGCCGGACAGAATCAATTTTGACCTCGGGTTCTTCATCAGGGAGTCGAAACTAATAGTTTGATACCATTCACGACCAAATATTCGAAAATTAAAGACATTTGGTACTCTGTTCACCTGAACAGCGCGCCAAAGAACAATTCACTAGATTAATTTTTGGCGCTCTTGTTCCACGGAGCAGCGTGCTTATCAATTTGCCCAAATATCTGTCATATGATTTTTCAAAATTTCTATAACATATCGTACTTCCAATAATACATCGTACTTCTATGTTTTCACAGAATGCGAATTCCATCTGTCTGTGTTCTATATGTGTTCACTGTTCAAACATGTAATCTTATCTACCTATAACAGACATGTCAAATGTATTTCTGTTCTATCAAACAAAGTATGATTGAATGCAAAATGACCAATTATATGATATTATAATTACCCCTACCCTATATGCCCTTGGATAATCCATATGATGAGGGAAATATATAATTTGGTAAGTTTATCAAATTGGGTTTAGAATATCTTCAGTGAAAACAGAACTGGAATATTGGCAAAGTTTCAATTGATATAATATAATTTTCAGAGTAGATTTGAGAATGAATATATCGGATAAGTTCGTTATTTAATTTTCATTTAGTTTCTTTTATGATACAGTTCTATCATATTGTATATTGTATATTATTATACTGATTCTCCTAGGTCATCCCCAAGGAGACCCCTCATAAGTTCTAGAAGAGCTTGAGCGAGTAAGAAGAACCAGTTGTGTTCTGTGTAGGCTTTGTTACTGTGTCCTTATGCCAACTTAGGCACAGCACTGTTAATTTTTGACCCAACAGTGAGTGGTGGCGATTACCGTGACCAGAAAATTTCTTTCCTAGCCTCGGAATTGAACTTAGGGCTTCCGCTCCCAAGTCAATGACTCCACTGAGCCAACCGCACTACATGCATGAATATATTGATATCATTCCTAACTCTAAGAAACCAATAATTTCGGAGATAAATTGAGGAGCAACTTTTCAAAACGCATTCAGTCCAAAAACCATTTTATTGGAAATCAACGAAAAACGCTATTTTCTTCCACCCTGGCTTATAATTTGAGTACGTCGAGTTTGTTTGATAGAAATTTACATCTAAAGGTAATAACTAATCAATATTGATCAGATATGTAAAATGTAAAAAAAGTTTGGACTTAATGCGTTAATGCATCCCATTGTATATAATGCGTTTTGATGTGGTTGAAATTGAAAATAATGCGGTTTGTTGCGATTTTTTATACATTTAGAGAAAACAGTCTGCACAGTAAGTGTTGGCCTGTAACCTAATTAACATGAGCAAAAAGATAAAATATGTTTTTGGTTATATTTTATTTGTTTTAAAAATACAAACGTAAACATAATTATCGCGATACGGCTTACATACTTTGAATTTGAATTACACAGGGACATAATGCCATTTGGAAGATTTTGTTTACATAGGGCTATAGAGCAATAGAAATCATTTCTGAATCCGCTTCAAACTCAATTTCGCCCAAATTGGACATAACGTGTTTTGAAAAGTTACTCCTCAATTGTCAAAGTTCGAGCGCCAAAGCTCCTGTCCACAGGGCTTTACCACTTTTTAACCAAGATGTAGGTATAGTAGAACTAGTAAATAGGTTGTAGATTCTACAGTTAGGGTATTGGCTATTTATGAGATCTTTTCAACTGTGAAAGCTTCTTTTAAGTGTTGGCAACCAATTTTATATGGAATGTTATTCTGAAGGCATTTGAATGTTTCATTGATTTCAACTAAAAATACGTGAACAGACATTTTGTCTTCCACCCGACATAAATCTAATCGGACTAATTACCATCATCCTCTTTTTCCGAGAGCCACAACTAGGGGCCCGAGGCAATATTGCCCACATATTTGCCGTCGTTAATGCAGGATCCGCAGCTCGCTATCGCGAAGATATCTAATTACGTACTTTCAGTGCCTTGCCGAACCTAATTTGCCGAAGTGCATTCTGCGTTTTCGAGACAAAAACGCTACAATTATCGGAACTATTCGCCGCGATTTTGGGGTCAGTCACCGGCGCGAGGTTTCAACGAACAATTTTAAATCCGCTCTGGAAACATTCGAGCAGAACGGTGCAAGAAAAACCACTACCGGATCGTTTTCACGCAAATCTTGTTAGCGGCTGAAAGGGGCATACGATAGCAGCTATGTTGCGGGTATTATTGAGGGAAATTCAAAACTTTGCCAAATATTGCTAATGGACTGAGAACTCATTGTTCCAGGTTATCGATTTCGATCATGATGTACCTATATTAGCAAGGTTTGTACTGAAAGTAATGACTGTTCAGGAAACATAATAAATAGTGTGAAATGGCTGTGTGATGAAAACGGTGAAACCTGTTTCAAATGAACAAGTTGTAAAAGCACTGTAACGAGGAGTTTTTGCGCACTGTTTCAGGTACTGAACTCGCCCAAAGCTACTTAGCTCCAGGAAAAAATACAATGTGCGTCATAATTATGGAACAAATTCATTTTCTCATAACAAACATATTTGGCAACAAAATCCTGAAACAGGTCAATTTTAATTTCACTTTTCCCAAATTTATATGCATTTTTGAAGGATTTTTGTTGCACCCTGTGCCATCCCCATCAACCCTCTAAATTTTTTGAATAGGGAAAGTCGGTCATGTGGTACTTTTTTTTGGCAAGGTCTTTGTATCTTCTTTACAGACGTGCAGAAATTTTCAAGAAAAAACATTTCTTTTTTGAAAAATAGTTAGTTCAAAGAGGTTTTCAGTATGTGCACTTTGTCATGGCTCATTTACTTTGAGACGATGGTACCTGATGAAATTTGTCACCGAATGAAAGTCGACCATTACAGTTTTGTTCATGCACAACTTTCAACCCCTACGAACCCTTTAATGGAGCAGAAAATGTAAGGGGGTTGAAATGGGTTGAAAGTTGTGCATGAACAAAACTTGGTCGACTTTATTCGGTGACAAATTTCAGAAAACGAATGCCTATCACTGGGCCACAGAAGCACTAAAAATATAATGTGAATTCCATAAATTGGACTTATGTTATTACTGAACTTTGATACCTTATTTACAAATTTCTAATTTCATAAAGATATTATCCTGTTACATATTATTCGATCAAGTTTAAATCGAGAACTTCTTTTTACTAGAGCCTTCAAAAGTTCCAAGTTTCAATGCAATCGGATCTATATTGTTGGAGATCTGAGCAACCTTGTGTGAATTCAGTAGCTGGATGGGTGACCATTGCCTCGATTGCTTCCGAATGAAAGAAGATTGGGACTTGCAATTTTCAGGGTAGGTTGCACATCCCAATGGGAGAGTTATATTCGATTTTGGGCATAATCGGTCCATCGGTTTCTGAGTTATAACCACCTGGAATATTATTTCCTGGATATCTCAAAAAGTATAGACGGGATCGAATTGAAGCTTGGTAACTACATAGTTGTAGAATATCGCCATAAAGACGTGTGTAAAATTTTGTGAGAACCGTATCCCTAGGAAATTTTTAAAATATTACGGGAAAAAAAATGGTTCTAGCACTCACGTGAAGTCAGGAGCTTTTGCGCGTATGTTCTATTGTCCATTCTCCTGTCTTGGACACTGTTAATCGAATTTTCCATGGTTAATTCGCGTATGTTCTATTGTCCCTGTTCCTGTATTGGACACTCTTAATCGAATTTACCATGGTAAATTTAATTAACAGTGTCCAATACAGGAGAATAGAACATACGCTTTTGCGCTTAATCGAATTTATCATGGTAAATTCGATTAAGGGTATCCAATACAAGAGAATGGACAATGGAACATACGCGCAAAAGATCCTGACTTCACGTGAGTGCTTGAACCAATTTTTTTTCCATAGATGAGGTAAAGTATAAATAGTATGAAATGTACCTAAAATCAAATATTTTTGACCATAACATAAAATGTTACAAACCCGGTGTTCATCAGTTGAATTGCAGTAGTGACGAATTATATAGGTATAGGAAAACCAGGTAGAAATTTTGGAACATAAATTAAGGACCACCATCACGGCTACCAACACAAAAATTAATTCGGAGCACTTATTAGTAGAAGAACTTAACTTTAAATAAATCAATAAGGGACGTGCTGGACAACCTGCGTACCATTTTAGAAGTTTTTACTGTTGCAAAAGTTGGGGTCTACATTTTTTTTTTATATTGGTGAATGAACCAAATGTCCTGCCATATACAACCTCTCCTCACTGCCAACCTACGAAATCTTAGTGTGCACAACCACCTAGTTGATAACTTTAAATAATCATAGAAGGATACTTTGGGAGGTACCTATATTATTATACTTATTCATTATTAAATGGTTTCTTTCTGGGTTTTTCCCCAAAACTCTGAAAAATATCCATAAAATAAAAAATTTATTATTTTGTGTTGCCTATCAAATAACAACGAAACAACATCAACGATGAAACAACTATTTCGTAACGTTTCGGAGTCTATATCAGACTCCTTCTTCAGACGCTTAATGAAAAAATCTTCAGAACTATTTTGTTGATTGTTATTCTGAGATTCGAGAATTGTCACATTGACAGTCAGACTTCCTTCGTCAGATACTTACGGTGGGGTGGTTTCGGATTAATAATTTTTGGCACTTTTGTTTCTTTTGAATGACACTCTTTGGCGCTCTTGTTTCTCGGAACTGAGTGCTTATCAATTTGCGCAAATGTCTGTAATTTTCGAATTTTTGGCTGAAAATGGTCTCAAACGTTTTGGTTCGACTGAATGAGCTAGACAGTGGAAATTTTCGGAGAATATTTGGGAGATACATACACCGGTTAAGTTCGTTATTGGGTTTAGGAGTAACGAACATTTTTTTTTATGTTACACATTTCAAATTAATATCAAAACATTTTAAGGTGCAGTTGCATCACAAGAATCAATTCATATCATTCTCAACTCTAACAAACTAATACTTTCGGAGATAGGATGTTTCTAAGTTTCAATATTTAATCGTAATTTTGTGACTTCATAGAAAGCTCCAATTATAATTTGCTGATGTATGTGAATCCAACCTATGAGGTGAGTTTAAGACCTACGTTTTGAATTTATGATTCATTTCAATCATAAGAATCCATTGATATCTTTCCTAACTCGGAGGACCCAATAGTTTCGGAGATATGATTTGTCAAGTTTGAATAAGTACTCGCAAGTAGTTTGACAAGATCGCCAAAGCTTCGGTCCGCAGGGCTTTCCCACATTTTTGGCACTCTTGTCCCTCGGAACAGAGTGCTTATCAATTAGCCCAAATGTCCATAATTTTCTAATTTTTGGCTGATAATAGTCTTAAACGTTTTGGTTCGACCCACTGATGAAGAATCCATGGTCAGAATCGATTCTTTCCGGCCGTCCGTCAGGCCAGCCGTGACCACGATAACTCTCGAACGGAATGAGCTAGACAGTTGAAATTTTCAGAGTAGGTTTGGGAGATAAATATCTCGGTTAAGTTCGATAATGGGCAAAATTGACTAGGTGGTTTCGGAGTAACGAAAAAAAAAATGTTTTTTCTGCATTACAAATTTCTATTTTTTTTAAGATGCAATTTTATCATAAGAATCCATTGATATCATTGAAACTCTAACAAACTAATACCTTGGGTGTTATGATTTTTGAAAATTTCAATAATTAATCGTAATTTTATGATTTTTTGAATTTATTTCCATTTATGATGCAGTTCTATCATAATAATCCATTGATATCATTCCCAACTCTGAGAAACCAATACTTTCGGAGATATGATTTGTCAGAATTCAACAAGAGCGTCAAAACTCCTGTGCACAGGGCTTTCCAACATTTTTTTATTCGATTTTTGAATTCTACCTTAATAAATGCACCGCGAAAGATTCAATTGAAAATGTTTCACTGCACAACACGAAATATCGATTTAGAAGTACTAAACAGAAAAAATTCCTTCCAACCAACCCCCTTGAATTATTTTTGGTCAGTTGCATGCGAATTGGACTTTCAGCGACCATTAGGAAAAACATAAACATAACTCCACTATATTTCACCTCGCGATTAAAATGAGAGATAAATTACAGTTTGGCGTAAAGAACATAGGGGTAACCAACAGGAAGGAGGCATATTATCTGAATAATTCATAAGTAGCACGCAGTGGCTCCAACATGGCCGATCGACAACGCACCAGCGCGATTATAATAATAATTACAGAAACAAAACTTTAGAGCTACGTATTCGGTCTCGGGTATTAATCACTAAATAGCCGTTGAGTGGCTACGCTGACGGCATATTTCAGTCGTTATTTTTGAGCAGGGGATCATTTGATTTGCAAATATATCAGTCGATTGAATATTTCAGCTACATGGATCGCAACACTGCGTGTACCTGCCGGAATTATCAATTTGTTGGTTAAGTACTAACCGTGATTAATTATTAGTTTATTTTATCCTAATAATAAACCTTTTACTTTTGTTAGTTTAAAGATGAGGAATAATTTAAATTTCTAAAATAATTGAATATTCTTGAAAGGGCTGAAGATAAATTTCAAACACTTTCTTTATGGTAATTTTATTTAGTTCTATGAATCCGCGCTGACGTGAAGTCAGGTGCTTTTGCGCGCATGTTATATTGTCCTGTCCTCTCGAATTATCCAATTTTTTTTTCGTAATTTTTTGAAAATTTGCTAGGGGTACGGTTAAAACAAAAGTTTACGCACGTATTTATGTCTACATCTACAACAAGTTAACAAGCTTCAATCCGATCGGGTCTGTATTTTTTGAGTTATCGAGAAAATAATATTCCAGATGGGTATAACTCCGAAACCGTTGGACCGATTATGCCCAAAAACGAACTCAACTCTCCCATTCGGATGCGCAACCTATCCTGAAAATTGAAAATCCCATCTCCTTTCGTTCAAAAGTTATCGAGGCAATGGTTGCCCATCCAGCTACTGAACTTGAACACAAGGCTGCTCGGATCTCCATAAATATAGATCCGATCATGTTCAAACTTGGAACTTGACAGTAGAGCTAGGTTCTGAAGGCTCTCGCAGCGATGTCAGATGAAAAGTTTCTGATATATAGAATTTTTTCTATGATTTTTTTTTCTAGTGATACGATACTCACAGAATTTCGCAAGAATTTTTGCGGTGGCATTCCACAACTAATAACCATGTTTGAATTGGATCAAATTTTTTTTTCGAGTTATTGAGGAAATAACAACCAAATTTCAGATCAGTATAACTCCAAAAGCATTTGGGCGATTATGCATGTAAATGAACTCAAGTGCCGCACTCAGATGAACAACCTAACCTGAAAATTTCAAGTGAAATCTCTTTTCGTTCTCAGGTTATCGTGACATAAATAATATTTTTTTATAATTTTTTTTTAAATTTTGTGGCGATACGATTTCACAAACGTCGTTAGGTTCGTATTATACAACTACTCACCAAGTTTCAATTCGATCGGATTAGTATTGTTTTAAAACAAAACTATTTCTCGGAAATCATTTGTCCGATTATGCCCATTAACGGACTTGTCCGTCGCATTGGGATGCGTCACCTACCCCGAAAAATTCAAGCCACTATCTCTTTCTTTTCTCAAGTTATCGTGGCCGGACAGAATCAAATTTGACCTCGAAATCTTCATCACGGAGTCGAACCCAATCGTTTGAGACCAAATTCGGCGAAAAATTCGAAAATTACAGACATATGGGTAAAATGACAACGTGATGTTCCCCAGAACATACGCGCAAAAAGACGCATTGAAGATTCATGATTTAT
The DNA here is from genome assembly GCA_937662695.2 of Halyzia sedecimguttata. Classification (NCBI taxonomy): domain Eukaryota; kingdom Metazoa; phylum Arthropoda; class Insecta; order Coleoptera; family Coccinellidae; genus Halyzia; species Halyzia sedecimguttata. The sequence continues at coordinate 82,952,288 of OW569414.2, read as the reverse complement.
TTTGTGAGGTTTCGTGACGCGTAAATGTACAACAGAAAATGCACGAAAAACCTCCTGACTTTTGGCGCTCTTATTCCCCGGAACAGAGTGCTTATCAATTTGCCCAAATGTCTTTAATTTTGGAATTTTTTGATGAAAATGGTCTTAAACGATTTGGTTTGACTCACTGATCAAGAATCCATAGTCAAAATGGATTATGTCCAGCCGGCCGGCCAGTTATCCGTCCGTCCGTTAACACGATAACTTTCGAACGGAATGAGCAAGACAGTTGAAATTTCCATAGTAGGTTTGGGACATTAATATCTCGGTTAAGTTTGTTATTGGGCAAAATCGGCTGGATGGTTTCGGAGTAACGAAAACAAAATTTTTTTTACATTACACATTACTAAGGTTAGGTTATAACCTAACCTAACCTTATATCAGTGCTTTTTCAATTTTATTGTTCTATTGGCACCTATAGAGCAGAATATATTTGGGAATTTGGGTGCAACTATTTCGTTATTGGCCATAGAGCTATTTATAATATTCATGGTACGATTAAGAGCAGAGGCTATAATAAGTTCCGAAAAAAATGGCTGCTCCGTTACCTCACCACAGTCACAAGCCTCTTGAAGATAGAGTTAACAAAATCCAATCCATATTATGGGCGTAGGTGACACTGTTTAATTTCATTCGTATTTCTTTCAATGTAGTGGATATCCAATTAAATATCCCTTGGTAAAGGTACTTTTGCTTTTCTCCACGGTGCTTGTTTTGTCACAGTTCGATAACATTACTCGAAATGTGCAAAACTCAATTGTCCCTTATTTCTCAGAATAATTGCTAACCTTCGCACCTTTGTCAATATGTGTATCGTGCTTCAGCCGCCTCTCCAGATAATTAATCCATAAGTAATACATATATTTTCTAATAAGTCTCATTAATTAAATCAGGTCCATAATTCTTGGTGTCGTGTTCATCGAAAATTAATATAGCAGATCTTTATGGATACACAGGTGCTTGAAGCACCTGTTCGTAGATTTAACCTCACCAAATGCCGAGAACATTTATGAGGAGGTCGAACCATTTCAAAGCTGCTTATTTGTAATATAGAGCACTAAATATTCATCGCATCAAACAGTCTCAAGGTAACATAAGAAGTGTGAGTAAAATTTAATCTCGAACAGAACATAGACGACTGAAAACTCTCAAAAATTGGACCACTTGCACTTGATGCAAAGCTTTCCGTACGTGTGTATCTTCTAATCTTCATAGGTTCTCGTCATTTCCGCTATTAAAGCAGGGTCGATAATTTTTGAAACCGAATAAAATTATAGTAGAATGAAACCCGTTGTAAAAGGAAGAGAATTTTAAAAATTATAGGAAAACTAATTTACGGGCGATCTGAGGTCGGGAAGGGGAAGAGGGCGAGTTTTTAAGGGTAAAAAACGGTTTATCTCGATTTCCGGCAAAACTATAAGTCCTATGGAGAAAAGTTCAATAGCAAAGTTGCAGGTAATGAAAAGGTCTACAACTTTCGTTCTTACACTTTTTTCAAATAAGCTCAAAATGTACCTATGTGAAAAATTCAAATGACCACGTTTTTGGTTTTTAATCTATATCTTCTACAAACACTTTTTTTTCACCAAATTCGGTAAAACTTACCTTTTTATGTCCCAAATACACTGTATTTCTTGGATTTAAAAATTATTTCTTCACCTAAATTTGACTTAATATCGAAAAAGCATCCTAATTTTCAATTGAAAATTCTCACGTCAAAATATCTGCTTTTTTGAAAAAGTAGGTGGGTTGTTTGTTCGTTGAAATCTCTACTTTCTGATGGTCTAAAAAAAATATACATTACTATGGTAAATTATCTCAGAAAATACCACGAAAAAACAGGCAGTAAGGCGCAGACCCTCATAGCCCCTTCCTCACTCCTCTATGAAATACCTTTTGATGGGCTAAAATTATCCGTAGGTCACTCAGGTATACAAGTTATCTTAAAATACCATTAAATAGTCATCTACACATATAATGTAGAGAAGATTCTACAACTTTCTCAAAATATTGTGGATATCTTATTAAATATTAGCTTTATTAACTTAGCATTTTCCGAGAAAATTTACCGTAGTAATGTATATTTTTTTACAGCATCAGAAAGTAGAGACTCCAATGAACAAAAAGCCCACCTACTTTTTTAAAAAAGCAGATATTTTGACGTGAGAATTTTTGATAGAAAATCTGGGTGATTTTTCGATATTAAGTGAAATTAAGGTGAAGAAAAAATTACAGTGTGTTAAGATATGAAAAGGTAAGTTTTGAATGTTTTGAAATACATTTTTTTTTGTGAGAGATAAAAATTAAAAACCAAAAACGTGGTTATTTGAATTTTTACATAAATTTTGAGGTTATGTGAATAAAGTGTAAGGACAGAAGTTGTAGATCTTTTTATTACCTACAACTTCGCCCTTCGACTTTTTTCCATAGGACTTGTAGTTTTTCCGGAAATCGAGATAAACTTTTGTTTACCCTTAAAAACTCACCACCTTCCCGTTCCCGAGATTTGATCGCCCGTATATTATTTTTCCTATCATTTTTTTGTATTCTCTTCCTTTCCCAATTGGTTTTATTCTACTATAATTTTTGTTCACTTTTTATCATTTCTAAAGGCTTCGACCCTGGTCTATATAACGACTGACAAATTTAACGGAACTAGGAAGGATATCTATACCACATAGGTGACTGCAGCATATTTAGCCGTTTAGACCATCTAAATACCTCCATTCCACATCAAGATTTACTTGTGTTTATTCTTAAATTAAAATTGAAAGCAGTGTAGTTCTAAAATTTTCCGTATGCCGTAGATGATTTCTGTTGTGCGTCAATCATTTATCATTGCACGTCTTATTTAAAGTTGTAATTATTTGTGACTGATTTCGAGTGATCTGAGATAAACGTACATCGAATTTTCTAACCAATATTATGTTCATTAATTATTTTGAAAAAAAAAACACTTTTATTAAAAAAAAATGTATTCTAGCTTGTTGAGGTTCAGTACTCGATTGTAAAATGGTAGTTTGAAGGTATGTGCGGAGTTTGAGCGGATTCTGACTGATAGTTTCTGAAATATAAAAATTTGCAAGGAAAAAATATACAATATACACGAAATTCACCAATAATAAGCGAGTCAGCGCTTGGTGATCACCAAATTTTAATTGGATCGGTTTTGTATATTTCGAATTATTGAGGAAATGAACAAAATATAAGATGTTTTCAACTACGAAAACGTTATGATTATGCGTATATTGAGGAATTTAACTATCCCATTCAGATGAACAACCTACTCTTAAAATTGCAAGTCGCTATCTCTTTGCGTTAGACAGTTATCGTGGTCACCCATCCAGCTACTGGGCTCACCCAAGGCTGATCTAATCTCAAGCAATATTGATCCGATCGAGTTCAAATTTGAAACTCGGTCGTAAATTTAGGTTTTCAAGGCTCTCCCAAAATTTGAGCATTGTCGAACAGATTTCTGAGATACAGAATTTTTTTCAATAATATTTAAATACGATCCTCACGAAATTTCGCAAAAATTTGAGCGTTGCCATTTTACAATTAATGACCATGTTTAAATTGGATCAGATCTGTATTTTTTGAATTATTGAGGAAATAAGAACAAAATTTCCGATGGACATAACCCCAAAACCGTTAGGGCGATTATGCCTATTAACGAACTTAATTGTCGCATTAAGATGCGCAACCTACCCTGATAATTTCAAGTGGCTATCTCTTTCCGTCTTCAAGCTATCGTTAGATACATAATATTTTTAAGTAATTTTTTTTAAATTTTCTAGTGATACTATCCTTACGAAATTTCACACGCGTCTTTTTGCCAGCATGCTAAACTGATCACCTAGTTTCAATTCCATCACAGATCAATCCGATCTGTGTTTTTTTAAAACCAAATTAGTACTCGGAAACCATAGGCCATTCACAAACTTGTCCATGTTATTTAGATGCGCAACCTACCCTGAAAATATCAAAGTCGATATCTCCCTCCATTAGAAAGTTATTGTCCGGACAGAATCAAATTTGACCATGAATTATTCCTCAATGAGCCGAACCTAATCGTTTGAGATCATTTTCGACAAAAAAATCGACAATAACAGACATTTGGACAAAATGATAGCATGCTGTTCCCTAGAGCAAGCGCACAAAAACTAGAAATCTAGTACCAATTCCTGAATCAAGAACTAGATTATACTAGTACATAATGTCATCAAAATAGTAATTTTTCGATATAAATCTTAACACCCTGTATATCACAAATAATATGAAAACGAGCCTATGATTATATGGACTTTTTGACTCAAATTCATGCAAAGATTAAACCCCTCCAATATTGGCATTCAATTTGAACACAACCTGAATGTCTTATATCTTGGGAAAATGAATATTTATGAAGACAAATTAATGAGTGTCCATTTTGATACACTTTTAACGAGTTCATTTATATGGTACGATAACTCAATATCAATTTCGAGATGGATTGCCAGGAATTTTAAGTGGTTAGTTGAAGGAGCTCTCTGAAGAACTTTTAAGAATAAATTATCCTTTTGCTCCTGTTTGCAGGACCTTGATAATTGAGACTTAACCTTTTGGCACGCTATGAACAGAGTACCTACCAATTCGTCCAAAGGTCTGTAATTTTCGAATATTTGGCCGAGGATGGTCTTAAACGATAAGTTTCGACTCACTGATCAAGAATCTGAGGTCAGAATTGATTCTGTTCGGTCGGCTGTCAGCACGATTACGCTCGAACGCAATCGGTCAAAGAGTTGACATTTTCAGGGTAGGTTTGGAGTCCGAATATGCCGGCTAAGTTCGTTCATGGGCAAAATCCACCGAGTGGTTTCAGAGTTATAGCCCTTTGAAATGTTGTTTTACCAATATCTCGAACAATACTAATCTGATCGAATCAAAGCACGGTAATTAGTTGCAAAATACCGACACGGAGACTTACACACAATTCTGTGAGGATCGCATGACTGTAAAATAAAAAAATTTTTTTTTTTTAAATTCTGTATCTCAGAAACTATCCTTCAGATATGATTGAAATTCAACGAGAGCCTTCAAAACCGTATTTTAGTAAAGGTCTAGATTTGAAATCGATCGGAGCTTTATTGGCTAATTTATTGGCGAAATATCCAAATATTCCAACGATCGGGTTGAACTGGTACATTGTAGTTAGATTCGACCAAACAAGTTGTCAACAGTTTCTGATTCTCGACTCTAAACTATTCCGTGAAGTTAGTAACTTCATTAACATATGTTTCTTTCAGGAATTTCATGTTCCTCTATGATCTTGACATTACACTTGTCTGAGACCTATGGCCTGTGACAATCTGTCATTTCATTAATAATAATAAAGTTCCAGATCCATTCGAAAATACAGTACAAGTTCCAATCAATGTTATTTTCATTTCTATTGAAATACTAACTCCGAGAAAAGCATCATATATTTATGGGAGATGATAGCCCTACATTAGAGTCCTATAGCGGTCTTCGATCATTTGAAGTTCTGAATAATCATCGCTTGGTTCACCTGGTTTTGAAGAAAACAATCCTGGCCGTATGAGCAACGACATTTTCGTTATTGAATTCAAATATTGAAAGGAATTTCTGAGAGTGAATAAATTCAAAAATTAGCGGAGCTGATTCTTCTTTAAGAGATCCATGCAGCTACAGAGGAGTATATTTGTAATAGGGGACTTTTGAAAGGTTATGTATTATTTTTATTTGTTCGTTTTTCCCATAGACATAGAATAACATGGACTGGCCCTCACGTAATTTTATCACACTGTTCATTGCGGAATACATTAGAGAGAGAGATGTGTTGAAGGATGGAATAATTCAAGGCATATATCATGGTATAAAAATAATGGTGTTTTTATACCATGGGCAAATATACAAATTGGGATATTTATTGGGAACTTCCAAAACTCTGGTGGTGGGATTCGGCAATTAACCACGCTAGTAATAAATGTAAACAATCTCGTGTTGGACAGGTCAGTCGACGAAGTTTGACCGAAATTTTCATGGAAAATTTAAATTATAATTGACTTGAGATCATTGTTGGATTACTTTGTGATATAGATTCTAATATTGATCATTATATAACTAATTTTATGGCACTTGATTGATATAAAGACTACAACCAGTAAGTATATTCATATATGTTTGTCAAACTTCCATTATATTTAAAAGTTCTTTCAGTTACTATTTGCGAATGATTAGGAAGGGACTCAGTTGATTAGAATTTCTGGAGTACATAGGAGCTTCAACTTCTAATTCTAGAGTCCTTGTAGAAGGAGAAGAGGTTCTAAATGTGGATCATATAATCGTGTGTGACAAAACAAATTGTGGTCCCAGTTTTATAGACATTTGTTCTTTATGTTTACAAAGTATTGCCCTTAATTCAGTACCACATAAAATTGATGGCCCAATTATGTGTAGAATGGTAAACTTAAAATAGAAGGTATGGTATATTCTTGTAAAGTCGGAGCACGGAGGAGGTGTAAACATATTACTGATGTATTAATTAAAGTTCAGGTGCATGATGTTCTAGTTTATTTATGAGAATATAGTGTCAAATTGAACCAGATAAAGCTTTTGTAAAACAGTTACCAATAATTGAAATGATTTTTTCAAAATATGATACATATATTATGTGAAAAGAATTATTAACAATAAGTGTAATGTTTGAGGTATAATAAAGATTATCTGGATGTAGGTCCAGGTTAAGTACTCTTCCAATATTTATATTTGGTTTTCCGGAGGTAAGAAGTGAAAACTCAAACCTATACATTTTGGCATTTTTTTCGCCCATGAATTGCATTGAGGCAAACAACAATAGTCGTTTCTGGTCGAAGACGTATTAGGCAGGATAATATTCACTATTTGAACTTGAATTTTTCTTTTAAACAAAAGTTTATTGACGAATACTGAACAATTAAACTCGAACACGTGGCTCATTACGAGCTTGGTTAGTTGCCGAATCCCGCCACCAGAGTTTTGGAAGTTCCCAATTGCCACAGTATAAGAATATATTCTTATACCGTCACACCGTGGTTTTGCCCATAGAGAAATAGAATCTATTCTATTGTCTCTGGTTTTGCCTTGAAGTATTCTATCTCTTTTTAATGCTGATATCAATGGTCTCTTTCTCAGAACCAGTCCATATTATTCTATGTCTATGGTTTTTCCCCTCTTGTCTTTTCGTTTCTCAAATGAATTTGGGGTACTTTGGAGAAACCTAGCTATTTTTTAATGAAGGAATCCATATTCAAGAAACAAACGCCCATCAATATTTTGAATTTCCACAGACACGGCCCTGTTTATTTTCAAACCAACAGTGAATATATGTATTTGGGTCGTGACTATTCGTTTGAGACCATTCTCGGCAAAAAAGACGATCAGTTTTTTATGGAAGTTTGTTTTTAGAGTCGGATTTATCTTCTTGGATATATTGGCAGAATTATTTTATTTCTGGAGCTAAGCAGCTTTGGGCGAGTTCATTACCTGGATGGGTGACCGCTCTGGCTATAAATTTAAACAGCGCGCCACAGCTCCTGTCAACAGGGCATCCCCACTTTCTTGTTTAGATTTTGAAACATTTCTTCAGAATTAATACTAATTAAGTATTCGGAGTTATGGAGAATAATATTTTCATTGTGCAATTTTCCACACTGTTTGAATGGTGTACATCTCGATATACCTAGTTACCACCCATTAATTAGATTCAGGTGTTCGGTACTAAAGCTGATATAAATCGAAAGGTGTTCTTATTACTCTAATTACTGGTTATATTTTCGTTGCGTATATACATGAATATTGACCAACTGCTCTTTAATTTTAAATTATCATGAGGGTGCTCTTTAAAAAAAAACATTATTGTACTAGCTCTATAATTCTGATGCCTGTATAATATTTTACTCGAAGGTGAATAAGAAACCAAGCTAACGCTCTAGCGTATGAGCCAATGGATGGTACAATCGCTTTATTTGAGAAAACTATAGGTATACAGGGTGACTGGTCACCCATAGTCCAATATTTAGTTGTAGTTAGGAGATCTCTTTACTGATTCAAAACAGGATATCGAACGTTTTGTTGACGTTTCATTCTGGATATACTGGGTCTTTTCCTAAAAATGTGAAAATTTTAAGCGGTATAACCTTCACAACGCTCTTGGATTGATTTTTTGGGTTAGAATGTACTATATCAACCTTCATCCGTTAGTGGTAATTGATATTGGAGAAATAAGTCACTAGCGTAGCAAAAATACTTCTCCGTGTCTATGCGAAAACAACACACTGTATGTAAAAAAAATATATTTTTGTACAACTGTCAAAAAAACTTCATCACTATGGATACGTAAATGATTACCTTTTTTCACCGTTAAAATAGTAATTTACGTAACAAGTCCGGAAAATAGGGTTTTTTTGGACGAATAGACAAGAAGTCTATGAGTCCAAAAAAACCTTTTTCGGGCGTGTTGCGTACAATATTTTTTCGGCAACCGTGTAGTATAACAAATCAATGAGACGACACATTTCTTTTTTATATATTTTGATTCTTATTCAAATTAAACAGAACAGAAAATATAACATGTTAACTAATTTTATATGAACTGTCAACCGTTTTCTCAGTGCCATGGTAACTTCAATAATCAAAAATATACCTACCAAGATTTTCATAATGTATTTACAATGACCAAAACGACGTGATTCTTCTGGCCTTCTGGCCGGGAAATGCTTCTTTCTCAAAGAAAAAGCGTCCGGGAAGTGGGCACTTCCCGGACGGTTGCCGAAAAAAGATTTTTTTCACTGCCAGAATAATTCACACAATAAAGATGACCAATTTTGAAAACTTACTCAAATCAATATTTTCCTTAACGTTCAATGCATACATTTCAGCATTGAGTAGACACTCCATAACGTGGAAGGGTTTAAAATTTTAGATTTTTTCTCAAAATAGCATATCAGCACATTTGCAGAAACCTTCATTACATGGTCCTTGTTGCACCATTCACGAAATTAGTCATAGTATGTTTTCTCATATATTAGCTTTGATTTGGCTAGTAACATATTGGATACAATTGTATTTGCTTCTTCAGCCATATCTGATGGGATTTCACTACCACTATCATGATCAACATCCATCTTCTTTAAAATAATTCGAAATTGAAGCAATTACGAGCAAATAAACTCAAAGATTCAAACACGCGGCGTGTCAACAAACCGTTTCTATATAGTAACGACACAGAAAGATCACTGGATCATTATGATATGTCGTAGGTACTATTCCTTAAATGGTATTTATTTTTTGTTATGATTTAATACGTGTTACACGAAAATAATTATCAATAACAGACAATAGAATATGCGTGCAAAAGCTAATGGCTTCACGTCAGTGAAAAGTGGAAAGCAATGGGGACAGGAGCTGTGGCGCTCTTGTTCAAACTTTGACAAATCATATCTCCGAAAGTATTGGTTTCTTAGAGTTGCTATCAATGAATATTTGTGATAAAACTCATAAAAGAAATTATATTCAAAATAGTGTCATTTAAAAAAAATAAGAGTGTCAGAAATTAATCTTAAACCACCCAACCAATTCTACCTAATTACGAACTTATCCGAGATATTCATTCCTAAAATATACTCTGCAATTGAAGCTTTGCCAATATTCAAGTTTTGTTTTTATTGGATGATCTGAACCCAATTTGATTAACTTACCAAAGTATATATTCCAATCATCATATGGATTATCCAAAGGCATTATATTATAACCCAAAAATTATAATGTCCTATAATCTTCATAATTCTACGATACCTCAGGTAATTTCATTGGTCATTTTGCATTCAATCATACCTTGTTTTCTAGAACAGGAGGTATTTTATATCATGAGGAATACAACTAGAAATAAATATGACATGTCTTATCTGTAGATAGGATGACCTATATGAACACAGATCATGAAATTCATAGATACTAATACGGGTATTAATTTTCGATTACAGCATTCTTTGAATTCATAGAATTAAGATTTATTATTGAAATTTTTTTAAATTATATCACTGTAAGTGTTAATTTGTTAGAGTTGAAAATGATATCAATGGATTCTCATGATCAAACTGCATCTTGAAAAAATTAAATTTGAAATTTGTAATGTAGAAAAAAATTTTTTTTTCTTTAATCCGAAACCCTCTAGCCGATTTTGCCCAATAACGAACTTAAACGAGATATTTATCTCCCAAACCTACTCTGAAAATTTCAACTGTCTAGATCCGTCCGTTCGAGAGTAACCGTGGCAACGGTTATTTCCTCTATATCAAAATTCCGAAAAATATACATATCCAATCCCATTGAAACTTCAATTATTTGTAGAATGCCAATACACTACTAGTCACGAAATTTCGTGATACTAGAAAAAAATAAAAAAGTTTTCTCTTAAAAAATTTTATATTTCAGAAACTATGCATCAGTATCCGCTGAAGTTCCACATCTAACTTCGAGCCACCATTTTACAATAGAGTACCAAATTTCAGCTCGATTAACTTCGTATGAGACGTGAAAAGACAGTGGAACATGCGCGAAAAGGCTCCTGACTTAACGTCAGTACTTCTGTCAAATTTTTTATTGGAGTTATCAAATCAAATACCTTAATTAACGCGAAAATTTTCACGGCATTCTGATCGGCCAAATTTTAAATATTCAAAAAATATAAAATTTTTACAACTTTGAAAAGTTGGTCGAAAAGTTCTCCCTGAATCTCGAAAACTAAAGCTTCAAGGTCATAATATGTTTTAATCACCATCTATTTGTTGGTTTGTTATTTCCTCAATAGCTCGAAAAATACGAAACATTTCCAAATAATAACATGGTTATTTATTTTATAGAATATCGAAGCAAAAATCATAATCAAATTTGATCCAATTAAAATTCGGTGGTTACTTGTAGGATGCCGACCTACAAATTTTCGCGGAATTGCGTGAACATCGTATTCTGGAGTTACCTGAGGTGTAAGTTTTTTCGTATTTCAATTCCAATAGAATACATATTTCAGAATTAAAAAAATTGTGATCATAGACGATCCTGTTCTGTAGTCTGTCAAAAACTGGAAATGTAGTCATATATTATAAAAGCTGAGAAAACGGTATATGTATATCGATGTTAAACTCGTAGTAGAGTGTCCAATAGGGGTGAGTAGACAATAGAACATGCGCGCAAAAGCTCCATTGGTCACGTCAGTGCTTGAACCAATTTTTTTCATTTCCTACAGCCCTTACATTTGTGACAAGTATTCATTAACACCCTGTATAATATACATCTACGTTATTATCTATGCATTAACCGTAATCAAAATTAATTTCGTTGTTTTAATCGTTTGATTCGTTCCATCCAATGTACGTTACTTATAGCGTGTTCAAGAATTCATAATGATATATTCATGAATCCGAGGAGTTCATTCGAGATTGAGAACAGACGAAAAACGAAATTAGTGCAGTAGTTACCAGTAATTGTAACATGTCGAAGACGGCAATGATAGTAATTGAGTTAATTATACCGCACACAAAACTTTTCTATCCGTGAAAAAACATCTCTTGTTCGTTCTCCACCATTTTAGAGCTTTCAAACTCATGTTCTGATAGTCAATTTAATTTGCAACAACCAGAACTGAAACAATCGACAGATTAATTATAATACACGTATTATTACATTTGGAGTGGTAGAAGTCTGTATATAGCAATTCAGTAAACTTGTATTCAATAAATGTGAAAAGAATATACGTGGAATTGATATTCAACATCGTAATTTATAGTGCATGGAAGCTCTGTTGGAAAAAAACTGAAATAGTTTAAATATAGGATAATTAGAATTTCATATCGTTTAATTTATCAGAACAGAAATCAATTTATTAGTTTGAAATTTTAATTTGAGCTTCATGAATAGTTGTTTTGATCGCATCTTTCTCGTTATGCTCACCTTTTATGACACGCAATTTCCTGAGAATTCCAATGAATCATGTTATGGACTTTGATAATATATGACTAGGCCCAACATTTTTGCTCTATAGACCACATTAGTTAGGTTAGAATCGTTCGCTTGGCGGGAGATCCATATTCAAATTTTTTAACAAGGAATTTCAACTTTGAGATGAAACCACCCTATTTAAAAGAAAATGTTAGTACAGAGACAACAAGTATTGGGTACCTTCATCATTAGTGCATGTTTTCATGTTATTTCCACATTAAAATCTACTTCTATTTATTCTTAAATCAAAATTGAAACCAGTGTAGTTCGAAAGATTTCCGTATGTCGTAGATGACTTCTGTTGTGCGTCATTACAAGGCCGATTTAGGGTTATGTTATTATTTTGGACTGATTTCGAGTGAGCTAAGACATATGTCAATCGAATTTGGTGAACACTTTTATATTTATTAATTATTTTGGAAATATACAATTTTGTTATGAAAACTTGATTCTAGATGGTTGAGAAAGGTTCACAGAATCTATTTCAACCGGAATAAACCTTAAGAAATTAGCCAAAGTATCTAAAAACATGCGAGAAATTCGCGTAAATTTTAGGTCCATAAGAAATGCATGGGGAATTCAGTGCTCGGATCCACGGATGGATCGTAATTCAAATTTCTCGCCTAACCTAACTAATGTGGTCTATAGGGCGCTGCCTGCTACAAATGTTAGGCCAAATTTTAGACCAAATGTTAGACCAAATGTATTGAGTTTTCGAATTTCTTGTCGAAAACGGTCTCAAACGATTAGGTCCGAATCGCTGATGAAGAATTCGACGTCAAATTCAATTCTGTCAGGCCGGCCGCAAAGAGATAGCGACTAGCAATTCTCCAGTCGGGTTGCGCATCTGAATTCGGCAGTTAAGTTCGTTAATGGGCATAATCGGCAGAACGGTTTAGGAGTTATACCCATCTGAAATTTTGTTATTATTTCCACCAACATGAAATATTATTTCCATAACTAGAACTTGAGAAAGCCCTGTGGACAGCAGCTTTGGCGCTCTTCTTCAAACTTTGACAAATCATATCTCCGGAAGTATTGGTTTCTCAGAGTTGGGAATTATATCAGTGGATTCTTATCATGAATGAAATGTAATTCAAATAATAGTTTATTTATCAACATTAAATGAGCAATCTGCAATGATTTGATCTCGTAGAAAGGGTTGTTGTAACAACTTACACTCGGTGCATAGTTTTCACAACTCGAAGTAGGTACCTAATAAAAGTATCATAGAAATATCTAATGCAAGGTTGGAGACGATCATAGCAGATTGCCAATTTATTCCTGATATTTGAAAAGGTATAGGCTGGCGAACAAATTATTTTAATTGTTCATTTCGTTTGTTTGAAAGATTAAATATGTTTTTCATATTCTTGTTTTTCTTTGTTTGAAAACTTATCTAACAATAAGACAAAATATTTTAATAAAAAACAATCCTCTTTTAATAATTTAATAGTTCATATAACTAACACATTCATTCTGTATTATGAACCTTAATCCAAGAAAAAATATTTGGTACTCATATGGATCAATTTTTTTGCTAGCAACACTATAAAAATACTGTATATAGGAACATATCTGACTACTTAAGGAAGGGAAAGGTAATATTAACCTCGGTGGTCAGCGAGCAGTAATTTCTTTCGATGATTCCATTATGTTGTTTTTACCTATTGGCTTCATAAACTACATGATTAAAATGATCCAATTATAAATCTTCTGAAACATCATCCCCAAAATTTATACATAAGTTATACCATATGCAACAAGTCAATATTATTTTTGGTGTCAGAATAGTCTCGATATATATAGTCAAGATATCTGTCGTCATTCCGCTGTACAAGAAGAAAGGACCTGTGGATTTACCAAGTAGCTATAGACCTAAATCGCTTATTACCTCATTCACGAAAGTGTTTGAGAAGATTGTCGAGAGAAGATTAAGAGACTACTTGGACAAAAATAAGATAATATCTGATAAGCAGTTTGGGTTCCGGAGAGGCAGATCAACCTCTGATGCAGTATCCCGCCTTCGCGATGCAGTTTACAGGGCTTTGGACTCGAACGAGGTTGCCCTGTGCGTATTTCTGGACCTCTCAAAGGCGTTTGATACCGTGAACCACGACCTTCTGCTGGATGTTTTGGAAAACGCGGGTGTTCGTGGTGTACCACTCGAACTTTTCAATAGTTACTTGAGGGACAGGACTCAGATGGTGAGGATTGGGGATACAGTTAGCGACCCTTTAAATATTCAGTGTGGTGTGCCACAGGGAACGGTTCTGGGTCCAATTTCATTCACGCTGTACATCAATGATATATTGAATATCGGCACTGAAGGTGATATTATCGGCTTCGCCGATGATTCAGCTATTCTTTATAAGGACTTATCCTGCGAGAAACTGAAGTACAAAGTAGAGAACGACTTAGAACACATTTTTAACGCCTTCAATCATAAATATCTCACAGTCATCCTTGATAAAACTAAATATGTACTTACCATTTTCAATTTACAAGAACAACCTACCTCATTTTGATAAACTAGAGATCAGAAGTCCACACGAGAACGTCCAACTTGCTCCGGTGACCTCCATAAAATATTTGGGAGTTCACATTGATTCTTCTTTGCGTTGGGACATTCATGTTGGTAATGTAGTTGCTACTCTGAGGCGCTTCTGATATAGGTTTCACTTTTTGAGTGAAATTTTGGAAACAAAACACTTGAAAGTTTTGTACCACGCTTTGGTGGAGTCCCGTCTGCGGTACTGCCTTCTGGCCTGGGGTGGTTTATACGATGTACATCTGAAAAAGTAGCAGGTAGTTCAAAATTCGTTCCTTAGAATGATTTTACACAGAGAAAGACTTTATCCCACGGACCTACTATATCGGGAGTCAGGTATCCTGGATGTGAGGAAGATATATGTCCACACCCTGCTCATGTATGTTTATAAGAACAAATATAGCCTTACTTACCTGGAGCACGGCTATACCACTAGAGGAAGAACAAAACAAAAGGTTTCGTCATATAGGGCATTTAAGACCATTGGACAGCGTACGTACTCGTATCTTGTTCCACACGTCCTCAATTCCCTGCCCTCAGATCTGAGGGGTAGGTTGCGTTCACCGAGTTCCTTCAGCATGTTCAGTAGGGCCATAAAAAGTTATCTGAGAATGATTGACAGAACTGAAATAGCCGATATTGTAAATGGTACCAGATAGATTTGAATGGATGTTGTATTGGTTTTTCATAGACGTAGCATTTTATTGTAGTTGTGTTGATTTTGTAGTGGCTGGAGTGATCCCCCGCACAACCTTTGGTTTTGAGGGATAACTTTGTTTATTCTTATTATTCTTATTATTGATTTTATATTGTGTTATCTTGTATTTCTTTCTTGAATAAACATTGTTATTATTATTATTATATATTCACAAATTAAATATTCGGAACCATCTTTTCCAACACAAAATATTTTCGAAGTACGAATTATAAACCAATAAAAAATTAGGTTATATGTATGGATGTATATTCTCGAACAAACAGAGCCCCAAAATAGTAACCCCCTATTTGGGGAGGTTTGAACATGGGCTCAGCACAGTAAGGCTATGTACCCAATCTCAGTAATTTTCTTCGTCGTATATCCTGGTGTTCCTGGGGCCAACGGGAGTCTCGGATGATCCAATCACCAGGAATGATATAGCCTCGTGTACGCTCACAATTCAACACCAAACATCTTGACAATCGTTCCAAATTTTCACAAATTACAATAACACTTATCACATTTAATAATCTTAGTCGTTCTTATTAATATATTTTTCATTTTATACTCAATTTTGGAGTTCCAAACTGGGACGCGGGGAAAGTAGACATCCCGCCGTGACGACCATTTTGGAACCCGAAAAAAAAATTAGGTTATGTAAATTCTTCCTCGGCACTGGGCGCTGACCGCCACGTTCGGAAACTGGTATCGGGAACGCAATTCTGTGCCAGAACCTGCAAACAGCTGATGATGATCTAGTCGATCCAGGGTCACATCATATATAGTCCGTTTAAGATATATTGACATCGAAGTAGGCCTTGAACGTGTAGTTGGTGCTTTATTTCTAGTTACAAAAAATTACCGTTCTGTAACCAGAGAAAATAAATATTAACATAACCTTGAATATTTTCAATGCTATCTCCTATTTGTAATTAATCAAAGACCCTTATAAATGCATTCTTGATGTACTTTGGAAATTCAAATCGCGAATGTATTTTATCCTGAGATTTTGGAAGGATAATTTTCCAAGTTCAACTGCAGTAGACCTATGAAACAAACATAAATATGAGGTTGATGCCCAGAAACCATTTCAAGGAATTGGAAACATAATTATTTATAATAGAGAAGAACAAAAATTGGATAGTTTTTTAATGCATGACATAATATTCATGTGCATCAATGTATCTTAGAAATCAGGTTCCTTATCCAAAGCCATTGGAGAATCAATCAAGGTGTAAAAGCTCATAAGTAACTCACTTTTCATTTATTAAATCCATATTGGTTATTGAATAATTTCATTAATATAATGTTAATAAATATTATGTTATTATTATTACTTCATCAGTATGAATTAATGAAAGGTGGGATAATGGAGCATTATTTTGGAAGAAGAGTTAATTTATCAGTGTTTAAGCAGACTTATTATCTCTGTCCTAATTTAACTTTGAAAGTAATAGCTTGTAAAATATTATAATCTTTATGCAATGGTATCTAATAGTCCAAGTGTTTATTTTTCCACAAAAAAAAATCAGAACCAAAACTTTAATATGTACATTTTTTTTTACATCAGCTGTGAGATTTGTGGATTTCAATTGCAATTAGGAACAGAAAAGATTATTTGGCATTTTCCTATGAATTGTCGTTTTAGTATTATAATTTATTTTGAAAGACTTTATGATTTAAAATTCTATTTCAAACTTTGATTTGCTAAGTTCATAGAGCTGATGAAGGGAAGAAGTAATCAAAGAAAACCTTCAGTGAAGTGCTCTCTCGAATTTCCAAAAACTTTAATTTAATCTCGAATTTAATGTAATGTCTCTTTAATTTTAAAGTCGTATATCACAGGAGTTCTACCACAACTGATGCCAGGTTTTAATGATGTGCCTTTCTCTGTTTTCCTAAGAATTCTTCGAACAGTACTTGCAGAAATCTGAAATATTATGGCCAATGTTATAATCAGAATACACTCCTAGTGGTTGAATAACAGGTTACCTGGAACACTAGAGCAATGCTGGCGGTAATATCTACAGATTCCCTGAAGAATTCACAGTAACATCTATATAATGCTTCGTGTTCCATTTTGTTAGGCGAAAGGTATCGTAATCAATTCCAGACATTTTTAATAGCACAAGGATGCGGAAATACTCAAACTCGGTACGATTAATTATAAACACACATGTAAAAACTATCCCAAATTGTTCGATTTTCGTTATATCGAAATTGTAAGAAATGACAGTTCATCAGCTCATGGTTATTTTCAATGCGAACAACCTAAATTATGTGACTTGAAATATAACTAGACGGACCGTTGCCAACTGAATTTCGATTTTCCAAAGCCACCCTTGATGTCAATATATCTTAAACGGACTATACAATAGATAGTCAGTTATATATGGTCCGTTTAAGATATATTGGCATCAAGGGTGGCTTTGGAAAATCGAAATTCAGTTGGCAACGGTCGGTCTAGTTATATTTCAAGTCACATAATTTAGGATGTTCGCATTGAAAATAACCATGAGCTGATGAACTGTCATTTATTATTTATTTCTTACAATTTCCATATAACGAAAATCGAATTATTTGGGATAGTTTTTACATGTGTTTATAATCAATCGTACCTAGTTTGAGTATTTCCGCATCCTTTTGCTATTAAAAATGTCTGGAATTGATTACGATACCTCCCGCCTAACAAAAAGGGAACACGAAGCAGTATATAGATGTTACTGTGAATTCTTCAGGAAATCTGTAGATATTAGCCACCATTGCTCCAGTGTTCCAGGTAAACTGTTATTCAACCACTAAGAGTGTATTCTGATTATTACATATTAGCCATAATATTTCAGATTTCTTCAAGTAGGTACTGTTCGAAGAATTCTTAAGAAAAAAGAGGAAGGCACATCATTCAAACCTGGCAGCAGTTGTGGAAGAACACCTGTGATATACGACTTTACATTTAAACAGACATTACATTAAATTAGAGATTAAAATAAAGTTTTTGAAAATTTGAAAGAGCACTTCACTGAAGGTTTTCTTTGATTAGATCTTTCCTTCATGAGCTCTACGGACTAAGCAAATCAAAGTTTGAAATAGATTTTTAAATCATTAAGTTCTTCAATATAAATTATAATATTGAAACGACAATTCATAGGAAAATGGCAAATAATTTTCTGTTCCTAGTTGCAATTGAAATCCATAAATCTCACAGCTTATGTAAAAAAAAATGTACACAGTAAAGTTTTGGTTCTGATTTTTTTTGTGGAAAAATAAAAACTTGAACTATTAGATATCATTGCATATAGATTATAATATTTTACAAGCTATTACTTTCCAAGTTAAATTAAGACAGAAATAATAAGTCTGCTTAAACACTGATAACTGATAACTCTTCTTCCAAAATAATGCTCCATTATTCAACCCACCTCTCAATAATTTATACTGATGAAGTAATAATAATAACATAATATTTATTAACATTATATTAATGAAATTATTCAAAAACCAATATGGATTCAATAAATGAAAAGTGAGTTTCTTATGGGCTTTTACACCTTGATTGATTCTCCAATGGCTTTGGATAAGGAACCTAAGTTCTAAGATATATTGATGCACATGAATATTATGTCAAAAGGTTCTTCATCCTGCATTAAGAAAACTATCCAATTTTTGTTCAACTCTATTATAAATAATTATGTTTCCAATTCCTTGAAAAGGTTTCTAGGCATCAACCTCATATTTATGTTTGTTTCATCAGTCTATTGCAGTCGTACTTGGAAAATTATCCTTCCAAAATCTCAGGATAAAATACATTCGCGATTTGAATTTCCAAAGTACATCAAGAATGCATTTATAAGGGTCTTCGATTAATTACAAATAGGAGATAGCATTGAAAATATCCAAGGTTATGTTAGTATTTATTTTCTTAGGTTACAGAACAGTAATTTTTTGTAACTAGAAATAAAGCACCAACTACACGTTCAAGGCATACTTCGATGTCAATATATCTTAAACGGACTATATATGGGTTACACATTCCAAAAAGCCCTAAGATGACCTGTATGAACACATTAATTCATATTTATATATTCATAGATACGATTACAGCATTCTATGAAATCACAGAATCACGATTTAATATTGAAATTTTGAAAAATCATATCTCCGAAATTATTAGCTTGTTGGAGTTGAAAATAGTAATATTGAATTCTTATGACAAAACTACATCTAAAAAAAAATTTAATTTAACATTTGAGATGTTAACAAAATTTTCTTCTACTTACTCCCAAACCATCAATCCGATTTTGCCAATAACGAACTCAACCGAGATATTTACGTCCCAAACTCACTCGGAAAATTTCAATTGTCTTGTTCTTTCCGTTCGAGTGTTATCGTGTTAGCGGCAGAATCGATTTTTACCACGGATTCTTGATCAGTGTATTATAATTTTTGGTTGATGATATAATGCCCTTGGATAATCCATATTATGATGGAAATTTGGTAAGTTAATCAAATTAGGTTCAGAATATCTCCAGTACAAACAAAACTGCAATATTGGCTAAGTTTCAATTGATATAATATAATTTTCAGAAGAGATTTGAGGTATGAATATCTCGGATAAGTTCGTTATTGGATAGAATCGGTCGGTTGGTTTCGGATTAATAATTTTTGGAACTCTTGTTTCTTTTGAATGACACTCTTGTTTCTCGGAACTGAGTGCTTATGAATTTGCGCAAATGTCTGTAATTTTCGAAATTTTGGATGAAAATGGTCTTAAACGATTTGACGATCTGAAATATTATGGCCAATGTTATAATCAGAATACACTCTTAGTGGTTGAATATCAGTTTACCTGGAACACTAGAGCAATATGCTGGCGGTAATATCTACAGATTCCCTGAAGAATTCACAGTAACATCTATATACTGCTTCGAGTTCCCTTTTTGTTAGGCGAGAGGTATCGTAATCAATTCCAAACATTTTAAATAGTACAAGGATGCGGAAATACTCAAACTCGGTACGATTAATTATAAACGCACATGTAAAAACTATCCCAAATTGTAGGATTTTCGTTATATCGAAATTGTAAGAAATAAATAATACATGACAGTTCATCAGCTCATGGTTATTTTCAATTGCGAACAACCTAAATTATGTGAGTTGAAATACACTGCTCAACAATTGATAGGGATCACTTACTTTTTCTAAATTTATTTCTGAATTATTCGCTCCAAGATTATAAATTTAGTCAGATATCAGAGTATTTTCAGTTGATAATATGGTTCACTTGAGAAAAGAATGAAAAAATGGAAAGTTGGAGAGAAAAAAAGACTTTATTAGGAACACTCAAAATTCTGTGTTTGAATAACATAAAAATTTTATGATGACACCACAAGAAGGATGAAGTTTCGGTTAAGCTAGTACCTAGTTGGCCCCCCTCGAGCTCGTCTCAAGCATTCTACCCTACGAGGCATACTTTCAATCAAACGATTTATAAAATTTTGGGGCAAATTCGTCCAAATATCCCGTAAAGCGTTAGAAAGGTCCTCCAGGTTATTGATCGGTTGTTCTAAGGTTGACAATTGTCTAGACATCTCAGACTAGACATGTTCGATGCAATTCATGTCTGGAGAGTGAGCTGGCCAGTCCATCCTATCAATAGCATGAGTTTCTAGCGCTTCATTAACCAGACGACTAAGGTGTGGACGGGCATTATCGTCAATTAAAATGAAATTCTCGCCCAAGGCAGCCGCAAACGGAACAATTATGGGTTCAATAATCATATCGTGATATCTCTGGCTGGTCATTGTGGTGTTCTGCAGAACAACCAACTCTGTGCGTTGGTTCAAACAAATGCCTCCCCATACACATATAGAACCTCCGCCAAAAGCTGTTGTGGGTACCATAAACTGTTCTGCATACCTTCGACCTCTTTCCCTCCAAGCAAGAATACGTCCATTGGAGTTGACCAAACGAAATCTAGACTCATCCGTAAATAAACATCGGCTCCAATCTTCAACTGTCCAATTGCGGTGCTCCTCAGCCCATTGCCGTCGATGAACCCGGTGTTCCCTATTCAAACGGGGATGTTGTACCCTCCTACGTGCTCTCAAACCACGAACATGTAGTCGTCGTCTTACAGTCTGGTTCGAAATTAGAACTCCTGTTGCAACTCTCAGTGATCTATTGAGCCGCGACGCCGGGTAAGTGGGATTTCTCCTAGCATTGAGGACCAAAAGACGATCTTGGGCAGCTGTTGTACTGCGCTGCCGACCTCCCCCATGAACATAAGCTACTGAGTCGTCTTGGATGAACCTATTCCAAGCCCGACTCACGACACTTTGCGAAACATTCAACCGCCGGGACACTTCTCGCTGGGACAAACCTTCCTGTATCCACCGTATGATTTGGTCCAGTTGCACAGGAGCCAAACGTCTTCTCGGCATGACTGATAAGCTAATATTGTTCTCATTTCTTCAATTATTGTCACCTTATGTGTTTGAACGAGAGAAAAAAAACAGATTTAATAACAAATACCACATTGCTTTTCACTCCACATGTAACAGCCTACAGATAATAATCGATTTTGTGAACAAGAGCCGATGAAGTGAGGAAAAATTTGATATAATCAACTCAAAACATCTTAATTTTCCTTAGAGAACATATAATGTACAGATATTCACGAGATAACTTGAAAAAAATACAAATGAAGAGAAGTTCATAAGTGATCCCTAGCAATTGTTGATCAGTGTATAACTAGACCGGCCGTTGCCAACTGAATTTCGATTTTCCATTTTCCACCCTTGATGTCAATATATATCTCAAACGGACTATAGATAATTTGAAAGCTGTAGTGGTATTATCCCCGAAAATGTATTCATTTCCGACACAACAAGAGCAGTGAGCACCTATACACAAGGAAATAAGACGTTCATTATCGTTTTATGTCATGAGTCAATCAACTTCTGAATTTGAGAAGGTATCTAGGTCCCCGTGAATTCCTAGAATATTTAACATTCGTTACGCTAACGGATCTATCTCCATTATGTTCTTATTTCATTAGGTAGTTCAATGTTAATTCATTAGAATTTGAGTCTTGAATGGCTGCAAGCAACATGATATAGGATCGGGTAAAAATCGCATAACTGCATTCAACGAGCCTGCATCAAAACGAATGTCCAACGGTTTTCGTATGATATAAAATACGTTCCTATTCAAATTGGTATAAATTCTTACCAGGAAGTGTAAATTACCGGAAGGATATTCTGTCCTTAATCACAACAATTAAGTGAAGGAATTATACACGAGGAATTTTCAGGCTCATTTGAATTTTACACATGTTCTGACAGATCATCTATCGTCTATACATTGATGATATCATTAGTCATTGACTGCTATTTGATTTATAACGATTATTTTGATTGAATTAATTCGATTAACGGCGTCAAGTAGAATTTATATTGTCTGAATATATGTTATATGTAATGATCGAATTTTTTGCCGAAATTGATGTCAAATAATTAGGTTCGACACAATGATGAAATATCCGAGGTCATATTTGATGTCTGCTGAAACGAAAAGAGATAATAGGCATAATCGACCAAATGGCTTCCGAGTTACACATCTAGAAATTTGTTATTATTTCCTCCGTAACACAAAAATTTACAAATCTGATCCAATTAAAACTCGGTAATTAGATACTTGTAGAATGTCGAAGCGCTAAATTTCGTAACGTTCGTATCGTAAAATTACTTGAGACCTATGTTCTTTTCGTATATTATAAGATCTTTACGGAATTCCAATTCCGATAGAATACATACGTAAGAATTAAAAATTCTGTGATCTTAGACGATTCACTCATTATTCCAGTCATCTAAATGATACGAAATGAATTCATATCATATAAAAGCGGAGAGAATGGTCTATATCGATGTTAAATTTGATTGAGTGTGTCGAATAGAGGCGAATAGGCAATAGAATATTTTTTTCAATGTTTATAATTCGTTATTTTTCTAACCTTTTCTGCATTAGTTGATTTTTACGTTTTTCAATAAAAATGCGACGAATTATATTCTAAATTTGCTTTCATTCTCCGTCTCAACGAATAATGACATTACATGCTCCATTTAATAGCAAAAGCGACGATTTTCCATGTTGACATGTAATAATTGGGAAAAAAGTTAATAAAAACTAGTTGTTATAGCACTGAGGTCAGTATCTTTGGCGCGCTTGATCAAATTTGTAGCTATAGCGACCTCCCACCTGTTTGGAAATGGAAAAGAATCTAAATCATTCGAGAGATAGAAGAAACGAAATATAAATTTATCGCAATTTTCATTAGCCTACTCTAGTTTTATAAATGTCATGTTTGTATAACTAGAGTAGGCTAATGAAAATCATATATCTTCTATCTCCCGAATGATTTCGATTCTTTTCCATTTCCTGGAAAAACAAATTTGGATACCTTGAAAACGGTTCATTTTATCGACAATAAACAAGAGTACCTTTTCTTTTGCTTAATGTTCAAGGTATCCAAATTTGTATTTTTTCAACTCTTTTAACTTATCATACAGGGTGTTAAAAATGTAAGCATCAAAATGTACAACCTAGTCCGCCCCTGGTAAACTAATCAAGCTTACTTAAATTTGAGGGCAGTATTTTAAGAGGTCCTTAAAACTGTTTATCATACCAAATTTTCATTAAATTATATTAAGTTGTTTAAAATTTATTCCAGTAAAATGGATTTCCATTGGCGTCATTTAGGAGGACGTCTCTCCGTAGGGAGGGCCGCTAGAAGAAAAATCGATGGGAACTTGTCATCTTATTTTTTTATGTTTTATCTGAATCCGAGAGATTTCTCAAATTTTCCCGGACACCCTGTATATGTACAACATACCAATCAAACCATATTTGAGTCTTTGAAGTTTTGCATAAGTATAAGGGCCGGTTTCATAATAAGTTTTAAAGTCTCTTTAAATTTAAAGCATCCTTTAGTTGGATATTTTTACCCAAAAAATCACTTTGATGGAGACTTTAAATTTAAAGGAACTTTAAAATTTATAATGAAACCGGTGGTTAGTGTCGGTATTTTTCAACTAACTACCGAGCTTTAATACGATTAGAGCAGTATTTTTCTTGTTAATTAGGAAAAAAATTCAGATGGCTATAACTCGGAAACCACTACGTGGATTTTGCCTCTTATCGAATTTTAATTATCTACAGGGTCCACTCTCTTTATTGAGATCTAAAACAGGGAGGTACAATTGGTATAAATCTTAGGTGGGGATTGAACGAGAATAGTTCAATGTTTTCTCGTGCTATTCTGGCTTGTCGGTATTTTTCAACTAACTCCCTCGGTTTAATTCGATCAGATCAGTATTTTTCGAGTTATTGGGAAAACATAATTTCAGATGCCCATTAACAAACTTAGCTGGTGCATTTGAATTCCAAACCTACTCCGAAAATTTCTAACTCATTACGTTCGAGCGTAATCATGCTGGACGGCCGGACAGAGTGGATTTTGACCTCGGATGCTTCATCAGTGAGTCGAAACTAATCGTTTGACACCATTATCGGCCAAATATTTTATAATAACAGCCATTTGAACGAATTGTTAGGCACTCTCTTTACCTGAACAGCGCTCCAAAAATAGATTCCGCCCACAATAAGAGCGTATACTTAATAAATCTAGCTTTTCTACATAAATAAACCTGATATATCACGAGTTAAATCCATAATAAGTCGCAAATACTTCCAATATTCGAAATAAAAAATTAACTGAATACCAACTTTTGCCATTCACGATTTCACGGTAGGTACACTTATGGCGTGCGTTCTAACAGTTTGAATACGAATTCTATCATATTCGTCTACTTGCATGTTTAGTGTTTGAAGGTTGCAACAACCCATAACTAGTTGCTTTTTTGATTCGGTAAATATCAAGGTTCTAGCACTGAAATTATAATTCCGATCGTGTATTCTATGTTGACTGCTTAAATTTTAATCAGGAGTTGTGAATTATTCAATTTCGCTCTATGTCCGGGATTCTGGACAGATTTCTTAATGCACGTTCGCAAAACTTAATACGCAGAGCCGGGAAATTTTGTCTTGGTAGGAAAATGTTGCGTTACTTTTCCTGACGTTTCAGCAATCCGAAAATGGTTTCAAACGATTTGTTTAATTACTGGAAGAGAATTCGTAGTCAAATTCAATTATTATTATTTTTTTCTGCGAGCGTGCGCAAAGTAGTACTTTTCCGCTCGCATTTAGCATCGTGCGGAAAAAATATGTTTTATACAACCGTGCCTAAACAACTACTTTCCCGCACTGTTTTCGTCTCCGAAAGTATTACTGTCCCGCACAGTGTGCGGGATGTGTTAACGACCGGCCGTTAAGACGATAACTCTCGAACGGAATGAGCTAGACAGTTTAAATTTTCAGAATAGGTTTGGGAAATAAATATCTCAGCTAAGTTCGTTATTGGGCAAAATCGGCTAGATAGTTTCGGAGGAACAAAAAAAATTTTTTTTTTCCATTACAAATTTCAAAATAAGTTTTTTTTCAAGATGCAGTTTCACCATAGGAATCCATTGATATCATTTTTAGCTCTAACAAGCTAATACTTCCGGAGAAATGATTTTTCAAAATTTCAATAATAAATCGTACTTCTGTGTTTTCACAGAATGCTATAATTATTCTATCTATGGATTATTATAATATGACCTGTGTTGATACATGTCAACTTATTTTCCTGAGACACGATATGTCAAATTTTGATATTTAATGGTAATGGTAAGTTGATAATATTGAGTTCAGAATATCTCCAGTAAAAACAAAACTGAAATATCTAACTAAAGTTTCAATTGATATAATATAACTTTCAGAGTGGATTTGTGGAAAAAATATATCGTTCATCATAGAATTGAGGAATGAATATCTCGGATGAGTTCGTTGTTGGGTAGAATTGGTCTATTGGTTTTGGATTAATAATTTTTGGCACTCTTGTTAAATTTTAATTCTTTTATGATGTTTGAATTTAGATTCTGCTATAATGAAGTTCTATCATAAGAATCCATTGAAATTCCCAACTCTTACCAATACTTTCGACGATGTGATTTGTCAAAGTTTGAACAAGAGCGCCAAAGCTCCTGTCCACAGGGCTTGAACCAATTTTTTTATTCTATAATACGTTTGTAGGAAAATATTGATCGTATCTCGAGCGTAAAGTATCTTTCCCGCACTGGATTGCTTGCCCGAACGACGCGAAGCGGCAATCTCGTACGGGAAAGTACAACTTTCCGCTCTATATAGGAAAATAACTATTGTGGCTCGAAAATGTCAAACTGATCAAAATTGTTGGTGGGAAATTTTCACGAATATTTCAGAAACGGGTGATTATTTTATGCAAAGTAAGACTCTTGCAAGTGTATAAAGCACCATTTTGCAATTATTATTCCCGATATCTCCATATTACAGCTTGAACAAATAGATATTCATGATAAATTCTCAGGAACAATTTTGTCAAGCAACAAGACTTTTCTCTCCTATACCATCTTTGTAAAAAATGTTTAAATGAACAGTTCTTGTAGTGATTTTCCACATTCCATATTGCAGGTGGCTAATGAAGCGAGTTTAAGTTTATTACCTGCAAAATCAAAAGTCAAGTATGAAGCAGAATATCAGAAGTTTGAAAACTGGTCTCACAGGAAAGGGACAACAAGCCTCGAGGAGGAAGTATTGTTACATACTTCTTACATTGGAAGAAGATCTTTTAGTCCAGTAGAATATGGAGCAAATATGCCATATTGAAAAGTGTCTTGAAGTGAGGAGAAAAAAGCCAAAATATTTGAAAAAAGTGGAGTTTTTAGATTTATGGAAGATGCACCTGATGAAATTATCCTTTTTCATCAAAGTTGCTACCATTTTTGGGTTGGCCTGTCCTGTGGGAGCGATGAAGTCTGCAAAATATTGATTGATCACAGCGAGGTCAAGCGAAATTTGATAGTGGTTAAAGTCCCGCACACCAAAATCAATTCATCGAGGATATTTGTTATTTCCAATGAAACGAAGCATGGATATCATTTGCAGCTCTACCATAAATATGCGAATTTGAGGATACAAAATACTCCACACTGACGTTTTTTGTCCAATATAGACAAGGAGCATGTAGTACCCAATGTGTAGGAATAAACTCGTTCGGAAAAATGCATTCGGATATGCAGCTCATTTAAAATTCGGAAATCCTGTGCAGTACACTGGCCATAGTTTCAGACTTTCGTCGGCTACTATGTTGGCCAATTCTGGGGAAGAATAACCAATGTTAAGCGCCTGATAGGAGGCTGGAAATCTACCAATGTCGCCGAGAGTTACATCGACCAGTCAACTAATCAAAAAAAAAATAAATGTCTACTAAGATATTATCTGCAGATAACACTACTTAAAAAGGAACCTTCATCACTAAATCCATACAGCTGCCCTACAGAGAATCATCAACCTTCGAACGACTGTCCTTCAACATCAACGAATGAGAATATTACTTGCCCTTTTGCGCCGAATCAGTATTCATCGAGACACCCATTGAATGAACTGACAGGATCAGCAATCAAAATAGAATATGTTATAATTGTCCTTTCGTCATAAATATTAGGAACGAATAATTTGATATTTCTTCTTTTTTCCAGTTATTGTTTATTTTCGAATAGTTGAGTTGTTTCATTCCGGATTAATTAAAAGTTTCAGAATTAATTATTTCAATTTAGTTCAATTTAGTTTCAATTTAGTTTCTTCTTGTTATAATAAGACTCTCGAAGGAAATAGTATATTGTATCATTAGTGGGTACACAGGAGTAACACAGGAGTTTGGGATTATGCTTTTCCCACGAATTATACATACTATTTTTTCTTCGATCGTTGATTCACATTTAAGAAATTAATTAAAAAATATTACATTCAAGATGTAATCAAGTAAGTTTGAATAGGTTTCTCTTTGTTCATATTGAAATGAAGAAGTGGTAATCATGGAAATTGGAAATTACTTTGTTATGACAAAAGTAAAATAATTTTCAAGCTGGATTTGTTTGATTCGTTAAATTTTATAAGGAATTAAAAAAGAATTAATAAATATGAACACTGATAGTGATTAATTGTTAACTTGCACGCCTCCTGAACTAGTAGAAGCCGAGAACGCGGCTTCACTTAATTTACTTCCGGCGAAACCCAGAGAGAAGTATGAACTTGCGTACCAACGCTTCATGGATTTTTGCAGAAAACACAACAGTGTATCCTTTCCTGAGAATGTATGAATTGGCTAAAACAATGAAATCTTCGACGTTGTGGGTACATCATTCCATGCTTCGATCAACTTTGTCTGTTAAAAATAATATTAATATTGCCCAGTATCAAAAACGGAGAGCATTTTTAAAACATCAAGCTATAGGATACAAACTGAAAAAATCCAAAATTTTAAACCAGGAACAAGTTCAGAAATTCATTTTAGAGGCCCCAGATGACATCTTTTTATCGACGAAAGTAAGTAGATATAAATAAAATAGTATTACTTAAAATGCAAAAAATACGAAATATACAATTTTTGATTAAAATAATATAAAAATCAAAACCATACTTTGTTTCATTTTATAGTAATAATCCATTTGTAACATGACCGCACTGTGATTTTCTAATTGCTTAGCAACTGCCCACTATTCTGGAATGTTGAGCTTTGCGCATAGAAAATAGGTCAAAATAGTGTCACTTTTCCCACGATCGAAGAAAAAACATTGTTCCAAACACGTGCACAAAGTGAGTTTTCCGCACGTAAAAACTTCCTGTAATCCTGTAAATGCCTTCGGAAAAGTATTACTTTGTGCACTTTTTAGGAAAATAACTATTTTGTCCGCGTGAGAGGAAAAACCTTTTAAAGGCTTACCATGAGAGGGCCTACTCTCTCAGGAGTGTGAGACTTCAGTTGGTATTGAAAGGTTTTTTTTGGGTTTTCTCTTCCAAACTCTGAAGAATATCTATAAAATAAAAATTAATTATTTTGTGATTTCCTTCTGCGTAAGAAACACAAGATATTTGTCAGAAGCAATCAATTGAACAATGTTGCCTAACAAACAACAACGAAACAACATCAATGAAGAAACAACTATATCTTAACGTTTCGGAGTCTATATCAGACTCCTTCGTCAGACGCTTCATGAAAATCTTTAGGAGTATTTTGTTGATAGCTATTCTGTGAAATTCAAGAATTGTCACATTGACAGTATTTAAAAATCATAGCTAACATAGTTTTACTTCGCATAGAAATTTCCAAGTTCTTTGTCCTGCCCTTACAGCGCCCCTTAACAAAAGAGATGAGCTAGCTGCAAGCGGCCTTCACAGTTGAAGAGACCTGATAACTCGAAGTGATCCGAGCAATACTGCTTTCTGCATTATGTGCGCCAAACCCTCGTCCAGGGATTTACAGGCCGGAATAACCTGCAAGTATGTCAAGTAGTTCGATCTCATTCCGCCTAGACATCCTATGATGAGTACGACCATCCTAAATAATTTATGCCTTGGATACAGGGTCCCCAGTTCGAACATTAAATTCTTGTATTTTTCCCTCTTCTGTTCTTCTTTCATCACCACATTATTTTCGGTGGGGAAGGAAAATTAGAGAACAAAGAATTCCTTGAGCTCTTTGTCCAGCAGAACTATATCTGGCTTTATTGCGAGGATCTGCCGAGTTGTTGGAATTGGAACTGCTTCAATCTGCAGAGGTACATATGGTCGCACTTGGTCGTTGTCTATACCATAAACCTTTCTCAGGTGGAAGTAGAGGATTCGGAGTGCCACATTATGTCTTTCCACATATCCTGATGGAGCTTGGACTCTGCAAGCAGACATGATGTGCATAATAGTTTCCGTCTGGCTATGGCATGCTCTACACGTTGTTGGGGTGTCCACTTTCATGCTGTTTTTGGGCGCATGTTCTAGGGGAACATCGTCCTATCATTTCGTCCAAATGTCTGTAATTTTCGAATTTCGAGCTGAAAATTGGCTAATAGACTAATTCGGACTCCCTGATCACGAATCCGGTGTCAGATTTTTGGGTGCCGTACGGCCGGCCGGCCGTACTTCCGGCCGTAGGCACGATAACAGGAGCACCGAAGGTCCTATCGACTTCAAACTTTCAGGGTAGGCTTCTGATCAAAATGCGACGGTTAAGTTCGTTAACGGGCAAAATCGGCCGGACGGTTTAGGAGTTATAGACATTTAAAATTTTGAGGTTATTTCCCTGATATTTCAGGAACTAAAGAAGATGTTGAATCGAAACTTGGTAGTCAGTTCGAGGATATAAACGCGCAACTTTTGGCAAAATTCTGTTATGATCGAAATGTTGGTAATTTTTTAAAAATTTTTCGTTGAAGAGTTGAAGAGAGTCATAGTTACGACCGCTCCGGGGGGGTTTGGGGGGGCCCGGATGGCCCCCCCAAATGTACCCCTCGGATGCCATGTGCGTTATTTTGGGTACTATCGCTAGGCCCCGAAACCCGGACGATGACGACGATCGATTTGTGTTTAGTCTTCCGATCCTTAGGAGGCGCACCCCCGAAGTTACACCGTCTGGCACGCGTGATCGCGTGTCCGGCAGGACAAGCACCACCCTCGGCCAGAATGCGAAGTCGACACATACCACGACTCCTATGTGTAGACTATGTAGCGGTCTACTAGCGCTCATACTACTGCAACAACTCAGCAATGCTGTGCTCCATCGGTACGACATACATACGGCATGACCGCACCTTTGGTGCGACGTAACTCGGATACTAGTAGTCAGAACGACCCCGACACTTCATTGTTACATCCTAGCACAACATACTCGGATACTAGTCCCCATGCACCAGGGACCGACACCTCGAACGCTGGAAGCATTCATAGTATGGGTGGATAGGAATTTCCAGCCCGCTATCTCGGATACTAGTGGTACGGGTGCCCGTACTCCGACACCTCAAACGATATTGGACTAACTCCCCCACCTGGTCTCAAGGGCATGCACATGGCGGCTTCACAAGACCCGTCAACTGCCCCGGAGGGTCTAAACGTACTAGCGCTAAACCTTGCCCCCACGAGGCCATCACCCAAGAGGGGCACCAGTAACCGACCTGGTGGGCATCCCCTCTCCCGTGGTACTATTGTTACCATCAAAATGGATCTTAGAATAGTTACAGTCGCCTGTAGCGAGTTCAACTCGGATACTAGTGGTCTGTGCCTAAGCACAGGACTCCGACACCTCAAGCGTTGACTCCCCCTATGGCTAGCTCAGATCATCTCTGACGTATTCGCCCGTTTAGCCAGACAAGCCTGGAATTGGGTGGAACCACGCCAGTTTCATGGGTGAACCCCCTGAGTTACAGAGAACACCCCTCACCATGGCCTGCTATTAGCCGCTTCCGAGGAAGCGTTGCCCGGTTCTCGCCACGAGGAGGCTGCAGGATGGACACTATTTTCGTGAACTATTCATCAGATTGCAACAAAAACTTGTTCTAACGTCAATTGTAGTATTTTGCAACATTGTGCAAAATTTTGGCTCTATACGATTTCAATTTCTGGAGATATAAGACAAAATGTGTCAAATTTCCTGGGTCTCTCTCAGTATTTTCATCGATTATTCTATGAACTCTTTGAATTCCACCGAAAACAAATTCAAAGACATAAACATAAAGAATAAAGTCATAGTTTAGACGTCGAAAGAAGGACGATGTTGATCGACTTGAAAAGGTACCTATTTCAAGAAATGCAATAATGAAATGCTTAATTTATGGATATATTATTATCTAAGTATTGTTGGGATCGGGCAGTTGGAAATTTTTTTAATAAAAAAATTTGTACCGACTTTAAATCAAGCATTCTACACGAGTGTGCAAAATTTCAGTTCGATACGATCTCAATTCCAGAAGATATTGCTTAAAATTCACATTCCAGCGTGTTTTGACGTTCTATGGTCACAGAAAATCGTCACAAAAATCTATTTACCTCATTTGACGGCTGTTTGTCAAATCAATTAATTCCAATAATTGATGTCAGATTTCCTACATACCAAGTTCAAACACATTTTATTATATGGAAAACACTTATTATGATCACGTTCTACAGGAATTGATACTAAATAGAAGCTAGATGAAGATTATTGTAATGGAAAATTTGTGTTCCAGAATAATATTAAGGTATTCAACATGATACTGCTTTTTTTCTTTACTGGTCAGTACGGGCCACAAGGAAGATGAACATGCGCCCAATAGCTCCTGTCCACAGGGCTTGAACCAATTTTTTTCTATACCATCTTGTATTTATCACTTCATCTTGACAAGGCCCTGCTCTTTCAAGCTCCTGAAATATATGGTGTGTAAGTTTTTCCTCATGTGATCTTCGAGTAGTGTCTTCAGTTGTACCTGCCTTATCATTCAGCCTACTCTTCTTTGGTCTGTTGGCGTGATAGGTGTTCCTGTTAGCTCTTGATCGATGGATATGATAGTTCTACAGAGGTTCTCCAACTCTCTGTCCAGTCCTAAATAGGAAAGCTCCTTGGTTCCTAATTCCAAGATGAGCTACCATTTTCAGGAGGATCTTCACTTGTAGGTTGCACATCCAAATGCGAAATGTAAGTCGCCACGATATCGTTCCAACAGAAAATGATAGCGACTTGAAATTTTCAGGGTAGGCTGCGCATCCGGATGCGACAGTTGAGTCCCTTAATAGGCTTAATTTGCTAAACGGTTTTGGAGTTGAACCCATCTGAAATTTTGTTATTTCCTCAATAACTCAAACAATTCAAATCCGATCCAATTCCAACTTAGTAGTTACTTTAAGAATTCCTACGTGCTAATTTTCGCTAAATTTCGTGAGGATCGTAACACTTGAAAAAAAAAACGTAAAAAATTTTATATTTCAGAAATTATCCGTACGAATCCGCTGAAATGCCGCTCATACCTTCGAGCCCCCATTGTACAATCAAGAAGGTACTGAACAATGAAGCTTGAGACCTTTTTTTAAGAATTAAGAATTTCCATAAATCTGGTCTTTTTCGATAAATTTTTTCTCTCAAACGCTAGTGTACTTGATACTAATCGATTCATCGTAAGCCTCATGTAATATTTCAAGCGCTTTGTGATAGGAGTTTGGATTCTTTGTTCAAAATTTGTAATCATTTTAGATATGGCAAATCACACTTGAGATGAACCGACACTGTGAATAAACTAAATGACAGATGACGCTCAAATTGTGCGTGGGTATAGAGAAGAGAGCGGTTGTGTCAACCAAGCGACAAAAGGAAATTTCGACAATCCCTTGTAGCTGGATTCATAATTGATCATTTCCCGGAACTTTCCACTTTCATACTTGATTTTTTTCAGTGCATAATCGAATATAAACTGCCCTGAAACATCCTAAGTTTTGATGTTGAAACACCGGTATAGAATCAATCCATTCATAACCCATCATTTCGATGCCACAAATCATCGAACGAAGGCCATTTATTCCACACCAACACGTTTATTATGAGAACTCGAATGTTTTTCAATTTATGGTCATTCTATTTGAGCCACTAGCACAGTGAATATTTCAAAAATGTCGAATAACATATACTTAATTTGGAAACGTCTACTTATGTGCCATTCGAATAATTGTCTAATTTCTATCATTCGACCGGTTTTCCCGATAAGTAATTTTTAAACTCGAACTTTTCTGTGGAAATTACGGAATAAAATTTACATGTACACTTGTGAATGGACCCTGCATTAAATGCTAAACACATTCAATTCAATTCCCATTAATTCTTTTCTAAAAACATACGTGTGCTAATGTTTGTTTCGAAGTTTGAAGTCGGGTAACTTACAAATTCCAGTTATTTCACTCCCCACAATAGAGATCAGTTTTCAAAAGTGGGGTACATCGTACGACATGCAATTGGAATAAAGATAATTGCTTCGATTAAATATGCGCGCTTTGTTGAATGTTATCTTCGCATCTGAATAGGAGTTATTCCTTCATTCTAGAAGTTGTAAGGATATTCGTATTTTGAGAATAACCTCATTTTTGGCGCTCTAGTTCCTCGGAACTGAGTGCTTATCAATTTGCCCAAATGTCTGTAATTTTGGAATATTTCGATGAAAATGGTCTTAAACGATTTGGTTCGACTCACTGATCAAGAATCCGTGGTCGGAATTCATTCTGTCCGGCCGGCCGGTCCGGCCGGCCGGCCGTAAGCACGATAACTCTCGAACAGAATGAGCTAGAGAGTTGAAATTTTCAGAGTAGGTTTGGGGGATGAATATCTCGGCTAAGTTCGTTAATGGGCAAAATCGGACAGATGGTTTCGGAGTAACAAAAAAATAATTTTTTTTTTACATAACAAATTCCAAATCAATTTTTTTTTTAATAAGCAGTTTTATCATAAGAATCCATTCATATCATTTTCAACTCTAACAAGCTAATACTTTCGGAGATATGATTTTTTTAAATTTCAATGTAAATCGTATTTCACAGATTGATATAATTATTATTCTATGTATGAATTCTCATCTAACTAAATCGATACAAGTTCTCGAAGTTCCGACCTCGGGAATTTTCCTTGCTAAAAGTCTGTCTGAGAAACGTCAAAATGAATCCGTTAGACGGGGTGCGGGAAATTTTTCGCAACGAAATGGCCGTTCTAGGCAGTTTTCGGGACTGAACGTTGACGAAAAGCGAAGATAAGGGTAAAAAACCGTCAAATAAACCTCCATGCGGCGATTTTATGTCGAAAAGTGAAAATTAAGAATATCTATCCGCGGTTAGTACCGACGTTTTATTCTAATACCGGAGATCGAGAGGATCCTTCGAGGAGTCCGATAGTGCCGATGTCTAGATAGTCGAAATCTCGGTTTCGGACGAGGGAAGGCGGGTTCGAATCCCATCAAGGGAATTATACTTTTTCGTGTTTTTTTTTCAATTTCTATCGCAATATTAACTTCGAATAACGATATATCTGCCGACTTTAAGTAAGAGTGTTTTTCTTTTTTTTTTCTGAGCATATATCGCTGAAAATAAACCATTACTATACGGGGTGTTCTTTTTCTCACGGCACAATTTGACACGATTGAATTGATTCGTGCCACAAACAAACCGTTATCTAAATAGGAACCTTGGATGGATTCTTATAATGTATTTTTCGGAAATCTCTATACAGGGTGTTTTACTTTTAATGTCAATTGCAGATTGCTGTTTTTAACGCTATGAACATACCATTTCATTCATTCGTGTTGGAAAATATACTTTCGAGGCATACATCGTTGGAAATAAACCATTACTATACAGGGTGTTCATTTCCTCGCGGCATCGATTATTTTCAAATGCAAGCGTTTTAAGTAAAATGTCACCTCGAGATTTCTATCGCGAGGAGAATTCTCAACTTTGTAAAACCGTTGCGAAATGATAACCGCTGCTATACAGGGTGTCTTAAGAAATATGTCAACTCCGAAACTTTGCGTGTATGTATTTCAGTGGAACCCAAGGCGGCTCAGATTCACAATTGGACCCTGTAGGGGGCGCTAAAATCGATGTATAGGAACTCGGAAACAGGCGGACCGATTTTGATGAAACTCTGTGATTTTCTTTCGGCGTATCTCTGATTCACAATAGCATCCTGTAGGGGCGCCCCGATCGATCTATAGGAAACGGCTCGAACGATTTCGATTAAACTTTGTGTGCGTATTTGAATGGGCCTCAGAGTCACAATAGGAACTCGGTAGATAGCACTGTGTTCGGTTTATAGACACTCGAGAACGACCGGACCGATTTCGTTGAAACTTTCTGTGTGTGTGTGTCTGAGGAAGTCTCGGAAAAATGTAGATCTACCGGAAAAATGTAGATCTACCGGAAAAATGTAGATCTATCGGAAAAATGTAAATCTACCGGAAAAATGTAGATCTGCCGGAAAAATGTAGATCTACCGGAAAAATGTAGATCTACTGGCTAGGTAGATCTGCGGGCCCACTAGTTATTATTCTATGTATGAATTCTCATAATGTCAACTTGACAGAAGGGAATATTGTAACTTCAAAAATATTGGGGTTGAAATACTCGTATTTTAGCGATGCAACGGGGACCTCACCCGAAAATGTTTGAAAATATTACGTAAATATTGAAAGCATAATTCTGTAGTTTGGTGAACGTAGATCAGGAAATTTTTGATCGATTACAAGGTAATTTATTATTACTTATCTGATAAACTATTATTTGAATTGAATTTCCTTTATGATGCAGTGATATCATATGAATACATTGATATAATTCCCAACTCTGAGAAACCAATACCAGATATAATTTGTCTGTTTGAACTAGAGCGCCAGAAAGCTCCTGTCCACAGGGCTTGAACCCATTTTATTTATGATATATTATAAAGGGTTTTCCAATAAGAGGTGTTATTTTGATATTCAACGAAAAATGCCATTTTTCAATATAAATGATCGGATGTTTATTTCATTATAAAGAAGAAGCTATGCCGTTAATAGTGGAAAATAACATCAGGCAAATGACCACCACGACCACGCTTACAGGACCATATCCTTTTATTGAAATTTTCCATAACCAAATCGCAAAGTGGCTGCCCTATGTCCTCGATAGCCTCACGAATTCCATCTTTGAGGTCTTGAATCGACGCTGGGCTATAGGCGTAGACCTTCTCTTTCACGTGGCCCCAAAGGAAGAAGTCGCAAGGCGTTAAATCACAAGATCTCGGTGGCCAATTGTGATCACCTCTTCGAGAGATAACACGACCCGGAAACTTTTCCCGCATAAGATCAATGGTTTCGTTGCTTGTGTGGCACGTAGCGCCGTCTTGTTGAAAGTAAACGTTGTCCAGATCACTACCATCCAATTTCGGCCATCAAAAATCATTAATCATCTCACGATAGCGAAATCCATTCACCGTAACTGTTGCTCCAGCCTCATTTTCGAAAAAGTAAGGTACAATGACTCCACCGGACCATAAACTGCACCAAACAGTCACACGTTGAGGATAGAGATGCTTTTCAACAATAACCCTTGGGTTTTCCGAGCCCCAGATGCGACAATTTTGCTTGTTGACGAATCCACCGAGGTGGAAATGGGCCTCATCACTCAAGATGATTTTTCGATGGAATTCCGGATCATTTTCATGCATTTCAACGACCCAATCAGCAAAGACACGACGTTGTTGATGATCGGCCGGCTTGAGTTCTTGTGTTAACTGAACTTTATAAGCCTTAGGACCCAAATCTTTATGCAAAATACGGTGTACCTAATGACGTTTGTGGAATGCCTAATTCCAAAGAAATACGAGGAATGGACAAACCTGGGTTTTCTTCAACACTTTCGGCTACAGCCGCAATATTCTTGGCTGTTCTTGAGCGACGTGCACGGGTTTTATTCTTGACATAAGTAACTTGTCCCAACAGCTCGAATTTTTCCACCAATTTCTTTATTGCGGTCTGACAAGGTGCTTCACGACGACCCAAAAATGTACGAGTTTTACGAACCGTCTCTGCCAAATTTTCACCATTTTTATAGTGAATTTTAATAATTTCAATGCGTTCTTGAAGCGTGTATCATTCCATTTTTATTAATGGCATAGTTTCTACTTGTCAAATGTCAAAAAATGACAGCTTCAAAAGTGACATCTACCGAAATAGCGGGCTATTCAAAATAACACCTCTTATTGGAAAACCCTTTATATATATGTATATATTAGTTCTATATCTGTGTTCAATGTTCATTCATGTCAACTTTTTTTACCGAGACGTCATATTAATTTCTGTTCTAGTTTGTTTATATACATAATTCGTACTTTGAAAATATTTTGTATTGGAAAATAAGGAATTTGTGAATATGTATAAAAAACTGTTTTGATACCAAAACTAATATTGACTTTTTGCATATTAATTATTTTATGTGCGAATATTGGGGAAGATGTTTCAGAAGATTTAGAATTGAATTATTTTAATGATGCAGTTTATGAAGTCAATAAGAAAGAACAACATAATGGAATCATCAAGAGAAATTACTGTTTGTTGACCACCGAGGTTAATATTACCTTTTACTTCCTTAAGTAGTGAGACATGTTCCTATATACAGATTTTCATAATGTTGCCAGTGGTATGAACTATTAAATTATGGAAAGAGGATTGTATTTTATTAATATATTTTGAACTATTAAAATAATTTGTTCGCCAGCTTATACCTATTCAAATAGCAGGAATAAATGGTCAATCTGCTATGATTGACTCCAGCCTTGCTCTAGCTAGACATTTCGATGATACTTTCCTTATGGTATTTCGAATTGTGAAAACTATGCACCGAGTTTCCGCTACCAGTTTCATTGTGCATTTCTATCATAAGAATCCATTGATATCATTCCCAACTCTGAGAAACCAATACTTTCGGAGATATGGTTTGTCACAAATGGAACAAGAGCCCTAAAGCTCCTCTTACCCTCTTTTTTGGCGCTCTAGTTCCTCGGAACTGAGTGCTTATCAATTTGCCCAAATGTCTGTAATTTTCGAATTTTATCGATGAAAATGGTCTTAAACGATTTGGTTCGACCCACTGATCAAGAATCCGTGGTCGAAATTCATTCTGTCCGGCCGGTCCGGCCGTCCGGCCATAGGCACGATATCTCTCGAACGGAATGAGCTAGACAGTTGAAATTTTCAGAGTAGGTTTGGGGGATAAATATCTCGGCTAAGATCGTTATTGGGCAAAATCAGACACATGGTTTCGGAGTAACAAAAAAAAATTTTTTTTTTACAGAACAAATTCCAAATTAATTTTTTTTTCAATAAGGAGTTTTACCATAAGAATCCATTCATATCATTTTTAACTCTAACAAACTAATACTTTCGGAGATATGATTTTTCAAAATTTCAATGATAGAATTATTCTGTGGCTATTCTATGAATTGTTATAACGTCAACATTGACGTTGTCTCATTGTCATTCATTCCAGTAATGGTATCAATATGAGAATTATAATATTATCATACTTTTTGTTGGTTGATATTTTCATGCCGATGGTCAATCCATATGATGATGGGAATGGTAATGGTAAGTTAATAACATTGTCATTCATTCCGGCAATCGTATAAATATGAGAATTATAATATAATATCATAGTTTTTGTTGGTTGATATTTTCATGCCGATGGTCAATCCATATGATGATGGGAACGGTAATGGTAAGTTAATAATATTGAGTTCAGCATATCTCCACTAAAAACAAAACTGGAATTGAAGAATGAATATCTCGGATGAGTTCGTTGTTGGGTAGAATTCGTCTATTGGTTTTGGATTGATAATTTTTGGCACTCTTGTTGAATTTAAATTCTTCTATGATGTTTGAATTCAATTTCTGCTAAGATGAAGTACTAAATTTCAATAATGAATCGTACTTCTATGTTTTCACAGAATGCTATAATTATTCTATCTAAGCTTTATTATATGATCTGTGTTCATACTCGTACATTTCATCCTGTTCTATAAGAGAGAGTCAAATTCATTACAGCTATTTTAATTTGGTTTCTTCCATGGTGCAGTTCTCATTCTCAGATTGCTCATTTAATCTTGATAAATAAACTATTATTTGAATTGAATTTCCTGTATGATGCAGTTCTATCATAAGAATACATTGATATAATTCTCAACTCTGAGA
The DNA here is from genome assembly GCA_937662695.2 of Halyzia sedecimguttata. Lineage (NCBI taxonomy): Eukaryota > Metazoa > Arthropoda > Insecta > Coleoptera > Coccinellidae > Halyzia > Halyzia sedecimguttata. The sequence continues at coordinate 82,912,270 of OW569414.2, read as the reverse complement.
AACCAATACTTTCGGAGATATAATTTGTCTGTTTGAACTAGAGCGCCAGAAAGCTCCTGTCCACAGGGCTTGAACCCATTTTTTATTTGTTCTATTATATATATTTTTCAGAGTTTGGCAGAGAAAACTGAGAAAAAAATCATTGAATGATAAATACACTCACCAAAGTATCCTTAATGATTACCTAAATGAATTAGAGTCACGCCAAAATATGCAAAGCAAAATACAAAGTTCCAATTTTTAGAGGTGACCGTCTTCATTTCAAGCAAATAATCCAAATGATATAGGAATAATATCATCTATATTTGGGCGATGTGTACGATAAGTTGCAGTTATGTACATTGTGAAATATAAGGATAATACGGAAGGAATACCTCAGGGGTTGCTCTGGGACCGAGCTTATCACAGCATCTCCCAGAGTTACGTAAAATACGTGGCGGTATACTCGCATCCAACAGAAATTCAGATATTTATGTATATTAGTCCCGCCAAATATCATTTCGCGGAAAACTACCCTTATCTGAGATATTTTCACGAAGAAAATAACTGAATAGCCAAGCTCGGAAAAGAATGGGTTCCAATTCCGGAATTTCATGAAACTAATTCCGGAGTTTCAAGTGAGATTAGGGAAACACAATCGGCTTAATCAAGTCTCTAGTCCTTTTCAAGAAGTCTGGAATTTAACAATAGCAAGAGATAGTTGAGCTCAACTTTCAGATGTCGCATATAATTTTCAAATCCCACGGCGGCTGGTCTGAGGAAAGATCTTCGAACAGAAAACTAGTTATAAAGAAGCCTTGAACTTTTCATCTGATCTGACGTTAATATCAATGATTCAATAAGTAACAACTATAGGTAAATGATGGTATTGCTCTCCAAACTGTAATCGAGAATATTGAGCACAGATGTATCACACCAACAAAATCGAAAAATAATTTGAAAGCACTCATGTAACGTCAGCAGCTTTAGCCTGCTCGTTCAACTGTTAGTATATTTCATTGATTTGTAGCTTCGTACACTACTGAACTATATGATTGATTATAAGTGATCCATCATATCAAGATTACAAAATCATTTGTTCAAAAATGCATTTGAATAAATACGCGAAATCGTTGAACATCAAATGATAAAATGGACCTCGAGTTGTTCATGGATAATGTCGATTTTCTGTCTTAAAATATCAAATTTCAACTCGATAGCTTAGGGACGAAAATATTGGAAAAATAAAATTTCAACTGGGTATTTCTCTGAAATCATTTGGACGATTTTGCTCGACACGGACACCTAGCTAAATGTTGTTAGGATCGTTTGACTAGAATTTTAAAGAAAATTCTGTATCTCATGAATTAAAGTAAAGTGCTTGCTTATTATACTTCCAAGTTATAGATTTAATCTGGATCGGATTATGTGAGTCTTTATATTGTACGTTAATTTTAATCATAGAATCCTCTGATCAAATGAAACACTTTTATATTTAGCAGATGAAGCCCTCAGTGATTTCAAGAATATTCGATAATTTTGGAAAATTTTATTATTCTTCATTATATCTCCTAATTGGCGCTCTAGTTCCTCGGAACTGAGTGCTTATCAATTTGCCCAAAAGTCTGTAATTTTCGAATTTTTCGATGAAAATGGTCTTAAACGATTTGGTTCAACTCACTGATCAAGAATCCGTGGTCGAAATTAATTCTGTCCGGCCGGCCGTAGGCACGATCCCAGTAAACATTGATGCATCTCAGTAATATAGCTGAAACATTTCACGTGTAACATGAAACATTTCATTCATAGGGGTAGAGATGTTTCAGAAACATCTACGAGATCGTTAATGTCCAAGGACATTTATGCTTCAGTGGAAACATATCTCAGAAAACGTCTCAGTAACATATCATTGAAACATATAATATATGTTTCAATGATATGTTACTGAGAAATGTTTCCACTGAAGCATAAATGTCCTTGGACATTAACGATCTCGTAGATGTTTCTGAAACATCTCTACCCCTATGAATGAAATGTAACGTAGATATTATCTACGTTACTTTTAACGTTAATTTGGTCTCATTGCAATATACCAAGGATATGTTACAGACCGATTTTTCACTGGAACAAAAACATTCTTGATTCTACTTCAATCTTCAGGTGTTTCATTAGGTTTGTACCAAATCAAGAAATTATCGGAGAATGCATCGTCAGGATTCGGAGCAGTATAAAAAATGTGACTTTTCTACCTGCTACTGCTCCGAATCATGACGCTGCATTGTACGATAATCTCTTGATTTGGAACAAACCTATCGTAAAGAGTAAATATACAACATTACACTTAAATCCTTGGTGTCAACAAGAATACTATCGAAGGTTCTAGTCAATATATTAAACAAATGTTATCAAATCGAGTTTTTATTCTTCATTTATGCAAAGGTGTACAACAAAACCTGGAATCGAAATATTAAATAAAAATATATTATATAGCACAAAAAATTTAATATAATGAAAACAACTTATTCTTTCGTCGTTGCTCCATGATATAATATAAATATATTATTAGAAAAGTTATCAAAAAAAAAAAATCAAGTAAGTATGATATTATAAAGAATTCACCTCCTTATCACCGCTGGATGAAACCATATATTTATTAATCACTTATTAGTTTCAAAGGGTATGAACTAATTTATCCTATCGCACAATGATGAATGAAACTTAAAAACTGCCAAAACTTATACTTTCCACCAAATTAAATGATCATCAACAGACATAACCTCCACTCCTAACCACGCGTAATCTGTGATCCATGGGTCTGTCGCACAGAACACCAATATGGCTGCCCGCATCCGTCTACCGCCAACCAATCAGAATCAGCAATCAGCATTCATTATTTGACATTAGGCTTATTAAATCTTTCAGACAAGATTTATTCTTGAATATATATTCTTGAAGAGATAATGATATATATTTATACGTATCATTGTCGTTTGACGGAAAACTGAAAAAAAAATGTTGGAAAGGCTAATGTACCTATTACTTCAATAAATAATTTAATATACATATTTCACCGATATTGCTTTTTGGCGCTCTAGTTCCTCGGAACTGAGTGCTTATCAATTTGCCCAAATGTCTGTAATTTTGGAATATTTCGATGAAAATGGTCTTAAACGATTTGGTTCGACTCACTGATCAAGAATCCGTGGTCGGAATTTATTCTGTCCGGCCGGTCCGGCCGGCCGGCCGTAGGCACGATAGCTCTCGAACGGAATGAGCTAGAGAGTTGAAATTTTCAGAGTAGGTTTGGGGGATGAATATCTCGGCTAAGTTCGTTATTGGGCAAAATCGGACAGACGGTTTCGGAGTAACAAAAAAAAAAAAATTTTTTTACGAAACAAATTCCAAATCAAATTTTTTTTAATAAGCAGTTTTATCATAAGAATCCATTCATATCATTTTCAACTCTAACAAGCTAATACTTTCGGAGATATGATTTTTTAAAATTTCAATGTAGATCGTATTTCACAGATTGATATAATTATTATTCTATGTATGAATTCTCATAATGTCAACTAAATCGATACAAGTTCTCGAAGTTCCGACCTCGGGAATTTTCCTTGCTAAAAGTCTGTCTGAGAAACGTCAAAATGAATCCGTTAGACGGGGTGCGGGAAATTTTTCGCAACGAAATGGCCGTTCTAGGCAGTTTTCGGGACTGAACGTTGACGAGAAGCGAAGATAAGGGTAAAAAACGGTCAAATAAACCTCCATGTGGCGATTTTATGTCGAAAAGTGAAAATTAAGAATATCTATCCGCGGTTAGTACCGACGTTTTATTCTAATACCGGAGATCGAGAGGATCCTTCGAGGAGTCCGATAGTGTAGATGTATAGATAGTGGATATCTCGGTTTCGGACGAGGGAAGGCGGGTTCGAAGCCCATCAAGGGAATTATACTTTTTCGTGTTTTTTTTTCAATTTTTATCGCAATATTAACTTCGAATAACGGTATATCTGCCGACTTTAAGTAAGGGTGTTTTCCTTTTTTTTTTCTGAGCATATATCGCTGAAAATAAACCATTACTATACGGGGTGTTCTTTTTTTCACGGCACAATTTGCCACGATTGAATTGATTCGTGCCACAAACAAACCGTTATCTAAATAGGAACCTTGGATGGATTCTTATAATGTATTTTTCGGAAATCTCTATACAGGGTGTTTTTCTTTTAATGTCAATTGCAGATTGCTGTTTTTAACGCTATGAACATACCCTTTCATTTTTTCGTGTTGGAAAATATACTTTCGAGGCATACATCGTTGGAAATAAACCATTACTATACAGGGTGTTCATTTCCTCGCGGCATCGATTATTTTCAAATGCAAGCGTTTTAAGTAAAATGTCACTTCGAGATTTCTATCGCGAGGAGAATTCTCAACTTTGTAAAACCGTTGCGAAATGATAACCGCTGCTATACAGGGTGTCTTAAGAAATATGTCAACTCCGAAACTTTACGTGTATGTATTTCAGTGGAACCCAAGGCGGCTCAGATTCACAATTGGACCCTGTAGGGGGCGCTAAAATCGATGTATAGGAACTCGGAAACAGGCGGATCGATTTTGATGAAACTCTGTGATTTTCTTTCGGCGTATCTCTGATTCACAATAGCATCCTGTAGGGGCGCCCCGATCGATCTATAGGAAACGGCTCGAACGATTTCGATTAAACTTTGTGTGCGTATTTGAATGGGCCTCAGAGTCACAATAGGAACTCGGTAGATAGCACTGTGTTCGGTTTATAGACTCTCGAGAACGACCGGACCGATTTCGTTGAAACTTTCTGTGTGTGTGTGTCTGAGGAAGTCTCGGAAAAATGTAGATCTACCGGAAAATGTAGATCTATCGGAAAAATGTAAATCTACCGGAAAAATGTAGATCTGCCGGAAAAATGTAGATCTACCGGAAAAATGTAGGTCTACTGGCTAGGTAGATCTGCGGGCCCACTAGTTATTATTCTATCTATGAATTCTCATAATGTCAACTTGACAGAAGGGAATATTGTAACTTCAAAAATATTGGGGTTGAAATACTCGTATTTTAGCGATGCAACGGGGACCTCAACCGAAAATGTTTGAAAATATTACGTAAATATTGAAAGCATAATTCTGTAGTTTGGTGAACGTAGATCAGGAAATTTTTGATCGATTACAAGGTAATTTATTATTACTTATCTAATAAACCATTATTTGAATTGAATTTCCTTTATGATGCAGTGATATCATATGAATACATTGATATAATTCACAACTCTGAGAAACCAATACCAGATATAATTTGTCTGTTTGAACTAGAGCGCCAGAAAGCTCCTGTCCACAGGGCTTGAACCCATTTTTTTAGAGGCCGTGTTACATTCAAACATTTCCGTTAGATTACTGGAATGTTTTCTAATGCCCACATAATATACCTATATTATATGTCTCATATTTCATGTCACTGTGATATATCACTGATGATGCGAAGCGATGTTCCATATAAACATTTGCGAGATGTTCATGAAACATAACTTTGCAATGTTTCAAAAAGCTTCACCCATATCTCATATGAAATGTTTCTGTAATATATCATGTTTACTGGGATAACTCTCGAACGGAATGAGCTAGACAGTTGAAATTTTCAGAGTAGGTTTGGGAGATAAATATCTCGGCTAAGTTCGTTATTGGGCAAAATCGGACAAATGGTTTCGGAGTAACAAAAAAAATTTTTTTTTACAAAACAAATTCCTAATTAAATCTTTTTCAATAAGCAGTTTTACCATAAGAATCCAATGATATCATTTTTAACTCTAACAAGCTAATACTTTCGGAGATATGATTTTTCAAAATTTCAATAATAAATCTTATTTCAACGTTGTCACAGAATGATATAATTCTATGTATGAATTGTCATAATGTCAACTTATTTTCCTGAGACATGACATTATCTAATCAATCGAAAAATTGTGAGCGAAGTGAGAAAAATCTCAGTTGTTTGCTCCGAAATTAGTTTTTCTCAGAAAAGTCTTACATTTCGGAACGGAACATGAAGTAAGAGATCTGAGAGTAGTGAGACTGCTTTTCATCCATAGACATAGATATAACTCTCGAACGGAATGAGGTAGGTAGTTGAAATTTTCAGAGTAGGTTAGGGAGATGAATATCTCGGTTAAGTTCGTTATTGGGCAAAATTGGCCAGATTTAATTTGATTTCTTCCATGGTGCAGTTCTCATTCTCATGATTGCTCATTTAATCTTGATAAATAAACTATTATTTGAATTGAATTTCCTTTATGATGCAGTTCTATCATATGAATACATTGATAGAATTCCCAACTCTGAGAAACCAATACTTTCGGAGATATAATTTGTCTGTTTGAACTAGAGCGCCAGAAAGCTCCTGTCCACAGGGCTTGAACCCATTTTTTTTCTAGATATTCTTCATGGAATGTTATAAAATCTGAAAAAAAACAGAAATTTTACTGAGGCTTCTGAATCCTTGAATTGAGCTGTAAGCCACGTTGCCATATTAAATCGGACAAACGATTTCGTCTGTAATTTTCGAACTTTTGGATGAAAATGGTCTTAAACGATTTGGTTCGACTCATTGATCAAGAATCCGTGCTTAAAATTGATTCTGTCCGACCGGAAATTCAGATGCATTTTCATTATAAGAATCCATTGATATAATTTTCAACTCTAATAAGCTTGTACTTTCGGAGATATGATTTTTCAAAATTTCAATAATAAATCGTTATAATACTATGATTTCACAGAATGCTGTAATCGAAAATAAACGTCCGTATTCGTATCTATGAATTTCTTGATCTGTGTTCATACATTTCATTATATCTACCGATAAGAGACATGTCAAATTTATTTCTGGTTCTATTCAAAATTCGTTACTCATGGTATAAAATAACTCCTGTTCGAGGAAACAAAGTATGATTGAATGCAAAATGATCAATGAAATAACCTCAGTTATTGTAGAATTATGAGGATTATATGATATTATAATTTTTGAGTGATGATGTAATGGCCTTCGATAATCCCTCGGATGATGGAAATATATAATTTGGTTAGTTAATCAAATTGGGTTCAGAATATATCCAGGAAAAACTGGAATATTGGCTATGTTTCAATTGATATAATATAATTTTCAGAGTGGATTTGATGAATGAACATCTCGGATAAGTTCGTTATTCAGTAGAATCGGTCTGATGGTTTCGGATTAATAATTTTTGGCATTTTTTTTTTGGCGCTTTTGTCCCTCGGCACAGAGTGCTTAGCAATATGCCCAAATGTCTGTAATTCTCGAATTTTTGGTTGAAAATGGTTCTTGAACGATTTGGATCGACTCACTGATAAAGAATCCGTGGTCGAAATTGATTCTGTCCGGCCGTCCGTTAACACGATAACTCTCGAACGAAATGAGCTAGACAGTTGAAATTTTTAGAGTAGGTTTGGGGATAAATGTCTCGGTTGAGTTCGTTATTGGGCAAAATCGGCTGGATGATTTTGGAATATCAAAAAAAAATTATTCTTACATTACAAATTTCAAATTATTTTTTTTTAATATGCAGTTTCATCATAGGAATCCATTGATATCACTTTTAACTCTAACAAGGTAATACTTTCGGAGATATAATTTTTCAAAAGTTCAAAAATACATCGTACTTCTATGTTTTCACAAAATGCGAATTCTATCTGTCTGTATTCAATGTTCATACTTGTAATATTATTTGCCTATACCAGACATGTCGAATGTATCTCTCAATAATCTATAATAATCTAACAAACAAAGTATGATTGAATGCAAAATGACAAACTATAGGATATTATAATTACCCCTACCCTATATGCCCTTGGATAATCCATATGATGATGGAAATATATAATTTGGTAAGTTTATCAAATTAGGTTCAGAATATCTTCAGTGAAAACAAAACTGGAATATTGGCTGAGTTTCAATTGATATAATATAAGTTTCAGAGTAGATATGAGGAATGAATATCTCGGATAAGTTCATTAATTAATTTTAATTTAGTTCCTTTAATGAAACAATTTTATTATATTATATATATATATATATAGTAATCCATTGATATCATTCTCAACTCTGAGAAACCAATAATTTCAGAGATGAATTGTCAAAGTTCGAACAAGAGAGCCAAAGCTCCTGTCCACAGGGTTTTCCCACTTTTTTTAACTTGTGTTGATGAGTCATAGACCTACGTTTTGAATTTAATTACGAAAATTATTGAAAATTGTCGCACAGGTGCCACCCATCCAAGTACTAACCGTGCCCGACGCTGCTATCTAGCATATTCAGTGTGGTATGGCCGCAAACAATATCTCTATCTCTGCAATTATATTTAGGACGCAGTTCAATCATAAGAATTCATTGATATCATTCCCAACTCTGAGAAATCAATACTTTCGGAGATATTTGAATTTAACTTCTTTTATGATGCTACTCTATCATGAAACAAACCATTGATATCATTCGCAACTCTGATAAACCAATACTTTCGGAGATATGATTTGTCAAAGTTTGAACAAGAGCGCCCCTGTCCACAGAGCTTTCCCACATTTTAAATTGTAACATCTTTGATTCTGGGTTCATCAACAACCAATTCGCTCTGAAACAGAGTGCTTGTCAATTTGTCCAAATATCTGTAATTTTAGAATTTTTGGCTGATAATGGTCTTAAACGATTTGGCTCGACTCACTGATCAAGGATCCGTGGTCGAAATCGATTCTGTCCGGCCGTCTGGCCGGCCGTTAACACGATAACTCTTGAACGAAAGGAGTTAGAGGATTGAAATTTTCAGGGTAGGTTTGGAGCCTAAATATCTCAGACGAGTTGGTTAACGGGCTAAATCCACCAGGCGGTTTCGGAGTAATTGCCGTTTTTAGTGAAAACATTTTTTTATGAATATTTCTGAAACCGATCACTCGATTTGTCTGAAATTTGGCATCATATTGTAGAATAGTGACCTTTATATGCTGTTGAAGTTTTGTATTGACCGCGTTGCCGCAGTGCCAAAAAAAAATTTAATTTCTTAAATTTTGTTTTTCTACAATAACTGTCAAACATAATGAGCTAGGCAGTTGAAATTTTCAGAGTAGGTTTGGGAGATAAATACGTCGGTGTAGTTCTTTATTGGGTAAAATCAGCTTGATGGTTTCGGAGTAAAAAAAAATTGTTTTTTAATCACAAATTTCAAATTCTATTTTTGTTAAGATGCAGTTTCACCATAAAAATCCATTGATATCATTTTCAACTCTAACAAGCTAATACTTTCCGAGATATGATTTTTCGAAATTTCAATAATGATTCGTACTTTTATGTTTTCACAGAATGCTGGTACCTACTCAATTATTATATCTATGAATTATTATTTGATCTGTGTTCTAACATGTCATCCTATTTTCCTATGAGAGATAAATATCAAAATTATTTTTGGTTCGTTATTCTTGATATAAAACACACGTCGTGTTCTTGAAAACAAAGTATGATTGAATGCAAAAAGAACAATGGAATAACCTCAGCTATCGTATAATTATGAGGATGATATGATATTCTATTTTTAAGGTGATAAAATAAAGCCCGTGAATAATATGGTGTTGGAAATGTATTATTTGGTAACATACATAATCAATTTGGGTTCAGAATATCTCCAGTAAAAACAAAACTGCAATATTGTCTAAGTTTTAACTGATATAATAAAATTTCAGAGTAGATTTGAGGAATGAATATCTTGGATAAGTTCGTTATTGGGGAGAATCGGTCTGTTTGAATTTAATTTTTTTCTTGATGCCCTTCTATCGTAAGAATCCATTTATATCATTCCCAGAGACCAATCATTTCGGGGATATTATTTGTCAAAGTTTGAATAAGAGCGCCCCTGTACACAAGGCTTTCCCACAGTTTAAAATGTAACACCTTTGATTCTGGGTTTATCAACAACCCATTCGTTTTATTTTACATTCCAAACGTAACCTCCTATTGAATGCGACTTCCGAAGATTATCCACATTTGACCTCACCCATCTCTAGAACCACTTGCGGCTCCTCTCACCACCAACGATGCTCAGTTGGCTAATTTCATATATATATTATTCAAAACTGGCCATTAGCAGCTCCTGTCTAAAACCTCATTCGATTTTCAGTAATTCCGCATTTAATTGACCAAACAGCGGAATATTCCGACAGGAAATATAAATATTCATAGAGGTTACCATTTAATCCGTCTTTTTCTATGGACGGTTGCTCATTTCGTCAACGTTATGCGTTCACCTTCCTCATAAAATGCACATTAGGATATTTTTATATTGGCCTTTGTGCGGGGATCCTTCCTGTAATTATATGGAGGCCGTGGGGTAACGCCCCCCTCGAGAAATACTGAGGGGATGATCATCTAAGTCATTAGAATGGTTGTTGTAATCTATTTTGCTCTAATAGTCTATGAGGCGCCATTTTGAATAGGTAGTCCTGTGGTGAGGGGAGACTAGCTATTTATCATGGGGCTGGGCGTGTACCTACGAAGAAATTCGACACTGCTGGTATATTATACATCACGTGAATGATCCTAAATTCTCAGAATATAATGGGGTAGAAACGAAAATAATTTTTGCGGTTTGTGCAAGCTGATGTCAGGGCCATTTGACTGATGAGTGATGTGAATCGGTAGTCAAATTCAATTATAATGTGATTAGATGAATAGCATATTTTGAAGTTTTTGAAGTTCTCTGAATGGGAGTGAAACTTAGTTGGATTTCCGATTTAACGTTCAGACACAAAGGGTTGCTTTATTTTTCTCTCTAAATAAATAAAACATTCAAAATAAATGAAAAATCGTCCTTCAACGTATTTGAAATTTTTTGAAAAGCACTGAAGTGAAGTCAGGAGCTTTTGCGCGCATGTTCTGTTCATTTAGCACGCCTCATACAAAATCGATCGAGCTGAAATTCGGTACTCGATTGTAAAATGGTGGATCGAAGGTATGTGCGGAATTTCGGCAGATTTTGGGGAATAGTTCCGGAAATATAAAATATTTTAGGAAAAAAAAATTTTTCCAATGGTACTATATTTTGAGTTATTGAGGATATAACAACAAAATTTAAGATAAGTGTAACTCGATTTTGAAACAGCGCTTCTCATCTTAAACGTACTCGTATTACAAATTGCAACATCGCGAATGAGCTCTACGGCATGGCAGGTGCAGGACATTGCATGGCACTAGCTACTGTTGATATCCGAATATATAATACCGATACTATCATGTTTTAATTTTTTTTTTAATTTATTTGTAATTTTCGAGAAAATCTTTTATGTTTTTTAATTTTTGTAATGTATAATATTTATCATAAATGTAAAAAACATTGCATTCATTACAATTTTTAGTAAGCATTTTGATATTTTTGCACGTATGTTCTGGGGAACATAGCGTTATCATTTTGCACAAATGTCTGTATTTTCGAATTTTTCGCCGAAAATGGTCTCAAACGATTGGGTTCGACTCCCTGATCAAGAATTCGAGATCAAATTCAATTCTGTTCGGCCGGCCGGACGACCGTTGTCACGATTACTTTACAACGGATAGAGATAGCGACTTGAAATTTTCAGGGTAGGTGGCGCATCCCAATACGACGGACAAGTTCGTTAATGGGCTTAATCGGCCTAACGGTTTCCGAGTAATAATTTTGTTTTCAACCAATACAAGTCAAATTGAATTGAAACTTGGTGAGTAGTTGTAGAATGCAAAACTAAGCATGCTTGCAAAATTTTGTGTTAATCGGATCGCTAGAAAATTTTTAAAAATTCATCAAAAAATATTATTTATGTCACCATAAACTGAGAACGGAAAGGAATAGCGACTTGAAATTTTCGGGCGAGGTTGTCTATCTAAATGGGATATTTGAGTTTATTTATAGATATAATCGGCAAAACGGTTTTGGAGTTATACCCATCTGAAATTTGGTTGTTATTTCCTCAATAACTCAAAAGATATTGATCCGATTCAATTCAAACATGGTTGTCAGTTGTAGAATGACAACGCAAAAATTCTTGCAAATTTCATTGAGGATCTTATGACTCGAAAATTTTTGAAAAATCATTGAAAATCATTGAAAAATATTCTATATATCGGAAACTAAGCGTCCAACATCGCAGAAACCTAACTCTTCTGCGAAGTTCCATGTTTGAACATGATCGAATCTATATTGTTGGAGATCCGAGCAGAATTGTGCGAGTTCAGTAGCTGGATCGGTGACTGTTGCCTCGATAACTAAGAAGATAGGGACTTGAAATTTTCAGGGAAGATTGCACATCCCAATGGGAGACATAAGTTCGTTTTTGGGCATAATCGGTCCATCGGTTTCGGAGTTATAGCCATCACCTGGATTATTTTTTCCTCAATAATTCAAAAAATATAGCCCCGATCGAATCAAAGCTTGGTAACTAGTTGTAGAATATCGACATAAAGGAACCGTACCCCTAGAAAATTTTTCAAAATTACGAAAAAAAATAATTGGTTCAAGCACTAACGTGAAGTCAGGAGCTTTTGCGAATATGTTCTATTGTCCATTCTCCTGTATTGGACACTCTTAATCGAATTTACCATCGTAAATTCGAATAACAGTGTCCAAAACTCCTTGTCCATTCTCCTGTATTGGACACTCTTAATCGAATTTACCATCGAAATTCGAATAACAGTGTCCAATACAGAAGTACGGACAATAGATTTCACCATGGTAAAATCGATTGAGAGTGTCCAATACAGGAGAATGGACAATAGAACATACTCGCAAAAGCTCCTGACTTAACGTCAGTGCTTGAACCAATTTTTATTTAATTTTATCTACACCAAAACGCTTCGCTCTATTAGAAATTAAAAATCGAATGTTGATTTTTTTGTTCCACCCTATTTTCCATGGTCCATATAAAATCCATTTTGAACGTAAACTTTTGCCAATAGGTCTCTTAAGAAATCATTAAAGGATACTGTGGGAGGTATACTCATTTTTGAAAGGTTTTTTTCTGGGTTTTCTCTCCCAAACTCTGAAAAATATCTATAAAATAAAAATGAATTATTTTGTGATTTGTTTCTGCGTAAGAAACACAAGATATTTGTCAGAAGCAATCGATTGAACAATGTTGCCTAACAAACAACAACGAAACAACATCAACGAAGAAACAACTATATCGTAACGTTTCGGAGTCTATATCAGACTCCTTCGTCAGACGCTTAATGAAAATCTTTAGAATTATTTTGTTCTAAAGATTTTCCCAGAAAACCCAGAAAAAAAACCTTTCAATAATAAGTCTCTTGCATGTAACACGAAATACCATATTTCTATGTTTTTCTGAATCTACTTCAATTCCAGATCATCATGTATGCCCTCATAGACTTTCTTAATTTATAAAATTTGAATATTTCGGTATTGAGAATCGGTAAATCAAGAGGCAATTTCAAATGAGGTTAAACGCTTGTGAATCGTTGCTATGACGGATGACGTAATGAAAATTTACCAAAAGCTTGTTACAGCCCATGCTGACTACGAGCCCTTTATAGAGAGCTGCATTACACTGAGATAAAGAATGAAATGGACACGAGAAGAGAGTGAGAGTAGATATGACGTGTTACGTCACGGACTGGCGCCAAGTTTCGGTCGTTTGAACAGGCATTATGTGCAACCAAATTTGAATGATCGTTTTCTCGTTGAAAATTGAAATTTTTGAAGGCGGTTGAACTTTTCCAGTGTTCGCATGGATATAACAATCGATTCTTATAATACAAAAAATGCATGCAAGATACCTATTGTAAGGACTTCACCCTCTGGCGTGTAGGGCTTCACACGAGACGAGAGTATAAAAAATCTCGTCTTGCTATCGCCAATTACCAAAAAATTAAGTCTCGTTTAAGTCTCGTTCTCGTCTCGTTATCAGTTATCTCGTCTCGTCTCGCTTAATTCTGAATAACGATAATAAATATTATAATATATAAACGAAATGGTATATACAATAATGAATCATTTTGTAAAGCTATATTTATACGCTCTTATATAAAAATATTTGTACATGTACATATTATTTTTAATTTTAAACACTGATAATTCCATCTTTTAAATTACTCGATGACCAAGAATTGAAACATAATCACGCTTGCTTAACATCATTTTTCAATGATGTATGTGTTTTTGCCATGATCATACCTGCTGTGGAAAATAATCTTTCAACAGGTACGGGCCTTCAATGAATCATCGGCCCTCTTGGAAAGTGCAGGAAGAACTTTTTCATCCCTCTCCACCACTGTAAAATATTTTGATTCCTATTTGCTCTTTCTAACAGCAAATATTTTTCAAACTCAGCTTTCCAACATTTCTAAAGTTGATTGTTTTGAATAGGCTATCGATGTCGATACATTTTTAATAGAATTGAACAATTTGGTATAGTTTTCAAAGAATACCTTCCCAGTGGTGTTCTTGACGTATTCCTCATAACACTTTTGGAAACATTGAATAGCTTCATTTCTTTACTTATACATAGTTTCACAGATGTATACAATAATTGTTCACATCTTCACTACAAGGAGCACAAGAGAATAAATTTCTCCAGATGTTCAGATAGGACGAAATTTTCAAAGCATTGGGATTTAGGGGCAATAAAAGTTGTTCGTTAAGTATTGAATTCATGATGCCATCCGTTTTCATGGTTATTTTTGAAAAATAATCTCAATTATCGCAAGGTCATGACGAATTAATAATCTTCTAAAAAATCGTGAATTTCTAGAATGATCGATGCATAATATAGACAACATATATTGGTGATTATAGTCAAAACTCTTCATATTCAATTGTTTTCTGTGGGTGTTGAAAAAAGTCGAGTCGTATCTAAAACTTCATACAAAAAATTTAACGAGACCAAAAACGAGACTCTCATGTTGCGCTGTATGTGGTCTCGGTATCGCCTAAAATATTTTTGAAAACGTCTCGTCTCGTCTCGTCTCGTCCCGCTTTCACGAGACGAGAACGAGACGAGACGAGAAAAATCTCGCTCTCGCGTGAGGCCCTACTGGCGTGGAATGAATTCTCCCGGATATAAGCACCAGCTTCGACGATCATACTTTCGTATGTAACGATTTCAAAAAAGATTTCGCACGACCAAAAAAACCCCGTCTTGCTCAACTTGCGGGCACCAGAGCGGAACACAAAACCTTGTTGGAGCAGCAGGATGGCCAGACGCGATGCTCCGGCGGGTGCAGGGACCAACGCTGTCACGCATTTACCGGGTTTGAATTGGTGTCAAGGTCGCTGTACATTTGGCACCCACTCTACAGACATACGACTGGCCCAGATTGGTGGGGCAGGACTGAATTTTGTTTTTTTTATACGTGAAATAAAATAGGAGGTATTATAATATGCAGGATATTTACGGCCAAATTCGGAGAAGTTGATAATACGTATTAGCTTGTTTTATGTAGAGATGAAATTTTATGAGTCACAAATAATAAATCGAATGAAACAACATGTTGTCGCATACATTCGATTTGATGCGTTTCAGTTACGGAACTGGAGCTTATTGAATATTAATCAATGATGAAACCGCTGTTTTAGTTTAGTAACCACAAGTAATAATAATTAGATAGTTATCTTCTGCTCGTCGATTTAGTTACGTTTCGTTTACATATTTAACTTTTTCATAGAATATCCTGACATGACTATGTTGAGTAATTGATTTTTTGGCGCTCTAGTTCCTCGGAACTGAGTGCTTATCAATTTGCCCAAATGTCTGTAATTTTCGAATTTTTCGATGAAAATGGTCTTACACGATTTGGTTCGACTCACTGATCAAGAATCCGTGGTCGAAATTAATTCTGTCCGGCCGGCCCGGCCGGCCGGCCCTAGGCACGATTACTCTCGAACGGAATAAGCTAGACAATTTTAAATTTTCGGAGAAGGTTTGGGAGATAAATATCTCGGCTAAGTTCGTTATTGGGCGAAATCAGACAGATGGTTTCGGAGTAACAAAAAAAAATTTTTTTACTTAACAAAGTCCAAATTAATTTTTTTTTTTCAAAATGCTGTTTTACCATAAGAATCCATTGATATCATTTTTAACTCCAACAAGCTAATACTTTCGGAGATATGATTTTTCAAAATTTCAATATAATTCGTATTTCTAAGTTTTCACAGAATGAAATAATTATTCTGTGGGTATTCTATGAATTGTTATAATGTCAACTTATTTTCCTGAGACATGACGTTGTCTAATTCATTCATTCCAGCAATCGTAGAAATATGAGAATTATAATATAATATCATACTTTTTGTTGGTTGATATTTTCATGCCGATGGTCAATCCATATGATGATGGGAATGGTAATGGTAAGTTAATAATATTGAGTTCAGAATATCTCCACTAAAAAAAATACTGGAATATTGGTGTATTGGAGTGGATTTGAGGAAAGATATATATTATCGTTCATCGTAGAATTGAGGAATGAATATCTCAGATGAGTTCATTGTTGGGTAGAATTTAAATTCTCCTATGATGTATGAATTCAGTTTCTGCTAAGATGAAGTTCTTCCATAAGAATCCATTGATATAATTCCCAACTCTGAGAAACCAATACTGTCGGAGATATAATTTGCCTGTGTTTAACTCCAACAAGCTTATACTTTCGGAGATATGATTTTTCGAAATTTCAATAATGAATCGTACGTCTATGTTTTCACAGAATGCTATAATTATTCTATCTAAGCTATATTATATGCTCTGTGTTCATACTCGTACATGTCATCCTGTTCTATAAGAGAGAGTCAGATTCATTTCAGCTATTTTAATTTGATTTCCTCCATGGTGCAGTTCTCATTCTCAGATTGCTCATTTAATCTCGATAAATAAACTATTATTTGAATTGAATTACCTTTATGATGCAGTTCTATCATAAGAATACATTGATATCATTCGCAACTTTGAGAAACCAATACTTTCGGAGATATAATTTTTCTGTTTGAACTAAAGCGCCAGAAAGCTCCTGTCCACAGGGCTTGAACCCATTTTTGTGCGTATATGTTCTGGGGAACATCGCGTTATCATTTTGCCCAAATGTCTGTAACTTTCGAATTTTTTGACGAAAATGGTTTCAAACGATTAAGTTCTACTCCCCAATGAAGAATTCGATGTCAAATTTGATTCTGTCCGGCCGGCCGTCCGGCCGTTGCCACGATAACTTGAGAACGAATAGAGCTAGCGACTTGAAATTTTCAGGGTGGGTGGCACATCCCAATACGACGAACAGGTTCGTTAATGGGCATGATCGGCCCAGTGGTTTCTGAGTAATAATTTTGTTTTCAACCAATATAAATCTGATCGAATTGAAACTTGGTGAGTTGTTGTAAAATATGAACCTAAGCACGTTTGTGAAATTTTGTGCGAATCGTATGGCTAGAAAATTATTAAAAAATTATTAAAAAATATTTTTGTTGTGACGATAACTTGAGAACGGAAAGAGATAGCGGCTTCAGGTTTTACGGTTAGGATGTGCACTAGAACGCGACATCTCAGTTTGATTATGAGCATAATCGACCAAACGGTTTCAGAGTTATAGCCATCTGAAGTTTTCTGAAATTTGGTGGTTTTTTGTTCCTCATTAACTCGAAAAATACTGAACCGATTGAATTCAAACATGGTTATTAGTTGTAGAATGCCAACGCGGAAATGTTTGCAAAATTTGGTGAGGATAGCATTTGTAGAAAATTTTTAATAAATCATTGAAAATAAAAATAATTTCTCTATATCAGTAACTAACCGTTTGAAATTGCTGAAATTTTGCAAGAGCCTTCATAACCTTTTTATACGATCGGGTAAATATTGTTGGAGATTCGAGCATTCTTGTGTGAGTTCAGTAGATGGGTGACCGTTGCCTCCATAACTTTCGAGAACGAAAGGAGATAGGGAGTTGCAATTTTCAGGATAGGTTGCGTATCCGAAAGGGAGAGTTGAGTTCGATTTTGTGCATAATCGGTCTAACGGTTCCCGAGTTATACCCACCTGGAATATTATTTCCTTGATAACTCAAAAAATAAATATTCGATCGAATTCAAGCTTTGTAATTAGTGGAAAAGTTTTGTAATTAGTAGTAGAAAATCAACATAAAGACGTGTTTAAAATTTTGTAAGAACCGTATCCCTAGAAAATTAAAAAAAATTACGAAAAAAAAAATTTTAAGAACCGTACCACTAGAAAATTTCAAAAAAAACACGAAAAAAAAAATGGTTCAAACGCTGACGTGAAGTCAGACGCTTTTGCGCGTATGTTCTATTGTCCATTCTTCTGTATTGGAAACAACATAATTTACCATGGTAAATTCGATTAAGGGTTTCCAATACAGAAGAATGGACAATAGAACGTACGCGCAAAAGCTTCTGACTTCACGTCAGTGCTTGAATCAATTCTTTATGTTACATTGGCAAACCAAGCCAAAAACTCAATAGGCTTGTTTTGGTTTGAAATAGGGACGGTCCTAGAACCGTTCAAAGTAGTTACACAGTCGTTTAGTGTAATTGGACCAGTGCGAATTGGCCAAATCTTTCACACGCTACGTTTGTCCCACTCTTTAGAACCGATTCGGAACTGTGCCTACTGCGAACCAAAACAGGCCTAACCCCGGCTCCACACGTTGGGCCAACGATGGCCCCAACAATGTTGGCCCAACGTGTGTATGGGGTAATTTGTCTTGGTTCCAACGTTGGTTGTTGGCCAACGCGTATCGGTTTCATTAAAGGAAAATAGCGCCAACAATCGTGTGTACACACGTTGGGCCAACATCAGTGGATGCAAATAGGAAAGACATATACAAATGTAAATTTTGAGTTTGTTAATAGACATAATCGGCCAAACGGTTTTGGAGTTATACCCATCTGAAATTTGGTTGTTATTTCCTCAAAACTCAAAAAATACGAATCCGATCTGATTCAAACAAAGTAATAAGTTGTAGAATGTCGACGCGCAAATTCTTGCGATATTTCGTGAAGAAATTTAAAAAAAATCATTGAAAATCAATGAAAAAAATTGTATATATCAGAAACTATTCGTCCGACACCGCTGAAATTTTTATTTATATTGTTGGAGATCCTAGCAGCCTCGGGTGAGTTCAGTAGCTGGATGGAGAACCGTTGCCACGATAACTTTCGAACGGAAAGAGATAGTGACTTGAAATTTTCAGGGTAGGTTGCGCCTTCGAGGGGTACAGTTAAGTTTGTTGTTGAGCATAATCGGCCCAACGGTTTAAGAGTTATACTAATCTGGAATATTATTTTCCAGATAAGTCAAAAATACAGATCCAATAGAATTGAAACTTGGCGACTAGTTGTAGAGTACCGAAATAGAGACGTACTACCTATGTGAAAAAGAATTCTGAAAAAATGATATGTATCTCACGATAACTTTATAACAAGAAGAAATAGCGTCGTGCAATTTTCAGGGTAGGATACGCATCCGTATGTGACATTTCAGTTCGTTAAAAGGCAAAATAGGTAAAATGGTTTTGGAATAAAACATCTGAAATTTGTTATTTCTTTAAAAACTCAAAATATATACCAATCCGATCCAATTGAACTCGGTAATTACTAGAAAAATGCCGAAACCCTAAATTTCACGGAATTTCGCCAATATCGTATCACTAGATAATGAAATAACATCGAAAATAGTGAAAGAGGTAATGTGGAATTTATCCGTATCCGCGACATTTCAAAGGTATGTAGTAGTTATGTTGTTGTTTTTGTTCAAAAAAGTATTAATTTCTTGTCCAAAAGAGTAGACGGACTATGTTTTTGGTTTACCTTAGTCTATCGTGAATTTTTAAGAACGTTACAAGTGTGCCAAAGCGAGTGTAAATCTGTAGAAGGATTAAATTGTAAGCCGGCACAACTGTTGGTATTGGTGAGATGAAAATCCGAGATTATTTCGTGAGCTGCATACTCAGCCAGCCCAAAAATTAAATGTTTGGGCGGGTATTAATGGAAATCACATAATCGGCCCTTTTTTATACCCAGTAATCTCACTGGCCAAATTTATTCAGATCTGTTGTAGAACGCTATTTATCCTGCCCTCGTGCAACTTTTGGAGAATGCAGAGGGCCATATCAAACGATCATTTTCTAACAAGATGGCGCACCACCTCATTTCGTTCAACCGGTGCGTCAGTTCTGAGATAAAAATTTTCCTCACGCCTGGATTGGAAGAAGGGCACATATTGAGTGGCCACCAAGATCACCTGATCTGGCTCCACTGGACTTTTCTCTATGGGTTCACCTGAAATCCAAGATTTACGCTACCCAGCCTGAGTCACTGGATTGTTTGCGAGCGCGGATCATTAATGAATGCCGTTAAATTACACCAGAATCTTGAGTAATGTACGTGAACGTTTTCAGCAAAACTTATATCACTGTATGGATGGAATGGTGCCCATTTCCAGCATTTAATAAAGTAATCACAAAAGTAATTACTCCTCCACTATTTTATCTGTCATTTCGTTATCGATGGAAATTTTGAAGCGAAATTTCAGGATCTGATAGTGCTCGATAAAATCTTCATAATGAGGTTTCGCAAAACCCCTCATCCCCATTCAAAATTAAGGGGTTGTACTCACCCCCGTCAGGGAATTGCAGTTACGGGGATGCAACGAGCGGAAAAGTTGTTCCCCTCGATTTAGAAATTGACCAGTCCGAGTGATTTTTCACATTTTCATTTTGAAGCCGGGAAATCGAGGCGTTAAGTTTTCGCTGGACCACAATGTATATATAATAGCTTGCTTCAAACCAAACATTTTAATATCGCATTCCGGACAAAAATTAGGTTTGGTAAATAAACTGAAAATTAAATTCAATAAACTCTTAATTTATTGAAGAAAATATATCCGTATTTTCTCATACAGTGTGAGTCTCTAACTTGTAATAAATTCAGTAAATCAAAGACAGCTTGTTTGTTGTAAATATGCTGGGACAGTCGATTTGTACTTCAAATTAGATTATTTTTGATGGAAGAAAATGTTACACAGCGTGTCCCAAATTTGAACTTATTAATAAGACAAAAAGAGTAGTGGACAAGAGTGTAGCTACTTTTGAAATATTTTTTATTACTATTCCTAAGGGATATATCAAGTTAGACGTGCGTACCAAGTACCAAATTCTTATTCCTTGTAGTTGAAAAGATATCTAACAAACATCAACTAATTCGAAAATGTTGGAGTCTCATTCAACTCAATGAAATAATTCAGGCAGATAAAAATAACATGTATAAAGACAGATCAGATAATAATTCATAGATAGAATAATTATGGCATTCTGTGAAAAAATACAAGTCCGATTTATTATTGAAATTTTGAAAAATCATATCTACGAAAGTGTTAGCTTTCTGAGGTTGAAAATGATATCCATGGATTTTCATAGTCAAACTGCATCTTAAAAAAAAATTGAATTTGAAATTTGTAACTTAAAAAATGTTTTTTTTTTTCGTTACTCCGAAACCATCAGGCCGATTTTGCCCAACTTAGCCCAACTTAGCTGAGATATTTATCTCCCAAACCTACTCTGAAAATTTCAACTGTCTAGCTCATTCCGTTCGAGAGTTATCGTGTCTACGGCCGGCCGGTCGAACAGAATCCATTTTGACCACGGATTCTTGATCAGCGAGTCGGACCAAATCGTTTAAGACCATTTTCATCGAAAAGTTCGAAAATTACAAACATTTGGATAAATTGATAAGCATTCTGTTCTGAGGAACAAGAGCGCCAAAAACTGTCTTTGATGTATGGAATTTATTCCAAATAAGAGACTCGCACTTTACAAAACACTAGAAGTAAAATTTTGCGGGCAAATATTTCTCCATTGTAATATGAATTTGACCAAGCGTGCTAAAGTATAATAACCTGACGTCAGAGGTTTCCCAATTTTTTCTGAATGATTTATTTTGTTTTTGTTGAGAAAACAACCTTCATTACTAGGATATATCATGCCATCTAACATCCAAAATGTTTTCTTCATTTGAGCTAGGTATTTGTTTATTCAGGAGATATAAATGGTGGGTTCCCAACTCAACAACTAATCAATTTTGATTAGAATATTTTCCTATGAATTTCAACATAAATTGGGAGCTCTGTATCAAATATCATAAGTTATTATGCCTAATGGCTACAATAACCAAACCATATTATATATCGATGTGAACAGTGGTATCTACAATGAGAATCAGGCCAACATAAAACGTCAAAATTATTCAAATGGACGAGTAAACAGAAATTTGAAAACTTTCGGTTTGGCGTAAACATGTCTAATTATAGAAATATACCTGTTTATTGATACAAGGCCATAGAGTAGAATTCCCTGAATCGAAACTGATAAATGATAAACGCTACAAATTCAGGATTATTTTGTCTCATCAAAATTCCACTAAACATACACACAGTGTGAAAAGCGAAATGGAATAAATTCATTACCTCAGTTACTGTACATATTTATGGAAAATCCGAAACACGTCTAATTTAAATTTTAGATTCTCATTCTTTTTCGTAAAAATGCGAACCCCTGCCTTTAACCACCTTCGAAAGATGAAGAGAACCCCCAATTTTTCAAATAAGAAGTATGGGCTTATGATATATCGTTTGAAAGGTCTCGTCGTTCTCTATTCAGAAATTTTTACTTCCATGTTTATTGCATAAATCAAATTAAAAAATAATAAAATCAATTGATCAGCGAAATTTGGTACAATATCAAAAACTAACATGTAGCAAAAATATCATGAATGTTAATGAAGTAGGTGTTCAAAGTGTACACCGCGTACGCCTTGGCAACATCTTAACCTCAAAATAAAAAATTTTCCAACATTATTCAACATCTCAGGAGAGATCGACCTAATCACAAGCGTTATTCGATCCTTTAGGTCATTCAAATCAAGGCGTTCAATTTTGTACACAATGCTCTGCATATATCCCCATAAAAAGAAATCTAATGGGTTAAGATCAGGGGATCGCACTGGCCATTCGATCGTTCCTAGCCTTCCTATCCACCGATTTGGAAATATTGCGTCGAGGTACTGCCGGGCATTGTGCTGGTAATGAGGTCGTGCTCCATCCTGTTGGAACCATATTTTAAACCGTGGAACTTGAGGATTTCCTTGATGAGGATATAAATTTGCCAAAGTTGGAACGACATAATTTTGAAGTAGTGATAAATAGTTATCGCCATTCAAACTTTCCTCAATGAAAAAGGGGCCTAGGATATGGTTTTGAACATTTCCTGTCCAAACATTAACCCTGTGGGAATTGCGTGTGTTCCTCTCTCATCCAGTGAGGATTTTTGGTAGACCAGTACTGCGGCAATTCTGAGGATTAGCATGGCTGTAAAGAGAAAAATTTCACTGATCAGAAAACAAATCATCTATTAATTGGATAATATTGTTATCCAACGCGTCCATCATTTGTTCACAAACATAGGTTGTCCTATGAAAATCTACAACAAGATCTACTGAATAGGTATAATTTTAAAGGGATGCATTTTATTTTGTTTTAATATGTTTAGAATCGATGTGTGGCTGACAATGAATGTTCTGGAGGCATCTCTACTCGATTTATATCGATTTTCTTCAAAGTCAAGCATCTCATCTAATTTCACATCCTCACAACAGTGTATTAGCAGCTGCTTTTTTGATTTGCCTTACATGCCCACCCAACCTGGCAAAACAGTTTCCCTATTTTACTTATTGTCTCTTGGGCTATAGGTGGCAAATTCGGATATTTCTCATGAAACAAGCGACTTACTTATTTTTGTGTTCGAGTGTTATCTCCGTAACCAATCATTAGTAAAATTGTTATTTTGTACATTTCCCCTAATCGAACCATTGTTCAGAATTGAAGTTAATGAAATTCAAACACAAATTAGACATTTTATAAACTACTTATCAGCACAAAACAATTTTCGAAGGCGTTATAAAGAACTAACACTGCCACAGAAAGTGTTTTGTGTAGTGTTCATGGTACCATCTAGAAATCACAATGTTATAGTTTTTTCTTTTCATTTTCTTGCTTTTACATCTTGAAGGCATAATTATTCGAATAATTTACTAGAAGAAGGGCATAAGTTTAATCCGGATTATAAATCTGTACACAATTTAAATAGAGGTACGTAACTCAATTATTGGGAAATGGTGGAAATAAATAATAGAGAAAAACATAATACCAAATCAGTTAATGAACAATTAGATCTAGTGGAGATCGCCACGTCAACAATCGCTCAGTACAGATGTTCTTCATCAAAATATTCGAGTTCCGGCGGGTTTCATGCCTTTGTACAGATATTTCTGTTTCTGCAAATTTCGGTTCTTAATGACCATCCTTCAAAATGCATCTAATAGAATTAAATCTGGGTAATACCATTAACACCTAAAGGAACCTTTAGGTGTTAATGGTAATACTCGAATATTGTGTGCTGAGTTTTTCTTCAGTATTTCAGGAGAACTACGAATGGCAGATTTTGTTTGATATTAGAATATGTCGTACTTGTGTTGAAATTGCAGGGTAAGTAAAGGTAATTATTGGGGAAATAAAGAACCATTACGCCTTCAAACGGACACTTCTTGTAACCAATTCCAAGAAGGCTCCCATTTCCAAGGCGCCTATCAGATGCATGTGTTTCTGGAATAAAGGAAGGCCTACAATTTTCGCGATACTTCCCACGGACACGCACAAGATCCGGATAAAAAAATCGATGCCACATGCATTTTTGCCGAAGTAGGCTACGCAGAACGAAATTCGCGAGACCGACCTTGGTCCGAACAAAGAGACGTCTGTTGAAATCGAAAGCCGAAAATCGTAAACGCAGGCTGCCAAAATTGCAACGAGACCGACCTCATGAAGTCACGTCTGGCCATGATACTGTCATGGCCAACTGCCAGACTTCTCGCTTTTCAATGTCGGCCAATAACGCCGAAACGAAGACGACTTTTGATTTCACTTGTTGTTTCGGTAGAGAAGAATGTGACGCCATCTTGGGCGCGTTTTTATTATGGCGGGAACCTGACCTTAACACGTGGTTGTCTGTGGACGCGAAAAATCTGAACGAGGTATTTTTAGCATGGGATAAGTTTTGAATGAGTGACGGACATAAATAGAAACTTCGTCTAACTCGATTATTTCAACTTCGAGCATTCTGAATGGATAAGTTTAGTAATATAAATGCGGAATATTACCCCATTCCTAACGCGGTGATTTTTTAAGCGTTTGGTGTTGCAATTGAAAAAAAAAAGAGTGAAAGCCCTGTGGACAGAAGCTTTGGCGCTCTTGTCAAACTACTCTATTATACAACATAGATTATTTTTAGACATGAGCGCATTTCTTCTGCAGTTTATTTTTTAATTTTTTATATTGGTTGATGCCAAAAGTACAACATATAAAAACTCTGACAAATCATATCTCGGAAATAATTTTGATATTCACCTCTCCTAGGAAAATAAGTTGACATGTAAGAACACAGATCCTATAATAATTCATAGATAGAATAATTAAGTACCGCATTCTGTGAAAACATAGAAGTACGATTCATTATTGAAATTTCAAAAAATCATATCTCCGAAAGTATTAGCTTATTAGAGTTGAAGATGATATCGATGGATTTGCATGGTGAAACTGCATCTTAACAAAAATTGAATTTGAAATTTGTAATGTTAAAAAAAAAATTATTTTTCATAACTCCGAAGCCATCAAGCCGATTTTGTCCAGTAACGAACTTCACCGAGATATTTATCTCCCAAACCTAATATGAAAATTTTAACTGCCTATAGCTCATTCCGTTCGAGAGTTATCGTGTTAACGGAGGGCTGGCCGGACATAATATATTTTGACCACGGATTATATCAGTGAGTCAAACCAAATCGTTGAAAAAATCAAAAAATTCGAAAATTACAGACAATTGGGCAAATTGATAAGTACTCTGTTCCGTGGAACAAGAGCGCCAAAAAATTTAATTTGAAATTTGTAATGTTTTTTCTTCTTTACTCCGAAACCATCAAGCCGATTTTGCCCAATAACGAACTTAACCGAGATTATTATCTGCCAAACCTACTCTGAAAATTTCAAGCCTAGCTCATTCTGTTCGAGAGTTATTGTAGAAACAAAATATAAAAATTTTTAAATTTTTTGTGACCGATTTTGCCTAATAACGAACTTAGCCGAGATATTTATGTCGCAAACCTATTCTGAAAATTTCAACTGTCTAGCTCATTCCGTTCAAGAGTTATCGTGTTAACGGCCGGTCGGACAGTATCGATTTCGACCACGTATTCTTGATCAGTGAGTCGAACCAAATCGTTTAAGACCATTTTCAGCCAAAAATTCGAAAATTACAGACATTTGGGCAAATTGATAAGCACTCTGTTATGAGGAACAAAGAGCGCCAGAAATTAGTGCAAGCACTGACGTAAGTAATGAGCTTTTGCTCGTATATTCTATTGTCCATTCTCCTGTATTGGACAATAGAACATACGCTCCTGACTTCACGACAGTGCTTGAACCAATTTTTTTTTCCTAAATTTTTTTATGGAGGAGTACGGTTCTAAAAAATTTCACACAGGTCTTTATGTCAATATTCTACAGCTAGGTACCAACTTTCAATTTGATCGAGTCTGTAATTTTTGAGTTATCGAGGAAATAATATTCCTGGTGGGTATAACTCCGAAACCGTCGGACCCTGAAAATTGCAAGTCCCTATCTCCTTTCGTTCGAAAGTTATCGAGGCAACGGTCACCAGCCAGCTACCGAACTCACACAAGGCTGCTCATATCTCCAACAATATTGATCCGATCGTGCTCAAACATAGAACTAGAACTACAATTAGGTTCTGAAGGCTTTCGCAAAATTTCAGCGAGATCAGACGAATACTTTCTTATATCTAAATTTTTATTCAAAAATTTTTTAAAAATTTTCTAGTGATACAACCCTCGGAAGAATTTTCGCGTTGGCATCATACAACAATGTTTGAATTGGATCGGTTTTGTATTTTTCGAGTTATTTAGGAAATAACAACCAAAATTCGGATGTGCATAACTCCAAAACTGTTTGGCCGATTATGCTTACAGACATACTCAAAAGTCGCATTCAGATGCACAACCTAACCTGAAAATTCGAAGTCATTATCTCTTTCCGTTCTCAGGTTATCATAACATGTTCAATAATTTTTTTAAAATTTTCTATAGATACAATTCTCACAAATTTTCACAAACGTCCTTAGGTTTGTATTCTTCAACTACTGACCGAGTTTCAATTCGATTGGATTTGTTTTGGTTCACAACAAAATTATTACTCTGAAACCATTGCGCCGAATATCCCAATTAACGAACTTGTCCGTCGTTTTGATATGCGCCACCTACCCTGAAAATTTCAAGTCACTATCGCTATCCGTTCTCAAGTTATCGTGGCAACGGACGGCCGGCCAGCCGGACAGAATCAAATGTGACCTCGAATTCTTCATGAGGGAGTCGAACTCACTCGTTTGAGACCATTTTCGGCAAAACATTCGAAAACTACAGACATTTGGGATTTGGGAAGATTGCTAACGCGATGTTCCCCAGAACATATACGCGCAAAAATTTGTAATATCTCTAAAAATGTAATGATTTCCATTTCAATCACACCTCACTTCTGTGAGACTCCCATATCATTGAAAAGTCAATGTTAACAGAAGGACATCAGAAAGAAAATAAATAACTAGGTACCACGGTATAATCATACTCGTATATTAACGATATCCATGTATATTTACCTGGATTTTCCAAACACGTTCACTCGCCATTAATTTTCCACAAAAATAACCATCGCTCATTATGTGAAATGTGGATTGTTAATGATTGATCAGGCTGAGCCCAAAGGTCTACTTTTTGCAGCCTCAAAACAATCCTATTTCAGTCAGAGAACGCGGTAATGGAAATAACTCAATCCTGACATGAAATAACCGTTAAATGATATAGCACTATTGCTTTGACGGCCGACTACAGATAACAAAACACATAATCAGTCGCTTATGTGAGCCCCCCGGCTTTTCAGTCGTTTTTATCATTCTGAAAATGTGTAATTTGTTGGGTGGCCTTTGTTTTCATTCCAACGGACGTTTGTGTACCACTATATGGTATAGATGATATGTCTATGATTATTTTACCTTTGTGGTATTTGCTAGAATTAAACTCGTTGGTTAGATGTAACTGTAAAGTTTGTTGTTGTAATAGAACTAATGGATTTTACTTTAGATGAGGGTACATGTTTGATGTTATTCCGAGTGTTATTCTCTTCCTATATTTTTCGTATTTTCGTCTTATTTTGATCGTGTTCATTCGAAAGTAAATGACATTTATTTTATTAAACACATTGTTTGCTAATTCGAATATTTTTTTGGCGCTCTTGTTCTTCGGAACAGTGTGCTAATCAATTTGCCCAAATGTCTGTATTTTTGGCGCTCTAGTTCCTCGGAACTGAGTGCTTATCAATTTGCCCAAATGTCTGTAATTTTCGAATATTTCGATGAAAATGGTCTTAAACGATTTGGTTCGACTCACTGATCAAGAATCCGTGGTCGAAATTCATTCTGTCCGGCCGGCCGGTCCGGCCGGTCCGGCCGGCCGGTCCGGCCGGCCGTAGGCACGATAACTCTCGAACGGAATGAGCTAGAGAGTTGAAATTTTCAGAGTAGGTTTGGGGGATAAATATCTCGGCTAAGTTCGTTATTGGGCAAAATCGGACAAATGGTTTCGGAGTAACAAAAAAAAAATTTTTTTTTTACGGAACAAATTCCAAATTAAATTTTTTTTAATAAAAAGTTTTATCATGAGAATCCAATCATATCATTTTTAACTCTAACAAGCTAATACTTTCGGAGATATGATTTTTCAAAATTTCAATAATAAATCGTATTTCAACGTTGTCACAGAATAATATTATTCTATGTATGAATATGAATTGTCATAATGTCAAATGATGTTCAATTGAAGAATTGTGAGCGAAGTGAGAAAAATCTCAGATATGATTTTTCAAAATTTCAATAATAAATCGTATTTCAACGTTGTCACAGAATGATATTATTCTATGTATGAATATGAATTGTCATAATGTCAAATGATGTTCCTGAGAATTGTGAGCGAAGTGAGTTAAATCTCAGTTGTTTGCTCCGATATTAGTTTTTCTCAGAAAATTCTTACATTTCGGAACTGAACATGAAATAAGAGATCTGAGAGTAGTGAGACTGCTTTTCATCCATAGACATAGATATAACTCTCGAACGGAATGAGGTAGGTAGTTGAAATTTTCAGAGTAGTTTAGGGAGATGAATATCTCGGTTGAGTTCGTTATTGGGCAAAATTGACCAGATTTAATTTGATTTCTTCCATGGTGCTTTTCTCATTCTCATGATTGCTCATTTAATCTTGATAAATAAACTATTATTTGAATTGAATTTCCTTTAGGATGCAGTTCTATTATATGAATACATTGATATAATTCCCAACTCTGAGAAACCAATACTTTCGGAGATATAATTTGTCTGTTTGAACTAGAGCGCCAGAAAGCTCCTGTCCACAGGGCTTGAACCCATTTTTTAATTTTTTTATGAAAATGGTCTTAAACGATTTGGTTCGACTCACTGATCAAGAATCCGTGGTCACAATTGATTCTGTCCGACCGGCCGTAGACACGATAACTCTTGAACGGAATGAGCTAGACAGTTGAAATTTTCAGGTTAGGTTTGGGACATAAATGTCTCGGTTAGGTTCGTTATTGGGTCAAATCAGCCGAGTAACGAAAAACAAAATTTTTTCCTCGGAACAGAGTGCTTATCAATTTGCCCAAATGTCTGAAATTTTCGAATTTTGGCTGAAAATGGTCTTAAGCGATTTGGTTCGACTCACGTGGTGGAAATCGATTCTGTCCGGCCAGCCGTTAACACGATAACTCTTGAACGGAATGAGCTAGACAGTTGAAATTTTCAGAATAGGTTTGGGACATAAATATATCGGCTAAGTTAGTTATTGGGCAAAATCGGTCAGATGGTTTCGGAGTAACAAAAAAAAATTTTGTTACATTACAAATTTCAAAATAAGTTTTTTCAAGATGCAGTTTCACTATAGGAATCCATTGATGTCATTTTTAACTCTAACAAGCTAATACTTTCGGAGATATGATTTTTCAAAATCTCAATAATAAATCTTACTTCTGTGTTTTCACAGAATGCAATAATTATTCTTTCTATGAATTATTATAATATGATCAGTGTTGATACATGTCAACTTATTTTCCTGAGACATGATTTGTCAAATTTTGATATTTAATGCCCATGGTTAATCCATATGGTGATGGGAATGGTAATGGTAAGTTAATAATATTGAGTTCATAATATCTCCAGTAAAAACAAAACTGAAATATTGGCTAAGGTTTCAATTGATATAATATAATTTTCAGGGTGGATTTGAGGAAAAAATATATCGTTCATCATAGAATTGAGGAACAAATATCTCGGATAGGTTCGTTGTTGGGTTGAATTGGTCTATTGGTTTTGGATTAATCAATTTCGGCACTCTTGTTGAATTTAAATTATTTCATGATGTTTGAATTTAATTTCTTTCATGATGCAGTTCTATCATAAGAATCCATTGGTTTAATTCCCAACTCTGAGAAACCAATACTTTCGGAGATATAATTTGTCTGTTTGAACAAGAGCACCAAAAAGCTCCTGTCCACAGGGCTTGAACCAATTTTTTACATTACAAATTACGAATTAATTTTTTTTTGAGATGCAATTTCATCATGAGAATCCATCGATATCAACTATAACAAATTAATAATTTCGGAGATATTATTTTAAAGTTTCAATATTAAATCGAAACTAATTTCACCGAATGCTGTTTCGAAAATTAACGTCCTTATCTATGCATTTCATGTGTGTTCACACATTTCACATTGTCACATGACATATATTTCACATTGTTATCTCATCTACAGATAAGAGACATGTCAAACAAAGTATCATTGAATGCAAAATGACCAATGAAATAACCTTAGCTATCTTAGATAACTCTCGGATATTCCATATGATGATAATGATGATGGATATATACCTATACCTACTTTGGCAAGTTAATCAAATTGGGTTCAGAATATCTCCAGTGAAAACAAAACTTGAATATTGGGTATGTTTCAATTGATATGATATAATTTTCATAGTAGGTTTGAGGAATGAATATCTCGAATAAGTTCGTTATTGGGTAGAATTGGTCTGTTGATGGTTCAGGATTAATAATTTTTGACACTCTTGTTGAATTTGAATACTTTTATGATGAAGTTCTATCATAAGAATCCATCGATATCTTTCCCAACTCTGAGAAACCAATACTTTCGAAGATATAATTTGTCAAAGTTTGAACAAGCTCGCCAAAGCTCCTGGCCTAAATCTTATTACAATAATAGTGATTTTATTTGCCTACAGGATGTGAAAAAAACCATAACATTGTTTTTCCAGATGGTATTCCATTTGGTTTATAAAGTATCTAATTTGTGTTTGAATTATCATTAACTTAAATTTTGAATAATGGTTCGATTAAAGAAATGCACACAATGAAATTTTTACAAATGATTGGTTACCGATGAAGTCACTTGTTTCATGATAAATGTCAGAATTGGCCACCTATATAACCCAAGGAACGATAAGTAAAATAGAGAAGGAGTTTCGCAAGTTTGGGCATGTAAGGCACATTAAAAAAGCAGCTGCTAATACACTGTGTTAGGATGTGATATCAGATGTGATGATTGACTTTGAATAAAATACACATAAATCGAGTAGAGATGCCTCCACAACATTCAATGTCAGTCATACCTACAGCGATTCTAAACATATTAAATAAAATAAAATGCATCCCTATAAAATGATACCTATACCCAGGAGCTCCAAGAAGACGATTTTGATTAGAGAACTTATTTTTGGGAATAAATAATGGAGATGTGGGATAACAACATTATCTAATTAGTAGACGTTTTGTTTTCTGATGAGTGCACTTCAAAATTGCCGCTACTGGTCTACCCAAAAATCCTTGCTGGATGAGGGAGGTACACACCTCAAAAGGTGAATGTTTGGGCAGGAAATGTTCGAAACCATATCATTGGCCCTTTTTTCATTGGGGGCAATTTGATTTTCGATCATTATTTAGCACTACTTCAAAATTATGTCGTTCTAATTTTGGCAAATTTATATCCTGATCAAGCAAATCCTCTATTCTCACGGAATACGATATGTTTTCAACAGGATGGAGCACCAGCACATTACCAACGCAAAATCCAGCAGTACCTTGACGCAATATTTCCAAATCGGTGGATAGGAAGGCGAGGAACGATCGAATGGCCAGCGAGATCCCCTGATCTCAACCCATTAGATTTCTTTTTATGGGAATATGTGAAGAGTATTGTATACAAAACTAAACCCCTTAATTAGACCTAAAATACTGAATAACCTTTGGGATTAGGTCGATCACTCTTGATATGTTGAATTATGTTGGAAGAAATTTTTATTTGTGGTTAGGATGTTTACCAAGACATTCGCATTGAACATTTGGAACATCTATACTCCATTAGCATTCTGTTCCACTGTTTTAGTCGTGATAAAGTCGAAATATATTGATCAAAAGTCGACTCGATTATAGTTGGTTGTTTTTGAACACTTGAATTTTATTATTATTATTTACAGTATACTTACTGACCTCATTTTTCTTCGATCCAATCTTTCGAAATCCTGCCCAACCCCCATAATACTATGCTGAGTCCCTCAACATTATTTCGGTGTAAATGCGAGAAACTCAAGAAATTATTACCCCCATGATATTCCTAACCCTTACAGAATCGTTTGCGTTCCATTTTCCTGTCGTAAAATTTCCCGAATTATTTCTCCTAATAGCTTTTCATTGTTCCAACAAAACAATCGTCAAATTTATGGGTTTTCGCCAATTAAGGGAAACAACTGACTCATTATTCCTACGGCGAGCGAAAAAACCTCTGAAATATTCGACCCCAGCCGGGTCGTCTGGTCCCTAAAACAAGGGGGGGCTTTCACGCCACTTGTGCCAACACTATAAAGAATATTGGGAAGGAAAGCGGGTGTGGAGAGCAAATATTGACTTTATCAGTTAAAATATTGTTCCTCGAGCGAAGTCCATTTGGAAATTAATATTAATTTCACTTTTTGTATTTTCAGTATATATGTTTGGGAGTTAAAACAAGCAGAATTTGATGTAGGTGGTTTACATGGTAAAAACGCTCAAAGTTGCTTAGCTGCAGAAATAAAATAATTTTCCCAATATTTCCATGAATATAAATCCGTCTGTAAAAACAAACGTCCAAAAAGAACTGAACGTCTATTTGGCCGAGAATGGTCTCGAACGAATAGTCGTGACCCAAATATACATACATTCACTGTTGGTTCGAAAGTATACAGTCCCCTGCCTGTGGAAATTCGAAATATTGATGGGCATTTCTTTCTTAAATATGGCCCGAAATTCATTTGAAAAACGAAAACACAAGAGGGAAAAACCGAACACATAAAAATAATACATAACCTTTCAAAAGTCCCCTCTCACAAATATTCTCCTCTGTAGCTGCATGGATTTCTTGAAGAAGAATCACCTCCGCTAATTTTCGAATATATTCATTCTCAGAAATCCCTTCAATATTTTAATTGAATAACGAATATGTCGTTGCTCATAAGGCCAGGAGGATTTTTTTCAGAACGCTACAGGACCCTAATGTAGGGCTATCATCTCCTATAGATATATGATGCTTTTCTCGGAGTTATTATTTCAATAGAAATAAAAATAACATTGATAGGAACTGGTACTGTCTTTTCGAATGGGTATGGAACTTTATTATTATTTACAAAATGACAGATTGTCACAGGCCATAGGTCTCACACGAGTGTAATGTCAAGATCATAGAGGAACATGAAATTATTGAAAGTCAGATATGTTAATGAAATTACTAACTTCATGGAATAATTTAAAGTCGACAATCAGAAACTGTTGACAACTTGTTTGGTCGAATCTAAATGCAGTGGACCAGTTCACCTCGATCGCTGGGATATTTGGATATTTCGGCAATATCTTAACCAATATAGATCCGATCGGGCTCAAATCTAGAACTTTACTGTAAAATAAGGTTTTGAAGGCTCTCGTATAATTTCTACCATATTTGACGGATAGTTTCTGAGATACAGAATCAAGAAGCCGGTCAGACTCAATTCTGACCTCGCATTCTTGATCAGTGAGTCGAAACTAATCGTTTCTCAGCCAAATATTCGAAAATTACAGACATTTGGGCGAATTGATAGGCACTCTGAACAGCGTGCCAAAAGGTTAAGTCTCAAATATCACGGTTCTGCAAACAGGAGTAGGAAGAAGCAAAAGGATAATTTATTCTTAAAAGTTCTTCACAGAGATCCTTCAACTAACCACTTAAAATTCCTGGTAATCCATTTCGAAATTGATATTGAGTTATCGTACCATATAAATGAACTCGTTAAAAGTGTATCAAAATGGACACTCATTAATTTGTCTTCATAAATATTCATTTTCCTGAGATATAAGAAATTCAGGTTGTGTTCAAATTGAATGCCAATATTGGAAAAGTTTAATCTTTGCATGAATTTGAGTCGAAAATTCGAAAATTACAGACATTTGGGCGAATTGATAGGCACTCTGTTCATAGAACAGAGCGCCAAATTGTATTGTTTCCTGTCAAAATAAGAGAAATGTTTCAGGTAGACTTGTATATGTGCGCAATTGTTTCGGCATCTGAAATATCAGGAGTCCCACAACGCAGAGTTCTTGGACCTCAACTTAAATTTGTGTACACGTCAAGATACTTTTTGAAGGGACAAGATAATTGCCATTCTTTCCCGCCAAACTACAACAGCTTGAATTTAAAATCTTCCTCAATGGTGGTTTGGAAAGTGAAAAATAGATAACATGTAGATATATGTGTTACAGTCATAGTGATTAAATATAGCTATAATGCATAATGAAATTGAATTGTCTAGACAATGTGAATAACTAATGACTTTATCCGGATATTATTCGTAATAGCATGGGTCAAAGTTACCAGAGTAATAAATACCTACACATCTTGGCGGTCAAGCATTTCAGTATTGCAACTGCAAAAAGTGAAGTTCCTCGTACAATTAAGGAACTTTACTTGTAAGAATAACTAATGATAATTTTATTTTGTTAAAGTAAACTAAATCTAAGAAATTGGTTCAAGCACTGACTCTTCATCGAATTCACCATCGATATATACCGTTTTCTCAGCTTTTATAAGATATTAATACATTTCGTAGCATTTTAATGACAGACTTGAGCAATGAGAAAATCGTCTAAGATCAAAGAATTTTCAATTCTGATAATTGATTCTATCGGAATTGAGATTGATTATACATGGTGAGTCTTTGACCACTGCATTAATTTTAACCAAAGATTCCTCTCATCAAATAAAACAGTTTTTTCATTCACCATTTTTCCAGATTCGGCTCAGGTAAAAAGTTACAAGCGTTTAAAGATTTCACAATGTGCTAATACACTCCTGCATATAAATTATCTATGATATTGTTGGCGGACGAGAAAAAGGCATGGTAACGTGGTTTACAGCTTGATTCGGGATTCCAACGCTCAGGGGCGGATCCATAAAAGTAGTGAAATTTCTGGAGTTTTCCATTTTAAAACATTCAATGAAGAATATCTCGAAAACGGTGCGTTTAAGGAGAAATGATGAAGAATAATATAATGTTCTAAAACGATGGAAAATTCTTGAAATTACCCAAGAAAATCTTTATCTGCTTTCTTTATGCTAATTTCGTTTAGTTTTATGAATCCACGAGTCCATAATTAGAAAACCAGTTGATGTAGAAAATAACTAATATTTGGAAAATATATCTCATAGTTATAGGAAACTTTACACCAATATTCATTTTATTCGAAAAAAGGATGTCAAAGCTACAAAATAAAAACTGATTTTTTCGAAATTTCAACAGCCTGTATCTTTTTACCTGAGCCGAATTTGGAAAAATGTTAATTGAAAAAAGGGTTTCTTTTGACGATAAGAATCTTTGGTTAAAATTAATGCAGTGGTCAAAGACTCACCCTGTATATAATGATATACGAAAAGACTTACGTCTCAATTAGTTTTAGGATACGGTATTCATGAAATTCCGCAAAAATTAGCGTATAACTCCAAATCCGTTCGCTGAATTATCCTTGTTAACAAACTTAAATGTCGCATTCGGATACGCAACCTCTCTGAAAATTGCTATCTCTTTCCGTTTTCAAGTTACCGTGAGATACATAATATTGTTTCATCATTTTTTTTGATCTTCTAGTGCTACGATCCTCACAAAATTTCACATACGTCGATATTCAACAACTAGTATCCAACTTTCAATTTGATCGGATCTGTATTCTTTGAGTTATCGAGAAAATAATATTCCAGGTGGGTATAACTCCGAAACCGTTAGGCCGATTATGCCCAACAAAACCCTTAACTCTCCCATTCAAATGAGCAACCTACCCTGAAAATTGCAAGTCCCTATTCTCTTTCTGTTCGAAAGTTATCGTAGCATTCATCCAAGCTACTGAGCTCACCCAAGGCTGCTCGGATCTTACTCCAACAATATACTGATCGTGTTCAAACTTGGAACTTGGATGGAGAGTTAGGTTTTAGGCTCTCGGAAAATTACAGGAAGAATAAATTCTGATATAAAATTTTGTTCACTGATTTTAAAAACAATTTTTTAATTTTCGAGTGATACGATCCTCACGAAACTTTGCAAATATTTTTGCGTCGCAATTCTACAACTAATTATCATGTTTGAATTCGACTGGATTGGTATTTTTTTAGTTATTGAGAAAATAACCAAATTTCAGTTTCGCTGATTATGCATATTTACAAAATCAAATGTCGTCTCGAGATGCGCAACCTACCCTGAAAAATGCTAGCCGCTATCTCTTTCCGTACTCAAGTTATCTTCAGATAGATAATTTTTTCTTAATTTTCTAGTGATACGATTCTATTAAAATTTCACGAACGTCTTTGCGTCAGTATTCTACAACTAGCTACCATGTTTCAATTCGATTGAATCTTTATTGGTTGAAGACAAAATTAGTACTCTGAAACCGTTGGGCAGATTATGTCCATTAACGAACTACTTGTCGGTCGTATTTGGACGCGCCATTTTCCCTAAAAATTTCAAGTCAATATCTCTTTCCGTTCGTAAGTTATCTTGGCAACGGCCGATCTCGAATTATTCATCAATAATTTGAACCTAATCGTTTGAGACCATATTTGGCAAATCGAAAGCTACAGACATTTGGGCAAAATGAGTCACGCTGTTCCCCAGAACATGCGCGCAAAAAGTTGAATATTTTATTATTTATTGTTAAATTATCGTTAAAGAGTGATACGAAATATTCGTAGTGATTTCTATGTTTATTTTTATTTCGTGTTAAGGCTAGCGAGCTTTCAATTTACTTTTTGCGCGTATGGCGTATGTTCTGGGGAACATCGCGTTATCATTTTGCCCAAATGTCTGTAACTTTCGAATTTTTTGACGAAAATGGTCTCAAACGATTTAGTTCGACTCCCCAATGAAGAATTCGAGGTCAAATTTGATTCTGTCCGGCCGGCCGTCCGGCCGTTGCCAAGATAACTTCAGAACGAAAAAAGCTAGCGACTTGAAATTTTCAGGGTAGGTGGCGCATCCCAATACAACAAACAAGTTCGTTAATGAGCATAATCGGCCCAGTGGTTTCCGAGTAATAATTTTGTTTTCAACCAATATGAATCCGATCGAATTGAAACTTGGTGAGTAGTTGTAGAATATGAACCTAAGCACGTTTGTGAAATTTTGTGCGAATCGTATGGCTAGAAAATTATTAAAAAATTATTAAAAAATGTTTTTGTTGTCACGATAACTTGAGAATGGAAAGAGATAGCGGCTTGAAGTTTTCAGGTTAGGAGGTGCATCAGAACGCGACATTTCAGTTTGTTTATGAGCATAATAAGCCAAACAGTTTTAGAGTTATAGCCATCTGAAATTTGGTTGTTTTTTGTTCCTCATTAACTCGAAAAATACTAAACCGATTGAATTCAAACATGGTTATTAGATGTAGAATGCCAACGCAAAAATTATTGCAAATTTTCGTGAGGATAGTGTTTGTAGAAAATTTTTAAAAAATCATTGAAAATTGAAAAAAATATTCTATATATCAGTAACTATTCGTTTGAAATTGCTGAAATTTTGCAAGAGCCTTTATAACCTAACTATACTGCCAAGTTTCAAGTTTTAACACGATCGGTTAAATATTGTTAGAGATTCGAGCAGCCTTGTGTGAGTTCGGTAGATGGGTGACCGTTGCCTCGATAACTTTCGAACGAAAGGAGATAGGGACTTGCAATTTTCAGGGTAGGTTGAGTATCCGAATGGGAGAGTTGAGTTCGTTTTTGGGCATAATCGGTCTAACGGTTTCCAAATTATACCCACCTGGAATATGATTTCCTTGATAACTCAAAAAATAAATATTCGATCGAATTGAAGCTTGGTAACTAGTAGTAGAAAATCAACACAAAGACGTGTTTAAAATTTTGTAAGAACCGTACCCCTAGAAAATTCGACAAAAATGACGAAAAAAAAAATTTTAAGAACCGTACCTACCCCTAGAAAATTTCAAAAAAATCACGAAAAAAAAAATTGGTTCAAGCACTGACGTGAAGTCAGAAGCTTTTGCGTGTATGTTCTATTGTCCGTTCTTCTGTATTGGACACCCTTAATCGAATTTACCATGGTAAATTATGTTGTCCGTTCTCCTGTATGGGACACTTAATTCGAATTTACCATGGAAATTCAAATTAAGAGTGTCCAATACAGAAGAATGGACACATAATTTACCATGGTAAATTCGATTAAGGGTGTCCAATACAGAAGATCAGACAATAGAACATACGCGCAAAAGCTTCTGACTTCACGTCAGTGCTTGAACCAATTTTTAATTAACGTTGAATTATTATCTACTACAATGTTAATTAACGTGAATTTATTATCTATGATAATATTAATTATAACAAATAAACCAGGATAGTGCGCAGGAGTATATGATATGATTTTTCTCTGCTCCTTTGGGGGATTTAACCGTCAAACTTTTCCATTAATTATAACATTGTGGAAATTTATAACAAAGATTATAATTCTTACTATATGGACTAACAGCATATTATTGTTACACATATGATGGCGAGTTCAGTATATCTGGCTAATTAGATTTTAATATTATGTGCAGAACTTTCATTTTGATCTCAAAATATATCTATATATGTTTCTTTACACATGTCACTAATCAGAACTAAATTCACTCAGACCGTATATCGAAAATTTGAGATGATAGATGATCTAATGGGTATTTTGTTTTTAACCCAAAAATTAGCATATGTTTGGAAGATCATTGGAAACAAAGTGGCTGTTGGCCTGTGTATATTCCAGTGAACATAATTGAATACAAACCACTACGTTCTATGTTCAAACATGAACATTTGAATAGGTAAATTAAAAATACTTTTTGAATCGTAAGAATATAAACTGCCTTTGAGAATGTATCATATTTTAATCAAATTCCAGTCTCTTGTATAAATATTATTGTACTTATATTAATAATTTAGATATCCATTGGAACTTGGTTGAATTTTGGATTTTTTGAGATAATGAAAAATCAATGAAAATGATTTCCAGTTCCATGGAATGGATTTTACTCAATCACTCTATACCTAATATTATCCCGCCATTTTCTGGGTTACCAGATAGAGAAATCCCGCTGTTCAATTGGCAATCAAACATCTGACGACTCCTATTGCTGCACCATGAAATTATGGTCAGGAAAAAATTGCGGTCATCGAAAATTCACAGCCTTGATTTTAATTGCTGAATTGCGTCAAGATTGGTGTACCGGTGAATCATAGGTTGTTCAGCATTTTAGAATTTTATGGTTTCTAGTTTTTCTTTCTGTCCTGCTCCAAGGTCGATTTTCTACAGGTAGGTAAGTATCAACTACAAGTACGCGAACAAGACATTCTATTCCGCTAACAATTGTAAAACAAACTGTTGTTTATTTGGTGCAAATCGATCTTAGGAGATCACATCATACATCTTTCAAACGGGGATATCACGTTTAATTATCGTAAATGAATGCTTTGGTACGATCACCATTATCAATAATCTGTGATTATAATGGCGGTTTTTGCAATAATTTTGAGAAATGGTTCATGCGGAGTCATTTTCCTATCATTATGAAATTATTGTATTAAAGCTGTTTGTGGATGTTTGATCAAGTCGGCATATTTTCAGTTGGAATTTAATCTCATGGTGTAATCGACTTTGATTAAAGATATTGCTGTGAACCGGTGGAAAAATTGACAGTTCAGGGTTCTTTCTAATCGACCGTTTTGATGGTGCAACTTGGATGGTTAATTCGAGTACAGTTAATGAATACGAATATTCAGAGAGACATTAACTGAAACTCTAGCTGCTACTCTGTTTTGCCTCCAAGCGGAAATTATGATCAAGGCTGGAACGATTGCCACCGTTTCGCAAAATTTATTTTTTCATCATCAGGGCTCTAGGAAAATAGTGAATCAGATGCATTGAAACGACATGAAATCACAATATTAATTATCATTTTATGTTTAATACAAAAACGTTCAATATGCCATTTGATTCGCTTTGATCAACGAATTGATTAAGATATCGATATAAAAACACATCTGAATAAATGTTTTTCAATCTCCTCTGAAACTGACATTTGAGAATTTCCAAAATGGTTTTTTCGGTAAAAATTGTGATATTTCTCAAAGATTATTAATTACATACGCTTTTTCATTGTTTCTTGTGTTATACTACATAATTCTGATTTCTGCAAATCCTCGAATTTTGGTATACTTTATGATCTGGATGAGAATGTCGTTTAATTTTCAATTAAACCTGAATACCTACATTGGCCCCAATTCTACAAAATATGTCCATAAGTGTCATGTTTCACTCGATGAGTACTTAATATCAATTTAAAATCATCTTTTGAACAAATTGCACTTGCCTCTTAAAAATGACATAACCACAGACGTGTCATGAAAATAGTCCGATACGCGTCCAAAATAAAAAACCGCAGACAACTTTGTCTTTCGAGTGTAAAACTATGGACCAGTACAATGCAAACACTATTTCAGATGGCTAGAGATCCGAAAAAGTATGGCCGATTATGCCCATTAACGAACTCAAGCGTCGCATTCGGAATCGCAATCTACCCTGACAATTGCAAACCGCTATCTCTTTCCGTTCGGACGTTATCGTGGCAACGGAGGACCGGCTGAACAGAATTGAATTTGATCTCGAATTCATCATCGGTGAGTCGAACCTGATCGTTCGAGACCATTTTCGGCAAGAAAATTGAAAATTAGAGAGATCCAGACAGAAGGATAACATGGTTTTTCTTAGAATATGCAAGGGAAAAGAATGTTTTTTCTCCTCCGGGATGAAAAGTTCACTTTAGGTCCCTGTCACACGGGACAAAAGTACCCGATTCTCTCCCGGTGAGATGGCAAATGTGCGCATGCGGGTACTTTACTTTATCTCCCGG
This sequence comes from Halyzia sedecimguttata, assembly GCA_937662695.2. Lineage (NCBI taxonomy): Eukaryota > Metazoa > Arthropoda > Insecta > Coleoptera > Coccinellidae > Halyzia > Halyzia sedecimguttata. Next base: position 82,870,521 of record OW569414.2, on the reverse strand, counting down.
TAACCTAGCAACCGCGTGTTTATATCTCAAGTTGATGACAGCTGAGTCAAAATAAGGTTAATTATTTCAGTGAATACCGACAAATATAATAAAAAATGAATTTGATTAACTCTGATGAAGGTGAATTAGACGGAGAAGAAAAAAATTGTATACGCACCCATGGAGAAAAGTAGGACATCCTCGCCCGCGATTGTCACTCATTCGCGGGCGTGAATGTCCTACTTTTCTCCCTCGGTGCGTAATATACTATTTCTACTAGCGTACTCAAAGTAGTTCTTTTCCGCACACTTTTGGTTTGCCAAAGTAACACTTTTCCGCATGATGCGGAAAAAATTATTTTACGGCACGGAAAGTTTCAAATGATCAAAATTGTTGTTGTTAGTTAGAAATTTTCATGAATATTTCAGAAACGGGTGATTATTTTATTTATTTATTTTTTTTATTTTGTAAACAGGAATACAAACAGGTGATTTTCACACCCACAAATGCATTATTGTGTGACTCTTGCTACTGTATAAAACTCCACTTTTCAATTATTATTCCCAATATTTATATTACAGCTTGACCTAATATACAGGGTGAGTCTTTGACCACTGCATTAATTTTAACCAAAGATTCCTCTCATCAAATGAAACACTTTTTTCATTTAACATTTTTCCAAATTCAGCTCAGGTAAAAAGATACAGGCTGTTAAAATTTTGAAAAAAAATCAGTTTTTATTTTGTAGCTTTGACATCCTTTCTTCGAGTAAAATGAATGTTGGCGTAAAGTTTCCTATAACTATGGTACATATTTTCCAAATATTAGTTATTTTCTACTTCTACTGGTTTTCTAGTTTTGGACTCGTGGATTCATAAAACTAAACGAAATTAGCATGAAGAAATCATATAAAGTTTTTCTTGAGTCATTTCAAGAATATTCCATTGTTTTAGAACATTATATTATTCTTCATCATTTCTCCTTAAACGCATTGTCTCATCGTTGATGTTGTTTCGTTATTGTTTGTTAGGCAACATTTTGTAGATATTTTTCAGAGTTTGGGAAAGAAACCATTTAATTATGTAAATAATTGTTCATTCGTCGTAAATATTACGAACAAATAATTAAATATTTCTTCCTTTTTTCCAGTTATTGTAAATTTTCGAATAGTTGAGTTGTATCATTCCGGATGAATTAAAAGTTTCAAAATAAATTATTATTTTTCAATTTGTTTTCTTCTTGTTATTATAAGACGCTCGAAGGAAAACATTGTTCCTAATGCTGGGGCCACATTTGCACGCGAATATTTGTATGACTTTATCGCGATGAAAACTTCGCGAAGTTTTAGTGGCGATGTTCTTGTCTACATCTGCAGTCAACGTGACGTGACGATTATTGTTGAGAATTTAAATGGAGGAAGCAATGGCGTTGAATAATTTTATCTACAAGTAGTAAATTTCCTCCGAAATCAAACATGCACTCAAAATCTGAAGCGCTACCGAAATAGTTATTTTTCTAACTAGTGCACAGAGGGATACTTTTGCGCACTCAAAAACTTATTCAAACTCCGCTTCGCTCCGTTCGTCTAACTGTGAATGCGTGCGAAAAAGTATCACTTTGCGCACTTGTTAGAAAAATAACCATTTCGGTTCTCGAATCCAAGGTTCCATTATCGAAAAATAATGAACGAATGCGTCACAACGTTGTTGCATATCAGTTTTGTGAACCGAATTGGCGAACACCGAAATCAGCGTACGCGAAAACGGCCGCTTCCTGTTCAAAGATTTGTCCTTAAATCGAACGGAAATTTCGAGCAGATACCGCGTGCCATGTACAAATCGTTCTGATAAAATCCGCCTAAGTGAATACGACTTGCTCGCTATAAAGTTATTTCAGTGATGAGCGAAATTAAAATTGCGATGCAGTCCGCTTGATGAACAAGATTGAAAAAGTAGACTCCATTTATGAAATGTTCTGGCTTTTGAAGACGTAGGTTTTGATCTAGACTACTTTGCCGAATGACATTCGGATGTCACCCCGTTCTTTCAGCTGGTTTCCAGAGGAGGGCTTGTCGTGAGGTGGACCCAACAAGAACATGGACCATTCAATGGTTTTTCTCTGCCAAACTCTGAACTTATATTTATAATAACAAGCCCTGTGGACAGGAGCTTTCTGGCGCTCTAGTTCAAACAGACAAATTATATCTCCGAAAGTATTGGTTTCTCAGAGTTGGGAATTATATCAATGTATTCATATGATAGAACTGCATCCTAAAGGAAATTCAATTCAAATAATAGTTTATTTATCAAGATTAAATGAGCAATCATGAGAATGAGAAAAGCACCATGGAAGAAAACAAATTAAATCAAGCCAATTTTGCCCAATAACGAACTTAACCGAGATATTCATCTCCCTAAACTACTCTGAAAATTTCAACTACCTACCTCATTCCGTTCGAGAGTTATATCTATGTCTATGGATGAAAAGCAGTCTCACTACTCTCAGATCTCTTACTTCATGTTCCGAAATGTAAGACTTTTCTGAGAAAAACTAATTTCGGAGCAAACAACTGAGATTTTTCTCACTTCGCTCACAATTCTTCGAAATATCAATTCTTCAGGAACATATTTGACATTATGACAATTCATATTCATACATAGAATAATATCATTCTGTGACAACGTTGAAATACGATTTATTATTGAAATTTTGAAAAATCATATCTCCGAAAGTATTAGCTTGTTAGAGTTAAAAATGATATGAATGGATTCTTATGATAAAACTTCTCATTAAAAAAAATTTAATTTGGAATTTGTTTCGTAAAAAAAAAATTTTTTTTTGTTACTCCGAAACCATCTGTCCGATTTCGCCCAATAACGAACTTAGCCGAGATATTTATCCCCCAAACCTGCTCTGTAAATTTCAACTCTCTAGCTTATTCCGTTCGAGAGTTATCGTGCCTACGGCCGGACGGCCGGCCGGCCGGACAGAATGAATTTCGACCACGGATTCTTGATCAGTGAGTTGAACCAAATCGTTTAAGACCATTTTCATCGAAATATTCGAAAATTACAGACATTTGGGCAAATTGATAAGCACTCAGTTCCGAGGAACTAGAGCGCCAAAAATTGGTTTAAGCCCTGTGGACAGGAGATTTCTGGCGCTCTAGTTCAAACAAACAAATTATATCTCCGAAAGTATTGGTTTCTCAGAGTTGAGAATTATATCAATGTATTCTTATCATAGAACTGCATCATAAAGGAAATTCAATTCAAATAATAGTTTATTTATCAAGATTAAATGAGCAATCTGAGAATGAGAACTGCACCATGGAAGAAATAAATTAAAATACATGAAATGAATTTGACCCTCTCTTATAGAACAGGATGACATATACGAGTATGAGCACAGATCATATAATAAATCATAGATAGAATAATTATAGCATTCTGTATGAATACATAGAAGTACGATTCATTATTGAAATTTCGAAAAATCATTTATCCGAAAGTATTAGCTTGTTGGAGTTGAAAATGATATCAATGGAGTTTTAGGGTGAAACTGCATCTCAAAAAAAATTTAATTTGAAATTTAAAAGTTTCGTTACTCCGAAACCATATTTTGGCCAATAGCAAACCTAACCAAGGTATTTATCTCCCTAACCTGTTCTAAAAATTTCAACTGCCAAGCTCATGCCGTTCGAGAGTTACTGTAGAAACAACATTTAAAAATTTTCTAAATTTTTTTTTACACTTTACGGTAACCTGATCAATACAAAACTTCACATGTATCTAAAAGTCATGATTCTACAGTTTGTTGCTGAATTTCAGATAGATCGAGTGATCGGTTTCGGAAATATTCATAAAAAACGTTTTTAGTAAAAACGGCCATAACTCCGAAACCGTTTGATGGAATTCGCCCGTTAACGAACTTGTCCGAGATATTTACGCTCCAAACCTACCCTGCAAATTTCAATCCTCTAACTCCTTTCGTTCGAGAGTTATCGTGTTAACGGACGACCGGCTGGACGGCCGGACAGAATCGATTTCGACCACGGATTCTTGATCAGTGAGTCGAACCGAATCGTTTGATACCATTTTCAGCCAAAAATTCGAAAATTACAGACATTTGGGCAAATTGATAAGCACTCTGTTCCGTGAACAAGAGCGCCAAAAATTGGTTCAAGCCCTGTCGACAGGAGCTTTGGCACTCTTATTCAAACTTTGACAAATCATATCTCCGAACTTATTGGTCTCTGGGAATGATATAAATGGACTCTTACGATAGAACTGCATCATGAAAGAAATTAAATTCAAACAGACCGATTCTCCCCAATAACGAACTTATCCGAGATATTCATTCCTCAAATCTACTCTGAAAATTATATTATGTCGATTATAACTTAGACAACATTGCAGTTTTGTTTTTACTGGAGATATTCTGAACCCAATTTGATTAAGTATCTTACCTTATAATATATTTCCATCATCATATGGATTATCCACGGGCATTATCACCTTAAAAGTATAATATGATATTATCCTCATAATTCTGCGATAGCTGAGGTTATTTAATTGGTCATTTTGTATTCAATCATAATTTGTTTTCTAGAACATGAGGTGTATTTTATATCAAGAATAACAAACTAGAAATAATTTTGACATTTATCTCTCATAGGAAAATAAGATGACTTGTAAGAACACAGATCATTTAATAATTCATAGAAAGAAAAATTAAGTACATCATTCTGTGAAAACATAGAAGTACAATTCATTATGGAAATTTCGAAAAATCATATCTCCGAAAGTATTAACTTGTTAGAGTTGAAAATAAAATTATTCGATTTTCACGGTAAAACTGCATCTTGAATTAAAGTTAATTTGAAATTTGTAATGTAAGAAAATTTTTTTTTCGTTACTCCGTAACCATCTGGCCGATTTTACCCAATAATAAACTCAACCGAGATATTTATCTCCCAAACCTACTGTGAAAATTTCAACTATATCTACCTCCTTCCGTTCAATAGTTACCGTGGTAACGGCCGCCGGACGGCCAGACAGAATCGATTTGACCACGGATTCTTGATCATTCGAAATTCGAGAATTGTCAGAATAACTATCAACAAAATAATTTTGAAGATTTTCGATAAGGGTCTGACGAAGGAGTCTGATATAGAATCTGAAACGTTACGATATAAGAAGTTGTTTTCTTCGTTGATGTGGTTTCGTTGCTGTTTGTTAGTCAACATTGTTCGATTGATTGCTTCTGACAAATATCTTGTGTGTCTTACGCAGAAGCAAATCACAAAACAATAAATTTTTCATTTTATAGATATTTTTCAGAGTTTGGGAAAACCCAGAAAAGAAACCTTTTAATAATGAGTATACCTCCCACAGTATTCTCTAATGATTTCTTTTGAGATTGTCTCTGCGTTAGAAACACAAGATATGAGGCAGAAGCAATTGATGGAACAATGTTGCCTATTAAATAGTAAGGAAACGACACTAACGACAATAGTTATTTTCCTAGCAAGTGCGCAAAGATATACTTTTCCGTACGCTTTTACATAAAGTTAGACGAACGACGCGAAGCGGAGTTCGGATAAGTTTTTGCGCCCAGAAAAGTCACTTTGCACACGTGTTAGGAACAATATTTTTCCTTCGAGCGTCTTATAATAACAAGAAGACACTTTTAATTAATCCGGTATAAAACAACTCAACTATTCAGAAATAAACAATAACTGTATCAAATAATTTGATAGTAATATTTATGACAGTATATTTATTTACATATTGTGAATTGATTGCTGATCCTGTCAGTTCATTTAATAGGTGCCTCGATGAACACCGCCGTATTCACAAAGCATTGTTAAGTGTTTAAATCTCCGTTAAGTCCTAACTGAGGTCCTCAGTTAGGGATAAATTTGAATCGCAACCTCAGTTAACGCATTTAACGGTGGTGAAACAGGCCTGTTTCACCACCTGTTTCCCTTATTGTCCCTTATTATTCCCAATGTATCCTTAACTGAGGACCTCACTTAGGACTTAACGGAGATTGAACGCCTTGTGAATACGGTGGAATATCTTATCAGACATTTCATATTTCTGATTAGTTGACTCGTCGATTTAACTCTCGGCAACAGTGGTAGATTTCCAGCCCTCCAGGCGCTTAACATTGGTTATTCCTTCCCCAGAATTGGCTACAGAGTAGCCGACGAACGTCTGAAACTACGACCAGTGCCTGCAGGCGCGATGAACTCAGCAAAATAATGATTGATCACATGAAGGGAATTCGCGGACACCAAAAAGAATTTATCGAGAATATTTGTTATTTCCAATGAAACGATTCATGGAGTTCAGGAGTTTTATGCACTTGCAAGAGTCTCACATTGCATAGAATAATCACCCGTTTCTGAAATATTCATGAAAATTTCACCTGACAACAACAATTTTGATCAGTTTGACAGTTCCATGCCTTAAAATATTTTTTCTCACCATGCGGAAAAGTGTTACTTTGGCAACCCAAATTCGAAAATTGCAGATATTTAAGCAAAATGATAGCACGCACATGCGCGCAAATATTATCGAATAGCAGAAATACAAGAAATATTGTATACACAGTTTTTGGAATTTTGATTCATTAATCGGTTTTGTCTGATTTAATAAAGACCTGTCAATATTCTGAGTCTAAATTGAAAACGGCTTTTATATTGACTTAACAACGGTTTTTCTGAAGGGCTGTGAACAGAAGGGATCGCATTCAATATATTGGGTTATAGTTTCTTGCTGGATATTTTATTGTTTTACTTTATTTATTATTTCCTGACTAAATTCGAATCATCAACTTAATGTGTAAACATGTTGGAAAAGCTCTGTGGCCAGGGGATACTGAATACGCTCAAAACTGCTTAGCTCCCGGAAAAAAAATATATTTGCTGTATACTTAAATGTCAATAATACAATAAGGTACCATACATGTATCCGGAGTATTCTCTAATAAGTCTAGCTCAGAATTATGGTAAATATATGTGCATGCAATTTGTAGACTTAAATCACTTCCTTGAAATCTGAGAATCATCAAAGAATTTATTTAATTGAATCATTTCTGGGATTTCTTTCCTAAACTCTGAAAAATACCTATACAATAATAAATTGCTTCTGCGTTAGAACCACTAGATATCTATTTCAGTAAAAAGAATCTACCGCGCTTTAATTCGATCAGATCAGTTATTGTCCGAGTAATTGGAAAAGCAAAATTTCAGATGGCTATAACTCTGAAACCACTCGTTGGATTTTGCCCAATAACGAGCTTGGCCGGCGCATTTGGGCTCCAAACCTGAAAATTTAAGCAATCGACTTGTATTTTGCTGAACAGAAAAAACAAGTAGGCGAATTGCTTAGTTGGATTGACCATATTTGGCTAAATTCATTAAAGAAGGATTAAGGACATGGAAATTTCTCTGTGAATTGAAACAGTTTTTCTATGTTTTCTCAAAGACAAATTTCAGAATAAGTGTTCAACAACAAATAATTCAGAAGAATTTCGCAAAGTGTATTCTTCTATAAGTTGTGACTAAACTCCTCCTAATCGACTAGACCGTTTTAGATGAAATTTTGTGTGTGTATTTCACTGTGGGTCCCTGAATGGTTTAAATTCGTAATCGTACCTGGTACAATACGCCACAATCAGAATATAGAGACCTGGAAATATCACTTTGACATTCGTTGCTGATTTTAAGTTCAGTCAGTATTACGCTGTTTGTCAAAATATATTATTATGTATATGGTTTCTTTCTGGGTTTTCTCTCCAACCTTTGAAAAATATCTATAAAACAAAAAATTGACAATTCTCGAATTTCAGAATAGCAATCGCCAAAAAATAATTCTGAATGAAGATTTTCGTTAAGTGTATGGCGAAAGAGTCTGACATAGATTCCGAAACGTTACGACATATATAGTTGTTTCTTCGTTGATGTTGTTTCGTTACTGTTTGTTGGCCATGGTTCGATTTATTGCTCCTGACAAATAACTTGTGTTTCTTATGCAGAAGCAAATCACAAAATAAAACATTTTTTATTTAATAGATATTTTTCTGAGTTACTGATTACTTTTTCGTAAAAATATATAGTTTAAGATATCATTAATGTGTAATTAATGCGTGAAGGGTTTTGCAATGTAATTAAGAACCCTACATTGTGGGAGTTGTTAGCTGCAGTGAGTATTTCACATAGTTAATAACTTAAAGAAACGACTTTTATTTATGTGATCCGCAACAAAATTATTACACCCAGCACCACACGAATAATACGGGCTCTTATGTTAAATGGGCCAAATTCAAGCACCAAATATCATCCGGACATGACACTGGAATGAATAGAATAGTTCAGCTAGATACCAAGAAATGGGAGTCAGTTTTTGATTTTGCTTTGGATAACAACAAATCGCGCAATGACATTCTCTGTCCGGTCCGCTAATATAATTATAGAAATAATCTCGCAAGATTAATCGCCATCCAAATTGATAATTATTTTCAAGGAAATTCTGGCTTACAGTGCATCCCTAGAAAAGCAATACTGCTTTTATCGTGACAATTCCACATCGATAGACGTATCAACTGTTCTCAATTTTCATTTAAAACCATTTTGCAGGAAAAAATTAAGTATATTTGAGGAAATAAAAACTGTAAAAAATGGGATAGCTGATATTTTCCTTGCTAATGTAAAGGAATGAAATTTCAACTTCCTTTTTTTATGATTATGCATTTTCTGCAGTTGATAAGAAAAAATATCGGTCGAATCTATTTTCCTTACTCCATATAAAATTCTTCATAGTATAAGTTACAAGATATATATCGAAGTAACTCGGTTTCTTTGATAGTTTTATATGTGATATGATATGTATGCATGATATGATATTTATATGTGCATTCGAGATTTTTTTTTGCAAATTTGTTTTTTTTTCAAAGTGTCCATTCGCCATGATGTGATATTATCCTGCAACTTCCAGGTCTTCCCAGAGAACTTCTCAAATTCTTCCTCTTCTAGGTAAAATATTTGATTATAATATATTGATTATACATGATGATCCATTAAAACGAAACAATACGAAATTTCAAATTTAAACATTTTTTCAATTTGGTGGAACAAACCGATTTTGTGCATTTATATTTAAACTATGTTTTGGCAAAACCATAGTAAATATTCCATCAAAACTGACAGGACATTGCAACAACATTATTTAAAAAAAATTGAAGCGAAGGTTTCAACGAATATTTATAATTTTTTATTCGAAATATACCGCTTTTCCCTATTTGTGTCTAAATGTCCTGATTTTATAGCGTTTCTCTATTGTTTCCTTCGATCCGTATTGAGAACTTGATGGTTCATCTGAGGGTAACGATCGAAATTTGTAACCTACATTGTAATAAATTCTAATACCACCAAAACCACTAAACAACCACAAATTCCACACATAAAAAAATGTTCACGTCGAAACAACTATCATGAAAGTCGTTTGTGAGGCAAGACGTTAGCCTGTGTCTGAAATAACGTTAAAACGTTAATATTTCGATCCGGAAGTTAAATGTTAAAAGTCCATTTTATATTAGAATTTTTTCGAAATATTATATACATCCCAGTTATCGTAGAATTATGAGGATTATATGATATTATAATTATTAGGTGATTATTTTTTGACGTTTCTTAAAACCAATGAAATGCTTCTTTATTTGTCACAAGGGTAAGTTTCAACCAATTATGTCATCATTATAGTGGGAATAAATCTCTTGTGATCATTCTCGGGAATAATCACTGTGGCTTTTATTTGCTAAGCAAATGTCAGATAGTTGCCAAAATAATTACCTAGTTGTGTCAACGCGATATATAAAATGGGTGAAAATTATCGGTTTAGCACCTTTTCTGAAGCAGAAATAACAAAAAAGATTTTAGAAACTACTTCGAAAAATACTTTACAAGTAATCAGTCTATATATGGAGACAATTTGAGACCTTCACCAAAGAAAGAAATTTCATGCTGGATCAATCTACTACAACAGCTACTCTGGCATTGATTTTGAAAGATTGGGCTTATAACATGAAAAGAAAAGACGGAAATGCTAATAAAGAAGCAGTAATAATGACAATGTGGAATAAAACGGCAAAATTAGTGCATGAACTTTACTTTGATAAGTATAACAGGTATAATTTTATGATAGTCATATTGATCTTTTTGGTGCTCTAGTTCCTCGGAACTGAGTGCTTATCAATTTGCCCAAATGTCTGTAATTTTCGAATATTTCGATGAAAATGGTCTTAAACGATTTGGTTCGACTCACTGATCAAGAATCCGTGGTCGTAATTCATTCTGTCCGGCCGGTCCGGCCGGCCGTAGGCACGATAACTCTCGAACGGAATGAGCTAGAGAGTTGAAATTTTCAGAGTAGGTTTGGGGGATAAATATCTCGGCTAAGTTCGTTATTGGGCAAAATCGGACAAATGGTTTCGGAGTAACAAAAAAAAATTTTTTTTTTACGAAACAAATTCCAAATTAAATATTTTTTAATAAAAACTTTAATCATAAGAATCCACTCATATAATTTTCAACTCTAACAAGCTAATACTTTCGGAGATATGATGTTTCAAAATTTCAATAATAAATCGTATTTCAACGTTGTCACAGAATGATATTATTCTATGTATGAATATGAATTGTCATAATATCAAATGATGTTCCTGAGACATTATCTAATCAATCGAAGAATTGTGAGCGAAGTGAGAAAAATCTCAGTTGTTTGCTCCGAAATTAGTTTTTCTCAGAAAATTCTTACATTTCGGAACTGAACATGAAGTAAGAGATCTGAGAGTAGTGAGACTGCTTTTCATCCATAGACATAGATATAACTCTCGAACGGAATGAGGTAGGTAGTTGAAATTTTCAGAGTAGTTTAGGGAGATGAATATCTCGGTTAAGTTCGTTATTGGGCAAAATTGGCCAGATTTAATTTGATTTCTTCCATGGTGCTTTTCTCATTCTCATGATTGCTCATTTAATCTTGATAAATAAACTATTATTTGAATTGAATTTCCTTTAGGATGCAGTTCTATTATATGAATACATTGATATAATTCCCAACTCTGAGAAACCAATACTTTCGGAGATATAATTTGTCTGTTTGCGGGCTCTCGTGACTATTGCCTGGCAACAAGTTTTCGAAATATCTGTCAAATTATTTTCAATTTATTCTCACTCTCTTGTTATATTATTACTGATAATTTACCCTTGGATAATCGATGGGTAGATTCGGTCTGGTGGTTTCTGATTAATAATTTTTGGCACTCTTGTTTTTATTTTAAATTGCAGTTTTCTTAATTTAACCAATACTTTCGGAGATATGATTTGTCTAAGATTGAACAAGAGCGCCAAAATCCCTGTGCACAGGGCTTTCCCACACTTTTTGAAAATCAACCCGGAATTATCGAAATGATGTTTCACTATATAATAATAAGAGAAACGTATTTCGCTTTTTGTTGGTTATGCATACATGGTATGGTACAGTGTAAGACTTAACAAGAATTGGTCAACCAGGTGCGCTAAACAATTATCAAAAATTGATCAGAAAATTACCACCCATATTAGGTATGTCTTGTCCAAGAGCTTTTGGAAGGTGATTATGTCAGGCGTTTGCAATTATGTGAGGAAATTATGAGATGGTGTGACGAAGTATGATGTACAAATTCTTACTTCCGTCTGACTTGAATCTTTTGGAATATCTTGTATGGGGGCAATGGGGGCATCTAAAAAAACTTGTTTACGTAGAAGAAATTAATAATCAAGAGCAATGAATGGAACAGATATTTTTTTCAGTCAAATCCACTCAAAATAGGCAAAATATGCAACTAGTATACGATTATATGCAACTAGTATACGATTCCCTTATTTTGCGTTGCCAAACCTGGTGGTATTTTTGAACATTTGATTTAATTATTTTTGTATTTTTGGTGCTCTTGTTCCTCGGAATAGAGTGCTGATCAATTTGCCTTAATGTCTGTAATTTTCGAATTATTGGCTGAAAATGGTTTAAACGATTTGGTTCGACTCACTGATGACGAATCCATGGTCAAAATCGATTCTGTACGGCGTCCGGCCATTAACACGATAACTCTCGAACGGAATGAGCTAGACAGTTGAAATGATCAGAATAGGTTTGAGGGATAAATATCTCGGTTAAGTTCGTTATTGGGCAAAATTCGCCTGATGGTTTCGGAATAACGAAAACAATTTTTTTCTAAATACAACATTTAAATTCAATTTTTTTATAGTTATAGTTTTATCATAAGAATCCATTGATATCATTTTCAACTCTAACACTTTCGGAGATATGATTTTTCAAAATTTCAATAATACATCGTAGTTCTATGTATTCGCAGAATGCGAATTCTATCTGTATGTGTTCCCTCTTCATACATGTCATCTTATCTAGCTATTAGAGATATGTCAATTCGTAGTTTGAAAATATTTTCTGCTGGAAAACAATTATCCGATTCTTGATTTTGTGAACATATACAAGACTGGTTTGAAACCGAAAATAATATTGACTGGTTGTATATTGAATAATTTACGTACAAATTCGGAATCATGTTTCAGAAGATTTAGAATTGGATCATTTAAATGATGTAGTTTATGAAGGCAATAGGAAAGAAGAACATAATGGAATCATCAAAACAAATTACTGTTCGTTGTTAAGGTTCATAATACAGAATGAATGTGTTAGTGGTATGAACTATTAAATTATGAAAACAGGGTTATATTTTATTAATATATTTTGAACTATTAAAATAATTCGTTCGTCAGACTGTACCTACTCTTATATCAGGAATAAATGGACAATCTCCTATGATTGTCTCCAGCATTGCTCTAGGCATTTCGATGATACTTTCCTTATCATTTTAAATGATAATTTTTGAAGCATTGAAGATTGCTCATTTGATCTCGAATAATAAACTATTATTTGAATTGATTTGCTTCATGATGCAGTTCTATCATAAGAATCCATTGATACCATTCCCAACTCTGATGAAGCAATACTTTCGGATACATGATTTGTCAAAGTTTGAACAAGAGCGCCAAAGCTCCTGTCCACAGGGCTTGATCCAATTTTTACATTATGTATTCAAGTTGAAAATTGATGACATGTAGAAACTTTGAAGTCTGATATCTCAGAAACAAAGCCAAAAATCCATGAATTTTATTTTACAGTTTTTATCAAGAATAGGAGCCTGTGTACGTTCCTTAATTTTTCGCCTCGAATTTTGAATAACTGTCTATAACAGTTTTATTATAACCATATATTTCAGTAGTGTACAGAGTCAAAAATCAGTAAAGAATATTGACCATCATATGAACAAGCGCGCCGGTGGACCTGACGTCATGGTAGTGCTTCCAAAATTTTTGTTAATCCTTTTCAAAGAGTAATATGACATCAATATGTTTTAATACATAATAACTTCATATAAAAACACCCAAAACCGTATCTCGTAAGGGCTCGACCACACCAAAATCCCCGAACACGTATGTGTCGCACATAGACCCGAGGGGCGCGTTAAGGGTGCAAGGAAAAGATTTGACAGCGCTTCGTAACAATTGTGGGGAGTTTAAGAAGCACACACAGTGGAAAGAGCCACTATTGATCGCATTTTTTGATCCCTTTCCGGCGAGCGTACTCCACCCCCCGCGCGCGCCCCTCTCACCCCCTTGAGCCGCTACTTACCAAATGCATCCCGAAACGCGGTGCTGCAGCTTGCTGCAATAATATCTCAGCCGGAGAGAGCGGGGTGAAAATTATGGACGCACATCGGAATCCGTTCCATCTGCGTATGCACCCCCGGCTATGAGGGTTGATTACTGAAGGCAGCTCTCTATGTGGGTCATACGCATTGCGTGGATTACTTTGATGTTATCCTCTTTTTTCGCAGTCATTGCAGAGACTTTTGTGAGGATGCGGATTGGAATGGTTGAATGTACTGCACGGGTTGCAGTCAAGTGGGTGGATTCGGTGAATCGAGCCGCGTAAAAATCACTTCTTTTACCGATGTAAATTATGCCCCGTTCGGAAAGGGTATCTCTGATGATACGATCTGACATCGAAGTATATTCCAAAATTTTGGTGTTTGTTGTTCATTTTTTTTTCTTTTTACCACACTGCACACTGACAATTCTTGAGCAATATTGCTCAATTGTGCTTGTTTTTACTGGACTACAGTGTTACCAAATCTCAAAAATATTCATCCCTAAAGCTAACGTAAAAAACCACTAAAAATCGCCCCAATTACTTCAAACCTCCCCTAAACATGTAGAATATCGACATGAAGACGTGTGTGAAATTTTGTGAGGACCGTACCACTAGAAAATTTTCAAATAATTACGAAAAACTGCCGATTATGCCCATTAACGAACTTGTCCGTCGTATTGGGATGTGCCACCTACCATCAAAATTTCAAGTAGCTATCGCTTTCTGTTCTCAAGTTACGCGCAAAAACAATATTCTGTAAAATATAATAAATTAATAATTATTATTGAATAATATTCTGTATTATTCTATATTCACAGATGATTCAATTCACCACAGATACCACAGAATAGTTGTAAGATTTCTGCACATCTGTACTAGATACTAGATGTATCTAATTCAACAAATAATTATGATTAGCTCTATTGGGTTATCCTAGGGTCCCTGTAATTTTCTGAATAAAAACTAAATATATATGAAAGGTCAAACAATCCCCAAATATACCCTTAAAAATGTGAGGCCCTTGAAAAATTCCATCTACATACTTACCCCCTAAGAGGGGAAAATAAATAAGTTGGGAAACTTGCAATTGCATTCAACGTGTCTTTCTGCTTTAGAAATCTAGGGAGTAAATAAGTTTTTTAGGGGTTTCATATTTTAAAAGGTATTTTTTGGGATTGTTCGATTTTACACATTAATTTAGTATAAATTCCACTTATTTACCCCTGTATTTCTCTGAATAAAAAATAAAATAAATAAGGAAAAACAAACAATCCCCAATAATATTCCTGAAATATTAAACCCCAAAAAAGTTCCTACTATTCACCCCCTAAATTTGTGGAGAAAACCCATAAGTTGGGAACCCTGCTGGACTAGTCTTCTGAGGCAGAAATACACGTAGTAATCGCTCTCTACTTGTATTTCTGCTTCAGAGAACTAGTCCAGAAGGGATTCCAAGTAATGAGTTTTCCCCTAAATTTAGGGGGTAAATAGGTGAAGTTTTTTAGTGGCTTCATATTTTTAGGGGTATTTTTGGATTTTTCATATTTATATCTTAACCTATCAACACTTAGCTCTAAGTGAGAATCAAAACTACCCCTTATTTGAACAATAAAAAATCATAAACCATGCAAGCGGCATTTCTAAGCTTTTCGGAAAATTTGGTTTAAATCCACCAATATATATAGCGAGTTTGGTTCTTTGAAATCCAGAGAAATATTTGGTTTCGTTACACACGAAATTTTTGATTGATGTGATTGCTACAACTGTTTAAAATTCTTCTGCAGTTCTTCTGCAACGTGTTCCACAACTGTATATTTCACAAATGCATTAAGAAAGGTCTAAACGATTTCCGTTGTAAGTTGAAATATATGTGGGTGCTATTTAGGAAGCACTTCAGAGAAAGTCATTCAAATCTAACCATATTCAGGCTATCAACATAATTATATATGGGCGAGAAGGCCATTGTTGAACAATGTTTTTGGAAAATATACGCCTACTGTTTTCAACGTGTCTAGTGATATTTTTCTAGAAATATTGACCGACTTCCCGAAACTAAAGGTTTAACTCCAGTTTCGGCCAAATGTGTGTATTTTTACAGGAAATCATATGCCTTTGTTTAAAATCCTCTATTGGATTCCACATTATACGCACTTCGAAAGCGAAACTGAAACAATTCCAGTGTATTGAGAAATTTTTTCGTTGCTCGATATCAGAGGTTCAATAATCGGAAATATCGAAAATGCACTTTAGGAGTTCAACATTCGATCGACTCCAATTCCGTCAGAGTTCAACGAATCTGTTATCACCTCTTCTTTCCCAGAAAACTGCGGTCGCCGTCCGGGCTATCAAAATCGCGCCCAAATCGAGAGAAACCTATAGTCATACTTCCTTGAAAGTTCGTAGAATGAGTAGGTATCGAATTATCTGATCTCCACATTCGGATCGTGGCGCAATTCAACCTCCAAAACCTGATGGGAATGATCGTGCTCGCTCCTTTATGTAGAGATTTCATTACCTACGTCTCAAAATATTGGTCTTCACTTCGAACAGCAAGAATGCATTCATCTGCATTCTTACAGCTGTTACACTACCCAACAATTCAAGGCTGAATCGAGTGCATAATGCACATACGAGGTGGTATCAAAGAATGTTTGTGCTCTGGATTGAATAGGAAAGAGAGGTCGGCTTATGCAAGTGTTCTTCGGATGTTTTCGTATATTATTTTCAATGGTGATGCTGAAGATTCTTGAGAAGGGGCCGGAGAGATGTTGTATTCTGTCTGAAATTTACTGCCTCATCAACTGTGTTAATTGGGAACAATTCGAATCTCCAACTTTAAATACTCGTCGTATTCGAGAATATGCATATGATTCTTTTTCCTAAGAACGTGCGTAAATTAGTACTTTTCCGCACGCATTTGGGTTGCCAAAGTATCACTTTTACGCATCGTGCGGAAATAGTTATTTTCCTAACATGTGCGGAAAGTGATACTTTCCCGCACGAAACGGCCGTTAGCCGAACGACGCGAAGCGGAGTTCGGATAAGCAGTTGAGTGCGGGAAAGACACTTTTCGCTCGAGTTAGGAACAATGTTTTTTCTACAAGCACTTTTATTATAGGTCTTTTAATGAAGGCAGTTAATTTATGGAATTTTCCAATATCCAAATCTTGCTTCAATTTACAAACACTCTTTATCATAGAATATACGAACCATAATGTGTTCGGTTTAAAAATTTTCGAAATTTCCAAAAAATAAGCCAAAAAGACTTCCTCCTTCCTGGGTTTTACTTTCTTGGAATCACACCAGGCAATGAATTGAGAATAGCGCTTCTCATATTTTTCGATTGATTTGGGTGGAAGCAACTTCAAATTGGCTTCATAAGATGCTTCTAATATGTCCGAGGGCAGGTCATCATCAGATATATCCATTCTTACCGAAAATATTACGTACGGATTGAAATCAATTTGCTATTTTCAAATAAATTAATGACAATTGTCAATTCACATGTTGTTTCCATAGTAACCTCGTCGTAAGCGTTCGATGCATAGAAATATTAGATAATTCAGTATATTCTATATAAAAAGTGTGCGGAAAAAACGCCTGCTAATCCATTTCCGCACTGTTAACAGTGCGGAAATGGATTAGCAGGCGTTTTTTCCGCACTGTTGGAAATGTGACTCTTTACGATTCGAAATGTGTGCGGAAAAAGGGTTGAACGCGCACGCTTGTAGAAAAAAATATTTTGCGACACGGAAATGTCAAAATGATCAAAATTTTTGTTGTTAGGGGAAATTTTCATGAATATTTCAGAAACTGGTGATTTATTTTATGCAATGTGAGACTCTTGCAAGTGTATAAAACTCCCCTGCTCAATTGTTATTCCCAATATTTGAATTACAGCTTGAACAAATAGATATTCATGATAAATTCTCAGGAAAAATTGTATCAAGCAAAAAGACTTGTAGATTTTGACACCAATGATTATGTCAGAATTTTTCTCAGAATGCATAATACCTCAAGCTTTTCTCTCCTACACAAAACGTTGTAAACACTGTTGAAATGAACAGTTCTTGTAGTGATCTTCCACATTCCATATTGCAGGCGACTAATGAAGCAAGTTTGAATTTATTAAATGCAAAATCTAAAGCAAAATATGAAGCAGAATATCAGAGTATCACCGTAAAGGAACAACAAGCCTCGAAGAGGAAGTATTGTAAGCATACTTTTTACATTTGAGGAAGAAGTTTCAGCCCAGTGCACTATGGAGCAAATATTTCATGTTGTAAAGTGTTACTTAACGTGAAGAGAAACCTAGATATGTTAGCTACCGTCCAAAAATGCCAAAATATTTGAAAATAGTGAAGTTTTTAGATTTATGGAAGATGCATCTGATGGAATTTACCTTCCCATAAGGAATAACCCATCATGTTGAGCGCCTGGATATACCACTGTTTAATAAGATAGTCCGCCGTATTCACAAAGCATTAAATCTCCGTTAAGTCCTAATTGAGGTCCTCAGTTGAGGATAAATTTTAATCGCAACCCCAGTTAAACAGGCCTGTTTCGCCACCGTTAAATACGTAAACTGAGGTTGCGATTCTAGTGTTGAGTAGGACACGACTTGAAAAAGAGTTTGTAAGAGTAGCCTCTTTTTTGTCCTGAGCCAGTACAATGTCCCACTTCAAAAGAGGCGAGGCGTACTGAACCATTTGAAGTTATTATAGTACGAATTATGCGCGCCTCCTGGCGCCTCAAATGTTAGACGCGACGTGCTTTTGTCACTGCGGTATTGATGAGTAAGCTCTCTAGGAGGTTTGTCACTCGAATTTGGAAAGTTGTAAGAGTGCTTAGCTTAGGTAATGAGGGTTTCGGCAAGAACATATCTAACGGACAGATATTAGGAGGATGAACCACATTTGATTGTTTAGTACAATTATTATGAAATTAGGCAATTCTACTACCCTCACATCAAAGGTTCCGACACAAAATGGAATTTCTTTATCTGCCTCTGCCTCGCTCTCGCTCGACCGCGACAAATAAATTGAAGTAGTACAATTTTAAATTTCGAGGCACTCTTACATTTTGACGTCATGTCCGGGACAAATGAAGCGCCTCTTGTATGTCCTACTCAACACTATGCGATTCATTATACACCTTAACTGAGGACCTCAGTTAGGACTTAAAGGAGATTGAATGCTTTGTGAATACGGCGGATTGTCTACAGATAACACCTTTATCAAGTCATCCATACATCAGCTGCTCTACAGAGAATCATCAACCTTCGACTGTCCTTCAACTTCAACGAACGAGAACATTACTTACCCTTTTACGCCGATTCAGTGTTCATCGAGACACCCATTGACTGAACGTCATGAATATTACAAACAAATAATTTGATATTTCTTATTGAAAAGTTTTTTTCTGGATTTTCTCTCCCAAACTCTGAAAAATATCTATAAAATATAAATTAATTATTTTGTGATTTGCTTCTGCGTAAGAAACACAAGATATTTGTCAGAAGCAATCAATTGAACAATGTTGCCTAACAAACAACAACGAAACAACATCAACAAAGAAACAACTATATCGTAACTATATCAACAAAATAATTCTAAAGATTTTCATTAAGTGTCTGACCAAGGAGTCTGATTTAGACTCGAAACGTTACGATATAGTTGTTTCTTCGTTGATGTTTTTTCGTTGTTGTTTGTTAGGCAACATTGTTCAATTGATTGCTTCTGACGAATATCTTGTGTTTCTTACGCAGAAGCAAATCACAAAATAATTAATTTTTATTTTATAGATATTTTTCAGAGTTTGGGAGAGAAAACCCAGAAAAAACCTTTCAATAATGAGTATACCTCCCACAGTATCCTTTAATGATTAATTGATATTTCTTCTTTTTTTCGAGTTATTGTTAAATTTAGAATAGTTGAGTTGTTTCATTCCGGATAAATCAAATTGTCAGAATAAATTATTATATTAGGTACAATCAGCAGAATGATTTTTCTCTGCTTCTTTTGCGGAATTAACCGTTAAACATTATTGCTCTTGGGTTATTGAGGTCGCATCGCACATCAGGTGGCTTATGCTTCCTTCGTGTCGATGCCATAGTTTGCCTCCGAATTGGAGGTCCTAGAGCTGAAGACACAATTGGTTGCTTGCTCCTGTTGTGGTGTCAACTATTCTCAGATTTATTTCTATATTTTCTTTGATTTCTTCGTTGCCCTCTCCTGAAGAAGCCAACTAGCAGAAACACGTGTCGGCAGGTACCAGTCGAATGATTTTTCTCTGCTTCTCTTGCGGAATTATCCGTTTAATATTCCCACTTGAATTCGAAAAATAATTCAAGGATAAACAACATTAGTGAGTATTTGTTTTGAAACATTCATTAACCGGTTGCCATGGAAAATCGTAGACCATGACATAGAAATAAAAACACAGTTCCAGGGATGGCATTCATGACTTTTGAAGGATGCCAATTTCTCTTTGAAAATGCGATAATTTTCGAACAAAATTGCATATATAATTATTCAGCATGGGTGAAAATGCATAATTTGAAATATTTAATTAAAGTTATAAGTAACTGATTAAATGAACCTTTGTTAAAGTTATTATAATTTACAAATTTAGGAAATATGTATTTACTTTCTCGTACTAGTGCGGGAATGTGGCACTTTCCGAGACGAAAAGCAGTACGGGAACGTAGTTATTTAGGCACGGTTGTTGAAAAAGCTTTATCCGCACGCCGTGAGTGCTGTAATCTGGAAGGAGTGGTCCAAGTCTTCCAAAAGCCTGGCCTCCACCATCCTCAGATCTCGCATTTTCAGATTTTTATGTCTAGGGGCATTTGAAAAGTATGGTTTACAAAAAGAGAGTCAAACTTCAAAACTCATTTTTTTCAAATGAGAACCCATTTATTTATTGAAATAAATTGATTTTAAAAATATGATTTTTCAGGATTTTGTCATGACCAACTTTTACATTGAAATAGAGACCCTGTATGTTCAATTGAATTATCAATTAACGAAGGAGAAGGCATTGGTATGTCTTCTGATATAAGCTAGAAAATTAGGAAGTTATTAACATTGCAATGGAGCCCCATTTGAGAAAATTTAAAGGGTTTTTTCAGATTTCACACGAATTTTCTGAGAATAAAATGTGAGTGACGCATTAAAACAATGTAGTATTCAATTGGCCATCTGATTATCAATGAAAAAACGAAAATTGGTATCATTTCCGGTGAAACCGAAAGTCGAACGAACCTGAAATTTTCTCCAAGAATGCATTTCTCCTAACCTAACTTAACTATAAAATTTCAAGTGTTTATCTCGAGTCTTTCTTTGAAATACTCTAACGAACGTTCTTCGTGAATCACCCTGTATGTCAGAATTTGTAGTGGACAAGAGTTTATTTACTTTTGTAATGTTATGGTTTCTGTGTATCAGATTCCTTCCGTCGCACCCTGTATACAGCTCTCCTGTTCCTCGGTACAGAGTGCTTATCAATTTGACCAAATGTCTGTAATCTTCGAATTTTTGGCTGAAAATGGTGTTAAACGGTTTGGTTCGACCCACTGATCAAGAATACATGGTCGAAATCGATTCTGTCCAGCCCTCCGTCCCTTAACACGATAACTCTCGAACGAAAGGAGTCAGAGGATTGAAATTTGCAGGGTAGGTTTGGAACTCGGACGAGTTCGTTAACGGGCAAAATCCACCAAGCGGTTTCAGAATAATGGTCGATTTTAGTAAAAATATTTTTTATGAATATTTCCGAAACCGATCCCTCGATTTATCTGAAATTTAGCATCAAATTTAGAATAACGACCTTTATATGCATGCGAAGTTTTGTATTGTTCAGGTTGCTGCAAAGTGTCTTAAAAAAATTTAAATTTTTTTTATTTTCTTTCTACAATAACTCTCGAACAGAATGAGCTAGGCAGTAGAAATTTCCAGAATGTTTGGGAGATAAATATCTCGGTCAAGTTCGTTACTGGGCAAAATCGGCCAGGTGATTTCGGAGTAACAAAAAAAGAAAATTTGTTTTTACATTACAATTTTTTTTGAGATGCAGTTTCATCATAAGAATCCATTGATGACATTCTGAACTCTAACAAACTAATACTTTCGGAGATATGATTTTTCAAAATTTCAATAATTATTCTAAATTGTATATGATTGCATAGAATAGGGGAGAGCGGGGCTGAAAGTGCCGATTTTGACAAAACCTTTTATGATTCGGATAAAACAACTACTATGCCTGAAAGCTAAGAATCATTCTAAGCCGAATTTAGTCCTAAATACCAATTTACCTACAGATTTTACACGTTTTCAATAGTTTTTAAGAAAAAGTGATTTATTTACACAGCGGCAGAAAGGCACTACCAACCTCACTTTGGGGCAAGTTGTGCCGTAGCTGAGGTCGGTTGTGCCGTTGATAATTGTATGTGTTTTACATTAATAAAAATTAATTTAGGTTAAAAAAAGATATCAATTTTACAATGATATATTTATTCACTATAAATTAACAGTTTTTAAAATTCAATTGCTTATAATTCTGAGTATTATCATAAAAAAACAAATTATGTTTAATTATGTAATTATTTCAAACATAGAAGCATATTTTTAATCAAAAAATTTGTACTTATTCATGAGATTTAGATCAATTAACAAAAATATCAGTCTCTAGGGAATACATTTAAAAAAGAATAAAGATTTATCTTAAGTTATAAAGTAACAGAGTATTTTCCAGAGTTCTTATCTTATTGATCAGTCTCTTGAGTCTTTTTAAGAAATTAAAAAAATATATCACAACAATTTATTTTTCAGATGTCTGATAAGAATAGCAATTAGGGAACACAAATGCTATAGGCTTTCTATATCTTCAAGACATTGCAAATGGGCCCAATTCCTACATTCTCTGCATTCAAACCCTTTTCCCCAATGGGAATCTCAACATATGATACAGAACCATTCTTGCTCGTCATCAGAACTGTCGTCATCTTGCAAAACTCTTCTCCTAGTGGGGTTCTTAGTCGGTTTATTTATTTGTTGCGCTTTTCCCTTCCCTTTTTCCTTAACCTTCTTTGTAGTTTCACTTTCATTCGTCTTTTTTTTATTAGTCTGTTCTTCGGAAAAGCATTTGTCTTTACGTGTCAGTAAGAACAGCTGTCTTTCTTTTACGTCCTTTATTATGTCCAATTAATCAGGGAGGTGATAAATTTCGTATTTATTTGCAACAGCGCTAAATTTATGTCATCCCTAGATGACTGTATCACCAGTCCTTTGAATAAGTTCCTGAGATGTAGTTCTTCTTTCAGTTTTTCGCTTGTATGTCCCCATTCTGTCTTAGACAATAAATGAAGTATTAAGTATCATGTCAAAAAGTATTTTCTTTCCTTCATAAGTGCTCGCGTAATCATAAACAATATTGAAACCAATAAAGGTTACTTAGGGGTTGGTTGTGCTGCGGTACAACCAGCCCCACATGAACGGCACATTTTACCCCGTTTATTATAGAGTGATAATTTGTCTCATATATAAAAATAACTCTGCTCCAAGCATTAAAATTACTCTGCATAACAAACTAGGATAAATAACAAACATTTTACTAAAAATGTCATATCAAAAGCACAAAAAATGCTAGCTTAGGACCAAAAAGTATCGGAAAGAAAATATTTACTTACTTGTCGTTAGAGGTATCTCACATGCACTACCATTCGGTACTCGTCGCTGTCGCAACTAAAAGGGCAGCCGTCTGTGGCCAAGTATTAGGCAATACGCGACACAAATGACACAATCCGATCGTATATCTATCTCTTTCTGTTTCCGAGATATTCGCATCGGCACAACTTACCCCCGGCACTTTCAGCCCCGCTCTCCCCTACTCTAATTATGATTGATATATAAATCCAACATGGGATGAGTCATAGACCTACGTTTTGAATTTAATTACGAAAATTCTCGAGAATTGACGCACAGAAGCCAAATTGAAAAAGTGGAAAAGCCCTGTGGACAGGAGCTTTGGCGCTCTTGTTCAAACTTTGACAAATCATAACTCAGAAAGTATTGGTTTTTCAGAGTTGGCAATGATATGAATGAATTATTATTCGATTTATTTTATTTTATGATGCAGTTCTATTATAAGAGTCCATTGATAGAATTCCCAACTCCGAGAAACCACTTTTGGAGATATGATTTGTCAAAGTTTGAACAAGAGGGCCAAAGCTCCTGTCCACAGGGCTTTCCCACATTTCTATTCTCCCAATTGCAGGAATGTCCTTCTGAATACCCAACGAAATCGACTGTCTATACTAATTGCTAACTCGGTTACGTTTCACGGTAGGTAACTCCAATGATTGGTGGCAGACATATCATGACTTCTGCTCATTTACCTCTCAATCTCTCTAACCAAGCCATTTTCAATATTATAATTACGACCGATCGAATCGATTGTGGAGATTTATCCTCAAAATGGAAACGAGCAGACAATCCAATTTAGCCTATACCTCGTACATCAAGACAAAGTGCCACTCACTACTACACTCCTTGCTCGCGGGGAGCAGAACATTGAGTTTCCTACTACCAGATAGTTTATTTACTACTTTGACCTTCTCGTTTTTCACAATTAAAATGGCGTTTCATTCTGAATGCTAGGAGAACCAATCGCCAATGTTCCAATGCCTGAAGGAGTCGTACAAGATTTGCGAAATATGAAGATGATTAGGATCGATTTATTATTATGCGGCAGCAATCGATTTAATTACTTTGGGGATATTGTATGACGTAATGGGAGATGATTGCACGTCCTCAGTGGCACATGGGCAATTTTCAATTCAGAAGGAAACCTTGAATTTTGTAGGTATATACATACAACCAAGAATGTACATAATCAGAATCCAATCAGAATTGGACATTCAAAACACCCTCTTAAGGGTTTGTCAACATTATTTTTCTCGCCAAGTTGGCTGTCCTCTGTACTTTCCAATCTCGCAAGGATATCATCAAGGCCTAGTTGCTGGCAAAAAACTCAACATATTTTATTAAAAGGTTTCTTTCGGGGTTTTCTCTCCCAAACTCTGCTTGATGTATGTTTGAATACCTCCTATTTCCAACTAGGAGATGTTTTTTATCAACAAAATTTTGGAATGGCAATGGGTTCGCCTTCATCACCTGTCATATATTCATGGAAAATTTCGAAGAAAAATCTGTGGATACGTATTTGTTGAATAGTGGCGATATGTTGACGATATATTTGTGTAATTTGGCAACATGGTAGAGAAGAGTTAGGCAAATTTTCCGATTTCATAAATTCAAAGGAATCTACAATAAAATTCACTTTGGAAATAGGGAAAAGTAATCAGCTTTCTTTTCTAGATGTTTCGATAGTTACGTATCCGAACCATTTCGAAACTAGTGTCTTCAGGAAGCAGACAATACAAATAGATATTTAAATTTCTTTTCAAACCATCAACTTAGTGTGAAAAGAGGTGTTATTAAAACTCTTTATGATAGAGCTAACCTAATTTGTTCTACTCTTGAAATTCGAAATAATGAAATTAATTTCATCAAAAAATGTCTTGAAGATAATGGATTTCCGAGGCAATTCATACATACATCTATCATGAATTTAGATAGAAGAGCAAATAATCAAGTACAACAGAATAATCAACAAGAACAGCAAACCAATCTGATGAATGTGATCCCTTATGTTCGTGGCCTTTCTGAACAATATCAGAAGAATCGGTTCCAAGTTCAATATAAGAACCGTCTTCAAAACACAAAAGGATCTTAGGTCTTTATTAACAAAGACAAAACCCATGAATGAAAAACAAAAAATCAAAAAATTGTGTATATAATATACCTTGTACTTGTGGTAAATCGTACACAGGAGAAACATCAAGACCACTAGAAGTAAGAAAGTCAGATCATAAGAATAACTTGAGAAATAGAGACATACAGAAATCAAAAATAGCAGAACATGCGTATGTACAATCCAAGGAGATCACATGATGGATTAGAGTAATACAAAGATTCTGATGACAGGAGATTATATAAAAAGGAAACTTAAGGAGTCAACTGGTATTTTGTTGAACAGAGAATGCCATTTGGCAAATTGCTCAATTGGTATTGACCCTATTTGAGTGAATTTATTAACAACCCAAGCTAATAAAAGCGTGTTAAAAAAGGAGTTTGCACTTGGAAATTTCTATGCAAACTATGTTACTATGATTTTCAAATACTGTCAATGTGACAATTCTCGAATTTCAGAATAACTATCAACAAAATAATTCTGAAGATTTTCGTTAAGTGTGTGACGAAGGAGTCTGATATAGACTCCGAAACGTTACGATATAGTTGTTTCTTCGTTTATGTTGTTTCGTTGTTGTTTGTTAGGCAACATTGTTCGATTGATTGCTTCTGACAAATATCTTGTGTTTCTTACGCAGAAGCAAATCACAAAATAATAAATTTTTATTTTATAGATATTTTTCAGAGTTTCGGAGAGAAAACCCAGAAAGAAGCCTTTTATTAATGAGTATATCTCCCACGGTATCCTTTAATGATTACTTTCAACATATTTTATCGAACAACCACCACATTCCCCTGAAATGGCTACGGCCGAGTTTTTCATCTTTTCGAAACTCTAATTACCACTTCGAGACTTTGAGTTGGGACAGCACTGACGGGAGATTAGTCTACTTTGCAGGCTTCTTCAAATTTATAGCCAGAGCTGTCCTCCATCCAGCTATACTGAACTCACCAAAGGGTGCAATTTTTTGTTAATTTTAAAGCAATGCCTACCCACTGTTCTGAAGAATTTCCTTGTAAATCTCTTTTCATTAAACTACCAGGCTGCATAATTAGCCTTATTCCATTCGATTCCTTTGTTGTTCAACTTTGTCTTCAATCTTTTGTAATAGAAAGTGAAGCATATATCTATGAGAGATGGTAGCCCAACATTAGGGTCTTGTAGCAGACATCAAACATCTCAAGTTCTGAATAATCATCGATTGGATTTGGCGAACGCGAACCTGGATTTAAAAAACTTTCCTGACCTTTGAGGAACGACATTTCTGCTTTAAATTACAATATTGAAGGGATTACTGAAAAGAAGAGTAATAACCTTTGAAATTTAGAGGAGGTGATTCTTCTTCAAGAGTTTTGTATTATTTTTATTTTATTCGTTTTTCTCCTCTTGTCTTTCAATTTTACTGGTTGAGTTTCGGGTAACTTGGAAAAACCTACTCGGTTTTGACGAATGAATCCATATTTGAAGAAGGAAATGCCCTTCAATATTTAATATTTCAGCTAATTTCGTAAACATATTTCAATTTTTTACAAATTAAAACACTCACGGGGAGAGGGGTTTTTGCTGAGGGTTTTCCCTCAGCTCTTGTATCATACGTCAAATAGTATAGAACTCCATTACTAACCTATGCTAACACTTTCAAAACTCTCACAGGGAATATTTCATGTCCAACAGGGTGTTTTCTTTCTGGAATCGTTTACCATCTACCGTTGTGGAGGCCTCTTCCAAATTCAGCTCTTTTTTTCCTTTATTGTGTGCATTTTCGCAATTACCTTTAATTATAATTCAAACTGTTTTTTTTAACTGTTGCTAAATAAATAACAATTACAATAATTATTTAGAAGAATATTCATATACATACAGTGCTTCCACTGCTTCCCAGCAACTCCGCACCAAGAGGGACTTTTCTCTTCTATTAATATTTCCGAATTTAATTTTTTACAATAAGTTGGTGGATAAAAAATTATTTAAAATGATATAAAACTTGGCCAACGGTTGGAACGGAAATCGCCATTTTTAAACAAAAATCTTGATTATCTCGGAAAATTCAAATTTTTTGTATGAAATGCTCTAAGTAAACTTATTTCAGATATAAATTTAGATCAATGTACAAAAATTCAGATCGTAAAACCAAAACATTTTTTTTTCTATAACTTTTTCTAGAATTGTATAATTAGTCAGCATAAATATGATAGTAACTAAAAATTTTGTTTGAAATTGGTTTTTCGACATTTGTTTGAATTTTCACAAATCTGTGATCACCGAAAAAAATTAACAATGGTGTTGAAATTAAAATAACGATATCCATCGTTAGTTTAATTTCAACTCCATTGTTAATTCATGACAGAATTCTATTTATATCCAAAATAAAACTACAACTTGGCATTTTACAGACATTATTCGTATTCTTGGGATATTCAGAAGTGAATTGAATGTCAAATTGAAAGATTTTAATGGCGGAAATACGAATAGTGGAAACTTTGTCCAGCTACATTAGGTAATTATTCAATGTTTTAAAGAGTTATAAGCAAAACATGAAAGCTTGAATTTTCCTAGATAATCGACATTTTTGTTTCAAAATGGCGATTTTATAGGAAACTTAATTCGGAAATATTAATAGAAAGTAAAGTCCATGTTGGGGCGGAGTTGTTGGGAAGCACTGTATATGTATTGAAGTAATTAATATAGATAATTGTCATTACTTAATCCGGTCATACCAAATTCAATGAATTTCGTACGACTGGATTCTAAAAAAAATTTGTTTGAGGGGTGAAATTCCATCGTCATATTTTAATTCCTTGCAAATTGTTAAACCTTTAGAAAACCCATTCAATTGAAGAACGTCCTTGTCTCTTGAAATTTTTTTGAGAAAATTAAAAAATTTGATTGACAAGTAGATTTCCTTACAAATCTCGAAATACGTTCAATAACATTTTTAGATTTTTCTCAAAAATAGTTTCATGAAAAAATTGCAAGAGGATTTCAATTGAATATGCCTTTCTACGGTTTAACAATTTTCAAGGAATTCAAATACGCGGTTAATTTTTAGTGATTCCGAAGACATTGTGGCCCAGTAAAAATTGTTTTAAGGGGGTCCATCGCCAAAATAGGTAGCCCTATGAGATTTTGCATATCATAAAACTACTGTATACCAAATCTGTGATTTTCGGATGACCGGATTCTGAGATAAAAAGAAAAGACGATTTAAAGGGGCGAAATTCAGAGGGGCTGTAACTTCGAAAGAGGGGTCCTCCTGCCCCTGCCAAAAATCAAAAATAGGGGTCTCCCAATTTCGTCTCGAGAATTTGTGGCCAAATTTTGTTGCATTAATTTCGGGACACCTGTAGAGTAATCGTGCATACGGCCGGCCAGACAGAATTAAGTTTCATCTCGGTTTTTTTATCAGTGAGTCGAAACTAAAGGTTTGAGTCCATTGTTGGCCAAAAATTCGAAAATTACAGACATTTGGGCAAATTCATGGGAACATTTTTCAGAGGAACAAGCGCTCCAAAAATTCATCAGTCATCTGTACTTCTGTGCCACTTTTCCTAAACAATTACCGAGAATTCCATGAAACCCGGTCGAAAAATCGAGTAGGTACTGATTTTGGCCATTCACTAACTTGTGCTTCCTATTTGAGATTTTAATCTACCCTGCAAAAATTGTATTAACCAACATTAAATGGGAAAACTCAAATAAAAGCTGAAATTCACGGAAACAATGACGCCAAGTCTGAATTATCCGTTGAAAATGTCCTCATTGAAATTATCCATCCAACCAAATGTATGAAAACTAATTATCCTTTATGCAGCTCCCGACATAAAATTAATACTAAACAAATTTTCCATCCACACTGAATTTGTATTATTAAGTAACGAAGGAAATAATCCTTATATAATTTGTCGAAATGAGATGTAATGACGGAGTGACTAATTAAGTAGCTGTTTTATTACTGACCTACCTCTCGTCCCGAAGCGAGAGCCTATCTCGCTTATTATCTACTTTCAGAACGACTGTACATGAACTAGACTGCGAAGAAATGAATGTGCGGGGAGATATCAATTCAAGCCGGGAAATTTCGAAGACAAAGAGGAAAAATTCGCATCTGAAAAAAGACAACGAAAATAATTGACGGATCGAATAGAGCGAGACGGGGCGACTGAAAACAGGCTTCAGGTCAGCAGACAAAGACTTTCGGAGAGCGAGAGGCAAGCTATTCGAACCTATGAAATTAATACGTTAGAAAAGAATACAAAGAGAATTCGAACAGAGACGACACAACCTTCGGAGTATTTGGGAAACGAGTTGAATTGCCATGCTTGTAGAGAACGAGAGAGACGAAAGATGTAGGGATGCACGCTGATCTAGTAAGCCGAGAGAAGGGAAAATGCAAGTGCATAGCATCGCCGATAGGCGTCGTACTTGTTGCATCGAATATTATGACGTTACTACAGTTGTGATACAGACCACCATTCATACAGTACATTCATACTGCAAAATTTTAAAACAACTCAACGTGCTACCCGGCCTGGACAATGTAACAAATCAAGGCAAGTAGGTTAAAGCTGTTGTTTTCGTTCGTTTTAACCTTATTTCCCCCTTTTTCGCAGGAATCACCGGGAAAATGGCAAAAAGACGAAACCGACTTAGAATATGAAGAAACCTTACGAGAATTCGCCGGACACGAACTTTTTCCCTACAAGTGATCTACTTCATTCAGTTCAGTGACTTTTTTTTAATTAACTCAATTCAGTGATTTTTCTGTGACTTTAAAAAGATTTTCAGTGACTACTTAGTTGTGTTTTGACTTTTTAAGTGCGTTAAGGATCGACACCCGGATTTATTTGATGAAAAATTTGGTGTAATGAATATTAAGCGATGGGTAATCGGGATCTCGGAAGACAAAAAGGTGTAATTACTAACATACTGCCAGTAAAAAATGGCGGAATGCTCCTATTCGCGATGTGTACAACAGAAACGAAACATTAGAAGAGAGCTGCAAAGATGGACAAAAACCATGGTTCACATCGTTGGTAAGTCTGAAAATCAATATTCCTATTAACGGAGCCTTTCGCTGCCCCCAAGTCATCGCCCGTTTTCGGCACAAAATCAACTGACCTGTTGCCTCTTCCGAATTTTCGAATTTTCATCAAATCAGACCGATCGCATCCCCTCCCCTTATGTTTTATTCACCCGCCGATTCGGTGAATTTTCACGGTGCGTCTGTCGGAAAATCGGGCTTTTCTTTGCCCGTTATACCCGTTGCATTTAATGATTTTTAAGATGCACTTTTTTTGATGCGTCGTGAACCCAATTTTTCCGCATCGCGCCGAATTATATTATTTCTGCAGCCTTTATTTTTCTGGAACTTCCCGCCTTGCCTCCGCTTCCACGGCGTTATGGATTTTCGATCAAAAACATCTCGGGAAAACGGTGTTGTTTCAGCGTAACGCGATGTTTTGGGATTGGCTTGAAGCTTTTCCGGATTTAGAATGTATTTTTACTCGTATACCCTAAAACGGAGACGATAAAGTCGTCTAGGTATCGAAGAAATCGACAAAATTCATCCAGAACAATTATGATACACATATAAAATCAAAATGATTATTTTTGCCGATTACGAATTGAAATGAAGAGATTCTTACGCCAATCCAGCTGAAAAAAGTTATTTCCTCGGTTCTTTCAACAATGTCCAACATATACCCCGCGAAAGAAAAATCATTTGGATTCCAAAGTTTGTCACAATTTCAACCAAGGCTGATTTTGTTACCTGTGCTATTATAAGTATATGACAAAAATTGTCATTATTGTATTCTTCGCACACGCGTTTGAAAAACTATTTAAAATTCCTATCTTGCGCTGTTTCCCTACAAACAATTAAAAATCTACAAACCTGTATTATGTAAAACACCTATTTTTAACGTGTCACGCAGTGTCCTCTGAACAAAAAAAAATAGAATTCAAGAAATGCACCATGCGTCTCTTTTGAAACACGAATATATTGCAAAAATAAAAGGTTTATATTTAAACGGCTAAAAATAGAATTTAAAGACATTTTCCGTATTCGCCAATATCGAAGACTAAAATCTGCGTATAAAAATCAACTATTTCTTAGAAGTAGGCACTGGACTAATGGCCGAGCTAATGGCATAATGGTGAAGATCAGTAGATTTGGCATGCGACGCACATATACAGGGTGATTCCAAATTAGACGTGAACCTTGGAGGAGGTGTTAGTATGGATCATTTGCTGTCGCTTGAGCCATATTTATTGATAACCGAAAACAATTTCCGAGATATTTGAATTCTGGTGATTTTTAAAAGATTTCTCACGTTGGTTCATTTTTCGTCAATTTTTTTTTAAGTTGACAAAATTTGATTATAATTTTGGATTATTTTTATCAGAAAACGATATATGTGTGATGAAAGCAAAAGTATTAGATGTTGAAAAAAAATAGCATGGGAATATAAGAAGCAAAGAAAAAAAATAACGAATTCAATATTTTTTATTGCAACTAAACTCGAAATTTAATTAGAAAATGTATTCATAAATTATGTTGGAAAACCTCCACCATTCTGTATACAAGAACGTGACCTATTTCTAATTTCTTCAGTTGTTATTTTCCGCCTGAAATTTACTCTCGCTGCCTTTTGATTACACATTTAGTATATTTTAAGCTGGACATTCGAAAGGTTGCTTATAAAAAATTTGCTGAAACGAAACTAGTGAATACATTCTAACGAAATTTTTGTTAGAGAATGAAGACGGAATTAGGCAAGTTTTTAAAATAATTTTAGCATAGGTACATAAATTGTGGAATTCGAAAGTTGCACGCAAATCGATAGGTATTAGAAATTGATTTTTCTTTTTATTTATATACCACATTTCAAATCATACTAATTCTTTTTCAACATCTTATACAGCATGGTCAGGCATTTTTCATAGTGAACATTGACGAAAAATGAACTAAGGTGAGAAATCTTTTAAATCACCAGAACTCAAATATCTCGGAAACTGTTGATTTTCTGTTATCGATAAATATGTCTCAAACAACAGAAAATGAGTCAATTTGATTTTTTTCCCCTAGTTTCCCTCATGAGTATATTGAGTTTCTTTGTGGTATTTAAAGGGAAGAAGTCCGGATGATTTTTTTTTTATTAGATTTTTCAATTTTCTTCAAAACATAATTTCGTTGAACATTTATTTCGCAACAAATCGTATTAAAATTGGGTCAAAAGCCAGTTTTCCCTCCTAACAATTAGAGAATTCAATATAATTAGATGTTGGAGGAACTGGCGAAAATTAAATTACAGTCCATCACCAAATAAATCAATACAACATTTTTGTTACATTGTATAATCTTTTTGAGGATAATGCACTAATAGAATCAGAGTAATCCTCCTAAGATTTAATATTATCGCCTCAAAATGTACCAAATCCCACCATATTCTCATATTTTCAACACGACTGATGTAATATATCTGGTCGGGTTTTGATTGAAAGTACCTATACCTACTTTGAATGGAAATTATAAGAAAATTAGAGGTTTCGAAAGTTTAATATTTGAAGGATAATATATGGAAATAAAATTATACATATAAAAATAAGAATTCTCGAATTTTATGCATTAAAAAAATTTAATCGCAACTAAAATCGAACTCGAAAATATTTGGAATATATTTATTCGTTAATAATCATGCCATGAATTCTTAAGTGTATGTGTACTGAACTCATACTGATACATCAAATTATTTTTCGTTCGTGTTTTGTCCCAACCATCGTCATAGGGATTCGACTAATTCAAATTGAATTAGGCCCAGTGTCCAATTTCCGACGTTGGGGGGGACAAATTAATCAATTATGTTCTTTCCAAATTCTATACGTTAATCTAGACTTTTTATCCCACGTTTTTTTGGGATATTCATTACAGACGATGGTCAAATTTCGTGTAATAACTCTAATTGAATA
Source organism: Halyzia sedecimguttata (assembly GCA_937662695.2). NCBI lineage: Eukaryota > Metazoa > Arthropoda > Insecta > Coleoptera > Coccinellidae > Halyzia > Halyzia sedecimguttata. The sequence continues at coordinate 82,836,976 of OW569414.2, read as the reverse complement.
GTTAGGTATTAGGTTTTATTATTCGTTCTAAAATTATAACGAACAATGTCAGGTTCAAGTTCTGCATGCGAGGTAGCTGTATCCGTATTTCTTTCCATGTCGCATATAATATCTTAAACTGAGAAGTATTCGTTAGATAAATAGTATATATTTTTTGCTCTTACGATATTGTGATATAAATTATATCTCATTCGAGGTAATATTAGTGATTTCTAAAGAATTATTTTTGTTGCGTTTTCATTGTGACTGGATAAGTTGTTGAGAAACTTGTATTAAAGTAAGATTGTAGATTCCAAGAATCAATGAGGTAGCAAGAATAGATATAATGTATTGCAAAAATTATAAAGGCACTGACGTAGCGTAAGGAGCTTGAGCGCATTACGAGCGTAAAAAAATGTTATTTCTCCCTGATTAAATGGGATAAAAAATCACATGAGTAATTAAATATTCGCTTTGATAATTTCTGTTTCAAGTCTTAAACTGACCTACGATATTTGTTCCTCCATTGTGCATTTCGAATTTTATATTAAATATTTCTTTTTCAATAGTTACTACATTATAATGAATTGCCTTAATTGAAATGCTATGCGTGTGTGCATATAATACCAAGATCCTAAGGTGAAATCTAGCTGAACTACTCCCTTATCAAGAGCAAAAAAAAATCATAATACAATTATATTTTACACTAGAAACTGTTATATAGAATATGTATGATTAATTTGAACATTCACATAGTTGATAAAGAAATGGAAAATTTAAACAAACCCAAACGATCAAAAAAATAAAATAAAAGGCAAAGTAATAACAGTAATAACAACAACAATAACAAGTAATAATAATAACAAAAACAACAAAATACGATTTTCGCATTAAAAGGAAACAATGGAAAATAAATCTGGGGAGAGTCGGCAACCATCACCCATCAGCTTCCAGATAAAATACGGAATATGTTTATGTAATTCACAGCTTAACCTACACCTACATCTACAACCACAAAGAAACCAAGACTGCTGAATATTCCTGATTGTTAATTATCACGTGTCCACTATTATGAGTTTATAGTACAATATAAAAGTCATAGACACATTTAACGTTTCTAAATTGGAATAAAAGTGCGAAATAATATGCTCAAGGATATTATTGATTTTGAAACAATTCAAGGGTATGAATTCACTATGTATTGAAATAAAACAATTAGACGAATATGCGATACTTTAGATGTAGAAAGTGTTCTTTCATATACTTCACTGAAACCATTGACATATATCATAAAAATATTATGATATTTCGAAATGATAATTAATTAAGAATACCAATTCCTTTAGTTCCACGATAATATTACGATCTGTGCAAAAAATTACCTATTAATTTTATATCCATTTGATTCTACTTAGGTGATTAGGTTCTTGATTGTTTCGTTTTATTTTATAATTTTCTGAAATAATAAACGTTTAGAGTGTTGTTGCTGAAAATGTAAATAATTCCCCCTCAATCTGTTTATTTTATATTTTGCGATCAACTAAAAAATTCTAATACCCTATTGAAAGAAAATTCATGACATTTTGTACAAAAATAACATTAGATTTTGAGTTTTCGCAAATCACTGGGGAAAATATTTTGAAAAAAAAAAAGAAAACACATACAAAATAAATAAATAAGTAAAAGATAATTCTTCTAGATTATTTTTGAATCCATTCACTCATTCAGATTTGAAATAATATATACATATTATTTTTGTGAGCTAGTAATCACATGGAGGTCTATATTACACCGTAATTCATTAAATTTTGTAAGTTTGAGAGTTGTTCAGGAATCAGACAAAATTATCGTTCGACCACAGATGTGTTTGAAATTGGCGGTATGAACGTAACCCAACCACGGAAGAGATAATGTGTTTAATTTTGGCAGTATCATCAACCTAAACAATCGAGTAAACAATGAATGCTTCATTTAATTTTATGCAGTTGTATCACAGATTTCCAGCATTTTTCACTCTTTCTCTATGTAAAATTTGACTATGAGAAATCTTCCACTACTCGGAGGATAAAAAATGCTTTCTGAGGAAACAAATTTTTTTCCTTGCGTACATACAGGTTGTCTCGAAACTCAACGTCAATCCGGAAGTGGGCGATAGGCCATGTCATAATAGTTATAAGAAACATATTGAACAAAATTTAAGTCATGTATCTTCAAAATTATAGGCATTTCAAAAAATCGAGTTTCTTTATAAAAGAAATATATCCGAGAAACTTGCTACATTACTAGCAAGTGTTATAAAATTTAAATTTAAATGCGCCATCTTTTAGAGTTACTTGCCAAGCTAGTCTGCTACATTTTTTCTGGTTCAGACAGTTGAAATTGGGCGAATAATAAATTTTGAAAACTTCGTCGAACGAAAAGTGACAGTTTCTTCCAAGCTGGATAAGTTGGCTTTAAATATCAGGCAACAATTTAGAGAAGCAATACTCAGAAGACATAATAAAAATAAAATTAAAATGAAGATTTGTAGTTGTGGAAGTTAAAACACCATAACAGGGTGAAGATATTCTCGATTTTTTTGAAATGCCTATAAATTTGAAAATACATAACTTCGTGTTTTTTCAATATTTTTCTCTTATGACTTGCCCTGTTGCTCACTTCCGGCTTGACGTTGAGATTCGGGACACTCTATAACGCATTGTAATTTGTAATACGAAATCTAAAATATTTTTTCATTTGAATAATAATCATCTAAATTACAAAACTTTGTAACTTTCGGATATTCATTCTTTAAATATAATTTCTGTCCTAAATAACAGTTAAACTAGATTGCCCTTTGAATTTCAAAGCTTGTGTCTGAAGAAAACAACGACTAATATTCTGCTGAAATTACCAGGTACTTCATGGAGTGCTCATCCAGCCTTAGCCGTTAGGTTTTTATTGCGTTGAATATAGTTGCTCCGCCTGGTTTAACAGTGTTCATGCGCAAAAATGCGTATTCAGCTAAATTTATCTATAAGGATCATCACTGGAAGTATTAGATCTACACCTATTCATTGGTTGCCAGTTCTTTCAAACATTGTACCGCCCCCTTTTGTAGACAGACTGCTGTTTTGAATTCTTGGAATAAATTTCATTCGTTTCTGTATTCATTTCGAATTTTCTACTATATTCCATGCACAAAAATTTAAGTCGCGTAAACTTTAAGGTCCAATACTGTTTTCTCAATTCGAATAAAAGCAAGAAGGAAATTTGGCGGTCTGAATCGAGATGAAGGATCTAATTACTAATCCTTCGAAAAAAGTGCAGAGGTTTGATCTTCCCCAGAAAATTCACGTTCGGAATTGATTAAGAACAGGTTTATAATTGTCTCATATAAATTTCATGATGGTTTTAGGCTATTCATGAAGTTTCTGATACATTTTTAGAATCGGCCGTGAATTTTTAAATCATTTTGACCATTGAGTATTTCATAGAACCATGGAATATTTTATATTTAATTAAATCGTTTTCTCCTTTTGTCTTCAACTTTTTCAGGTACCTTGTAGAAAAGTCTCAGATTTTGAAGAAAGATCGATATTGAAGATAGAGATGCCTTCAATATTTTATATTTCTACTTATTTTGTCAACAAATTAAATTTTTACAAATCATAATACTTAGGAGTAGACAGGGTTCTTTTGTTGGAATTGTTTTCCCTAAGTTCTAGCATCATACATCGAATTCTACGGTATACCCAGTTACAATTACCTCTGCTAAAACTTTTTTATTTTCATACTCATTCTTTATTGTTACACCAGATTACGTTCACATATAAATATAAATCAACTATACGGGGTTGGACGATAGTATGGAATAAACTAAACTAAGAAACTCGTCAATTGATTCTTAATTTTCCCCATTTTTTGGCGATAAAATTCAATATTTTCCTTCAACCCCTTAGCTGCAACCCTACCCTCCAAATGTAAACATACGTGTGGGCACCTTGGAAAGCTTATGAAAAATTGTATCTTACCATATCCATAGTTTTTTTTAGTTAAGTATGGAATTATTAATGAAAATAAATAAACCAAGTGGTAAGCTGAGTTAAATTCAAATAAGTTTTTGTTTTACATCGATAAAAAAAAAGACAAAGCGTAAGCTTTCAGCAAGTGTGTTTGATACCATTCCACTTGCTTCTTTTATCGATAAAAACACAAATTTATTCAGGAATTGAACTCGGCATACCGATTGGTTTATTAATTTGCCTTACAATTACATACTTAACTAAAAAAAGCTAAGGGTATGTCAAGATTGTATTTTTCATGAAGGTATTTTCCAATGAACCCATGATATGACATATATTTCCATTCGAAAAACAAAAGTTGGTTGGGGTTGCAACCAAGGGGTTGAAGAGAAATATTCAATTTTATCGCCAAAAAATTAATGGGTTTAAGCATTTTTAATATAAATAATTGGCAGAAAAAATATGAATTTTATTCCATAATATCGCCCAATAAAATTCATATACCTGTGTGTGGAAAAGCCAAATGGAATAAATCCCCCGAAACACGTCAAATTTAAATTTTAAATTTTCATTATTCTTCGTAAAAAGGGAAACCCTACCTTCAACCCCCTTCGAAAGACTGGTACAACCGCCATGCAATTTTTCCAATAGGTTTTATGGGCTTGAGATACATCGTTTGAAAGGTCTTGTCATTCTATATTCAGAAATGTTATCACTTTCATGTCTATTGCAAAAATTAAATTGGAAAAAAATAAAATCAAGTGATTAGCGAAATTTGGTACAAAATCGAAAAATAAAATGTAGCATAAAAATTATAAATATTAATGAAGTTGATTTTCTTTCTATCACATCTTGTAGGCAAATAAGTTTAGTAGTGGGAATATTCGAGGGAATATACAAATATGGATCATGCGGAGTAATATCTATAAGTGGGAATAAGCAGAATGATTTTTCTCTGCTCGTTTTCCGGAATTACCCGTTAAACTTTCCCACTTATTCGAGGGAATATTATATTTTTTTTTAATTTGATTTTGCAATAAACATGAAAGTGATAACATTTCTGTATGTATCACAAGCCCATACTTCTTATTTGAAAAATTGGGGATTGTACCTACCTTTCGAAGGGGATTGAAGGTAGGGTTCACATTTTTACGAAAAAGAATGACAATTTTAAATTTAAATAACTTTTTTCGGGATTTTCCATAAATATGTTCAGTAAGCAAGATAATGAATTTATTCCATTTGGCTTTTCCACACTGTTGAATCGCTTCGGCAGCTCTATTAATGATTTGAAATATTGGGTTTTCATCGCAACCGCTTAACCCGGTTTGTATAAAATATCATAGTTGTGACCTTGACAATTCCAAATATAAATACGTCGTATGTTGAGGTTTGCCCATCAACAATTATTTTCACCAGTTAAGGATAACTCAAGCAATTTATACGGTTGTTTTTCCATAAAAACAATGTTATTAATTTATTTTCGCTTTCCTAATTCATGACTCAGTCCACAAGAACCAATAATAATTATCATACATAAACATACCGATGCTCATTTGCGTAAATTAGACCTAGGTCGGTACAATATTTCATGATCGTTTATTTGCGAAGGTCGTTGCTGGCGTTACGTCCTAAAATAGACCAATAGGCGCTTTTACAACTACAGACGATCCAACGGGTCGCAGAAGATTCCGAGCGGACGTTTCGACTACCTACGCGAGAGAAAATTTATAAAAACTTATATAAAAAAAGATTGTAAAAAAATGGCACAGTTGATAACAATTTTGATTAGAAAATGGAGAAAAAAAATTGTTATCTACGGTATCAATTTTTGACATCGTCAGTTGAATTGCACCGTGTAATGAAACAGCAAAAAAATTTGGAATAGGTATTCATTTAAAAAAAATTACACTCTGTAAGAATGAATGACGTCATAAGTGAAATGTTTATGCCATATGGTGGTTAATTAAAAACTGAAATTGACCTGTCCGAGAATTTCGCTTGAAAATCATGAAATTCGTTCGATACGCGTCAAAAATCAAAAACCTTTGACAACTTTTTTGTTCTAGTGTAAAGAACTGGACCCGTACACCTTAATCGTTCGATATTTCGCCAATATCTCTAACAATATGGATCCAAACGAGATTAAATGTAGATGGCTTTAGAATAGGATTTTGAAGGCTCTCGCAAAATTTTAACAATATTTGACGGATAGTTTCTGAGTTACAGTATTTTTTTAAATGTTTTAGTCGAACGATCCTCACGAAATGTTGCATAAGTCTTCGTGTCTGTATTTTTCAACTAACTACCTTGCTTTAATTCGATCAGATCAGTATTTTTTGAGTTATTTATGATGATTGATTTTTTTTTCTGTTCTTGTTTATCCACTTGATCGATACAAAACTTTGCATATATGTTGAGGTCGTAGTTTTACAACTTGTTGCTGAATTTTAGTTAGATTGAATGAGTTATAGTTAGGAAAAAAATGAACTTAAAATGCCCTAACTCCGAAACCATTGGGTCGATTTTGCCTGTAACGAACTCATACTACTCTGCAAATTTAAATTTTTCAGCTCATTTCCTTCTAGAGTTATCTTGTTTACGGCTGGACGGACAGAATTGGATTTAACCCCGGATTATTCATTAATGAATCGAACCCAATCGTTTGAGACCATTACGACCAAGAATTCCAAAAGTACGGACATTTGGGGAAAACGAGAGCACGTTGTTACTAATGGAATAAGCGCGCAAAAATCCGATATTTATGTATTGTTACAGGACAAATCTTTAGAAAGTATACTTTTCCACAAAAGTTAAGAAAGTTCAGAAATTTTGGGACTTTTTCGAAAGTTTTCAATTCTTCAATAATTTTTTAAATTTTAAAAATTCATTTTTAGTATTTATATTGCAAAATCAGAATCAAAAACTTGCAAAAATAAAGTTCAGCAAAGAGTATGGCCTCCTCAAACATCAACCATACAGCCTGACAACGCCTTTGCATACATTCGATCAGATTGTTGAAGTAGCGATCGATTTCTCTCCAGAGTTGCGGTAAAAACTGTCCGAGTTCTTGAAGTGTATGTGGAGGTGGTTGATGAGAATCCAAAGCCCTTTGTAGCTGATCCCAAGCGAGTTTAATGGGATTGAGGTCTGGCCATCCAGAGGGCATATCTCGACTCATCTGTGAGCAATACAGATCTCCATTGATCGTTCAAATTCACGTGCTCATTGGCCCATTCCAATCGGAGTCGCATATGGATTTGAGTTAGTGCAATCCCTCTGAAAAGTCGTCGAGAATGTATATCAACGTCTCGAAGTCTTCGACGAAGTTTTTCAATCGTAGCGTTCAAAAGGCGCTGTTGCATGATTTGACTTGTACTCAAAGGCTCTCTGGATCTTGGGCGTCCACTTCTCGGCCCTTCAGTCACGTTTCCAGTTTCTCTATATCGATGGATGAGCCGGAAAACTACTCTTTCACTAACTTGAAAGAAATTCGCAACATCTCTCTGATTACGTCCCGCCTCCATCAAACCAATAGCCCTATTGGTTTCATCCGCACTAAGTTTTCGTCTGGGCACACTTGCAAGATCAATTTTCATGTTTGAAATCAAAGTTGATTGTAAGAACGTAATACAATAACTGTTCCAAAATTCTCAAAAACGCAAACGACAAGAACTTACCTGAAACTGATAAAGTCAACAAACAAGGAGCAAAAAACCATTCAGATATAAGAGAGTAAACATTTGATTTATCATAAATGAACATTTGGCGTACAAGAATCAGCAACTTTTGAAACGGTCACAAAAAAACTTCCTTAACTTTTGTGATGCAGTATATATGACTCCTCCTCATCGTGTACCTCATTAGAAGAGACAGAATTCTCGGTTGATTTATGATAGGATATTCTTACTGGTATTAAGATTCACCACCTTAGTATTTCCGCGTCAAATATCTGTTGAATCATCGTATAGACTTCTAATTCTGTCCAGTAGTTGGAGGTTGCTCCGATATGCGTTTTTCAGATGGCATAGAAGGCCAAACCTACTCTCGTTTATTCATTGTCATAATTTAGATTCAACCTTGACATTCTGATTTAATAGCTCGTTTTCGTTCTTTCATTAGAACCAAGTTTGACGTTCTCAGATCAACGTGATCTAGCTGCTGCCATTTCCTAGACGAAAAATCAAGATGGCAACCTTCTACTTTTTTATCTCGACTCTCCATGTTTTAATCAGTTTGAAATATATATAATATGTTTGGTAAACGATGGGATTTTATACATTCCTATATGAGTGGAATATTTGGGAAATTGCTAGTGTATACCCTAGCAAATAAATACAGTTTCGAAAATATTGTATGTTTATCTTTATTCGGTTCTCAAACAAAATGGAGGAATGGAATTGAAAAAGTTGATGTTTTTGCGCGTATGTTCTGGGGAACATTGCGCTATCATTGGGCCCAAATTTCTGTAATTGTCGAATTTTTTGCCGAAAATGGTCCCAAACGATTGGGTTCGAATCCCTGATGAAGAATCCATAGTCAATTTTGATTCTGTCCAGCCGTCCGTTGTCACGATAACTTGAAAACGGAAAGGCATAGCGACTTGAAATTTTCAAGTTAGGTGGTTTCCGAGTAATAATTTTGTTTTCAACCAATACAAATCCGATCAAATGAAAACTTGGTGAGTAGTTGTAGAATATATACCTCAGGACGTTTATGAAATTTTGTGAGAATCGTATCACTAGAAAATTTTTAAAAAATTATTGAAAAATATTATTTATTTCTATCTATATCTATGTGATATTTCAGATAACTCATTTAATCGTTGGCCCTTAATATATGTATCTGAATATGATATTGAATTGTCTGAAAACAATACTTTTCTCCTTTCTATGGATACGATTCAAATGAAATTTTGTATCAACTTTGAACTAAATCCAAATGCGGTAAAACACCTGGCAACATGTCTGAAATTCCATCGTGCAGAACGAACCGAATGTATTAACTATAGTTCACCGTTCATGTATAAATAAATAAATATATAAATCGTTACCCAACACCTGTATTATGAATTTCGTAGTTTAGGAAATACTTGGATGAAGAAATGTTCAAAATAATATACCGGGTGTCCAAGTATACATGTGCCAATGGAATATCTCAGCCATTTCGAAAGATACAAATTTGGAAAATTTGATGATTTTCAATTCGTTAGAGGAAACTTCAATTGAGAAAAAAAAATTTAAAGTCACTTTCGGTTTGATCGGAAGTGACTCGTAACTTTTTTATCTCAAATAGCACCCTGTATATTTTTTGCAATTTTTAATTTCTACTCAAAATTACCGTTCCAACGATGTATCACACTTTGTAATTTAGATTTGATTTGAAGGAGAAAACGCCAATTGAAATTTCGAATTGGAAAATTGCAGTAGGCTACGATATTTTGTGTAATCTTGATTTTGACTTCAATAATAGTCATCAATAAAAAAACCTTACTCAAGTCGAAATCAACTATGTAGTTTTCCGAGCGTTAAGCAAAGAATGGATAATAAAAGAAACAAAAAATTTCAAAAAAAGAGGCAAAAAATACCTATAATAACTAAAGCATATGTTCGAAATGTTCCATCTAAGAATTACTTAGTTTCCTATCCTATCACTATATTTTATTAATGTTTAACAGTGACTCGGCTTTCGTAGTACTACTACATTTTGAAACTGATGTATTTCAAGTTGTGCAACAAGGTATTTAAATGTGTTATATAGGCTTATTTCTTGAGAATTTCGAAAAGTGGGAATTCCATAGGTACGTCTGTTCGTTTAGAAGTTTTCCTGCCGGGTTATTCAGGCAGGCTTTTATTCTTTTGTCAAATGAACAACCTCAAAGTAACGGACTACTGTATCTATCATTTTTCATTAAAATTTCAACACTTGATTCTTGATTTCCGTACAAGAAAATAGCATAACTGAATCTTCGAACCAGTTTACGTGAAATATTTTCATAGTAATAAAAGATGAAATATTTTCTTCAACAGTCGCCAGGGCTTTGGAATTGTTGAATTCACATAACGTCTTCTCAAATTGATTATTTTTCCCAAGAAAATTGACATTGTGAAAAATACGTAATTACTACGACTTCTATGTAGAGAGGACAACGTTGCGTAGTCATCTGATTGGAATATGAGCATAACCTAATATTTTCAAAATATACCTACACGGTGAAATGTGTCGAAATTTCATGGCCAACCAGGAGACTTTTTAAAAGTGAATGGATTATTGCGCGTATGTTCTGGGGAACATCATGCTATCATTATGCCCAAATGTCTGTAATTTTCGATTTTTTCGCCGAAAATGGTCTCAAACGATTGGGTTCGACTCCTTGCTCAAGAATTCGAGGTCAAATTCAATTCTGTCCGGCCGTCCGTTGCCACGATAACTTTAGAACGGAAATAGATAGCGACTTGAAATTTTCAGGGTAGGTGGCGCATCTCAATACGAGGAACAAGTTCGTTAATGGGCATAATCGGCCCAAAGGTTTCCGAGTGGTAATTTTGTTTTAAACAAATACAAAGCCGATCGGATTGAAACTTGGTGAGTAGTTCTAGAATACAAACTTGAGGACGTCTGCAAAATTTTGTGAGAATCGTATGGCTAGAAATTTTTCTAAAAACTATTAAAAAATATTATTTATGTCAAGATAACCTGAGAACGGAAAGAGAAATTTTCAGGTTAGGTTGTGCATCTGAATTCGACATTTGAATTTGTCTATAGGTATAATCGCCCGAACGGTTTTGGAGTTGTACCCATCTGAAATTTGATTGTTATTTCCTCAATAACTCGAAAAATACGGAACCGATATAATTCGAACATGGTTATTAGTTGTAGCATCCCAACGCGAAAATTCTTGCAAAATTTCGTGAGGATCCCATCGCTAGAAAATTTTAAAAAAATCTTTGAAAATAATGGAAAAAAAGTGCTATATATCAGAAACTATTCTTCCGACATTGCTGAAATTTTGCAAGAGCATTCAGAAACTAAATCCACTGCCAAGTTCCAAGTTTGAACACGATCGGATCCATATTGTTGGAGATCCGAACAGCCTTGTGTGATTTCAGTAGCTGTATGGGGTTCGCAGACATTTTTCGAGAACCTTCAAAACCATGAATGTCATGCTGATGACATATATTGAACTAATCAATTTTCGTGCCGATTTTTTTATCACAAATCTGTGGGAGATGATAGCCCTATATTAGGGTCCTGTAGCGGTGTTCGAACATCTGAAGTTCTGAATTATCATAGTTTGGATTGGTCAGACCTGGTTTTGGAGCTACAACATTTTCCTTTTTGAAATCAAATATTGAAGGGATTTCTATGAACAAGAGTGAAAATCTTTGAAAACTAGCGGAAGCGATTCTTCTTCAAGAGATCCATGCGGCTACAGAGGGAGTATATTTGTGAGAGGGGACTTTTGAAAGGTTATGTATTATTTTTAATTTGTTCGTTGCCCTCTTACGGTCTTTTCATTTTTGCGAGTCCAAGAAAACATGGCGTTATCATTTTGCCCAAATGTCAGTAATTTTCGAATTTTTCGCCGAAAATGGTCTCTAACGATTGGGTTCGACCCCCTGATGAAGAATTTGAGGTCAAATTTGATTCTGTCCGGCCGACCGTTGCCATGATATTTCGAAAACGGAAAGGGATAGCGACTTGAAATTTTCAGGGTAGGTGGCGCATCCCAATACTAAGGACAAGTTCGTTAATGGGAATAATCGGCCCAATGGTTTCCGAGTAATAATTTTGCTTTCTACCAATTAAAATCCGATTTAATTGATACATGGTGATTAGTTGTAGAATTCAAACCTAAGGACGTTTGTGGAATTTTGTGAGAATCGTATCACTAGAAAATTAAAAATAAATTATTGAGAACAAAATTGGTTCAAGCACTGACGTGAAGTCAGAAGCTTTTGCGCGTATGTTCTATTGTCCATTCTCCTGTATTGGACACTCTTAATCGATTTTACATTGGTAAATTGGATTGAGAGTGTCCACTACAGGAGAACAGACAATAGAATTCACCATGGTAAATTCGATTAAGAGTGTCCAATGCAGGAGAATGGACAATAGAACATACGCGCAAAAGCTTCTGACTTCACGTCAGTGCTTGAACCAATTTTTTTTAGATGTATCTACGAAACCATCATATAGCAACCTACCAAAATACGAAAATTACAAACATTTGGGCTTGTAACGCCTCGTTACAAGCTCGTAAAAATTCATTGATAAACGGCCATTTGCCCTCCGGCAATATCACAGAAACCAAAAGTTGAATCCACGTCTCTCGTATTCACAGATCGAACAGTTTTCGCAATACCGCAATATGTGTCACTAGAAACATAATGTAGCTTTACTCTCTGTCTGTGATCTAGATCGGATACGCCGCGATCACCTTATGCGCTATTCGTGTATCATAATGGAAATACATAAAATGGCCAGTGTAAATAATGGCCGTATTATCATGTAAATGTCAATGTAACTTCGAGCTATATTTGTGTTAGGACGGCTGTAGACTCTCAGACGGAGCTGCAAGGTTTGCAAAGTTCATCCATGGACTATAGAAAACATCATTTATTTCTCTTGCTCTTCGACAGCGTGCGTCGACCATGCGCGATAATGAACTTGTACCAGTGCACATCACATGGTTGTGCCTTGGAATACAATTCAGATCATTGTCAAACGAGGCAAACAACGCTAAAGATAATTTCTAAAGGATCGATTGTAACGTTAGATGTACGACATGCTTGAAATACTTGGTCGATTTCTCCGGTTTTGTCAGGTGTTCGTGAATCAAGGTGACCCGAAAGTTCTCGACATCTGGGCGACGTCAACTGTATTCTTAGTTTCCGAAATATTGATGGTTCGAATAACTCACTTATTCATCTGGTCGACAATAATAGAAGTTGGGGTCAAGGCTGGCTTATTCAAGGTCGACTTGATAAATCCTTCAGTTTTATTTTCTTGAAGGACTGATACCTCCTAGGTTGGGATTTTTTCTGGTAACGATGTTGCTATTAAAGTAAAATTGTGTATTCTTTCAATGGGAATGCTCGATTTTCAAATTGACATTACTCACGCTCGGCAACCATGTTTTTTTTGTGACATTGACAGTAGTATTTGTCAATGTCTACCATTTAATCATGGAAAGGTATATGCTTCAGCAACGTTTACAAATCATCAAAATTTATTATGAAAAATCGCGATCTCTAACTTTACGTGCTTTAACTCAAATTTTTGATCGTTATAATTATCCGGATGAAAGAACAATTGAACGTTTAGTGAAGGAATTTGAAACAAATTTTACACTTCATGTTGTTACAGTGCCAGTGAGACAAAGAAATGCAAGAAGTGAAGAGAATATTGCTGCCGTACGTGAAAGTGTTCGTGAAGACCAAAATTTCTCGTCGTTTACAAGAACTAGGCATCTCGAAGAAGTCTTTGTGGCGAATTTTACGAAAATACCTTGGTTTACATCCACAAAAAAATTGTTTTAACCCAAGTGCTCAAACCAACTGATCAATTCAAGCGTCGTGTATTCAGTGATTGGTGCTTAGGAAAAATCGGAAATGATGCAGATTTTCATAAGAAAATCATTCTCAGCGATGAGGCTCATTTCTGGTTGAACGGTTATGTTAATAAGCAGAATTGCCGTATCTGGAGTGTTGATAAACCTGAGGAATATCAAAAACTGCAATTAAATCCTGATTAACTTACTGTTTGGTGCGGATTTTATGCTGGAGGAGTCATTGGACCTTATTTTCATTTCAACGATGCTCATAAGGCGGCAACTGTCAATGGAAATCATTATCGCTCAATGTTGATTGATTTTTTATGGCCTTAATTCTTTAGTCATCATTTGCAGAACATGTGGTTTCAACATGACGGTGCCACTTGTCATACTGCCAATGACACAATGACTTTATTGAAAACAAGGTTTCATTATGTCAATGGTTTATAGCGATAGCGTTTGTTCTATAAAGGTATTCGGTAAGAGTCGTGGTTGGCGAAGCAGATACCGATCTCATGACGGTAACGCCAAACTGTAGGTGGCGTAAGCATAGCGTAAAGCTCGACGACGATTTGGATTGGTTGGATTTGGCCACGTGACCAACTCACTCTTATCCGAGATATTCATTCCTCAAATCTATTCTGGAAATTATATTATATCAATTGAATTTGATTAACTTACCAAAGTATATATTTCCATCATCATATGGATTTTCGAAGGACATATAGGGTAGGGTTATATCACCCAAAAACACAGATAGAACACAGATAGATAGAATTCGCTTTCTGTGAAAACATAGAAGTAGTATGTATTATTGAAATTTTGAAAAAGCAACCTCCGAAAGTATTAGCTTGTAAGAGTTGAAAATGATATCAATAGATTCGTATGATGAAACAGCATCTTGAAAAAATTGAATTCGAAATTTTTAATTTAAATAAATATTTTTTTTCCAACCAACTGGCTGGTTTTGCCCAATAACGAACTCAACCGAGATATTTATCTCCCAAATCTACTCTGATGAAAACTGTCTAGCTCATTCCGTTCGGGAGTTATCGTGTTAACGGAGGGCCGGCCGGACATAATCGATTTTGACCACTGATTCTTGATCAGTGAGTCGAACCAAACCATGTTCAGCCAAAAATTCAAAATTTACAACATTTGGGCAAATTGATAGGCACCCTGTTCCGAGGAACAAGAGCGCCAAAAGCGACGCGTTTCAGGAGAAATGATGAAGAATAATTTAATTTTCTGAAATAGTTGCAGATTTTTATAATGAGTCAAGATAAATTTTATTTGCTTTATTTATGCTAATTTCATTTAGTTTAGTCCCCATGTCTATTACTAGGAAACCAGTGGGATGAGGAAAAACTGTTAATTGGAGTTTATTTCATTCTGAATAACCATGTAAAAGCTACAGAATAAAATTTTTTTTTTTTCAATTACAACAGTATATTTTTACCTGAGTTGCATATGGAAAAATAGTAAATGGAAAAAGCGTATTATTTGATGACAGGAATCTATTGTTAAAATGAATGATCAACTTAAAGACTCACCCTGAATATATTGATTTCAACTTTGAGCGTTACATTTTGTGCATCTAACAATAAGCATGTATATAAGATCTTACTTGACAAAAGATATATTTTACGATATTAAATAACGGAATAAAGGAAAAAAATATCATCACCGATAAATTACTATTTGTATCTTGAATAAGATGGTGCAAGGTTAACCGAATGAGTCACTACAAAGCACTCTGAATAGTGATTAAGATAACTAATGGAAACCCTCATGGCCTCGTATGTTTTCCTTGTTGCTCTCTTCGATATAAATCGATGAAACAGATGTAAGCAACAACAAAGCAGGTGGAATACAATAAAGATCGAAGTGGGCTCTACAATTTTCGCTCAAATGACGATAACTTTAATTGTGGTGAATACTGAAAAGATCAGAGGTGAAAAGGAAGGTTGATAATTTGAACAACATATAGGCAGCTGTTGATAGATGATATATACGTAACCGATTTTAATTTGAGATATACGAGTATTCATGCGATAAACTGTTTCCGAGAAAAACAGCTTCGAAAGATGGATTTGAACTCATGAAAATCCCTGCATTTTATGTGGTCAGAAGGAACATGCAGTTCATAATTTTCCATTTTTCAACAGAATTTTACGCTGTATATGAGTAGATGTCTATATATAGAAAAGGAGCGATAATATACACGTATTTGTGGTAATAATTAACATTCGACGTTACTTTTTTTCAAAAGGAATTATTTGTTGTACCTTTTCTATTTTAAGTAACGAAAAGGAAGATATTTAAATGAAATTAGTTTTTTTTTCATGTGCAACGTACGCTGCAGCTTGGAGTTGAAAGGTTTTTACTATTCGTAACTAATGTTCAATTTTTTGTTTGCTTGTACCATAATTATTATTCTAGGTCATTGCTCAATAACGAAATATCAACACTAAAAGGTTGCTTTCTGGGTTTTCTCTCCAAAATTCCGAAATATATCTATAATGAAATACAAAATGTGATTATATTTTAAAATTACTTCTGCGTTAGAAATACTAAGTAGATCGAAAATTTCATGAAGATGATGGATAGCCGAGACAATTAATGAATACATCTATCATGAATAATTTAGATGATGAAATAACAATTAAGTAAGCACAACAAAATAACCAACAACTACATAAACACTTTGCAGAAAACGTAAAATTTTTTGCATCTGTCAACGTAATTTATGGACATTGTTCAGATGCGCCACGTTAGTTTTTTTACTTGTTTCATCAATTTTTTTAATTTCTTGTGATAGTTGACAATCTTCTGCGCGCATATTCTGGGAAACAGCGTGCTAACATTTTGCCCAAATGTCTGTAACTTTTGAATTTTTTGCCGAAAATGGTGTAAAACGATTAGGTTGGACTCAGTGATGAAGAATTCGAGGTCAAATTTGATTCTGTCTGGCCGATTCCACGATAACTTGAGAACGGAAAGTCGGAAAACGGAGTCCACATGCGACGGACAAGTTAATGAATGGGCATAATCGTCCCAATGGTTTTCGAGTACGAAATTTGTTTTCAATAAATACCGACCGATGAAATTCAACCTTGCGTAAAAGATAAATACCGACAGTGGAAGTTGTGAGGATCGTATCACGCGAAAATTAAAAAAAAATATTAGAAGAAAAGAGATAGCGACTTGCAATTCTTAGGATAGATTGCGCATGCGAATGCGACATTTTACTTTGTTAATAGACATAATCGGCCTAACGGTTTTGGAGTTATCTGAAATTTTGTTATTATTTCCTCGATAACTCAAAAAATACAAATCCGATCCGATTCAAACATGGTAATTAGTTGTAGAATGCGGACGCACAAATTTTTTCCGAATTTCATGAGGATTTTATAACAAAAAAATTGTTAAAAAACCATTGAACAAATTTCTATATATCAAAAAGTATTCGTCCGACATCGTTGAAATTTTGCGAAAGCCTTCAGAACCAAACTTTACAGCCAAATTCCCAAATTTGAACACGATCGGATTTATATTGTTCGAGATCCGAGCATCCTTGAGTCAGTTGAGCAGCTGGGTGGGTGGCCGTTGCCATGATAACTTCCAAACGGAAAGAGATAGTGACTTGCCATTTTCAGTGTAGGTTGCGCATCATTATGGGACTGTTGAGTTCGTTGTTGAGTATAATCGGCCAAACGGTTCCGGAGCTACTCCCATCTGGAATATTTTTTTCTGGAGAACTCAAAAAAATCGAATCCGATCGAATTGAAGCTTGGTAACTAGTTGTAGAACACCGATATAAAAACTATTCTGGAATTTTGTGAGGATCGTATCACTAGAAAATTTTAAGAAAATTATGATAAAATATTATGTATCTCACGATAACTTGAGAACGATAAGAGCACTTGAAATTTTCAGGGTAGGTTGCGCATGGGAATGCGACATTCGAGTTCGCTTATACCCATAATCGACGAATTGGTTTTGGAGTTATACACATCTGAATTTTTGTTGATATTTTCTCTATAACTCAAAATATACAAATCTGATCCAATTGAAACTAGGCAATTACTTCTAGTTATAGAACGAAGTAAGTTTTTTCATATAGTAATAGATGTTTAAATAATTTCAATTCGGATACAATATCTACATAGGTCAGAATTAAAAAGTCTGTGATCATATAGTCGATTGTTAATATTATTATGGAAGAATAAATCAAAAGTACTGGTTTTAAGAGAATAAGATTATCCGGCACAGAAAAAGTAGCCATTAGTAAAATTTGCATTTTATTCTGATTTGATCTAGGATGCGACATGTTGTACAACTCTCAGAATCCATTAATTCAGCCATGAATTGAAATAATTGCAGTATGCAAACAATTCAAGACCTAGGAACTTGAGAACTCCGCCTCCGTTTCTTAATTTAATCAATGTCGCAGAAGGTCGAATGGATTTTGGTGTCGAATAGCGAAAGACGTTGCGCGCCGCTATCAATTTGGGTATCAAATGGAACGTCACAATACCGTATCCAAAAATAATCCAAGGCCAGCGACGGCGGTGATAGAATAAAATTTGATAATTGAAACCAAAGTTCCGTCTCGCTATTGTCCAGCTGCAGCTAGGCAGCTACTGAATCATAGCGGCTTAGACGAGGACGGGACGAGGCGTCCGTCCTCCTCCGCACTTCGAAACGACGTCATCGGATATCGTAGGGTCTAACGAAACTATTCAACTATCCTAAACTGGTTTTTCGTGTGGGCCAATGGTAACCTGATGCTTATCCCACCATAATAAAATTCGGTAGATTAGTCATGGCCTGCTTAGGAATGCACGCCATCGCTCTTCGTCATTGGCTCAACATTTCGAATAGCCCGACTTAGAAGACCTTGAATTAGAAGCAGACCAAGAGTTCCTCCGAACTGGTGAATGTTTAAAACAAAATGAGTCCCTGTCCGAATTCAAATTCACTGCTTTGTATTCGATTCAGTGACGTGAATTATATAAGCCATCTGTTTTTTATATTTTAAAAAGTCACTCATAATCCAAATCTTATCTAATGACAAAGTCAAGAGCGAAATCTGCAATTATTAGCGTGGTTTGAAAGAAAGATAGGTTAGATGTTTTCGCTGCTATACTCACTGTTGTATCCTGATTAGTTTACTAGGATGTTATGGTTTCGAAGGATAATATGTTGAGTCCTGATGCTTTTATCAGGATATAATGTATTTTCGAAGGACCAGAATTATACACCCTGATTGTGTTATCAGGGGGATGCTTGAGGGGGTATACTTAACTTTAAGCACCCAGTAGTAATCTCATTGATTACTGCGTAAGTTGTTACTTGTAATAAAGTAACAATTACGAGGATAGGAAGTGGTGAAATATTCGAACGCACTTTTAATAAACAATTAACTGTATTTTGTTGTTACCGTTACTTCGATAACAAGCACGAATGATTGTACAATGCACTATTGATACAATATAAAATCTCCCTTCTATATGAAAAGGGCAGAAGTGACTACTAAGTTGCCAACGAAGACAAGACAATGTTATTGTTTCGTGACAGATCAAGAATAGTAATGTCTCTTGCACTAAGAGATGTAATAGTTACAGTGGTATTTTTAGTAGTGAGTTGTTTCAGTCTCAAAATGTATATCAAAGCCCAGATAGAAGGAAATATAGGAGGTTCCTTCATCTGGGTAAAAAAGGGGAAATATTAACAATGATTGGGGGTTTCGATCTTAAAACCGCCCCAGATATGTTACCACAATACTCTCATTTGTCGATTACGAAAAAGTAGTAGAAATGCATACTAAATGCACCAATCAGTGATCTTCTAGCGTGTTCAATCTTAGGAATTCGAAATCTCGAAATTCCCCCACTATCGGGGCCAAAATTCCCTCGTTTTCTGGATATGATCTATCAGCGAAAGCTGACAAATGACTTTCGCAGACTAGGTATCATCGAATAGTCTAGACAAAACGGCAATGTGTTAGTTGTTGTATGCATTTTAGCACTATTTCACAGGAAATAGGCCATAAATCTCTACAAGGGTTGAAGCCTTACAAGATATTTCACTTGCAGTTATCTTTTCGTAGAAAATATTAACTTCAAGGGTGAGCCACCCAGGGTAATCTAAAGCAGTGAACCTAAAACAATTTAAGTTTTGCTAGCGAGCTGCTTTGTTTAGAAAATTGAATCTGCGTATCCTAACATGTGAAGTCAGGGACGCAACACTCACTGTAATTTTCGGTGCTCGTGTTTTTGTGTTTGTACAGGTTAGACTGATGCTATGGCTTTATGAATGTTTAATTTTGATTTCAGCATGATTAATTTCATATGTAGCCAAATGACAATGGTTGTAAAGTTAGTCAGATTTAAACTCAATAAGATTGAATTTAACGTATGTGTCAAAGAGTACGCAAAATGGGTAGTGTAAGAGTATGCACTTGCGCTATCGCGCAAGAAAAAAGCCGAAGAAGAAAAAAGAACGACGCTACTGAATCATAGCGACGCAGACGAGGACCGGACGAGACGTCCGTCCTCCTCCGCATTTCAAAAAGTTTCATCGGATCTTAGTCCGGTCAATTTAGACATTCGAAGGTGCATAAAATCCCAACAAGCTGAAAATCAGTAAAATTGTTCAAAACATAATTATAAATAATATTTAAAAGTTCCCCATCATTCCCGTGTATGGAAAAAAATTTATTCAAGGCCAAAAGTCAAGAAAATCAGTTTTTCACGATTTTCAGCAAAACGGTAAGTTTTATCATAAAGGACAAAATTGTAGATCATAAAATTATCTATAAAAAATGTATAAATACTTTTTTTCCTACGAGCCACCGTTTCTGAGAAAGAACGATTCAAAAAGTTATAAAAGTTGTTATCGTCATAATATGCACACGTTTCCACGCCATCTATGAGGTAGTGTACTTAGCGCGTTTTTTTAACGTGGTTTCCCCAGTAGCCCTACTCCACGGGTCAGTTGTGATCCTGTTTAATGTGAAACTATTGCAAAATAACGGAAATTTTCCAAAGGTTGGAAAAGATAAAAGCGATGGAAATTAAAAAAAAGTTGATTCGCCTGATTCGTAAGTTTCAAATTCTTCTTCTTGATCTTCTTCTTGTTCTTCTACTTTTGCTTCTTCTCCTGCTTCTTCTTCATCTTCATTTTGGATGCAAGGAAATTGCGTCAATAGCGATGCATGCATGCCTATTATGACGATAACAACTTTTATAACTTTTTGAATCGTTATATCTCAGAATCGGTGGCTTATTATGTACAGTTTTTGTCTGAGGTACTTTTACGGTAAAACTTACCGTTTTGCTGAAAATCGCGAAAAACTCATTTTTTTGACCTTTGACCTTGAATAAAATATTTTCCATACTTACTTACTTAACTTTTAAATATTATTTATAATGATGCTTTGAACAATTTTACAGATTTTCAGCTTGTTGGGATTTTATGTACCTTCACTCTCATTTTTTGGTCTAGATTGACCGGACTATATCGTAGGGTCTAACGAAACTATTCAACTATCCAAAACTGGTATTTCGTGTGGGCCAATGGTAACCTGATGCTTATCCCACCATTATAAAATTCGGTAGATTAGTCATGGCCTGCTTAGGAATGCACGCCATCGCTCTTCGTCATTGGCTCAACATTTCAAATAGCCCGACTTAGAAGACCTTGAATTAGAAGCAGACCAAGAGTTCCTCCGAACTGGTGAATGTATAAAACAAAATGAGTCCCAGTTCGAATTCAAATTCACTGCTTTGTATTCGATTCAGTGAAGTGAATTATATAATCGAACCATATTCCGGCGATTCTGTATATGCTTTGAAATCGGTGGAAAACTTCAAGCTCCAGGTATGAGTATTTTACGACCCAGAACGCTATCTAAGAGAGATTTATTTGCGGGTATGCGGTGCAAATTTTACATGACAGTTTATTATTTTATTACAAGCTTTTATTTGATTTCACTCTCGTGTTACATACTTTGTTACGAATGGTGCAGGTAAATTATCGACTAATATGCCCGTACTTCCATTACCTAAGCCGAAATTGTGAAATTTTATCTTCACAATACATAATTGCTAAAATACGAAGCTGATCAAGCTGAAATTTGGCATAACTCTCAATTATGTCCATTAACGAACTTAACCATCACATTCGGATGCGCAACCTTGCAAATTTCTAGTCGCTATCTCTTTCCGTTCGACAGTTATAGTGGCAACGTGTATAAGGTCACAGTCACACGAAAGGACAATAATAATAATTAGACATAAAGCAAAAATCAGCTGTTAAAAACAAATCATATCTCCGAAGTCCGAAAGTATTGGTTTCTCAGAGTTGAGAATGATATCAATGGATTATTATGATAGAACTACATCATGAAAGAAATTAAAATCCCTTTGCATCTTATCTTTATATGACGGTCCAATTTTGGCTTCAAGTGTTTCAAAACTATCAGGAGTCATTCGGAATAATTGAGTAAATGAAATAGGTCTAATGTAATCAGTCCAGAGAGAATTCACACCAGATTACTATGGAGGAAATCTTAAATAGTGGTAATAAGGAATAACTAACTACCTGTACAATAGTTAGAAATCCCGTTCTTCAATAATAAGAGAATGACTCGTAAATTATGCTCGACTTCCTTACATCATTCATTTTCGAGTAACCAAAAAATTCTGCCTATGAACTTAGCGAATTCAAATTTCAATTGTTTACATGCTTACATCAACCCAACTCTCCACAAATACACTTTCAGTTTAGTTTGACATTGATGACGTTTATCTTTCAAAATGGACTTACTGCAAACATATAGAACACATACAGATAGAATTCGCATTCTGTGAAATTGTAGTAGGTATACGATGTATTATAGAAATTTAGAAAAATTGTATCTCCGAAAGTATTAGCTTCTTAAAGTTGAGAATAATATCAATGGATTCTTATGATGAAACTGCATCTTAAAAAAAATGAATTCAAAATTTGTAATGTAAAAAAAATATTTTTCTGTTACTCCAAAACCATCCGGCCGATTTTGCCCAATAACGAACTTACCCGAGATATTTAGGTCCCAAACCTACTCTGAAAATTTCAACTGTGTAACTCATTCCGGACAGAATCGATTTCGACCACGGATTCTTGATTAGTGAGTTAAACCAAATCGTTTGAGACCATTTTCAGCCAAAAATTCGAAAATTACAGATATTTGGGCAAATTGATAAGCACTCTGTTGCGAGGAACAAGAGCGCCAAAAACATCAAAGCTGTTAAAGCACTGAAGTTTGGGTACTATGATTTAAGCACATAAATTGATGAAACAGAAGAGACAGATTTTACAAATGAGGTTGAAAATGTATACAAAAGGCTTATAAAATTACAATACGCTATGCTTATACGACAGTTTCAAACGCTCATAGATTATGAGAAATATCTTGAGGATGGAATTATCAACGAAGCATCTAAATTCAAAGAATTCAATCTCTTCAAAACAGAATAAAACATGAGTTGTTCATCAGAGATGTTGAATATAATGTAACGGTCTTTTAATGGGAACGTCCCATTTTCAAATTGACATTACTCATGCACGGCAGCCATTTTTTATTTGTGACATTGACAGTTGTATTTGTCAATGTCTACCATTTAATCATGGAAAGGTACACGCTTCAACAACGTTTACAAATAATACAGATATTTTATGAAAAATTGCGATCTGTTACTCTAACTTTACGTGCTTTAACTTCAATTTTTGGTCGTTATAATCGTCCGGATAAAAGGACAATTGAACGTTTAGTGAAGAAGTTTGAAAACAATTTTACACTACATGATGTTACTGTGCCAGTGAGACAAAGAAATGCAAGAAGTGAGGAGAATATTGCTGCCGTACGTGAAAGTGTTCATGAGCGCCAAAATTGATCGATTTCTAGTTGTTCACAAGAACTCTCCCAGACTCTTCTTGAAAATTTCTGCACGCCTGTGAAGAAGATACAAAGACCTTGCCAAAAAAGTACCACATGACCCACTTTGCCTATAAAAAATATAGAGGGTTGATGGGGATGGCACAGGGTGCAACAAAAATCCTTCAAAAATGCATAAAAATTTGGTAAAAGTTAAACAAAAATTGACTGTTTCAGGATTTTGTTGCCAAATATTCTTCTTCTGAGAAAATGAATTTGTTCCATAATTTTGACGCGCACTGTATATCGAATGAACTTATCATTCATTTCAATGAATGATGAATATATTTTCCAATTTACACATTGACTGGAAGTTGTTTTTAACGCAACCTTTAATAAGTTGCGAAACAGAGCGACCAGAGTGCTTATGTTCTAAATTATGTATTTATAAAAACAAATTTAATATAAAAATTTACTATTATGAAGGAAAACAAATTGCTGTTAAATCTTGACTTGGAAAAACTTAGTTTCCATTGAACAATTTTTTTGATAAATAAAAATTAAAAAGGTGGTGAGGCCCCAATAGTTGTTGATGAATACATGAATAGTAATGAATATTCATGAATACATGAATTTTAATTTTTGGGTTTACCCTGAAAACCTCGATATATTTTACTTATTTTATATATATGAAGAACATCCTGACCAGAATAAAATCAAGCCGGAAAAAGATAAATATATGTACCGAATTTATCTGATATTTGAGTAAACACAATTCCTTATCTCTCTTTCAATTTTTCTAGCGTCAATCTGAACGTTAGTTATCCAATTTACTACTAGATTTTACATGTAATAGATGCACCATCACTACTATAATTTTCCGTGCACTCATTTCGGCCGAATTGATAATTTTTTTCGAGTAAAAGCACGAATTGAAAATGTCCCAAAAATTATCGCGACCACTCGAGATTAAATTCGCATAGCAACGGTATTTCAAAACCTAAACCACTGATATTGATAAAAATTTAACGCATTTTAAATTATGGGCTGTGTCGACCTCATTTCCATTTTCAATTTTTTTGGGTATAGGAATATTTGAAATTCAATTTGGAATGGAAAGTATTCAAAGTGACTATTTTTTTCGATACATTGCATTGTATTCCAATATACTCGGATATGTTGAACATTAATCTAATGAATACTGAATTTATTCGAATTTTCACTGTTTATAAAACTCGATACAACGTAGTCGAAAATCATTAGGTATACCGGGTGTCCCAGTACACATGTTGCAATGAAGTGACGCATTTGCTTCGATGAAAAAAACGTCAAATGATATTTCAAATTGAAAAAATTGCAGTAGGCTACGATATTTTGTGTAATCTTGATTTTGACTTCATCAATAATCGAGATAAAAAAAAGCCTTCCTCAAGCTGAAATCAACTATCCGCCGTATTTACAAAGCATTCAGTCTCCGTTAAGTCCTAACTGAGGTCCTCAGTTAGTAATGTTTATACCAATTTTTAAAACAATGCATCCGGTTCTATTCCGTCATTTTCACGATTAAACAAGTGCCGAAGCAAAGAGGGCCATCATTTAGATGATATTATTTCCTATTAATAGACTACATTTAGTCAGATTAACCATGACTACATGAAACTATAAATTCATGGTTTTATTTTAACCATAGCTCAATAAGAAATTGTTTTACAATTTTTTAAAATAATGCATGTTCTATTCCGCCACTTTCACGATGTGGAGTGCCGACGCAGACAGGGTCATTACGGAAATTTGAAAAATTGTTCAGAATGTAATTCCAATGAAACTGACATTATCAAAATTCAAATAAAGTTTATATTAATTCAATCTTTCTCATAAATTATGATTATACTATCGTGAGAACCTCACAATCTTGGTGCAAACCGAATTATATACTAGTGAAATTAAATGCGCAAAGAGCTAATATCTTGCTAATTATTCTTGCAACATCATAAGAAATCAAATTCTTCAATTTCACATCTGAAGAAGAATTCTCCAATCCTTTGACATCCCTTGTGAATTTATTAACTCAAATACAGCTAAAAACGCAATACCTCATCTAAAACAAAGATACCTGTGAAAATAATAAAATGAAATCGATTTGACAGGCGCATAGAGTTATATACACTTACAAATTATTTATTTATTTAATGCGCCTGTCAACTCGATATCTTTTTCACAGGTAACTTTGTTTTAGATGATGTCTGTATTACGATTTTAGTGTATTTGAGTTAATGAATTCACGAGGGATTTCAGAGGATTGGAGAATTCCTTTTCTGATGTGAAATCGAATAATTTAATTTCTTATGATGTTCCAAGAATAATCAGCGAGATATTAGCTCTTTGCGCATTTAATTTCACTAGTATAATTCGGTTGGCCCCAATATTGCAAGGTTTTCACTATAGTTATCATAATTTATGAGGAACATCGAATTAATATAAACTTTATTTGAATTGTGATAATGTCAGTTTCATTGGAATTACATTCCGAATAATCTTTCAAATTTCCGCAAAGCCCAAAGCTCCCTCTAGCGTGCTGTCATCAAAATATTAATATAAAAAAAAATCGGAATTTCACTATTAAATTTGGCAGTTTGGTATAAAATGAAATTCTGAGCAACATTCCTTTCAGAAACTTTTTATATTGTTCTGATTTGTACGTCTTTTGGTAATATTTCTAAAAAAATGTCAATTTTGATAGGTTTGCAGAGTAACAGGATCAATGACATATTAGTCAAAAATCATCATTTCTTGAGCACCAGCATTCCCGAATACCAAAATTTCAAAAAACTATACACGCAAGAAAATTTCCTCTTGGTGCGTACTTTTTGAAACGCACTGTATATTAATATCTTCACAAATTTTCTAAATTATGCAGGTTCTACTGCACCACCCCGAATATTCGTATATTGACTTACATACCGAAAATCTGATTTAATCAACCTTGCTCTCAACATTCCCTCAAATTCTGCCGCCCTACAAACCACCAGAAAAAACAAAGTACCTACGCAAATATTCCGTTCCAAACCCTAATTAAGCAGTTCCCAGACTATTGTTTCCGGCCAAATCGCCGAAAATTCGCCTGGAACGATCCTCGAACAGCGGAAGCGCCAATTCATGCAGCTCCGTAATTTAAAACGTAAAACCCGAATATCGGAGGGTAGAGCGGCTCGAATAGCTGATTCATCGACTTGTAAACAATGAAAACGGCGAAAACATTCGAAATTGCCATCAACTTTAGATATATCTCCGCAAGGAAAGCCCGCTGCACGTGTAGGTGCCGCTATCTACAGACGGTGTACGGACTTATTTCGCGCATATGCAGTAACTGACCTCGCCAACAGTCCACCAAACGCACGTTAGCGAGAAGGTCCCCCTTTCGCCCTAAATCGGGCCAAGAGGGCACGAAACACCTCAAGTAGGTCTTATCATTTCCATCGGTTTCGGCACATATATATCTTTGAATGCGTTTTATCTACATTTTGAGATGTGTTTGTTATCGGTTCATTAGATGCACTAGTGCTCCACTTTTTCGCCGAACTGGATCATTTTCGGCGCTTTTCCTCGACTGTTTGTAATGATATCTTTGTGCTTTACGATTGCTGTTCAAGTTCAGTTTGACGTCGTTGATTTTACCCAAGTGCCCAAATGTAAGTCTGCCTTTCTAGTGTCCTGCACTCCCTCACATTGTACGCAATTATGCACACTTCGATTACTTTGCATTAATCTTCGAATCTGTATCGAATATCGCCAACATCCATACCTAAAACCTGTTTCATTCTCCAATTATTTACTTTATATCCAAAGGCGTAATATTCGAATACGTAGAATGTCGGCAAGGAACCAATTCTTCGCTTATTTCGATTATCCTGGTGATAAATAACTGCAGTATTGGCGATAATGAATTTAATTTAACATGACGCTGATTTCCGTCTAACTTCAGTTCGACCGAATCGGAAAATAGTCTTCGTGACCTTCTAATATCAAACTGATAACGGCTATACACCTTATCATTCGATCGGTCTTTTAAATGGTTGCATATTCACGTATTCATGAGAGATCTCTTTTGAGAACCTGCAGTTGGAAATATTTATTTCTGAGTCTGCTGGGATCAAAGGTGGGCATTTTTATTATCGTATTACAACCTAAAAAAACAACATGGATACGCAATACTAAAACGTTCTCGTAGGTTAGGTATATGCACTAGATTAGATAACGAGACATTATCGAGAGTACTTATTCGAGTTATTTTTCAATAATTCGAGCGCAATTTGGTTATATTGAGCTTCTAGGTATTAAAGGAAATTCGCGTTTAAAGTACCGATAACAAGTTCAATGCCAGCGTATTTCGACGCGAATTGTGATGTTACCTTCAACTTAATTATGAGGTAAACGAAATAACTTTGTTTACAATTCAACTGGTTTTTACAAAACAGATAATTGTTGCCGGTAGAGATAAAGATATTTCCAACATTACGATTCAATTATTCATTTATTTTCCGAAAAAATATGGTTGTAGAGTTCCGATGATTCACATGCTACCGGCCATAAATGTTGCGCCACGCGTATTGAAACTGGTTCTAACGTGAATTCGCTCTTCTAAATAAATGCATACTCCATTCAATTTTATAGGGTTTCCCGGTAGGCCATGAAATTTTGACACATTTCACCGTGTATATTTTGAAAATGTTAGGTTATGCTCATTTTGCTGTCAGATAACTACGATACGTTGTATTCTCTACATAGAAGTCGTAGTAATTACGTATTTTTCACAATGTGATTTTTTTGGGAAAATAATGAATTTGAGAAGATATGTGAATTCAACAATTCCAAAGACCTGGCGACTGTTGAAGAGAATGTTTCATCTGTTGTTACTATGGAAATATCTCACGTATGTATATAAACTGGTTGGATGATTCAGTTATGCAGTTATAGATAAAGTAGTCCGTTACTTTGTGATAGTTCATGTGAAAAAATTGGTTCAAGCCCTGTGGACAGGAGCTTTTTGGTGCTTTTGTTCAAACAGACAAATTATATCTCCGAAAGTATTGGTTTCTCAGATTTGGGAATTATATCAATGGATTCCTATGATAGAACTGCATCATGAAAGAAATTAAATTTAAAAAAAGTGTCGTTAAAAAACAAGCTTCAAAAATTATCTCTTAAAAAAAAGAGCAATCTACAATACTTCAATGCTTTAATGCTTCAAAAATTGTCATTCAATTTATTTATCAAGAATGAACAATCTGCAATGATTCAACCTCGTGGAATGGGTTGTTGCAACTTACACTCGGTGCATAGTTTTCACAACTCGAAATACCTAAGGAAAGTATCATCGAAATGTCTAGAGCAAGGCTGGAGACAATCATAGCAGATTGTCCATTTATTCCTGATATTTGAGTAGGGAGTGCATTACGAACTAATTATTTTAATCGTTCAAAATATATTAATAAAATACTATCCTCTTTTCATCATTTAAAATTCAATATTTCATACCACTAACACATTCTTTTCTCTATTATGAACCTTAACTCAAGAAAAAATGATTGATACACAAATGTAGATCCATATTTCAGTATTTTTCTGCTAGCAACATTATGGAAATACTGTAAATAGGAACATGTTTACTAGGTACTTAAGGAAGTAAAATGGAATATTAACCTCAGTGGTCAATGAACAGTAATTTCTTTTGATGCTTCCATTATGTTCTTGTTTCATATTGCCTCCATAACCTACATCAAAACAGTCTTGTATATATTCACAAATTCAAGAATCGAATACTTGCTTTCCAAGAGAAAATATTTTTCTACGAATTGACAATCTCCTATAGCTAGAAAAGATGATAATTATGAATATTGAATAGTGAACACAGACAGATTCTGTGTTCACATACTGTGAATACATAGAACTTACGATGTATTATTGAAACTTTGAAACATCATATCTCTGAAAGTATTAGCTTGTTAGAGTTGAAAATGATAACAATGGATTCTCATGATGAAACTGCATCTTAAAAAAATTTGAATTCAAAAGTTGTAATTTAAAAAAAATATTTTTTCGTTACTCCGAAACTATTAGACCGATTTTGCCCAATAACGAACTTAACCGAGATATTTATCCCTCAAACCTACTCTGAAAATTTCAACTGTCTTGTTCATTCCGTTCGAGAGTTATCGTGTGTTAACGGCCGGCCGGACACAATCGATTTCGCCCACGGATTCTTGATCAGTGAGTCAAACCAAATCGTTCAAGACCATTTTCAGCCAAAAATTAGAAAATTACAGACATTTGGGCAAATTGATAAGCACTTTGTTCGGAGGAGCAAGAGCGCCAAAAATAATAAAAGTGCCTGAATATCCGGAAGGAAAACTTCTAAATGAACAGACGTATCTATGGAATTCCCCACTTTTTGAAATTCTCAAGAAATAAGCCTACAGAAGACATTTAAATACCTTGTTGCACGACTTGAAATACACAAGTTTCAAAATGTAGTAGTACTACGAAAACCGAGTCACTGTTAAACCTTAATAAAATATAGTGGTAGGATAGAAAACTAAGTAATTTCATTCGAGAGTTCAACATGTCCTAAGACAGAAGGAAGTTTTGCTATTGCAGATTTCAGTTCTGTATAGCACTTCCTGATACTTTATCTCTGCTTCTTCAAAACTGCTTTCGGCATTTTCAATTTCAAAGCGAAGAGTTCTTCATTATTCGAAGATAATTATCTGTGATAATATCTTGTCTCAGACTTTATAAAAGTGAATGGAGTATAGCTGAATTCAAACCAACGTATCATTATGATTACATGGTGCCCACCATTCTGTAGCCGACCATTTGTATCCCGAGCTATAGAACTACAGTTCTGTTTCTTAACTCCTGTATCTGGCTTCAAGCAGAGAATGTCTAGATTTTTTTATGATTTTAAGGTTAAATCATTTTTATGCTAATCCTAATCTCAATATAGGTGGTTTCGGAGATGACAGTGCCCCTTCAGGGATCCCATGAGGAGATGTAGTATATTATTGTTGTGGTCAAGATGAGTCTTATTGCTCCGTACCAAAGTTGTGAAGATACTGTTTGGAGTGCTCCAAACCTGGAAAATCCACCGGAGTCCTTCCCTGTTAGTTTCTTCCTTCTTCCTGCACCTTTCTTTATATATGACATTGGAGTTTAGCGCTTTAATTGCCCGATTCTCGACTGACTGACAGATCATCTTAAGATGATACTCCAAAACGGTTCTGGCCATCATGGAAAATAATAGGTACCCGAGAGGGATCCCTGTGGGTGCCCTTGAAAGACGAAAGTTTAACGGAATATTGTTCTATGAGAGATTTGGGGACTCTCAGAGAACCCAATTCTGAAGGATTTTTTTGAATTGAACACTAAATCCAATTATGTGTGATCATTCTAATATACAGTGTGGATAAGCTAAATGGAATACATTCATTATCTTGGTTACTGTACATATTTATGGAAAACCTCGAAAATAGGAAGTATGGGCTTGTGGTGCCTCGTTTGGAAGGTCGCGTCATTCTCTATTCAGAATTGTTATCACTTTCATGTTTATTGTATAACTCAAAATAGAACAAAATCATGTGATTACCGATTCATTAGAATATTCCTTCGAATATTCCCAAATCTGATCACAATAATACTGTACTTATTTGCCTTCAAGATGTGATGAAAAGAAAATGGAAAAAAACTATAACATTGTGTTTTCCATATGGAACCACAAAAACTACCTTAAACACTTTCTACAGCAATGTTAGTTTCTTTAGAACGCCTCCGCCAAATTGTTTTGTAGTTATAATTTGTAGTTTATAAACTGTCTAATTTGTGTTTGAATTTCATTAACTACAATTCTGAATAGTAGTTCGATTAACGGAAATGCATGAAATAAAATTTTTAAAAATTATTGGTTATGGAAATAAGACCCAAACCCAAGTGACAATAAGTAAAATAGAGAAGCAATTTCGCGAATTTGGGCATGTAAGGCAGATTAAAAAAGCAGCTGCTAATACATTGTCGGAGGATGTGAAGTTAGATGTGATGCTTGACTTTGAAGAAAATCCACATAAATCGAGTAGAGATGCCTCCACAACATTCAATGTCGGCCGTACATCGATTCTAAACATATTAAAACAAAGTAAAATGCATCCTTATAAAATGATACCTAAAACCTGGAACTCTTTGAAGACGATTTTGATAGGAGAACTTATTTTTGTGAACGAATGATGGATATATTGGATAACAATATTATCCAATTAGTAGATATTTTGTTTTCTGATGAGTTCCACGCTTGTTTCAGGCAGTATTTTCAGAGCTGCAAACATTGAAGAAATTGACATATTTACCTTAAGTTCTTGTTTTGTTCGTATATTTTTGAAACAATACCATAGTGTTTTAAGAATGACTGAAGAAACGTTTTATATGCTACTACATAGAGTGCAAATTCAGATACAAAAAAAAGAAACTGTAAATCCAGAAAGCATTTCTCCAAAAACGAAATTAATAATTAATTTGCCATACTATAGGCGAAAACTTCATATCACTCGGGGATAGCCATCACAGATTATCTTGCCTTCGTAAGTTTAGTTAGTTCACGTCCTCAGAGTAATAAACATAAATTTATTATTGAATTTACGAAGGCTGCGATTCAAAGGATAGAATAAACTAGGTTATGTTGAGAAGACGTCAAGTCAGACAGATAAATATTGTGTTGGTAGACATGACATTCCGACAAAAAGGCTTGAAATCCCCACGATTCAGGGGGAACAAATAGAACCAGTTCTATTTATTTTCAAGCCTGAAACAGTCTACAAAATAGCCCCCGGCGCATGCGTATTTCTTCAAAATTTCAGGCGCAGTCAGTCAGGCTGGCAAACAGGCACGAAAAAGGCATAGTGTAATACTGTCATTACAGTTTTTTTTTAAGGGGATATATGAAGAGCATTGTTTACAAAACTAAACCCCTCGATTTGAATGACTTAAAAGATCGAATATCGCTTGTGATTAGGTCGATCACTCCTGCGATGTTGAATAATTTTGGAAGAATTTTTTATTTGAGGTTGGGATGTTGCCAAGTCGTTCGTGGTGAACACTTTGAACATCTACTTCATTAACATAAAAATTTTTTTTGCTACATTTTGTATTGAATTTTGGTTTTTGATATTGCACCAAATTTCGCTAATCACTCGATTTTTTTTTAATTTCGTTTGCAAATAATAGGGTTCGCATTTTTACGAAGAAGAATGAGAATTTAAAATTTGAATTTGACCTGTTTCGGGATTTCCCATAAATATGTACAGTAACCCATGTATTCCATTTGGCTTTTCCACACGGTATTAAATTGAATGTTTAGATTGCAACAAGTGCTACGTCGGGCAAACAACCATAAACATTCTCACACGGTATGAACAGCATACGAGGCATATTCGGAACAACAACATCGATAAATATGCTGTTGCAAATCCCGTTTTTAACAACTGGCCACTCAATCTCAGAAAATTCCGTCAAATTGTTGAACAATTCCAATAAATTATTGTTGGGAACACATGAAGGTATCGAAATATATGAGAGAAAAGATATTTAACTCAGTAATGATCTAACCCCTATTAACAACTCATTGTTCTCAATAATCGGTTTATGACTAAGGTTAAAATGTCAGCCCATACTTGAGGGTAGAAATTTATAGCATGCTTTGGTACGCTTCGTCTCAGAAGTGGACAAGAGTACAGTTACCAGCGTAGTCTTCATCAATGAGTCGAAACTAAATGTTTCGGCCAAAAATTCGAAAATTACAGATATTTGGGCGTAATGATAGGCTATGTGCATGCCAGGATTATTGGTCACCATAGATAACAGTTGAAGTCATACGAAACCAATCCATTAACAATTTCGTCTCCTCATCGCAAGTGTCGCTCGTGTACTTTCTCCACGATTAGATATATCACAACTGTTGTTTGAAGGCAGCCGATTTTTCGTCGGATTTCTCTTCGTTACGCTGCCCAATCGCGTGATGGAACATAAGTATGTACTTAATTTTGGAAAGCATGTCGTTTTAACAAACGATAGGTAAATTATTGTTATTGACATGGATTCGAACGGAAGGAATTTCACGAAGTCGACGACAAATAAGGATGAAAGAATGAGGGGCTGGAGTATTCGATTTGAAATGAGGTAACCTCGATTTAATGGCGGAATGAGAGGAGTTTGTTGGTAATCATTAAAGAATACTATGGAGGTTATTCATTATCAAATGGTTCCTTTCTGGGTTTTCTCTCCCAAACTCTAAAAAATATCCATAAAATATTTTTTTTTCTGAATAGCTTCTGCGTCACTAACACAAGATGTTTTTCCGAAGGAATGTATACAGTGCGCGTCAAAATTATGGAACAAATTCATTTTCTCAGAAGAAAAATATTTGGCAACAAAATCCTGAAACACGCCAATTTTTGTTTCACTTTTACCAAATTTTTATGCATTTTTGAAGGATTTTTGTTGCACCCTGTGCCATCCCCATCAACCCTCTAAATTTTTTGAATAGGGAAAATGGGTCCTGTAGTACTTTTTTGGCAAGGTCTTTTTTTATCTTCTTCACAGGCGTGCCGAAATTTTCAAGAAAACATTTTTGTTTTTTGAAAAATAGTTAGTTCAAAGAGGTTTTCAGTATGTGCACTTTGTCATGGCTCATTTACTTTGAGACGATGGTACCTGATGAAATTTGTCACCGAATGAGAGTCGACCATTACAATTTTGTTCATGCACAACTTTCAACACCTACGAACCCTTTAATGGAGAAAAAATGGGGGGGGGTTGGCGCGAAGGGGTTAAAAGGGGTTGAAAGTTGTGCATGAACAAAACTGTAATGATCGACTTTCATTCGGTGACAAATTTCATCCGGTACCATGGTCTCTCAAAGTAAATGAGCCATGACATAGAGCACATACTGAAAACCTCTATGAACTAACTATTTTTCAAAAAATGGGTTCAAGCCCTGTGGACAGGAGCTTTCTGGCGCTCTAGTTCAAACAGACAAATTATATCTCCGAAAGTATTGGTTTCTCAGAGTTGGGAATTATATCAATTTATTCATATGATAGAATTGCATCATAAAGGAAATTCAATTTAAATAATAGTTTATTTATCAAGATTAAATGAGCAATCATGAGAATGAGAACTGCACCATGGAAGAAATCAAATTAAATCTGGCCAATTTTGCCCAATAACGAACTTAACCGAGATATTCATCTCCCTAAACTACTCTGAAAATTTCAACTACCTACCTCATTCCGTTCGAGAGTTATATCTATGTCTATGGATGAAAAGCAGTCTCACTACTCTCAGATCTCTTACTTCATGTTCCGTTCCGAAATGTAAGAATTTTCTGAGAAAACCTAATTTCGGAGCAAACAACTGAGATTTTTCTCACTTCACTCACAATTCTTCGATTGATTAGATAATGTCATGTCTCAGGAACATCATTTGACATTATGACAATTCATACATAGAATAATATCATTCTGTGACAACGTTGAAATACGATTTATTATTGAAATTTTGAAAAATCATATCTCCGAAAGTATTAGCTTGTTAGAGTTAAAAATGATATCATTGGATTCTTATGGTAAAACAGCTTATTGAAAAAAAATTAATTTGGAATTTGCCTTGTAAAAAAAAATTTTTTTTTGTTACTCCGAAACCATCTGTTCGATTTTGCCCAATAACGAACTTAGCCGAGATATTTATCTCCCAAAGTCTGAAAATTTCAACTGTCTAGCTCATTCCGTTCGAGAGTTATCGTGCCTACGGCCGGCCAGCCGGCCGGACAGAAAAATTTCGACCACGGATTCTTGATCAGTGAGTCGAACCAAATCGTTTAAGACCATTTTCATCGAAAAATTCGAAAATTACAGACATTTGGGCAAATTGATAAGCACTCAGTTCCGAGGAACTAGAGCGCCAAAAAGTAAAATGTTTTCTTTCGCCTGTAAAGAAGATACAAAGAGATTGCCAAAAAAGTACCACAGGACTCACTTTCCCTATTCAAAAAATTTAGAGGGTTGATGGAGATGGCACAGGGTGCAACAAAAATCCTTCAAAAATGCATAAAAATTTGATAAAAGTGAAACAAAAATTGACCTGTTTCAAGATTTTGTTGCCAAATATTTTTCTTCTGAGAAAATGAATTTGTTCCATAATTTTGACGCGCACTGTAGATAATGTTGCCTAATAAACATCGAAACAACATCAACGATAAAATTACTATTTCGAAACGTTTCGGAGAATAAATCAGACTGCTTTGTCGGATACCTACTAAGCGAAATTTTCAGAATTATTTTCGGCGCTCTTGTTCCTCGGAACACAGTGTTTATATCAACTTGCCCAAATGTCTGTAATTTTAGAATGATTAGCTGTAAATGGTATTAAATGTTTTGGTTCGACCCACTGATCAAGAATCCTTGGTCAAAATCGATTCTGTCTGGTCGTCCGTCCGGCCGGCCGATAACTCCCGAACGGAATGAGCTAAACAGTTGAAATTTCCAGATTAGGTTAGGGAGATTAATATCTAGGTTAAGTCTCATTTTCACATTTGATAAGAATCCACTGATAACATTTTCAACTCTAAGAAGCTTATACTTTCGGAGATTTTTCAATAATTTATCGTACATCTATTTTTTCACAGAATGCTCTAATTACTCTATCTATGAATTATCATATGATCTGTGTTCACATATGTCATCTTATTTTCCTATAAGAGACAATTCCTTTCTGGTTCGTTTCTTATAAGCCTAACATTCGTTCAACTAACTGGTTACTGTTTGCGGCAGCTCTCGTCTTTGTCCAGTTTGAAAGATGAACGTTATTAATGTCAAACGAAATTGAAAACGTATTTTTGAACAGTTTGGTTGATGTACGCATATAAACAATTTGACATTTGGATTCGCTAAGTTCATAGGCAGAGATTTTTGGTTAGTGAGTCGAAAATGAATAGTCCAAGGAAAACGAAGCATAATTCACGAGTCATTCTCTAATTAAGGAAGATTTAGAACGGGATTACCAACTAATGTACAGGTATTTATTCCTTAGTAACACCTTTTGAGATTTCCTATATAAGTATTCTGGTTTGAGTTCTCTCTGGACTGATTACAGTTAATTTGTTTTATAAATAAATCTGGCTATTATATCATTTACTTCATTTTTCATAATGACTCCTGATAGTTTTGAAACACTTGTAGTCAAAATTGGACCGTCATATAGAGATAAGATGCAAAGGGAATATAATTTATTTCATGATGCAGTTCTTGTCACATTGGCAGTCTTTGAAGATCATAGAAACAAAGTTTCACTTTACATTGATATTTCCCTGTTCCAACTCCTTCTTCAATAAATTCAACCAAATATTGTCAATTTAGACATTAGACTCCTTAACTTTCCCTTCAATGTAATCAGACTCTGTCGTGATCTTTGTTTCACTCCAACCCATCATGTGATCTCCATAGATTGTACATAAATTTTTTGCAATTTTTGATTTTTGTATGTCTCATTTTCTTAAGTTTTTCTTATGTTCTGACTTTCTTACTCACTTTCTTACTTCTAATGATCTCGATGTTTCTTCTGTATTCGATTTACCACAAGTACAAGTAATATTATACACACAGTTTTTGGATTATTGAATTATTGTCTTCCATTAATGGGTTTGATCTTCCTTGGTTTTCTCTCCCAAACTCTGGGAAATATCTGAAACAAGAGCGCCCAAAATGTTGATGGGCATTTCTTTCCTCAATATGGATTACTTGGTCAAAAAACGGAGAGGTTTCTCCAAGGTACCCGAAACTCAACCTAAAAATTGGTTCAAGCACTGACCTGAAGTCAGAAGCTATTGCGCGTATGTTCTATTATCCATTCTTCTGTATTGGACACCCTTAATCGAATTTACCATGGTAAATTATGTTGTCCATTCTCCTGTATTGGACACTTATTTCGAATTTACCATGGTAAATTCGAATTAAGAGTGTCCAATACAGGAGAATGGACAACATAACTTACCATGGTAAATTCGATTAAGGGTGTCCAATACAGAAGAATGGACAATAGAACATACGCGCAAAAGCTTCTAACTTCACGTCAGTGCTTGAACCAATTTTTTTTTTCGTGATTTTTTTGAAATTTTCTAGGGGTAGGTACGGTTCTTAAAATTTTTTTTTCGTCATTTTTTTCAAATTTTCTAGGGGTACGGTTCTTACAAAATTTTAAACACGTCTTTATGTTGATTTTCTACTACTAGTTACCAAGCTTCAATTCCATCGAATATTTATTTTTTGAGTTATCAAGGAAATAATATTCCAGGTGGGTATAACTCGGAAACCGTTTGACCGATTATGCCCAAAAACGAACTCAACTCTCCATTTCGGATACGCACCCTACCCTGAAAATTGCAAGAATCCTTTCGTTCGAAAGTTATCGAGACAACGGTCACCCATCTACTGAACTCACACAAGAATGCTCGAATCTCCAACAATATTCAACCGATCATGTTAAAACTTGAAACTTGGCAGTAGAGTTAGGTTATGAAGGCTCTTGCAAAATTTCAGCAATTTCAAACGAATAGTTACTGATATATAGAATTTTTTTTTTCAATTTTCAATGATTTTTTAAAATTTTTTACAAATACTATCCTCACGAAATTTTGCAAGAATTTTCGCGTTGGCATTCTACAACTAATTACTATGTTTGAATTCAATCGGTTTAGTATTTTTTGAGTTAATGAGGAACAAAAAACAACCAAATTTCAGATGGCTGGCTATAACTCTAAAATGATTTGGCCGATTATGCTCATAAACAAACTGAAATATCGCGTTCTGGTGCACATCGTAACCTGAAAACTTCAAGCCGCTATCTCTTTCCGTTCTCAAGTTATCGTGACAACAAAAACATTTTTCAATAATTTTTTTTTAAATTTTCTAGCCAGACGATTCGCACAAAATTTCACGAACGTGCTTAGGTTCATATTCTACAACTACTCACCAAGTTTCAATTCGATCGGATTTATATTGGTTGAAAACAAAATTATTACTCGGAAACCCCTGGGCCGATGCGGCACCCACCCTGAAAATTTCAAGTCGCTAGCTCTTTTCGTTCTCAAGTTATCGTGGCAACGGCCGGACGGCCAGCCGGACAGAATCAAATTTGACCTCGAATTCTTCATTGGGGAGTCGAACTAAATCGTTTGAGACCATTTTCGTCAAAAAATTCGAAAGTTACAGACATTTGGGCAGAACTATAACGCGATGTTCCCCAGAACATACGCGCAAAAATGAATAGACAAGAGGAGAAAATCGAAAAAATTAAAAATGATACATAACCTTTCAATAGTCCTCTCTCACAAATTACTCCTCTGTAGCCGCATGAATCTCTTGAAGAAGAATCGCCTACACAAGTTTTCAAAGATATTCACTCTTGTTTCTACAAATCCCATCAATATTTGAATTCAAAAAGGAAAATGTCGTTGCTCTTGAGGCCAGGACTGGCCAATTCAAGCGATGATTATTCAGAACTTCAGATGTTCGAAGACCGCTACAGGACCCTTATGTAGACCTATCATCTCCCATAGACACATGCTCTACTTCCTATTGTATAAAATAATGGAAAAAGGATCCGGAAAATTTACGTTATAATTTAATATGTGATTTTGACATATGGAACATCTGTAAGATAGAGGGCTCATATGCCAGGGACACAAAGAGATCCTCAGTTTCGACCGCCACTAAGCTTTAACTCGATAAATTAACGGAAGCATGAATTTAAGAATGGATAAAAGTTGCTTCAGTATCTTATGATTTGACGTGTATTATCTCTGAAATGCCTGACCCTTTACATTACAAACGGTAAATAAGAATCCGCTATAACATTTACATTGTACTAAAAACTCATATTTACAATCAGCGGTAGCTCAACCTGAATCACCCGATGGTAAATATTACCAATTACTTTCAGTATTCCACTAATAATTGTATTGGAAATTTACATTTATAATCTCAAAAGCAAGAATTGGTCATCAGAGGGTAAAAATGCTGAAATAGAGACATCAACTAAATTGGTATGGACGATAATATTCATGATGTGGTCAATTATTCATATTCCCCCCATCAGAAAACAATTTTTTTAACAGATCAATACCACGTATAAATGGATAAGTCGGAAGTTAAATTTTTTTGTGCACGACGATAAGCTGAAATGTGCCATTATCAAGACTGATAGAAATTGACAAATAAAAGAGTAATCATTGGATTTATTTAGGGTTTATTAGCTTTATAAAACTGAATTTATACATGCTGATGAAGCAATTATGTCCGTTTGCTTCACGTGCATATTGTTATCGTTTTTTCGATCTAATTTTATATGTGCTTTACTTAATGGACTGAAATTATATTTAGGGCCGATATATTCACCTATCTGTAAACTTTCAAGTAGCCTTACCGATAGGAAAGTATTCTATAATTGTTTATTCATCTCTCGGTTATACGAAGTGATCTGCAAATATGTGGAACATCTGTGAAATATGAATAGATTTTATTACTTTAAAGGGTGCCGGTAAATTTAACGAGCACGTAGTTAACGAATACTCTGCGGAGAGGTTGAATAAATCGGCCCTTAGTTCGCAACGACCTCTGGTGCAACCTGAGGGACCGACGATAAAACATTTTGAATGGTGAAATTGAATGGAATTCTTCCTGATAAGAAATAATCCTCTTGTGGTTGCATTAATATGTATTGGACAATCGGGGATTTTTATATTCAGAAATTTTCACAATGAAGTCTAAGAATGCATGAATGGATACGAGTTATATCTATTTTTTTGCGCGTATGTTCTGGGGAACATCGCGTTATCATTTTGCCCAAATGTCTAACTTTCGAATTTTTTGACGAAAATGGTCTCAAACGATTTAGTTGGACTCCCCAATGAAGAATTCGAGGTCAAATTTGATTCTGTCCGGCCGGCCGTCCGGCCGTTGCCACGATAACTTGAGAACGAAAAGAGCTAGCGATTTAAAATTTTCAGGGTGGGTGGCGTATCCCAATACGACGGACAAGTTCGTTAATGGGCATAATCGGCCCAGTGGTTTCCGAGTAATAATTTTGTTTTCAACCAATATAAATCCGTTCGAATTGAAACTTGGTGAGTAGTTGTAGAATATGAACCTAAGCACGTTTGTGATATTTTGTGCGAATCGTATGACTAGAAAATTATTAAAAAATATTTTTGTTGTCAAGATAACTTTTGAACGGAAAGAGATAGCGGCTTGAAGTTTTCAGGTTAGGATGTGCACCAGAACGCGACATTTCAGTTTGTTTATGAACATAATCGGCCAAATGGTTTTAGAGTTATAGCCATCTGAAATTTCGTTGTTTTTTGTTCCTCATTAACTCGAAAAATCCTGAACCGATTGAATTCAAACATGGTAATTAGTTGAAGAATGCCAACGCGAAAATTCTTGCAAAATTTCGTGAGGATACTGTTTGTAGTAAATTTTTTAAAAATCATTGAAAATTGAAAAAAAAATTCTATATATCAGTAACTGTTCGTTTGAAATTGCTGAAATTTTGCAAGAGCTTTTATAACCTAACTCTACTGCCAAGTTTCAAGTTTTAATACGATCAGTTAAATATTGTTGGAGATTCGAGCATTTTTGTGTGAGTTCAGTAGATGGGTGACCGTTGCCTCGATAACATTCGAACGAAAGGAGATAGGGACTTGCAATTTTCAGCGTAGGTTGCGTATCCGAAAGGATAGTTGGGTTCGTTTTTGGGCATAATCGGTCTAACGGTTTCCGAGTTATACCCACCTGGAATATTATTTCCTTGATAACTCAAAAAATAAATATTCGATGGAATTGAAGCTTGGTAACTAGTAGTAGAAAATCAACATAAAGACGTGTTTAAAATTTTGTAAGAACCGTACCCCTAGAAAATTTGAAAAAAATTACGAAAAAACAAATTTTAAGAACCGTACCCCTAGATAATTTCAAAAAAATAGGAAAAAAAAATTGGTTCAAGCACTGACGTGAAGTCAGAAGCTTTTGCGCGTATGTTCTATTGTCCATTCTTCTGTATTGGACACCCTTAATCGAATTTACCCTGGTAAATTATGTTGTCCATTCTCCTGTATTGGACACTTAATTCGAATTTACCATGGTAAATTCGAATTAAGAGTGTCCAATACAGGAGAATTATTGGTATTTCCGGCGTAATCGGAAGTCGAACGAATCTGAAACTTTTTCAAAGTATTCATCTCTCGTAACAAAGCTTAACTATAAAATTTCATGGGTTCATCTCAAGTCTTTATTTGAAATATTCTAACGAACGGTCTCTGTGAATCACTCTGTATAGGTTCTCGAGAGGTTTCAATAATCGAATGATCACTCGAGGTATTAATCGCTCCGTGCTCGTCTCACTCCGTGTTGCGTCAACTGTTTCCGTTATCCCTTATCTCTAATATGTTTTCTTCGGCTCGCTTTAACATAATAACTTAATTATTGCGTTTCACTGCTCAAAGATTATGCTGGATTCTATATCATATTTATTTCCATCTGTTCGAAATGAAGTATGAACCTGAAATTGCCAAGAATAAATTCGAGAATGACAACAATAATACGCACCAGATGTCACCCATAAATTATATCGATCGATAAACGAACCTCTCATATCTCGCCCAGGAGGCTGAAATGCCACCAATGGAAATCCGAAATATCAAAACATTCAAAACGTAGACGAGATATCTTGGCATTCTCGTAACTCGAGTCGCTTTATGTCATCTCGGTGCCACATGATAGACGATATAAAATCATCCGAATGAATTCGCTTGCATTTTTCAGAACAATTCGAGATATCTCGAGATGTTTCAATAATTGAAAGGTTCTATTATTTTCACTCGAGAGGTCCCATCTCTAATTATTATAATGCCATGTCTCTCGTCTACAGGGTGTCCCAAGTTCGAGTGCCTATTAGACGCTTCTGTAGAACTGGACATATTTGAAATCTGAAAATCGGCATTATGATATCGCTCGAAATTCTCTACAGAGCTAAAATATTTTCGAAGCCCAAGCACTTCCGGTTATACAGGGAGTTAAAAGAAATTTGATGAAAAATCTTTTTTTTCAAATTTTGCATTCCTGGTATGATCAAGTATTCAATGCTGAATACATTTCTTTTAAAACCAATGTATTGTATTCATTCGAATAGTTTACAAAATATCGGAAAAAAACCGGAAAAAAAGTCAAATATGTTTAGTAAGTATTATGTTCATTATTCTTATTTCAAACATCCTGAGCGTGAGCCGTTTTCACAACATCGAAAAGGAAGAATATGTAAAGGTCATGCATCTTTTGAATTTCAGAAATATCATCACAGGATCACAGGTCACAGGTCAAATTTTGTGTCGAAAATTGTGATAAAAAATTGGCCATAACTTCTGTTTTTGCGCGTATGTTCTGGGGAACATCGCGTTATAGTTTTGCCCAAATGTCTGTAACTTTCGAATTTTTTGACGAAAATGGTCTCAAACGATTAAGTTCGACTCCCCAATGAAGAATTCGAGGTCAAATTTGATTCTGTCCGTCCGGCCGTCCGGCCGTCCGGCCGTTGCCACGATAACTTGAGAACGAGAAGAGCTAGCAACTTGAAATTTTCAGGGTAGGTGGCGCATCTCAATACGACGGACAAGTTCGCTAATGGGCATAATCGGCCCAGTGGTTTCCGAGTAATAATTTTGTTTTCAACCAATATAAATCCGATCGAATTGAAACTTGGTGGGTAGTTGTAGAATATGATCTTAAGCACGTTTGTGGAATTTTGTGCGAATCGTATGGCTAGAAAATTTTTAAAAAATTATTAAAAAATATTTTTGTTGTCACGATAACTTGAGAACGGAATGAGATAGCGGCTTGAAATTTTC
Source organism: Halyzia sedecimguttata (assembly GCA_937662695.2). Classification (NCBI taxonomy): domain Eukaryota; kingdom Metazoa; phylum Arthropoda; class Insecta; order Coleoptera; family Coccinellidae; genus Halyzia; species Halyzia sedecimguttata. The sequence goes on along the minus strand of OW569414.2, from coordinate 82,793,519 downwards.
AGGTTAGGATGAACACCAGAACCTGACATTTCGGTTTGTTTATGAGCATATTCGGCCAAACGGTTTCAGAGTTATAGCCATCTGAAATTTTCTGAAATTTCGTGGTTTTTGTTCCTCATTAACTCAAAAAGTACTGAACCGATTGAATTCAAACATGGTTATTAGTTGTAGAATGCCAACGCGGAAATGTTTGCAAAATTTGGTGAGGATAGCATTTGTAGAAAATTTTTAATAAATCATTGAAAATAAAAAAAAAAAATTCTATATATCAGTAACTATTCGTTTGAAATTGCTGAAATTTTGCAAGAGCCTTCATAACCTAACTCTACTGCCAAGTTTCAAGTTTTAATACGATCGGTGAAATATTGTTGGAGATTCGAGCATTCTTGTGCGAGTTCAGTAGATGGGTGACCGTTGCCTCGATAACTTTCGAACGAAAGGAGATAGGGACTTGCAATTTTCAGGGTAGGTTGCGTATCCGAAAGAGAGTGTTGAGTTCGTTTTTGGGCATAATCGGTCTAACGGTTTCCGAGTTATACCCACCTGGAATATTATTTCCTTGATAACTCAAAAAATAAATATTCGATCGAATTGGTGCTTGGTAACTAGTAGTAGAAAATCAACATAAAGACGTGTTTAAAATTTTGTAAGAATCGTATCCCTAGAAAATTTGAAAAAAATGACGAAAATAAAAATTTCAAGAACTGTACCCCTAGAAAATTTTTAAAAAGTCACGAAAAAAAAATTGGTTCAAGCACTGACGTGAAGTCAGAAGCTTTTGCGCGTATGTTCTATTGTCCATACTTCTGTATTGGACACCCTTAATCGAATTTACCATGGTAAATTATGTTGTCCATTCTCCTGTATTGGACACTTAATTCGAATTTACCATGGTAAATTCGAATTGAGTGTGTCCAATACAGGAGAATGGACAACATAATTTACCATGGTAAATTCGATTAAGGGTGTCCAATACAGAAGTATGGACAATAGAACATACGCGCAAAAGCTTCTGACTTCACGTCAGTGCTTGAACCAATTTTTCAAATTAGAACCCTATTTTTGGCGCTCTAGTTCCTCGGAAATGAATGCTTATCAATTTGCCCAAATGTCTGTAATTTTAGAATTTTTCGATGAAAATGGTCTTAAACGATTTGGTTCGACTCACTGATCAAGAATCCGTGGTCGAAATATCGGAGCGGAACATGAAGTAAGAGATCTGAGAGTAGTGAGACTGCTTTTCATCCATAGACATAGATATAACTCTCGAACGGAATGAGGTAGGTAGTTGAAATTATCAGAGTAGGTTAGGGAGATGAATATCTCGGTTAAGTTCGTTATTGGGCAAAATTGGCCAGATTTAATTTGATTTCTTCCATGGTGCAGTTCTCATTCTCATGATTGCTCATTTAATCTTGATAAATAAACTATTATTTGAATTGAATTTCCTTTATGATGCAGTTCTATCATATATGAATACATTGATATAATTCCCAACTCTGAGAAACCAATACTTTCGGAGATATAATTTGTCTGTTTGAACTAGAGCGCCAGAAAGCTCCTGTCCACAGGGCTTGAACCCATTTTTTTATGATTGCATTGGATTCTACGGTGAAAAATAATGATAGTTTTCTAACATGATTATGCTCCTAAATTAAAAAAAAAAAACACAGAAATTTTGTTTAATATTTTTCACTGTAGAATCCAACGCAATCATAAAAAAATAGGGTTCTAATTTAAAAAACAGAAGTTATGGCCTATTTTTGATCACAATTTTTGAAAACCCCTGTGATGAATATTTCTGAAATTCAAAAGATGCATGACCTTTCCACATTCTTCCTCTTCGATGTTGTAAAAACGGCTCACGCTATGGATGTTTAAAATAAGAATAATGAACATAATACTGACTAAACCTATTTGACTTTTTTTTCGGTTTTTTCTCGATACTTTGAAAACTATTCGAATGAATACAATGGTTTTAACAGAAGTGTATTCACCATTGAATACTTGATCATACCAGGAATGCAAAACTTGAAAAAAATTTTTTCATCAAATCTATTTTCACTCCCTGTATAACCGGAAGAGCTTGGGCTTTGAAAATATTTTAGCTCTGTATAGTGAATTTCAAGCGATATCATAATCCCAATTTTCAGATTTCAAATATGTCCAGTTCTCCAGAAACGTCTAATAGGCACTCGAACTTGGGATACCCTGTATATCGCAGGCGATATCAATAAACAAGTGCCCGATCATGTACGAATTTTATGGTTTTCGAACACAATGATTATTCGGAACAGAGTTAAACTTTCTCGAAGAAGTATTTCTTCCAAGGATCAAAAGTTTCGATCCGATTTGTTTCTCGAGTAATTCCGAGAACATAGAGTACTCGAGATGTCACTTCACTAATCTCAACGAGCTCTAAATACCCGCCCGTCTATGTCAACGCTCCCAAATCATGGGAACGCCATTAGAAAAGAAAACCGCCATCTAAATATTCCACAAGTGTAGCTTTCAAGAGCAGCCGCGATCACAGAAGTCGAAATATAATTGCTCGAAATTTCCTCCATCACGAACATTGTAATGCCATTAATGCAATTTTAAACGCACAAAAAAAGGAAGATTGCCGTAGAAAAAGCGAAACGTCGCGTAAGTGTAACTGCGGGAAATAGGAAACAATGAGTTAGTAAGAAGGGAGAAGCACTTAAAACGGCATTTGGCTATTTGGAACGAGTCCTCTCTTGTTTCGTGTATGTATGTGTATGACACGGAAATGAACGTCGACTACTTTGAGGAGGTTTTCTGATGCCGCAAAGTTGAAAACAAACATATTTCCTAAGAATGGTCGAAAATAGTTATACTCGTATGTCCGTTGAGGGAGAGGATCTATTGGTACAGGATCCAAAGAGATGTTGTTCTTCATCCATTTTTTTGCCAGACGAAACATATTTTTTTGCGCGCATGTTCTTGGGAGCAACGTGCTATCATTTTGCCCAATCGTATCACTAGAGAATTTTTAAATAATTTCGAATATCCAACAATATAGATCCGATCGTGTTCAAACTTGGAACTTGGTAGTAGAGTTAGGGTCTGGATCGGTTCTATATTTTTCGAGTTATTGAGGAAATAACAACCAAATTTCAGATGGGTATAACTCCAAAACCGTGCGACCGATTATGCTTATAAACAAACTCCAATGTCGCATTCAGATGCACAACCTAACCTGAGAATTTCAAATCGATATCTCTTTCCATTCTCAGGTCATCGTGACATAAAAAATGCTTTTTAATCATTTTTGGCGTTCTTGTTCCTCAGAACAGCGTGCTTATCAATTTGCCCAACTGTCTGTAATTTTCGAATTTTTGGCTGAAAATGGTCTCAAACGATTTGGTTCGACTCACTGATCAAGAATCCGTGGTCGAAATCGATTCTGTCCGGCCGTCCGTTAACACGATAACTCTCGAACGAAAGGAGTTAGAGGATTGAAACTTGCAGGGTAGGTTTGGAGCGTAAATATCTCGGACGAGTTCGTTAACGGGCGAAATCCACCAAGCGGTTTCGGAGTTATGGCTGTTTTTAGTAAAAACATTTTTTATGAATATTTCCGAAACCGATCACTCGATCTATCTGAAATTTGGCGTCAGATTGTAGAGTAATGACTTTTATACGCATGCGAAGTTTTGTATTCATCGGAGTGCCGTAAAGCGTAAAAAAATATTTTATTTTAAAAATTTTTTTCTTCAATAACTCTCGACAGAATGAGCTAGGCAGTTGAAATTTTCAGAGTAGGTTTGAGAGATAAATATCTCGGTTAAGTTTGTTATCCGGCAAAATAGGTCAAATGATTTCGGAGAAACGAAATTTCAAATTCAATTTTTGTTAAGATGCAGTTTCTCCATATAAATCCTTTAATATCATTTTCAACTCTAACAAGCTAATACTTTCGGAGATATGATTTTTTGAAATTTCAATAATGAATCGTACTTCTACGTTTTTACAGAATGCTATAATTATTCTATCTATGAATTATTATATGATCTGTGCTCATACTCGGACATGTCATCCTGTTCTATAAGAGAGAGTCAGATTCATTTCAGCTATTTTAATTTGATTTCTTCCATGGTCCTCATTGTCAGATTGCTCATTTTAATCTTGATAAATAACAACAAATCTTGTCAAAGTTTGAACAAGAGCGCCAAAGCTCCTGTCCACAGGGCTTCAACCAATTTTTTTTTTTTAATATTTCAGCTTTTCGATACCCAGAAAATTTCACAAACGTGATTAGGTTTATATTCTAAAACTATTCACCAAGCTTCAATTCGATCGGAATTATATTGGTTTAAAACAAAATTATTACTCGGAAACCATTGGGCTGATTATATCCATTAACGAACTTGGGATGTGCCACATACCCTGAAAATTTCGAGTCGCTAACTCTTTCCGTTCTCAAGTTATCGTGGCAACGGCCGGACGGCCGGCTGGACATAATTAAATTTGACCTCGACTTCTTCATCAGGCAGTCGAACCAAATCGTTTGAGACTATTTTCGTTCGAAAGTTACAGACATTTGGGCATTCTTATAATAGAACTGCATCATATAAGAAACTAAATTAAAATTAAATAACGAACTTATCAGAGATATTCTCCTTCTAAAATTATGGTATATCAGTAATTGAAACTTATCTAATATTCCAGTTTTGTTTTCACTGAAGATATTCTGAACTTAATTTGAAAAACTTACCAAATTTTATATTTCCATCATCATAGGGATTATCTAAGGGCATATAGGTGTAATTATAATATCCCATAATTGGTCATTTTGCATTCAATCATACTTTGTTTGTTTGAACAGAAATACATTCGACATGTCTGTCATAGGTAGATAAGATTGTATGTATGAACAGTGAACACAGATAGAACACAGACAGATTGAATTCGCATTCTGTGAAAACATAGAAGTACGATGTATTATTGAAATTTTGAAAGATGATATCTCTGAAAGTATTAGCTTGTTAAAGTTGAAAATGATATCAATGGATTCTTGTGATGAAACTGCACCCTTAAACAAATTAAGTTCGATAATGGTAATGTAAAAAAAATTTGTTTTTGCGTTACTCCGAAATTATCCGAACTTAACCGAGATATTCATCTCCCAAACCTCGAAAATTACAGACATTTGGGCAAATTGAAAAGCATTCTGTTCCGAGGAACGAGAGCGCCCAAAATCAGAAAAGAATTTAAATTCATCAAGAGTGCCAAAAATTATTGATCCAAAACCAACAGACCAATTCTACCCAATAACGAATTTATCCGATACTTATCTAAATCTATTATGAAAATTATATTATATCAGTTCAATCTCAGCCAATATGTATTCCAGTTTTGTTTTCACTGGGGATATTCTGAACCCAATTTGATTAACTTGTCAAAGTATATATTTCAATCTTCAACATCAAGATATATATGGATTATCCAAGAGCTATCTATGATAGTTGAGGTTATTGCATTGGTCATTTTGCATCCAATCATACTTTGTTTGACATGTCTCTTATCTGTAGATGAGATGACAATGATGAAATGTATGAACACAGATGAAATTCATAGATACGGATATCAATAGATTATTATGATGAAACTGCATCTTGAAAAAAATTGAATTCGAAATTTGTTATGTAGAAATAATATTTTTTTGTTGCTCCGAAACCATCCGGCCGATTTTGCCCAATAACGGACTTGACCGAGACATTTCTGAACCTATTATGAAAATTTCATTTGTCTAGCATTCCGTTCGAGAGTTTTCGTGGCAGATTCGACTTTGACCACGGATTCATGATCAGTGGGTCAAACCAAAACGTTCAAGACCATTTTCAGCCAAAAATTCGAAAATTTCAGACATTTGGTCAAATTGATAAGCACTTTGAACAAGGAATCAGGAAATAACAACCAAATTTCAGATTGATTTACAACTCCAAAACCATTTGGACGATTATTAGAATTTTCTAATGATATGATGCTCACATAATTTCACAAAACAGATATCAGATGGATATAGTTTCTGAGATAGAGAATATAGAATTTTTTTCAAAGATCTTCAAGATTTTTTAAAATTCTTCGAAAAATATCGAAGATTAGAGACATATTTTAGCCAAATACTCTCTATAGAACACGCTTGAAAAGAGTAGAATTATATGTGGAACTACTCTGTATACAAATTTCCAGTTGTAATAACATCTTTACGAATTGACCACTCATGGAAAACGAGTAAGTTTGTGGAGCACTTTCGTTAAGATTCAGCAGTTAATTCGTGCTACAATGTATTACGCAGGTACAGTCCACTCCCCCAAATTACCTTCCTGCCGTGAAAAATCAGATACACCACTGCAGAAGGTTATGGGCTGATGGTTTCTGGCAGATACCATGTTATTATTTTCTGCGTTGCCTTCAAAAGATCACTATCTTTCATTATCACAATGATGAGAGAATTAATGCGTTTGAAAAAATTAATATGTGCTTGTTAAGTCTCCATATCGATTCGCTTAACAAGGCAAGGAAAACTGGTGAAAGGGTATTATGGTGCTTTCAACTCGATAATGATATCTAGGGTGTTTTAATTCTTAAGGCTGGATTATGCTAGCTGATAACTTTAATTTAATCCTATATAGGGTGACTCTACCAGTAATCGCCACTTTATGACAAATTCTTAGTTATTTCGTATTTTCATTGATATATTTGGTTTAATAGCAAAATTCCAAATTGTCAGGTGATGAAATGGTTCATCTTCTCCATATTCACATCAATGAATCGTTGCTCTGAAACATATATTTCGTAAAAATTTGGAATTCTATGATGGTCCATTCGAATCTAGTAATTGCCATCCAACATTCGAAATTTTCCAATAATTGCCATGTTATGTTTCCAATATTTGCCACCCTACAGAATCACCCCTAAATTCGAAATATCAACTCACAAAACGATAGAAAAAATTATCATACCAAGACACAGGATACAAGGAATAATTCATACGCACACTTTTTTTCAGTGAAGAAAATCAGAATGATAAATGATTATTTTCAAAAATAAATTTATCTCTATTCTATATCAATACATAAAAATTAATAAATATAATATGAAGATATATATGTAAAAATAAAACAAAATACAAACTTAGAAGTTACTTTGACTAGTAATTTGAATTATAAAAAAAAATAAACTTGGCATGAAGTTTGAACCACTTCTTTCCAGGCTTATTATCAGTGAAGGGATTTTCTCTCTTATTATTGATTACAATTTTTTTTACTGTACACAATATATCCTCCTCAACAAGAGGAAATCCCATTCTCGATGTTTTAATTATCCAGTTCACTAGACGTTCTTCTTCGTTCTCAGTCAATATTGTGTTGGGTCCTCTTCTCTGTGCTGGTGATTTTCCAGAGACTTTATTTCCCAACGTTCTTCTGGGGACATTGAATGTTTCTGAAGCCGCCTTTATACTACTTCCTCGTCTTACTTCAGCAATAGTTCTTTCCATAGATTCTTCTGAATATCGGAAAAAGATTTTTTTTCTGTTCCGCCATGTTCACACTTTCTGCAAAAAGGATCCAGTAAATGCCACACTCATAACCAAAAATTGCCACCCCCTGGCAACTACTGGTTCCGTACATCTCAGAGAGTTGTTAATTGAATAGAGATTGAAATTCATATTCTTGAGCATTTTCAAATCAAAACCGACGAATTTCTTGTAATGTTATGAGATGCCAATAATTGCCATAGTGTGGCAATATTTGGAATTACAACAGAATTAATTCCAATAATTGCCAACCCATGATTTATGATAAATGATCATCATTCACTGAAGATAATAAAGAACATATTAAATTTACACTCTTTATCAAAAAATATCGAAAAAAATACTACACTTCAATCGGATTTTTAAGAAAATATGTATAAAAGTCGGATCAACTTACCTTAGTGTAAACGCTTAGCAGTAGCACATAACCTTCATATGAAATTGGCGCGAAATTAAGCGATGGGCATAATCGAATTGGTGCCATCTTTAGGTAAGTAGAAACACATTGTAATAAGAGTTGATGAGTTCTACTATCCATCCCAGAATATTTAGCCTCAGTATATTCGAGACAATTCTTATTATCTGAGCAATTATTCAAAAGTGGCAATTACTGGAGAGGTGGCGACTACTGGTGCCATCACCCTATATAATATATATAGCTATACATTTTTAGTGTTATGGTTTTTAACCAAGGAGGGGATAGGGTACCTTTAGGGGGTCACACTTCCTGTTGTTAAACTGTTTTCCGGGTCTTTTGATGGAAGTTAGGGATGGTTTAAGCCAGGGGTGAGTTTCCTTATGTTGCAAATATTTTAGAGACCAGTTGAGATAGAGCAATGAAATTTGACGGTTTGAGTAAGCAGCTCGAGTACTTTGAAACCCTGGTGAAATAAATGTTTTCAACCCCCACTAAAACAAATGTTAGGGGGATTTGTTTGCTTTATAAAATGAATGATTATTTTTCATGGTACAAGTAATAAATTAGATTCCAAAACTGCGATCTTTTACTTTTCATTTGGTGTATCGTGGACACTTGGGCCTCAAGCAGTTACAAAGATGTTATCAAAAGAATGTGACGAACACAACATATTCGATATCGGAGTGGAGTACTACATACAGATCGGCGTTTTCCAGCTTTCCATTACCATATTGAAATTTCTTCTTTTGCGAGTGTCTTTAGGGGCTATTATAGTCTCCATATTTTCAATGTACAGTGAACTCTTGATAAGTCGAACATCGATAAGTCGAACTCATAGATAAGTCGAACATTTTTTCCGGTCCCAATTCATGGGTATCTAACCCTGTATACTTTCACCTCAATGAGTCGAACAGAGTTCTTGAGAGTAAAGAGTCTAGTAAATGAGTCGAACTGCTGGAAGGGTCCACGAGAGAACCTCCACCTCTATCAGTCGTACTCCTAACCATCATCTCCTCTATGAGTCGAACTGTTTGATCTAACGAATGAAACCGAAAAGAATTCGGTATGCAAACGAATCACCACATTCGGTAGCCACCATATGTATTTTCAATCGGTTAGTACATTGTTCAATTTATTTTTTATATGTTTATTGAGCCGTTGTGCGCTGAGAGCGTTTTAGTCATGGATCCGCGAAAACTGAAAATTTCATCAGTAGCAGATGAACTCGAACCCATTCGGGAAGTAGAGAAAGGAGAAGAAAGTAAAACCCTTATCGCTAACAAGTTCGGAATTCCTAAATCCGAATTGTCATCTATCATGAAAAATAAAATTAATATCCTCGCTTCCATCAGAGTTAAAGGAAAATCAGTACACCGGTACCGTCAGAAATTGCCTCGGCATTCAGATGTTCGCATCTTCCCTAGGCCACGAATTTATAGCGAGTAGTGGTTGGCTACGTAATTTCAAAAAAGATACGGAATTTCTGGAAGAACCTCCTTAGGTGAAAGTGCTAGGGTCAATGAAGACACTTGTCATCAACCCTTGTTTCTCATTAACTACTGTTGATGTGAATACGCGAGTTTTTCCCTCAATGAGTCGAACTCTCACCTCAATAACTCGAACGTTTGGTGAGACGAACCATAGATAAGTCGAACAGTTTTTTATGGTCCCTGGGAGTTCGACTTATCGAGAGTCCACTGTATTAAGAAATATACATGGTGTTCCAAAACTCCTAGTCATCTCACAACTTCCAAATTTTCAATGTGATACCCTGTATCAAAATTCAAACAAATGTTGAAAAATTGGTTCAAGCAATGACGAGAAGTCAGAAGCTTTTGCGCGTATGTTCTATTGTCCATTCTCCTGTATTGGACACCCTTAATCGAATTTACCATGGTAAATTATGTTGTCCATTCTCCTGTATTGGACACTCTTAATTCCAATAATTTACCATGGTAAATACAAGTGTCCAATACAGGAGAACGGACAACATAATTTACCATTGTAAATTCGATTAAGGGTGTCCAATACAGGTAAATGGACAATACAACGTACGCGCAAAAGCTCTTGACTTCACGTCAGTGCTTGAACCAATTTCTTTTTTCGTAATTTTTTTGAAATTTTCTAGGGGTACGGTTCTTACAAAAATTTTTTTCGTCATTTTTTCAAATTTTCTAGGGGTACGGATTTTAAAAAAATGTTAAACACGTCTTTATGTTGATTTTTTACCAATAGTTACCAAGCTTCAATTCGATCGAATCTGTATTTTTTGAGTTATCGAGGAAATAATATTCCAGGTGGGTATAACTCGGAAACCGTTAAACCGATTATGCCCAAAAAATAACTCTCCCATTCGGATACTCAACCTACCCTGAAAATTGCAAGTCCCTATCTTCTTTTGTTCGAAAGTTATCGAGGCAACGGTCACCCATCTACTGAACTCACACAAGGCTGCTCGAATCTCCAACAATATTTAACCGATCGTGTTAAAACTTGAAACTTGGCAGTAGAGTTGGGTTCTAAAGGCTCTTGCAAAATTTCAGCAATTTCAGACGAATAGTTACTGATATATAGAATTTTTTTTTAATTTTCAATGATTTCTTAAAAATTTTCTACAAATACTATCCTCACGAAATTATGCAAGAATTTTCGCGTTGGCATTCTACAACTAATAACCATGTTTCAATTCAATCGGTTCAGTATTTTTCGAGTTAATGAGGAGAAAAAAACAACCAAATTTCAGATGGCTATAACTCTAAAACCGTTTTTGCCGATTATGCTTATAAACGAACTCAAATGTCGTGTTCAGATGCACATCGTAAACTGAAAACTTCAAGCCGCTATCTCTTTCCGTTCTCAAGTTATCGTGACAACAAAAATATTTTTTAATAATTTTCTAGCCATACGATTTGCACAAAATTTCACAAACGTGCTTAGGTTCATATTCTACAACTACTCTCCAAGTTTCAATTCGATCGGATTCATATTGGTTGAAAACAAAATTATTACTCGGAAACCATGGGGCCGATTATGCCTATTAACGAACTTGTTCGTCGTATTGGGATGCGCCACCTACCCTGAAAATTTCAAATCGCTAGCTCTTTCCGTTCTCAAGTTATAGTGGCAACGGCCGGACGGCCGGCCGGTCAGAATCAAATTTGACCTCAAATTCTTCATTGGGGAGTCGAACCAAATCGTCTTAGACCATTTTCGTCAAAAAATTCGAAAGTTACAGACATTTGGGCTAAATGATAACGCGATAATCCCCAGAACATACGCGCAAAAACCAATTTCAAACAAAACTTTACAGTCACAGTCATATTCATGCTAACACTAATATTGTCTAGTTCCCAACAAAAAATTTCCGTTATCAAATTAATGAATTTTAAAAAAGTTGTAAGCAAAGTAAGAAAAAATATTTTCCATGGTTTTCTGGCTTGAATGTTTGCACATTTATCTTAATTTATAACATCAAACAAGTCTACTTACATCGTTTAATACAAAATGATCGAATTTTCCGAGTTAATCAACAATTTGGTTTAGAATGCTGGCAAGCCCTATGCACTGGAGTTTTGGCGCTCCTGTTCAAACTTTGGCAGATCAAATTTCCGAAAGTATTGGATACTTAGAGTTGGGATGATGTTAATGGATTCTTATGATAGAACATATAAGAAATTAAATTCAAAAAAGTGTCATTTAAACAAGAGTGCCAAAAATTAATAATCCGAAACAACCAGACCGATTCTCCCCAATAATGAACAAATCCGAGATATTCATTCCTCAAATCTACTGTGAAAATTATATTATTGCGCGTATGTTCTGGGGAACATCGCGTTATAGTTTTGCCCAAATGTCTGTAACTTTCGAATTTTTTGACGAAAATGGTCTCAAACGATTAAGTTCGACTCCCCAATGAAGAATTCGAGGTCAAATTTGATTCTGTCCGTCCGGCCTTTGCCACGATAACTTGAGAACGAAAAGAGCTAGCGACTTGAAATTTTCAGGGTAGGTGGCGCATCCCAATACGACGGACAAGTTCGTTAATGGGCATAATCGGCCTAGTGGTTTCCGAGTAATAATTTTGTTTTCAACCAATATAAATCCGATCGAATTGAAACTTGGTGAGTAGTAGTAGAATATGAACCTAAGCACGTTCGTGAAATTTTGTCCGAATCGTATGGATAGTAAATTTTAAAAAAATTATTAAAAAATATTTTTTTTGTCACGATAACTTGAGAACGGAAAGAGATAGCGGCTTCAAGTTTTCAGGTTAGGATGTGCACCAGATTGCGACATTTCAGTTCATTTATGAGCATAATCAGCCAAACGGTTTTAGAGTTATAGCCACCTGAAATTTTCTGAAATTTGGTGGTTTTTTGTTCCTCATTAACTCAAAAAATACTGAACCGATTGAATTCAAACATGGTTATTAGTTGTAGAATGCCAACGCGAAATTGTTTGCTAAATTTGGTGAGGATAGCATTTGTAGAAAATTTTTAATAAATCATTGAACAAAAAAATAAAAAATTCTATATATCAGTAACTATTCGTTTGAAATTGCTGAAATTTTGCAAAAGCCTCATAACCTAACTCTACTGCCTAGTTTCAAGTTTTATTACGATCGGTTAAATATTGTTGGAGATTCGAGCATTCTTGTGTGAGTTCAGTAGATGGGTTACCGTTGCCTCGATAACTTTCGAACGAAAGGAGATAGGGACTTGCAATTTTCAGGGTAGGTTGCGTATCCAAAAGGGACAGTTGAGTTCAATTTTGGGCATAATCGGTCTAACGGTTTCCGAGTTATACCCACCTGGAATATTATTTCCTTGATAACCTACAAAATAAATATTCGATCTAATTGGTGCTTGGTAACTAGTATAGTAGAAAATCAACATAAAGACGTGTTTAAAATTTTCTAAGAACCGTACCCCTAGATAATTTGAAAAAAATGACGAAAAAAAAAAATTTTAAGAACCGTACCCCTAGAAAATTTTAAAAAAATCTCGAAAAAAAAAAATTGGTTCAAGCACTGACGTGAAGTCAGAAGCTTTTGCGCGTATGTTCTATTGCCCATACTTCTGTATTGGACACCCTTAATCGAATTTACCATGGTAAATTATGTTGTCCATTCTCCTGTATTGGACACTTAATTCGAATTTACCATGGTAAATTATGTTGTCCATTCTCCTGTATTGGACACTTAATTCGAATTTACCATGGTAAATTCGAATTGAAAGTGTCCAATACAGGAGGTATGGGCAATAGAACATACGCGCAAAAGCTTCTGACTTCACGTCAGTGCTTGAACCAATTTTATCAATTAAAACTCAGACAATATTGCAGTATACGCAAATTGATTATGTATCTTACCAAAGAATATATATTCATCATCATATATATTATCTACGGGCATTATATTATCACCTTAAAAGTATAATATCATATCATCCTCAAAATTCTACGATAGCTGAGGTTATTTCATTGGTCATTTTGCATTCAATCATATACTTTGTTTTTCTAGAACAGGAGGTATTTTATTTCGTGAGTAACGAATTTTGAATAGAACCAGATATAAATTTGAAATTTGTAATATAAAAATTGGTTCAAGCCCTGTGGATAGGAGCTTTGGCGCTCTTGTTCAAACTTTGACACATCATATCTCCGAAAGTATTGCTTTCTCAGAGTTGGGAATGATATCAATGTATTCTTATGATAGATCTGTATCTTAAGGGAAATTCAATCTAAATAATAGTTTATTTATCAAGATTAAATGAGCAATCTGAGAATGAAAACTGCACCATGGAAAAAATCAAATTAAAATAGCTGAAATGAATTTGACCCTCTCTTATAGAACACGGTGACATGTACGAGTAAGAACACAGAACATTCAATAATTCATAGATAGAATAATTATAGCATTCGGTGTAAACATAGAAGTACGATTCATTATTGAAATTTCGAAAAATCATATCTCCGAAAGTATGAACTTGTTGGAGTTGAAAATGATATCAATGGATTTTTATGGTGAAACTGCATCTTAAACAAAAGTTGAATTTGAAATTTGTAAGTTAAAAAAAATGTTTTTTTTCTCGTTACTCCGAAACCATCTGTCCTATTTTGCCAAATAACGAACTTAACCGAGATATTTATCTCCCAAACCTACTCTGAAAATTTCAACTGTTGCTAATTCTGTTCCAAATTCTGTTTCAACAAGCTAATTCTGTTCCAGAGTTATTGTAGAAACAAAATTTAAAAAAAAAAAAAAATTCGATACTTTACGGAAATCCGATCAATACAAATCGCATGCGTATGAAGATCATTATTCTACAATTTGATGCTGAATTTCAGATAGATCGAGTGATCCGTTTCGGAAATATTCATAAAAAATGTTTTTACTAAAAAGGGCCATAACTCCGAAACCGCTTGGTGGATTTCGCCCGTTAACGAACTCGTTTGATATATATGACGGCCGGCCGGACAGAATCAATTCCTACAACGGATTCTTGATCAGTGAGTCGAACCAAATCGTTTGAGACCATTTTCAGCCAAAAATTCGAAAATTACAAACATTTGGGTAAATTGATAAGCACTCTGTTCCGAGGAACAAGAGCGCCAAAGAAACACAGTCTGCCGAGTTTTATATCATTATTTGTCATTTTTGATGCACATTTGATGAGAAATAAAATATATTAATCGATAAGAAAATGCCCTCTTGACGCGGAGTTTCTGGGAAGCACTGTACATAAAATATGAGAAATATTCCAGAAATATCGGAATACTTCAAAAATATCGGAAATATCTATTAAATACCCGAAATATATGAGAAATATTGGAAATAAAGAGTCCGCCATCTAACGTTTTTTTTTTTCAACTAGTGCTTATTTCGTGAATGGTAACACTTAGCTCATGTCTGAATCGACAGATAATTAGTTTTATCCTTCCGCTGAACGAATATGGTTGTGTATACGCTTGAACAACGCTGGGAAATATTGCGACATTACATTGAAAATCATGGTAATGTTGCAGAATGTGTACGAAAATTGCGTACGGATTTTGGAAGAAGAGAAGCACCGTGAGCTCCGTATGTTCGTTATCTTGTGAAAAAAGTGAAGGAAACTGGCATCCTCATCGATAAACCAAAGCGTGAAAAGCCAATAAGAGTGCGTACACCCGAGAATATTGCTGCTGTGGCAGAAAGTGTGCGTGAAGCGCCACCAACATCAATTCACCGTCGTTCTCAAGAATTGAACATTTCTGAAACATCATTGAGACGAATTTTGCATAAAGACCTTGGTATGACGCCATACAAAGTCCAATTGGTTCAGGAGTTGCCCTATTTTTGAAGATCGCATTATCAGACGCAGAACTGATGTCGTTTGGCCACCTCGTAGCTGCGATTTGACACCGTTGGACTATTATTTGTGGGGTGCCGTCAAAGATAAGTGTTACGCCAACAAGCCAGAGACAATTGGCGCTTTAACGGACAATATTCGTGAAGCCATTGGTGAAATACAGCTGCACACAATCGATAATGTGCTTAAATATTGGATCGATCGTGTAGGCTACTGCATGGCCAGGCGAGGCAGCCATTTGAATTAAATTATTTTCCATTATTAACCGGAAGGATTGTACTTTCCAATAAAAAAAGAAATTTGAGAAAATATTCAGTAGCTTTTTTTTTATAGCATTTTCAAAAAAAAAAGTTATTTGGCGGATCCGTTATTACAGAAATATCAGTATTATATGAATGAATAAGTTCTTAAAAGTTCTCGCAGAAACACCTTTCACATCCTAGACACCATGAAACGGTTTCGTTCAGTCTAATAATCCGCGGCATATTAACGATATGATTGATTTCGAATCTCCATACATCACGAAGCCAATATCACGAAACGGATTACAACAGTCGCATACATCAAGAAATCAAAAACAGGATCTATTGTTGTCGGTGCGTTCAGAAATAGCCGTAATTCGTTGCGAAACGCGTCATGATTAATGTTTCGGTACCTTCATTGAAACGTAAATTGATGAATTTAACAATAACAATATGAAGAACGCCTATCCGCGGCCGAGGCGAAAAGTACCATTCTATTTGCCGGGGCGCAATCTGAATTTTTACGGCATGGCCTGCGGCGGGTTTCTCGATTGCGAAAAGCGATTTGCGCGGCCTTGAACGCCTCGGCCGAGTCGCCATAAACGCGAAATTCAATTGTTTAGCCCACACCGGGCACCGGCCACTTTTGTGCCTTTCGAAGAATGGCGATGATGATGGAGAGTCGGGATCGAAACGCTGTCCGAAAGGTTAGGTCTGGGTGTCATAAATCATCATGGTCAGCGAGGTTGTGGCTTAGAAATAGGGAAAGATAGGAAAAAAGTTGAAGGGAATGATATCAATGGATTCTTATGATAGAACTGCATCATAAAAGAAAGTAAATTCAAATAATAGTTTATTTATCAAGATTAAATGATCAATCTGCAATTATTCAACCTCGTGGAATGGTTTGTTGCAACTTACACTCGGTGCATAGTTTTCACAACTCGAAATACCTAAGGAAAGTATCATCGAAATGTCATGAACACGGCTGGAGACAATCATAGCAGATTACACATATATTCTTGATATTTGAATAGGTATAGGCTGACGAACAAATTATTTTAATAGTTCATTAATTTTTCTGAAATATATATTTATTATTCTTGTTTTTCTTTATTTGAAAACTTATCTCATTATACGACAAAAAATTTTAATAAAATACAATCCTCTTTTCATAATTTTATAGTTCGTACCACTAATACATTGATTCTGTATTAAGAACCTTAACTCAAGAAAAAATATTTGATACACAAATGTAGATCCATATATCAGCATTTTTTGCTAGCAACATTACGAAAATACTGTATATAGGAACATGTCTTACTACTTAAGGAGGTAAAAAGTAATTAGTATACATATATATCTACGAAAGTATTGGTTTCTCAGAGTTGGGAATTATATCATAGTATTCTTATGATAGAACTGCATCATAAAGGAAATTCAATTCCAATAATAGTTTATTTATCAAGATTAAATGTGCAATCTGAGAATGAGAACTGCACCATGGAAGAAATCAAATTGAAATAGCTGAAATGAATTTGACTCTCTCTTATAGAACAGGATGACATGTACGAGTATGAACACAGATCATATAAAAAATCATAGATAGAATAATTATAGCATTCTGTGAAAACATAGAAGTACGATTCATTATTGAAATTTCGAAAAACATATCTCTGCAAGTATTAGCTTGTTGGAGTTGAAAACGATATCAATGGATTTTTATGGTGAAACTGCATATTAAAAAAAAATGAATTTCATATTTGTTAGTTAAAAAAAAAATTTGTTTTTTCGTTACTCCGAAACCATCTGGCCTATTTTGCCCAATAACGAACTTAACCGAGATATTCATCTCCCTAACCTACTCTGAAAATTTCAACTGCCTAGCTCATTCCGTTCGAGAGTTATTGTAGAAACAAAATTAAAAAAATTTCCATTTTTTTTTCGCCTTTTATGGTAACCTGATCAATACAAAACTTCACATGCGTATAAAGGTCATGATTCTAAAATTCCATGTTCAGATCGATCGAGTGATCGTTTTCGGAAATATTCATAAAAAATGTTTTTACTAAAAACGGCCATAACTCTGAAACCGCTTGATGGATTTCGCCCATTAACCAACTCGTCCAAGATATCTACGCTCCAAATCCACCTTGCAAATTTCAATCCTCTAGCTCCTTTCGTTCGAGAGTTATCGTGTTAACGGCCGGACGGCCGGCTGGCCGCACAGAATCGATTTCGACCTCGGATTCTTGATCAGTGAGTCGAACGAAATCGTTTGATACCATTTTCAGCCAAAACTTCGAAAATTACAGACATTTGGGCAAATTGATAAGCACCCTGTTCCGAGGAACAGGAGCTCCAAAAACGGACCTGATAATAATTATATCATATCATATGGAGCCTGACAATAATTTGCTTGGATCAATTCTTTTTCTGGTTAACTATTTACTTTGAGTATTGTTTCAACTATACTGTTAATATATTATTATTATTATTATTATGGGTTGTGCTGGGCAGACGACACCCGCCCCTCCACTGCGACCAATCGGTCTATTGTGGCACACCTTTAGTATATAAACTATACTTCACCCACAAGCTCAAGTCTCTTGATGAGGGATATGAGTCTGGTGGGTGAGAACTTGTCCAGTTCCCTCAGTGTCAGTTTGTGGACTCCTAGTTCCTCCAATCTGATCCTGTCCCCAGCGGGGCAGTCACACATGATGTGTTCGATAGACTCGTCGTCCTCCAGGCAAAGTCTGCACTCGGAGTCCTCAGTCAACCCCAGTGTATTGAGGTGTTTCCTGAGGCCACAATGGCCCGTGTATACAGCTGTAAGGATTCTCAGGTCCACCCTAGAGAATTTGAGCCATTTTCTGGCTCTTTCAGCTGATGGGCCAGTAATTGATGAGCGAGCATGTCTGTGTCCAGGTATGCTGCTCCAGATTTCTTGGACCTTTTGGTCCACCCATCTGTTGTTTTCCTTCGCCGCTGTTCTGAGAGAGATGCCGCAGGCCGGTTCAGGTCCAATGAGCCCCACGGAAGCCCCCCGTGCCGCCAGTGAGTCCGCCATCTCATTACCCTTTATGCCTGAGTGGCCCGGGACCCACAAGAGCTGCAGCCTGCAGCGCCCTCCAAGTTCAGCGAGTGTGGTCCGGCAATCCTGCACAAGCAGGGATTTGCATTTGTATGAAGTCAAGGCCTTCAAGGCTGCTTGGCTATCCGATAGGATCTTGATTGATCCGTGAGCCCAACCTTTCTCAAGTATGAGCTTCGCACAGTGATCAATGGCGAAAATTTCTGCTTGAAAGACAGTCGCAAAACTACCCAGGCTGATGGATTCACCCCTAGCAATTCTGCAACCGCTGACTCCCGCTCCCACCCCTTGGGTGGTAGCGGAGCCGTCTGTGAACCAGCAGGGACCCTCAAGCAGTCGGGTCTCAGAGACGGCCCAGTCGTCTCTACTGGGAAAAACAACTCGGTAGGGCCACTCTGTGTAGGTTCTGGTTTTAGATACGTCCGATCGCATGCCCATTATCTCGTTGACCTCCAATTCAGTCTGCAGAGAACTAGGCACGTAGCCGATCGCATCTGGCTCGTTGTGAGCTGTATGCAGAAGTCTGTATGTCGCCATCCGGGCCACGCTCCTGATCACCAGGTGAAGAGGGGCGAGGTCCATTAGGCGTTCCATGGCTGCGGTGGGAGTGGAGCGAAAAGCCCCTGTCACCATCAAGCACGCAGATCTCTGAATTTTTGCAAGCTTCAGCTGAGATTGCACCTTTACAGTACACTCCCACCAAGCAATGCTGCCGTAAGTGATTTGTGGTCTCACCACCATCACGTACAACCAGTGGAGCTGTTCCGGCGCCAGTCCCCACCTCTTTCCACAAGTCCGTTGGCATGCCCATAGAGAGTGCCTAGCCTTATGGATCACCCTATCCAGGTGTGAGTTCCAGTTCAGCTTTCTATCCAGGATAACACCCAGATATCTGGCTTCATCCGCAAACGGGATTTTAATTCCATTCATAGTGATGGAAGCTATATTAAGTTTCCTTTTCCTGGTGAATGGCACAATCAAGGTCTTTCGAGGGTTCACGTTTAACTGTTCCCCCTCACACCAGCCGTGTGTTGCTGTCAGTGCCTCTGATAGGCTCTCGACCAGGACTGAGTCATCCCGGCCCGTGGTCATAATGACTATGTCGTCGGCGTACGCTTGGACATATACATCCAGCGTGCCTATTATGGCCAGTAAGTCGTCCACCAGAAGAGACCACAGCAGTGGGGAAAGTACTCCTCCCTGTGTTAATATATTACATCGATTATTACGTTACCTGTCTTATACGCAGATGGCGCCACAAATACAGAAATTTCTTGTTTCCTTCAATATGTACTAACATTCGTTCTGCACCTGAAATATTTTCCTGTAAGCAGCGCGCAAAAATGAAAAGAGGGAGACAATCATAATTGTAATATTCCTCACCTCAATCTGTACAGAATCCTTTTTCACAATTACCAATCAAAACGAATCTTTACAACCTCAAACTATCGCCTTGAATCAGTACAAATTGGCAGAAAATTAGAACCGATGAACGAGCGTAGGAAAATTCTGGAATTCCATTGTTGTACATACGCCGAATATGGAATTCTGCTAGATCTTGTGAGGCAACAAAGTTGCGAAAGATTCGGGTAATGGGTACATCGTAACGATTGATGGTTGCGAGATAAAATCCGTGAATTTGAGGATAATTATCGGGAGAGTTAAAACAAAGTTGACCGAAGTGAGTTTGTCGGATTTGCTGAATATAATCAGCCGCGAATTAAGCGGAATTTGCTAGTGAATTACGTAAAATTTATACAGAATGAATTAAGCTGTTGAGCGAATCGAGGCAGAAGACGAAATATTCCATTCATGTTTCTAATTATTTATTTTTCAATAATTCGTTTCGTCACAGTGGAAACCTGAAATGAGACGATTTTCTATGGAACGGTAGAAGATAATTTAAAGCACGGAAATCTCGCAATTAATAACCGTTTGATACCACTTGCTCTAACAAATTCGCTAAATGCGGACATAATCGCAGGTCGAGATTTAGGGTAATTTTTAAGTGCAAAGCCACAAATGACACTGAACAATGAGTGCAGAGAAACGGGTATATACAGGGTGTCCGGGAAAATGTGGGAAACCTCTCGGATTCAGATAAAACATAACTAAATAAGATGACAAGTTCCCTTCATTTTTTGGCGCTCTTGTTCCTCGGAACAGAGTGCTTATCAATTTGCCCAAATGTCTGTAATTTTCGAATTTTTGCCTGAAAATGGTCTTAAACGATTTGGTTCGACTCACTAATCACGAATCCGTGGTCGGAATCTATTCTGTCCGTCTGGCCGTTAACACCATAACTCTCGAACGGACTGAGCTAGACAGTTGAAATTTTCACAGTAGGTTTGAGGGAAAAATATCTCGGTTAAGTTAGTTAAGGGGCAAAATCGGTTTCGGAGTAACGAAAAAAAAAGTTTTTTTTACAATACAACTTTTGAATTCAAATTTTTTTAAGATGCAGTTTCATCATAATAATCCATTGTTATCATTTTCAACTCTAACAAGCTAATACTTTCGAGGATATGATGTTTCAAAGTTTCAATATTACATCGTAAGTTCTATGTATTCACAGAATGTGAACACAGAATGTGAACACAGAATGTGAACACAGAATCTGTCTGTGTGACTATTCATGAATGTCATCTTTTCTAGCTATTAGAGATTGTCAATTCGTATATTTTCTGTTGAAAAGCAAGTATTCGATTCTTGAATTTGTGAATATATACAAGACTGTTTTGTTGTAGTTTATGGAGGCAATAGGAAAGAAGAACATGGAATCATCAAAAGAAATTACTGTTCGTTGACCACTGAGTTTAATATTACCTTTTACTTCCTTAAGTAGTGGTAGTGAGACATGTTCCTATATACAGTATTTTCTTAATGTTGCTTGCAAAAAATACAGGAATGTGGGTCTACATTTGTGTATCAATCATTTTTTCTTGAGTTAAGGTTCATAATATAGAAAAGAATGTGTTAGTGGTATGGACTATCAAATTTCAAATTATGAAATGAGGATAGTATTTTATTAATACCTATATTTTAAACTATTAAAATAATTTTTTCGTAATCCACTACCTACTCAAATATCAGGAATAAATGGACAATCTGCTATGATTGTCTCCAGCCTTGCTCTAGACATTTCGATGATACTTTCCTTAGGTATGTCGAGTTGTGAAAACTATGCACCGAGTGTGAGTTTTGCAACAACCCATTCCACGAGGTTGAATCATTGCAGATTGCTCCTCTAATCTTGATAAATAAATTTAATGTCAATTTTTAAAGCATTGAAGCATTGTAGATTGCTCTCTTTTTTTAAAGATAATTTTTGAAGCATTTTTCTTAAACGACACTTTTTTTTTAATTTAATTTCTTTCATGATGCAGTTCTATCATAGAAATCCATTGATATAATTCCCAACTCTGAGAAACCAATACTTTCGGAGATATAATTTGTCTGTTTGAACAAGAGCGCCAAAAAGCTCCTGTCCACAGTGCTTGAACCAATTTTCCTAGAGGTCCTCCCCACGAAGATACGGCCTCCTAAATGACGCCACTGGAAATCCATTTTACTGGAATAAATTTTAAACTACTCAATATAATCTTATGAAAATTTGATATGATAAACAGTATTGAGGACCTCTCAAAATACTGCCCTTATATTTAAATTAGCTTGTTTAGTTTACCAAGGGCGGACTAGGTTCTACATTTCAATGCTTACATTTTTAACTCCCTGTATGATAAATGAGTCAAAATGAACAAAACGAATTTGGATACCTTGAACATTAAGCTAAAGAAAATGTACTCTTGTTCATTGTCGATAAAATGAACCGTTTTCAAGGTATCCAAATTTGTTTTTCCAGGAAATGGAAAAGAATGGAATTTATTCGGGAAATAGAAGAAACGAAATATGATTTTATCGCAATATTCATTGGCCTACCCTAGTTGTACAAACATGACATTCATAGAACTAGGGTAGGCTAATGAAAATTGCGATAAAATCATATTTCGTTTCTTCTATTTCCCGAATGATTTCGATTCTTTTCCATTTCCTTACTACTGTTTATCATATCAAATTTTCATTAAATTATATTAAGTAGTTTAAAATTTATTCCAGTAAAATGGATTTTTAGTGGTGTCATTTAGGAGGCCGTATCTTCGTAGGAAGGGCCGCTAGGAAAATAAATGATGGGAACTTGTCATCTTATTTTGTTATGTTTTATCTGAATCCGAGAGATTTCCCACATTTTCCAGGACACCCTGTGCAATGAAAATACGCTGAAAAAGAAGAACGTTTGATAGACCTAGCTAGTGCGACAACATTTTGCGTGACATTCGATGAGCGTCTCTGATCAGTCCGGTGAACCCAAGATGCATAGAATAACAAGGTTTCGAAATTGCCTACTAAAACACTGTAAAATTTTCGTTCGAAAAACTAGAAGTGTCGAACCTTGTTCTACTTCACTCTGTAAACGATGGTGGCGCTGGAGTCGCTGGAGATTATAATCAAGACGTTTAAAAATAGCTCCACGAAAGGAAACAATTCTCAGATTGATAGTTTAACAATGATCGCACTTGCAATGTTAATGTTCGTACTACAAAATTATTGTTAATTAACTAATGGATAACTAATTGAAAAGTCGCGATAAACATTTATGGACCACGGATTATTATTCATTGATCTATCCTGCAGACGCCTGAATTTTTTCAATTTTTTATTTTCATATTTAATAAGTTATATATATGAATAATAATAATGATAGGTCCGAAGGCAGCGAGGCTTACGAAAGCCGGAGTACCCGTTTTCGGGAGTATTCTCAACCCTCTAGAATAATTATAAATATTGGCCGTAGTTCCGGGAGTGGGGACTATTTTTTTGGAAATTTCCTCCGCTTCTTGAATCTTTTTTCAAATATGAATTATCTCTGATAGTTTTTGAGATAATGGCGAAATACCAAAGCCCCTTCTTTTTTTCACTTAATAGTTTATAACTATTGCAATTTTTGCGAGCGGCCTTAGCATTTTCTCGAACTCTATCTACATGCCATTCCGAATCGAATGATACCTCAATCATAATTTTCGGAGAAAAAGCAAAAATTTTGACCTAAAGAGCACTTGTTGACTACACTATAAGCAGAGGTGTATTCCCTAACAACAAAATCAAGCATCGGACATTTACATCGATAAATGTAAACATGAATTTTCTGGAAACTACATTACTCAATTATTGTATCTGTGTAAAGGAATTATTCTGCTATTACATAATCCGCCGTATTCACAAAGCATTCAATCTCCGTTAAGTCCTAACTGAGGTCCTCAGTTAAGGATAAATATGAATCGCAACCTCAGTTAACGTATTAAACGGTGGTGAAACAGACCTGTTTCACGTTAATTTTCAAGTTAAATGAGGTTGCGATTCTTATATATCCTCAACTGAGGACCTCAGTTAGGACTTAACGGAGATTTAATGCTTTGTGAATACGGCGGAATGGGTATTAGGACTCTGGCCACTAAAAGTTATAAATAGACTTTGACAGATTCAATTCACTGAATTAAAAATCTATAGATTTGCATTGAAAAGTGACGTTTTGAATGTTCAATGAATTAGTGGCTTTATTCGAGTGCATATTCTGGATAATATGCAGTAGATGTAGTAGCTTGAATAATTTTTTCTCAACATTCATAAGCTCCAAGCTGCCAAAGTGGCAATCATGAGGTAGCGTGGCCGAGCGGTCTAAGGCGCTGGTTTAAGGCACCAGTCTCTTCGGAGGCGTGGGTTCGAATCCCACCGCTGCCATAGTTTTTATCCGCAGCTTTTGAATGTCTTCTCAGCTATGAACAGCAGGTATATTATTTGTGTTAAAATAATAGTAAATTATTAGTCATCCTTCCTGAGCATAAAGTCGAGACGTTTTGGGTAGTCGGCATTGAAAGCTCTCTTCTCTACTTTATCTGCCTATGAAAATGAAACTTGCTATCATTTCCTGCTTGAGATTCATAGGCAGGTAAAATTCAAAGTGTTAGTATACATTCCGTATCACCAACTTGTAGTTCCCAGATCGACTCGACTATAAAACAATGCAACTATTAAAAAAAATAAGAGCACCAAAAATTTCTGTTTTTCGAGGAAATTTTGTCGCCTCCTGCTCAGTAGTCACTGACATCAGTATCAGGTAGCGTGGCCGAGCGGTCTAAGGCGCTGGTTTAAGGCACCAGTCTCTTCGGAGGCGTGGGTTCGAATCCCACCGCTGCCAATAAATTTTGTACCATTTAATAAGGCATATTTTTAATACGGACATTCTATAATGGCTAGACCTAGAGGAATTCCTGAAATAATACTATGGATTAATGACATTATTTGATTCAATTGAAAAAACGAATTATAATTGTCCAACAATAAGAACAAATTTAAATATGTAGCAACAGAACATAAACAAATAAAAATTGTAATACTTAAATGCTGAAATGCTCCCCTGAGAAATAACCTACAAATCTACCCTTCGTTTAAAAGAATTAAGTAAAAATATTTTTGAAAAAGGTTCAAGGGGTTAATTTTTCCACCCCTTTATGATAACATTTCAAAAAAACAACGTTAACTGTCAGAATTGCAATCTTCTATATTGTTCCATATATGGGAGATATTCAGTAATACCTATTTGTAAATTTATGTGTTATTGTATATGAAGAAAAAAATATTGAAATAAATTCTATATATTAGAAAGTATTCGTCCGACATCGCTGAAATTTTGCGAGAACCTTCAAAACCAAACCAAGTTTAGAAAACAAGTAATGGTAAATTCCATTAAGAGTGTCCAATAGAGGTGAATGGACAATAGAAGCGTGCAAAAGCTCTTGACTTTACATCCGAGCTTACACCAATTATTATATAGAAATCAACTAAAAAGCCTCTATGTAAACGTATTGCAGCATGGTAGAGTTCAAAACTGTTAATCAACCAACCAAAAAACCAATGAACATCGCGTGAAATGTGACGAAATGAAAATAAACTGAAAATAAACGCAATATACCTATATCAACGAGATCACACCATCAAATACCCGAACACAAACAATAAATGTCAATCATTTTACGAGGTGCCAAAACCCTCAATTTCCAATTTTTCCCCGAATATCATAATGTCCGTACCAATTCAATTGGAAAACACTTATTTATTGGAAAAATTAATATCTTTCTTGAAAAAAAACATTCATTCACTGTACATAACTCGTTATTTAATAAAAATATAGATTTTTTTATAGTGAATTTTTCTTTATTCATAGGAAATATTAATTCCAGAAAAAAATCTTTATATGAATATATCTTTGTTTATTATGAGAATATTGATATTCATTGAGAAGAAATATTTTTTCTCGTAAATAACATTTATTTATTATAAATAATTCGCTATTGAATGAAAATAAACCTTTTTGGTGTAGTGATAAACTTCATTACCTATGATACATCGTATATTAATAATTAATATATATTAATTTTTTACCAATATATATTTATTTTGAAAACTCGAATAAATCCATTTTTTAGGACAAATAAATATTCATTACGCCATATATGAATAAGGGGCTCATTTAATATGAATAAACTTTATTATATATAAATAAACTGTTCTTTCAGTGTACGACCAGTAGTTCTCAAGTTATCTGGAAAGAATAGAATGACTTAAAACAAATAGAAAATTGGTATAAATATTTTCTGAGTATACCCAAATAAAAATCCTCTATGTAAACGAATTGTAGCATGTTAGAGTTCAAAATTGTTAATCAATCAACCAAAAAACCAATGAACATCGCGTGAAATGTGACGAAATGAAAATAAACTGAAAATAAACGCCGTATATATCAACTAGATCACACCATCAAATACCCTAACACAAACAATAAATTTCAATCATTTTACGAGGCGCCAAAACCCTCAATTTCCAATTTTTCCCCGAATATCATAATGTCCGCACCAATTCAATTGGAAAACCCATAATATTCGAACGCCTGAAAATGAGCCGAATGAAGTGGAGGTGAATTCAGGTGAAATTACATACCATTATAAATATTGGACTATAACAGCGTTTCGGTATACCTCCATTGATACATTATCCGCGATCAAACGAATCTACAAATTGAATAATGATAATTCCTCATTTCATTCGGCGTTGTAAATCAAATCATTTTATTAGTACGTTTACATCATTCGTCATTTTCGGGCAATTACAACTACTGATATATGATTTTGATAGAGTGGCGCAATTACCTATTGTTTAGATATCGGACAAACATCATTAAGGGCTTATTGAGGTTTCCCGTCATGTAATTAATTTTTCTCGTCATCCTAATCGGACGGGAGTTCTCGTATAATTGTGGAAATATTCGAAAACTGAGTTAATTGATACGTTTTCATTGATGAATATTGGATAGGATAAGATGCGGTAGTCGTTTATGAGTTTTGGGGCTTTTTTCCGCGACATCTATAGGAGATATGGAGAAATACTTTAATCTGAGGACTTCGTTTTCATAAAGAATATACAGCTCCACAAAGGTTAAGGAAGTTCAGAAATCTTGAGACTGTTCCAAAAGTTTCCATTTGTGCGCGTATGTTCTGGGGAACATCGCGTTATCATTTTGCCCAAATGTCTGTAATTTTCGATTTTTTTTCCGAAAATGGTCTCAAACGATTGGGTTCGACTCCTTGATAGAGGTCAAATTTGATTCTGTCCGTTTTTTGTGGGAATCGTATTACTAGAAAATTTAAGAATAATATTAATAAATATCATTTTTGTCACGATAATCTGAGAACGGAAGGAGATAGCGACTTGAAATTTTCAGGTTACGTTGTGCATCTGAATGCAACATTTGAGTTTGTTTATAGGCATAATCGGCCAAACGATTTTGAAATTATAACCTTCTGAAATTTGGTTGTTATTTCCTTAATAACTCGAAAAATACAAAACTGATCCAATTCAAGCATGGTTTTCAGTTGTAGAATACCAACGCGAAACCTCTTGCGAAATTTCGTAAGGATCGTATCACTATAAAATTTTTAAAAAATCATTGAAATAAATTCCATATATCAGAATCTATTCCTCCGACATTTTGCAAGAACCTCCAAAACCTATAACTCTTCTGCCAAGTTCACACGATATGATCTATATTGTTTTAGATCCGATCAGCCTTGTGTGAGTTCAGAAGCTGGATGGGTGACCATTGGTCGCGTTCAGCAGAAAGATCGGTAGCATGAACGACTCCGCTACTGATAGGTAGCGGTATCGTAATCTGCCGAACGGACAGCTCTAAATCACAAATGTTTGAAGTTCAGGTTAGGTGATTCGAATTTTCTTTGATTACCTGTCACAAAAATAAATATTCAATCATGAATCCAAATATCATTTCATGACTCTTAGAAGATGATAATATTACGGCCAACATAAGAAGTGAACTTGTTGAATTATTGGCTCAACCTCTGCCTTCATTGGAAGATGAAAACAGAGAAATTGTTCCCATAGGAATCAGAATTTTTATGAAGATACAATTCCTCAATATATGGGTGATTTATTCAAAGACCATTTTAGAATGTCCCGAAATGCAGGTAATTCTTTCCGTCGAAAATATATGTCCAGTATCCATTTTTCCGCTCCTTATTTTTAAAATGAATGTCACAACTGTCAAACTTACAACATGTTACCGATACTGAGCGGAAAAAATCTACGCTCCTTAAAATGACAACCGCTACTCAACGCATGTTCCAAAGTGAGCGTACCGTTCGGCAGAAAAATCATCGAAATGTGTCAACTGTTCCGCAACTGTTGGTTCTACTGAACGCGACCATTGCCTCGATAACTTTCGAACGAAAGGAGATAGGTACTTTAAACTTTCAGGGTAGATAGCACATCCGAATGGCAAAGTTAAGTTCGTTTTTGGGGAAAATCGGTCCATCGGTTCCGGAGTTATACCCACCTGGAATATTATTTCCTCGATAACTCAAAAAATATAGACTCGATCGAATTAAAGCTTGGTTAGTAGTTGTATAATATCGACATAAAGACGTGTGCAAAATTTTGTGAGAACCATACATAGGTAGGTTTTCTAAAAATGTCAAAACTGATTAAATTTCCAATTAAATTTCCAAAGGTCTTAGAATAGATTCCTCTCGGAGAATTTGAAAAATTGTTAATTTTCGTTTTGTCACGAACAATGTACTTATGTGGTAAATTATAAAGCTTGAATTTATAATATTACTGTTGATCCTTTTTCTTAATAATTATTATCTCCTGTTGTTTAAAACATTTTTATAAACCAAGGCGTTGTTTATGAGATAATTTAAAATTTTTCTTTTGAAAACATAATTGAAGTTTTATAATTTTTCACCTAAGTGAATTGTTAATAACAAAACGAAAATTAACAATTTTACAAATTTTCCAACGGGAATCTATTCCAAGGCCTCTGAAAAATAATTCCACGAAAGGAAAAAATTCTCAGATTAATAATTTAACAATTATCGCACTTACAAAGTTAATTTTCGTGCTACAAAAAATTGTGATTAACTAATGTATAACTTATTGAAAAGTCACGATAAACATTTTTGGAACACTGATTATTATTGTTCATTGATCTATCCTGCATACGCCTGAATTTTTTCAAAATTTTTTATTTTCATATTTAATAAGTTGAAATAATATTTATTCATGAAAGGTCCGAAGGGGGCGAGGCTTACGCAAGCCGAAGTACCCGTTTTCGAGAGTATTTTCTACCCTCTGGGAAAATTATAAATATTGGTCCTAGTTCCTTGAGTTGGAACTTTTTTTAGGAAATTTCCTCCTCTTCTTGAATCTTTTATCAAATTTGAATTATCTCAGTTTTTGAGATGTAGAAAAACTATCTACATGCCATTCCGAATCGAATGACACCTCAATCATAATTTTCGGATAATACGCAATTATTTTGACCTTAAAAGCACTTGTTGACTAAATTAGTAATCCGGAATTAACATATGATATGAAAGCTTTCTGCTAAGCCTCGCCCCTTTTGGTCTCGCATGATGAAGCTTAGTTTGGTACGCCCAAATTACCCAGAAAACGCAGCTCTCAGTGGGGGCTGCAATCGATACCTTAATCCCTGTGCAGTCTCTGAGATAAACTGGGAGCACAGAGGCTGATTAGAGCATCGGTTTTATAGTCTGTAATGATAATGGTTAATAATCCGTTTCGGTCATATGTCAAAGGATCCCGGATTTTTAGTACCTAGGCAGCACTACCCACAAATTCAGTTTCAGTCCTTTGTACCGGAAGATAATTGGCTGGATTTGAACATATATGGTCTTCGGCGAAACTGCGTTGTGTAGAGTTCCTATAGGATAATTACTTTGTCAAATATGGGAAAAAAATGACTCAGATGTTATTTCTCGGTATTGATTCTTCGCATTAGAGTTTAAAAGGTGAACAATGACTGACTACTAAGGGTAGAGAGGATTTATGATTCACTGAAATGGGTTTAATTTGTTGGGTTTAACCTACGCAATATTAAAAGGTTTCTTTCGGGGTTTTCTCTCCCAAACTCTGAAAAATATCTATAAAATAAAAATTATTTTTTTTTGTGATTTGCTTCTGCGTAAGAAACACAAGATCTTTATCAGAAGCAATCACTTGAACAATGTTGCCCAACAAACAACAACGAAACAACATCAACGAAGAAACACTATATCGTAACGTTTCGGAGTCTATATCAGACTCCTTCGTCAGACGCTTAATGAAAATCTTTAGAATTATTTTGTTGATAGTTATTCTAAAATTCGAGAATTGTCACATTGACAGTATTTGAAATCATAGCTAACATAGTTTTACTTTGTATAGAAATTTCCAAGTTCCAACTCCTTTTTCAATAAATTCAGCCAAATATGGTAATACTATTTGAGCGTAAAAACCAATAGACCAATTCTACCCAACAACGAACTCATCCGAGATATTCGTTCCTCAATTCTGTGATGAACGATATATTTTTCCCTCAAATCCACTCTGAAAATTATATTATATCAATTGAAACTTTAGCCAATATTTGAGTTTTGTTTTTACTGGAGATATTCTGAACTCAATATTATTAATTTACCATTACCATTCCTATCAACATATGGATTAACCATGGGCATTAAATATCAAAATTTGACACATCATGTCTCAAGAAAATATGTTGACATGTATCAACACGGATCATATTATAATAATTCATAGATAGAATAATTATTACATTCTGTGAAAACACAGAAGTACGATTTATTATTGAAATTTTGAAAAATCATATCTCCGAAAGTATTAGCTTTTTAGAGTTAAAAATGACATCAATGGATTCCTATGGTGAAACTGCATCTTGAGAAAAACTTATTTTAAAATTTCTAATTAAAAAAAAAATCTTTTTTGTTACTTCGAAACATCTGGCTGATTTTGCCTCATAACGAACGTAGCCGAGATATTTATGTCCCAAACCTATTCTGAAAATTTCAACTGTATAGTTCATTCCGTTTGAGAGTTAGATAGATAGATAGATAGATAGATAAATCTTCTTTATTTCAAGTTTCATATAATAATTACAAGAAAGATGAAATGACGTCAAAAATAAACACAATTCAATACATATTGTCAGAACCAAAAAAATCGTCTAGACTATATGGTTCTAGTTGTATCAAATATTTCTTAATTAATTTCTTAAATTTATATTCATTTTCAACATATCTAATATGCTGCGGCAATTTATTAAAGGCTCTGATACACATATAGTATGGTCCCTTCTCACTCAGCGTTAATCTATGATGTGGATAGAAAAGATCTTTGTTTCTCGTGGGATAGTTGTGATTGACATTATTTTGGAACTTGTCTCTATTCCTGAATACAAACATCAGACATTCATAAATGTACAAAGCATATACAGTCATTATATTCATAATCTTAAATTTGCCCCTACAAGAGTCCCTGAACTTCATCTTGCACATTGTTCTTATTATTCTTTTCTGTACTATGAATACCGAGTCAACCCTTGCGTTGCTACCCCAGAAAACTATCCCAAATCTGAGATCCGACTCAAAATTTGCATGATACAAAACTTTCAGTGTGTCAGAATTCATGTATTTAGCTATAACCTTGATTCCATACCCGATACTAGATAACCTCAAACAGACCTTTTCAATGTGAGTATCCCAACTAAGAAATTCATCTATAGTGACACCTAAAAATTTAGTGTTTGTGACAGGTTTTATCTTGTTATTTCCGAGAATTATGTTGTCTGGTGCAGCAATCTGACATTGCCTAGTACGAAAAAGTATTAAATTTGTTTTTGATTCATTTATGTTCAGTTTATTCATGGAGAACCAATTAGTGGTGTCCGCAAAACAGCTTTTTGTTTTTTCAATAATATCTGTCGGATTGGGTCCAGAAATCAATATATTGGTGTCGTCGACAAAATTTGTGATTGAATACCTTTTTAATGAACATGGTAGGTCATTTATATATATTATAAAAAGTAACGGTCCCACAATGCTTCCCTATGCAATACCTACATCAATGTTGAGTTATCGTGTTATCTATTCACGAAATGTTGATTGAGATCTCTCCTACGAGATTTACGTGTCAGTGACTCTGCGCAAACTCCGTATGCGAATTGTCGGTTGAAATGTGTTTCTCTACTGCTAAATAGTGTGGGAGAAGTGAGATGAGGTTTCTTGTAAGAGTTCTCGCATATACTCATCTCGTCGAGTGTACGGGGCCAGTGAGTCGAACCAAATCGTTTGAGACCATTTTCAGCCAAAAATTCGAAAATTACAGACATTTGGGCAAATTGATAAGCGCACTGTTCCGAGGAACAAGAGCGCCAAAAAATACATGCAAGAGACCTATTCCGGAGAAGCCGAGTTTCCGGACGCCCTAACACACCATAGAAACCACGAAATAAACTATCGCTCACCTACTTTGGTATCGTCACAAGCATAAAATTCACGTTCTGATATTGGCTTTGATATGCAACATCCTGTGAATAATTCGTGTACAGAGCATGCACCTAAATAAATGCATCGCCCCATTATGCATTCGGATCGTCGGCCGTCTGATCTTGAAATATGTCGTTCTGTGACGTCCCAGTTCAAAATCGATACGCAACGCAGTTGACTGTTTTGTCTACTCGAAATAGGCTATTTTCTATCGACCGCCGAAGGTTGCAGGTCAAAGTTGAAGAAAATGCTAATATGACGCAGGCTGGCGAAGCCTCCTTCGTTGCTAAATCTGCTCGAACAGGGGCGCATCCAGATCTGCGGTATCTGATTCTAATGGTATGATATTGAAAATTTTCCAGCGAGAGGATAATACACTGCTCCATAAAAGTTAAGGATGTTTAATTTTGTGGCCGTTTCAAAAGTTCGCAATTCTTGTCCACCAAATGTTCATTTATGAAAAATCAAATGTTTACTCTCTTATATCTGAATTGTCCTTTTTCTCTTTGTTTGATAACTTTTTCAGTTTCTGGCAAGTTCTTGTCGTTTGCGTTTCTGAAAATTTTGGAGCAGTTGTTGTTTTATGCTTTTACAATCAACATCGCTTCAAAATCTGAAAATTTGTTTTGCAATAATGCTTAGACGTAAACTTACTGAAGCCAATGGGGCTATTGGTTTGATCGAGACGGTACGTTATCAGATAGATGTTGCGAATTTCTTTCAAGTTATTGAAGCGTAGTGTCCCGGCTCGTCCATCGATCTTGAGAAACTGGAAACGTGACCAAAAGACCGAGAAGTGGACGTCCAAGATCTACCACTCCTGCACTTGACCGGTTTCTGACTATGTCTAGCCGGAGAGAGCCTTTGAGTACTTGTCGAATCATGCAACAGAGCCAGGTTGAAACACATTACAAACTACATTCTTGTCGACTTCGGATAGTCTTCGTGTTCGGTATGGACCCATCCTCTTGTGCCCAGAAATCGCAGATCGGTTGAAGAAGTTCATCCGTTCAGGGGTGGTACGGTTACTTTATGGGGAGGCATTTGTTTCAATGGACGTACAGACTTGTTGATGCTTGATACTACCATTAACAAGCAGATTCGCATAGAACAAGTCATTGCTAATATTATTCTTTGTTTCATGCTGCTATTGGGCGAAATTTCTGATAATGCTCAGGGAAATATTTATCATGCGTATCTTAGGTGGCGTTTAAGTGGGTATATCATATCCTTGATCTCCCAAACAATCTTAGCGTTGACTCCCAATGGCGAGTTCTTCTGTTATCGTAGTTGTTCATCCCCCACAGAACCTCGTTTTCTGTTAATCTTGATGTCACTAAGTGGCACTGAGGCAAAACTTCTCCCCATAAGAAGCCCGAGATCACGATGAGGTTCTGATTTCTTGATGCCGAAGTTCGCAAGGAACTTGTCGCAGTGCTCCGAACCT
Source organism: Halyzia sedecimguttata (assembly GCA_937662695.2). Taxonomy (NCBI): domain Eukaryota; kingdom Metazoa; phylum Arthropoda; class Insecta; order Coleoptera; family Coccinellidae; genus Halyzia; species Halyzia sedecimguttata. The sequence goes on along the minus strand of OW569414.2, from coordinate 82,759,426 downwards.
GGAGCAGAGTATTCCTCAGTTGAATTCTTCGTCTTAAAAAATTTCTATATAGGTGTGTTTCTCGGTGTGCTTGCCTAAGCCACGGAAAGGTCGTAAGCCTACAAAAGGAGTTGTGGTCTCTTTCCTGCCAAGTATGAAGGTTTCCTCGTTACCTCTGATTATCGGGCTGTCCTCAAGGTGGTGTTTCATCAGCCCTGCCGTGGAGTAGGGTCATGGATGATGTCAAATCTATGACAGCTCTTATCAAGACGATGCTGTCGCGTAAATGCTCATGGATGATACGCTGGAGATGCTTACGATCAGATACAAAAATTCATCACCATCACTGGAAAAGTGGCGTAAGAAAGAAGGACTGAATGTTAATCAATCCCCCCACAGAAAGGTTCGGAGCCTGTAAAGGGAGTTGTGGTTCTTTCCTGGCTAGTAGGAAGGTTTCCTCGTTACTCCTGCCCTCAAGGTGGTGTTTCATAAACCTTCACTATAAATCCCTTCAAAAATACCCCCATTCCCTTCACAAGAAGAGGAATTCTCCATTTAGAAGCGCCAATCTTGAAAGACCAGTCTTTGAATTTTTTAGTGAGCGTAAGTATCCTAGACATCAAACTCAACTGGAAGAATAACCTAGGCTCACAGCTACTGCAGCTATGTGGACATGCAAAAAGCTCCTTAGGAAAATGTGTGGAGCATGTTCATGTACGATCTTCTGGAGATGCTCATTAGCATACCATCCTTGAACCTATGGCGTTGGCGTTAGCTTTCTAAATGCCGCTTGAATGTTAGAGTGGATAGCTTTGTCAAGTCTATGACAGCTCTTTCCAAGACGATGCTGCAGTGGAGCATGTTCATGGATGATCTCCTGGATATGCTTACGATCAGGTGCAAAAATTCATCAGAATAACGAGAAAAGTGGTGTGAGAAAGAAGAATGTTAATCCCCCCACAGAATGTTTCGGAGACTACAAAGGGATTTGTGGTCTCTTTCCTGGCTAGTATGAAGGTTTCCTCGTTACTTCTGATTCTCGAGCTGCTCTCAAGGTAGGTTTCATCAACCCTGCTGTGAAGCATGTTCATTGATCATCTCCTGGAGATACTGACAACCCGATGCGAAAATTCACTAAAATTACTGAAAAAGTAGTGTGAGGAAGAAGGATTGAATGTTAATCCCTCCAAACGCACTCCCATTCCCAAGAAGAAGAATTATCCGTTTAAGAGCACCGATCTTTAAAGGCCTATCTTTGAATTTTTCCAGTGAGCGTAAGTATCCTAGACAACAAACTCAACTGGAAGAATAACATAGACCCAACTGCAGCCATGCCCACATGGCTGCAATCGGTTGCTCTTTAGGAAAACGTGGGTACTTCATCCAAAACTGGTAGTTTGGTTACACAAGAAGGTGATACGCTCCATTGTCACCTATGCCTCATTAGCATACCATCCTTAGGACGTTGGCGTTTGCTTCCTAAATGCCGCTTGACTGTCAGAGTGGATAGCTTTGTCAAATCTATGAAAGCTATTTTCAATACGATGCTGTCGCTGTTTAACCGATCCACATTTTGTTGTTTTCAATTCAATTCAGTATGTATATCATTTCTGCGCAATTCATCAAAACCACTGGAAAAGTAGGTTGAGGATGAAAGACGGAATGTGAATCAATCCACAGGAAGCTTCGGAGCCTACAAAGGAACTTGTGGTCTCTTCCCTGGCTAGTATGAAGATTTCCACGTTACACCTGATTCTCGAGCTGCCCTCGAGATGGAGTTTCATCAACCCTGCCGTGAAGCAGGGTCATGGATGATGTCAAATCCATGACAGCTCTTATCAAGACGATGCTGTCGCTGTTCAACCGATTCACATTTCGTTGTTTTGAATCAATTCAGTATGTATATTATTTCTGTTGGCATTATTTATTCCCAAAAGGTTATTTTTGAAATTGATTTATTATATCGCAAAATTGAACAACACCGAGGTTTAGACCTATATACTATTCCCATCGTTTCGAATTCCGCATTGGGACATTAGTCGAACTACGAGCGCCATTAATGGATCGGTGTAGGTCAAGCAAATCATTAGTCCTAGAAAATAATTTCTTTCCGAACAATCCGCGGTCCGTTTGAAGTATGATTCACCGCACTTTCATTTTGCAAAATTAATGAAAACAGCCAAGTTTCGACGTGGGTTCCATCGACGTTAATTATTTCTGATTGGCCACGATTGCTGGAAATTATTTCATGAATTTTGAGGTTATGATGTCATCGGTAATTTTGCACGCCGATTCCTGTGGATTTCGGCGTCCATGAAAAAGTAATTCTCGTCGGTTATGATCATTACTTCGGGAATTTCGGCGTCATTTTCCACGGCGTACCAGGAAAATTCAATTAGATACGTTGTGTTCGTAGATGAATGGAATATTCATGAAATGACTGGTTCGCCAATTCTGAGAAGACATTATTCAATTTAAAAAAAAAGTTGTTTTTGTTGCTATGGTAGCCATCAGTACTGAGTCCACAATTATTCTGTTATAGTTATGGAACTGAGCATTGGAAATATTAAGGTGAATGATCACAGCTCTGACCGGGCTTGTTGGATTGCCAGAAATGAAATCGTGGCAGAAATCCAATAAGAACACCGGAAGTGGGTATGTAAACCGTAGTGGCGAACAAAATTTTCCAAAAGTATTACGAATTTAGGTACAGGGAGGTGCATTGCGGATGAACACGTTATAAATGGTTACCATGTGCTCAATATTAGAGCAAGGAGATTGAAATAAAGCAAATTTTGTAGGAACATTATGGGAGGAAGGGGATGTCCGCGGGGAGGTGTTCTGGCTCCTCCACTATGGAATCTCGTCCTGGAAGAGTAAGTGATATTCTCCTCACACAGGGCCAGCAAATATTCTCCTACTTATTACACTCCTAAAAAAAATCCATTCTAATATATTAATATGTACAGTCAACCTGCAGCATTGAGAACCACTGCTTTAGTTAAAGCTAATAAATTGAATAATATTCAAAGGTGGTATGCTAAAGATGTCGGTATCGCGGACTTTAGTAACCCGATCCTGAATATGAGAGCGACTAGAATCCAGTAACTCACAAATTTGATCCTTCCTTCAAGCTTGGGCTAAAGCCCCCTGCGGAGGAGGAGAAAAGACCACACAGTGAACTAACATCGTTCACGTACGGTTCAGTGATGGGCGGACGCTCTAGAGCTGGAGTGTATGGAGCTGCACTCAATGTGAGCATTTAGATGTCGCTTGGGCAATGCATCACTATATTCCAGGCGGAAGTTTTAGCCATCACGACGTATGTCATGGGGGATATTCGCATGGGCTATATATTGCAATAGGAACATACGAATTCTCTTGACAGTCAGGCAGCACTTAAGGCCAGCTGGAGAATTAACTACAGGCTTGGGTGGGTGCCGGGACACACGGGGGTTGAAGGGAATGAAGGAGCTGACGCACTTGAGAGATGGCTCAGCTATCCCCCTCTTCGGGCCAGAACTGGGAATAGGGGTGACCAAATTGGCTGTGAAAGGCGTTATTGAAAAGTGGATACCTGCTCAGCACACTCGGAACTGGAACAAAACTTCGTGCCAGCGGCATAGTAAGTTAATGATGGGGCAGCCCTGCCTCTCACTAACTAAAGAAGTCCTACTACAGAGTAGGAGTAAGCTCAGGGCAGTAACTGGCCTACTAACCGGACACCCTATAGTAGCTAGTAACCCGAGCTCAAGGAAATCAACCATGTGACCCTGTCGGCTAATAGGAGGCCGCTCTAGGCTGCAGCACAAATAAACAAACAATGGGTCCACAAGTTCGTAATGTTGTCATTAAGCAGTCATGAAATACACCAAAACTCACCAAATATGGTGTTACTGTAGCTGAAGGATGAGTTTCAGAATATTGGTGCCCCATTGGTACAAGATGTAGCAAACAACACAAATATGTAAAGTTGCCGAGGGCAGGGTTCTTCGTGATGGCCTATGCGGATGACCTAGTCTTGCTGATTAGAGGTAGGTAATCAACGTCATTATCGATCTGAAGCAGAATTTTCTGCGCATGATCGAACAGTGCTGATCCAACAGTGTAGAAAACAACCTCTCACTCAACCCGGGGAAAACTGAGATGGATATCTTCATCAGGAGAGGAGTGCACTGTAACATTCAAGTGTGAAGTGGCTATTGGTGCTACTTCCTTGGACTCTCAGGTGCCCACTATCGGATATTTTTGTATAGCTCGCATTCCGTCCAAGTAAAAATGAGCCTCGCCCAACGCATGACGTTGGGCGAGGCTCATTTAGGGCATAAGGGTCCTCTTATTTTGCCAACATTCCCGCAGAAAATCGTTCGTGTTGAATGTAATACGTTAGAAGGAGCTTCTGGACTATAATTATTTTGTAGTAATGGGCTTTTAGATGTTTATTCAAAGTCACGACGGTTGGAGGAGTCATTCTATTGCAGTTTGGAGCAAAATTCCAGTGTACACGGAAGTAATCAACCCATCTCTGTTCTACGACTGCTGGAAGGGATGTAGGTACGTGGTAAAATATTGAAATATTGAGGGCCCGACGCGTGACTCTCAAACTCTTAGCTTTCTTTCAAAAGACAACAACGGCAAAGGAATGATGTGTGATGTTCCAAGGCATCATGGAAACTAACTTCGCACCATAGGGAAAATGATTGAGTCTGTCTTGTGCGTCTCTCTTCTTTGTGAAACCCGCCCCTTATAAATGTGGTCATCCGCGCTGCGCCACTCTATACACAGGGGGAGTCTTTAAGTTGCACATTAATTTCAACCATAGATTCCTCTCATCAAATAAAACACTTTTTGTCGAAATCGATTCTGTCTGTTCGGCCGTAGGTACGATTACTCTAGAACGAAAGGAGTTAGAGGATTGAAATTTGCAAGGTGGGTTTGGAGCGTAAATATCTCGGACAAGTTCGTTAATGGGCGAAATCCATAAAGCGGTTTCGGAGTTACGGCCAATTTTAGTAAAAACATTTCTTATGAATATTTCCGAAACCGATCACTCGATCTATCTGAAATTCAGCATCAAATTGTAGAATCATGACCTTTATACGCACGTGAAGCTTTGTATTGACCAGGTTACCGCAAAGTGCCAAAGAAAAAATTTGAAAATTAAAAAAAAAATTTCTACAATAACTCTCGAAAGGAATGAGCTAGGCAGTTGAAATTTTCAGAGTAGGTTAGGGAGATGAATATCTCAGTTGAGTTCGTTATTGGGCAAAGCAGGCTAGATGGTTTCGGAGTAACGAAAATTTTTTTTTTAAGTAACAAATTTCAAATTCAATTTTTATTTATGATGCAGTTTCACCATAAAAATCTATTGATATATTTTCAACTCCAACAAGCTAATACTTTCGGAGATATGATTTTTCGAAATTTCAATAATGAATCGTACTTCTATATGTTTTCACAGAATGTTATAATTATTCTATCTTAGCTTTATTATATGATCTGTGTTCATACTCGTACATGTCATACTGTTCTATAAGAGAGAGTCAAATTCATTTCAGCGATTTTAATTTGATTTCTTCCATGGTGCAGTTCTCATTCTCAGATTACTCATTTAATCTTGATAAATAAACTTTTATTTGAATTCAACTTCCTTTATGATGCAGTTCTATCATAAGAATACATTGATATAATTCCCAACTCTGAGAAACCAATACTTTCGGAGATATAATTTGTCTGTTTGAACTAGAGCGCCAGAAAGCTCCTGTCCACAGGGCTTGAACCCATTCTTTGTATTTCATTTACCATTTTTTCCGAATTTAACTCTTGAAATTGCAGAAAAAAAAACAGTTTTTCTTATGTAGCTTTGACTGGGATATTCAGAGTGAAATGAATTTCGGTGTAAAGTTTGCTATTACTATAACACATATTCTGAATTCTATTAAATTGGACAGATAAACTATCCTCAGAAAAGGTCCGGTTTTTGAAGTTTTTGAAGGGAGTTTATCTTCAGTTTATCCACTGAATTCTATTGAACTGGACAGATAAACGGAAGATAAACCACATGATATATTCCTCGGAAACCGGCCCTAAGTAGTATACATCTAAAGTTAACGACATATATGGATTTGACAATGAATTCTAAACCATTTTCGGCTTAAAATTCGATAATTCAGACATTTCGACGAAATGGCACATCTGTATTTTCCCAGGAAATATGTAAGATTCCAATTACTCAGCAGCCATATAAGTAGTTAGTTTGGCGTTCGTCTAATTTATCCAAAAGCTAACATGAAATATGATACTCCACTCTCATCTGACGCCATCACCGATTGAACTCTAAATCTGGGACCATGAACCATCTTCTCGCGTTGAACGTGTATCTGATTGTGAATTTTCACTGAAACGACCTGCCCAGACAATGTGAATTGAGTTCTTCCTAGAAATCAAATCAGCACAAATCCGTTTTCTGGAAACTGTTGCGACATGGTAACGTCTACACTGTTGAATTCGACTCCTAAAATATTCGACAGATTCGGGTTACGTTCAAATCACGACACGTTTTTCTCACCATACGATCCTTTGTGGTGAGAATTTGGTAGAATAGTGATACTTCTATGATATTTAACGCTGATCTTCATTTATTAATGATCATAGCATGATGGGGATCTGTAAGAGTTGAGGTAATACACCTATAAACTCAGTGAACAATATAGTATACGTTCACAATTGACAAGAAAAAACATGTAATCAAGAATGTAGCAAAAGTAGGAATCGATAAAAATGGAATAGAGCAACAAAACTTTTAATGGTGAGTTTGTGAACTCCTGGTTGATATGTCGTATCTATTCTTGAATGCGTAGACATAAGGTGATTGGACAACGAGACCAGGAAGTTCCACGTGATGAAAATTCTAAAGTTGTGTTGTTTTAAAATTTTCTCGCCTCGTTTTGAAGCTATAATAGCCTCTGATATTGTTAGTGTAAAGAGTGAGCATGACGCGGAATTTATCATCTAGAATACCCTGCATGGCTCGGAAGTCCCCACGAATACACCTGCCCTCGAAGTTGCCAAGCATATGTAGAACATGTATGTCAGTTGTTTAGCTTTTGAGGAGCACGGTCCATATGGCTTCGCCAGCTGAGACCGTTGTCCCAAGGTCAGTTGAGAAACAAAGATCAAACGTTGACCACCGATGCTGCAGGGTCGATGAGGGTTGTGTCTTCCCATGTGGAGTATGGAGCACTTGCAGATGTTGAGAGGGAGCATCCAGTTGTTGAACCACAAGCCCAAACTATCCAGGTCGTCGGCGAAGATGGTAATAGTAGATCTAAGTGGGAGCAGCAAGTCAGAAGTGCACAGAAGAAATAAAAGTGGTCCCACAACGAATCCCTGGGTTACACCAGAAATCACTGGAATAAAATTCATGACCTCAATATAAATATCGAGCGCTATCAAGCGTTGATCATCTAACACAAACATTGCTACGCAGCCAAATTATTTTGATTTTATTCGAAATACCAACAATCTTGTTTTGAAAATTATATCGTTAAAATGTTCTCCACGACTTGTTTCCTCCGGTAAGTCTAATTTTCCATGGTGTTTTCACACATTTGTTCCTAAGCTACCGAACTGAAAAATGATTATTTGGTTTTTACTTGTATATTAGGTATTTGTTTATTTCCACTTTCATGCGGTTGCTTTGAATACCATAATATCATAAGGCCCTACGAGGAGAAGGAGAAATGAAGTAATGAAACGATATGATTTATTTGAACAAGTACAAACAACATAAAACTAAGTCAAACAACCATTTTTTCCTGATTCAGATTAAAAGCTCTATTATCGAATTTTCCGTAAAAATTGTGGATTAGGATTTTTTCGAAACTTTCGAAGATAAAACTTGGCCAAGTTTTATCTTCGAAATAATATAATCTTCCAATACTTGGAAGTCTTTCATAAAAAAGAGCTTGGAATTGAAAGGTTTTTTTTCTGGGTTGCCTCTCCCAAACTCTGAAAAATATCTATAAAATAAAAATTAATTATTTTGTGATTTGCTTCTGCGTAAGAAACACAAGATATTTGTCAGAAGCAATCAATTGTACAATGTTGCCTAACAAAAAACAACGAAACAACATCAACGAAGAAACAACTATATCGTAACGTTTCGGAGTCTATATCAGACTCCTTCGTCAGACGCTTAATGAAAATCTTTTGAATTATTTTGTTGATAGTTATCTTGTGAAATTCAAGAATTGTCACTAGCAGAGACCAAAGTTCTGGAGCAAACCACAGACTGTGTATGATTTCATCAAAGTAGAATAGCTACATACCGTGGTTTCATCCTTAATAGGAATCATCAGTGGAGCACAATTCAACGCTGATGAAAACAACACTACGAAGTAACCGGTTTAAAGAAAACCAGCAATCACTTGTGAGTAGAATTTAGACACAAGTGGCACCTGGAATTGAATCAACCAAGCTCCTCGCTCTGGCTACCCAAAACTATAGATCTCTACGTATATTCTTTACCCCTATGTGGTAATCAGCAAGTACTCGGATTGGAGTCTCATTCAGTTGACCACTGGGGGGCGAAAACGCCCAGGTTAATACGCAATGCGCAATACGGAGCCATACAAAGAGAATAACGCTTTAGGAAAGCTAACCACTAGTTATTGTAGATGAAAGGACTAGCAGAGACCAAAGTTCTGGAGCGAACCACAGACTGTATGATTTCATCAAAGTTGAATAGCTACATACCGCGGTTTCATCCTTATTAGGAATCATCAGTGAGTACAATTCAACGCAGATGAAAACAACACTACGAAGTAACCGGTTTAAAGAAAACCAGCAATCAATGTGACAATTCTTGAATTTCACAAAATAACTATCAACAAAATAATTCTAAAGATTTTCATTAAGCGTCTGACGAAGGAGTCTGATATAGACTCCGAAACGTTACGATATAGTTGTTTCTTCGTTGTTATTTGTTAGGCAACATTGTTCAATTGATTGCTACTGACAAATATCTTGTGTTTCTTACGCAGAAGCAAATCACAAAATAATCAATTTTTATTTTATAGATATTTTTCAGAGTTTCGGAGAGAAAACCCAGAAAAAAACCTTCCAATGATGAGTATACCTCCCACAGTATCCCTTAATGATTACTTAAGAGCTTGGAAGTTCATGTGATTCTGTTATCGAAAATACTATGATTTTTGACAATTTGTTTTTAGAAAAAATTCTTTCATACGAAGTCAATCGATCTGAAATTCGGAACTCGATTGTAAAATGGTGACTCGAAGGTATGTTCGGAATGTCAGCGGATTCTAACGTATAGTTTGTGAAATATAAAAATTTTGAAGAAATTTTTTTTTCTAGTGATACGATATTCACGGAATTCATTGCGTTGGCATTCTGCAAGTAATTATTGGATCCGTTTTGTATATTTTTAGTTATTGAGAAAATAACGACAAAATTTCACATGACTATAACTCCAGAACCATTATATTTGCCTGATTAGGTTTAAATGACGCATTCGGATACGCAATCTGCCCTGAAAATGGCAGCTGGTATCTCTTTTCATTCTCAAGTTATCATGAGATACATAATACATATATATTCTTCAATAATTTTTCTTAACTTTCTTGTGATACGATCGTCACTAAATGTCAAATACGTCTTTGTGTCGGTATTCTACAACTACTTACTAAGTTTCTATCTGAACGGTTTACATTACCATTATAAGACGTACATAACACAAAACAGCAATGACAATTACTACATATAATTACAACAATATTCAACATCATAATATCAACAACTTCTAATTTTCTACTCTAAGAACCTTGAAGGAGACGATAATGGCCGAACTCCACTGAATCCATAGAAATACGCGAACGTCAAATATTCACCAATTTTTTCGCTGATGTTTCTTATACTCCCATTTCGTGAAAAATAAAATCTTGTATGCACCACGAGCGAAACTAGATCCTAACGCCCATCTCGTAAAATTCATCCCCCGGGCTAAACGTTACCCTCCGAGCCATATAAGACATTTGCTGCATAAATAACTATTTCAGAATGTAACAGTGTTACCTATCTTTCACTTTAAAATCATAAGGCTCATCATCTTTATTTCATTAAATTTGAAGAGGTACAAGTGGGCGAAATTGACTGGAAAATCCATTTCCTCTTCTTAAGCTAAACTCCGGAGGAAGTTCATGAGAAACCATAATTCAATGTCGTTTCAGTTAATTTCCAATCACACCGAGATAGATAGTGAGATAATCAATTGGGTTACTAGTCCATCTTATGCAGAACAATAATTTATGATCTAGAGACCACGCCATCTTTCAATTCGCCATCTGCATTGATTCAGTAATAAGAATTTCACTTGGCATGCTCGAACGTATTAAATATTTCGATGTAATACTAGAGAGGCGTGTTCTTTCAGTCGGCATTTGTTTTATGCTTTACACCTGAACGTTTTCTATGAGTAATCGGTAATTGCATGTACCTTTTATTCATGGGGAATGTTTATTGCAACTTTTGACACCTTCGTACTTGGAGAATTCTATCATAAATTCTTGCAACCTCTGTGTTTAATGAAAAATCGGTTGTAAAACAGATATAGGGTGTTTTCAGATGTGAAATTTATGCAACAAGGTGTCCAGCCATCAGGATTCCACGAAAAAACCTGTACAAAAGTTATAACGTAAGATTCTAGAATCTTAATTCAGTTAATGATGGGACCACGCTCATATGGTCGTCTTATGAGACTTCGTAACGGATACATCATCCCATTGTAGTGTGATTTCTCGTTTGATATTTATTCTGTTGATTTGTTGAAAGATACCGTGAATTTTCTATATAAGATTCGAAAAATTTAATGGAGTGTCAAGAGAACATGTTGGAAATGCTGGAAAATCTGGAATGGCTGCAATAGACGAGGATATTTTGAAAATATTCAAGGAAGAACTAACAGGTCTTTCAATAGGAACGCCCTATTTTCAAATTGACATTACTCAAGCACATCAGCCATTTTGTATTTGTGACATTGACAGTTGTATTTGTCAATGTCTACTATGTAATCATGGAAAGCTACACGCTTTAACAACGTTTACAAATAATCCAAATTCATTATGAAAAATTGTGATTTGTTACTCTATCTTCACGTGCTTTAACTCCAATTTTTAGTCGTCCAGATAAAAGAACAATTGAACGTTTAGTGAAGAAGTTTGAAACAAATTTTATACTTCATGATGTAACAGTGCCAGTGAGACAAAGAAATGCAAGAAGTGAAGAGAATATTGCTGCCATCAGTGAAAGTATTCGTGAAGACCAAAATTTATCGATGTCTCGTTCTTCACAAGAACTAGACATCTCCATCTATAGCTCGTCTTCCAGTTCCAGAGTTCTGACGACCTTCAGTATCTCTGATGGCTTCTTGGGGGCTGCTTCTTCGCTCCTGCAGATTTCTCACCCAAAGCATTACTTGCGTTGGTTTGAGATAGCGAGGCATTTCGTTATCAGGTGATCAGGAGTTTCATCCTCCTCCCCACAGAATCTGCACTCGTCAGTTTCTGCTAGCCCTAAACTCATCATATGTTTACTAAGACAGCAGTGCCCTGTTAGGAAACCAGTGGGGAGGTGCAGCGTGTTTTTACTGAGATATATTTCTTGGATCTGACAGTGTCAAAGTTCCGGAGCAACATTCTGGAGTGATACATTTCTGGGAGATATCTCCAGAGTATACCTCTCTCAGTTTCTTCTTTCATCCGAAATTCATTTTTGTAGGTATATGTACCTTCCCCACAGTAGGGTTCTGGACCAATTCAAGGGGTTCGTGCTCCTTTCTTGGCAAATGTGTCGAAATTATCGATCTTTTTCATTTAATTCTATTGAAATAATAACTTTTAGAAATGGCAGGACGGAATTAAGTTGATATTTTCATAAAATTACTTGAAACGTGAGTATTATTTGATATAAAAAAAATTACTTCTATACAGGGGGTTTTTTATAAAATGTCGATTCATAGTTCCTCATAGCACAACCGTGCAATTCGACTGATTTGTGCCATAGAAATAATACTCGGAATAAACTATTGAAAATGAACCACTGCTATAGAGGTGTTTTCCATCTTATGGCATAATTGTACGATTGAACTGATTTGTTTCCTTGAGTCACCACAAACATAGTGATTTTATGGTTTATCTCTATAGCAAATTTAAAACAAAAATTAAAGATTTCTTCGGTGGGTATTCGTTTCATGATGAGCTTTTATAGTCTGATATTTTTAGTATATGCAGGGTACCTAAGTCTTTAAGTTAAATATTAATTTTAACCATAGATTCTTATCATTACATGAAATACTTTTTTCATTTACCATATTTCCAAATTCGGCTCAGGTAAAAATATACAAGATATATATAAGGTTGTGAATTCTATTTTTTCTTGAAAAATAATAACAATTATCGCAAGGGCATAACGAATTAATAATCTTCTAAAAAATTGTGTATTTCTAGAACGATCGATGTATAATATAGACAAAATATATTGGTAACCATTGTGGAAACTATACATATTTAATTGTTTTCTGTGGGTGTTGAAAAATGTCGAGTCGTATATAAAACTTCCTACAAAAGACCAAAAACGAGACTCTCGTGTTGCGCTGTATGCAGGGGCGGATCGTGAATTTGTGGGGCCCTGGGCTAAAACTACTTAGGGGCCCTCAAAAATATATATTCTTTAGTGATGTAGGTGTACCGTATAGGAAAAAAATAGCACAATAAAATATTTCATTTAATTCGACTTGTTTACGCAAACAGCAACTATATTACTAAAGAAATTAAGAGGTTATGTGTATTTATATCATGTCAATTATAGAAAAACCTTTATGCATTTTTGTGCTGCAAATTCCTTAATCTGCTCATCGCATTGTAATTCCTTTGTTAAATCACAATTTAAAGGAAAGAACTGTAAAATAATTCAGTCGATCGTTCGACATTGATATCCAACATTAATTCTCTATACGTTAGACATTATTAGACTAGGCTCCTTTTATTTAAATCCATAATCAACTGATATAACGCAATGTTTAGCGTGTCTCTTTTAATTTTTGCTGCGCCATGTAATGAGATTTTATCTGTGGACTTATCTGAAAATTATGAAGTCTTTGTTTATGTCGCTTTAATCTGTTCCCATACCAGTACTTAATTTTTTAGCTTTTTCTTCTTATTCCTTTATAGCTTCTGATCGGATTGGTGTCGTATATTGTTCACGAGCTCTTTTAATGGCACAATTAATTTAGTGACTTCGCAAATATCTAAACCAGGGCTTTGTATTTCTTTATTGACCAAATTAAGTAAATCTCTCCAAAATTTCTTCCCAAAAACTAATTAGAATTGCAGTATCGAGTTTCGCAAGCTTATTTGCTTGCTTATTGCCTCTATTCGGCAATCCACTTTCTCATTATTTTCAATGAAAATTTTCATATCATCATGATGATTTTTTAAAGATTTGACAGCATCATAGTGAAAAGACTATCTGGTCTGATTTACGATTTTTACGATTCTTTTAAATTGCACATACGTCTTTAAGTTTGTATTTTACAACTACTCACCAAGTATCAGTTCGATCGGATCTGTATTGGTTGAAAACACAATTATTGCTCGGAAACTGTTGTGCCGATTATGCCCATTAACAAACTTGCCCGTTGTATTGGGACGCGCCACCTACCTTGAAATTTTCAAGTCGCTATTCCTTTCATTTCTCAGGTTATCGTGGCAACGGCCGACTGGACAGAATCAAATTTTTGGCCTCGGGTACTTCATCAGTGATCATCATTTGTAATCTAAATAACTAATCAACTAAACTCAGTGAACACTGAACATTAATAATGACACAGGCAGCGTGTTACTTTGGCGATGAGAAAAGAAGTGTGGAAAATCCCCATAGGCAGTAATAGGGGAGAAGGAGAACTTATTTTTGTGAACAAATGATGGAAATGTTGGATAACAATATTACCCAATTAGTAGACGTTTTGTTTTCTGATGAGTGCACTATTTCTCTCAACGGCCATGCTAATCGTCAAAATTGCCGATACTGGTCTACCGAAAATCCTCACTGATGAGAGAGGAACACAGTCAATTTCCCCAAAAGGTTAATATTTGGACAGGAAATGGTCGAAACCATATCATAGGCCCCTTTTTCATTGAGGGCAATTTGATGGATCACCTCCATATTACCAACGCAAGGTCCGGCAGTACCTCGACGCAATATTTCCAAATTGGTGGATAGGAAGGCGAGGAACGATCGAATGGTGAGCGCGATCCCCTGATCTTAACCCATTAAATTTCTTTTTATGGGCATATGTAAAGAGCATTGTGTACAGAACTAAACCCCTTGATTTGAATGACCTAAAAGTTCGAATAACTCTTGCGATTTGGTCGATCACTCCTGAGATATTAAATAATGTTGGAAGACATTTTTATTTGAGAATAGGATGTTGCCAAGAAGTTTTGATTTTATTTATTTCTAATTCAATCTAGCAATAAACATTAAAGTGATACCTAACATTTCTGAATAGAACATGACGAGACCTTTCAAACGATGTAAAACAAGCCCATAATTCATATTTGAAATATTGGAGGTTGTAGGTGTCTTTCGAAGGGGGTTGAAGGTAGGGTTCGTATTTCTACGAAGAAGAATGACAATTTAAAATTTAAATTTTACGTATTTCGGGATTTTCCATAAATACGTACAGTAATGAACAAGATAATAAATGTATTCAATTTGGCTTTTCCACACTGTATATATTATATATTAGATATATTCTTCACAATATCGTCTAATATTTTCATTGAGGCCGGTGGGCCCTTTGTATCCACGGGGCCCTGGGCTGGAGCCCATAATGCCTATACGTAGATCCGCCCCTGGCTGTATGTGGTCTCGGTATCGCCTATAATATTTTTGAAAACGTCTCGTCTCGTCTCGCTTTTCCCAGACGAGAACGAGAAAATTGGTTCAAGCACGATTAAGGGTGTCCAATACAGAAGAATGAACAATAGAACATACGCGCAAAAGCTTCTGACTTCACGTCAGTGCTTGAACCAATTTTTTTTTTTTAGTTATCAAGGAAATAATATTCCAGGTGGGTATAACTCGGAAACCATTAGGCCGATTATGCCCAAAATCGAACTCAACTCTCCCTTTCGGATACGAAACCTACCCTGAAAATTGCAAGTCCCTATCTCCTTTCGTTCGAAAGTTATCGAGGCAACGGTCACCCATCTACTGAACTCACACAAGAATGCTCGAATCTCCAACAATATTAAACCGATCGTATTAAAACTTGAAACTTGGTAGTAAAGTTAGGTTATGAAGGCTCTTGCAAAATTTCAGCACTTTCAAACTATTAGTTACTGATATAGGGAATTTTTTTTTTTATTTTCAATGATTCATTAAAAATTTTCTACGAATGCTATCCCCACCAAATTTTGCAAACATTTCCGCGTTGGCATTCTACAACTAATAACCATGTTTGAATTCAATCGGTTCAGTATTTTTCGAGTTAATGAGGTACAAAAAACCACCAAATTTCAGAAAATTTCAGATGGCTATAACTCTAAAACCGTTTGACCGATTATGCTCATAATCAAACTGAAATGTCGCGTTCTAGTGCACATCCTAACCTGAAAACTTGAAGCCGTTCTCAAGTTATCGTGACAACAAAAATATTTTTCAATAATTTTTTTATAATTTCCTAGCCATACGATTCGCACAAAATTCCACAAACGTGCTTAGGTTTATATTCTACAACTACTCACCAAGTTTCAATTAGATCGGATTTATATTGGTTGAAAACAAAATTATTACTCGGAAACCACTAGGCCGATTATGCCCATTAACGAACTTGTCCGTCGTATTGAGATGCGCCACCCACCCTGAAAATGTCAAGTCGCTAGCTCTTTTCGTTCTCAAGTTATCGGGGCAACGGCCGGCCGGACGGCCGGCCGGACAGAATCAAATTTGACATCGAATTCTTCATTGGGGAGTCGAACTTAATCGTTTGAGACCATTTTCGTCAAAAAATTCGAAAGTTACAGACATTTGGGCAAAATGATAACGCGATGTTCCCCAGAACATACGCGCAAAAATCACGCACTGGCCTGAAGCCGTAATTTGACGTAATCGCCGATAGGATTCGATTAAAACGGTAATCATGCAGAAAGATGTATGAGCCTCTTATTTGCGAGAAGGACTGTTCATTCGAACTTTTGACACCTTCGGAGTTATTTGTGTATCGTTTGGATCAATTCGCTTACAATCCAAACGAAACGTTGTTATCATCTATCTGAAATCGTCGGTGAAAGTTTCCCGCCTCTTTCGGCTTTCGGCTAAATTTCTAAACGTCAGCCGTCACGTTTTTTGTGCCGTCGAATTCAGTTAACGTGTTCAACGCGGACAATGAGAAATTGCCGATGGGAGGATGCAGCATAGATAATGTAATAGATTTGGCACAACGAATCAGTCTTAAGCGTCTGTGAAATTATTTTATTCAAATCGTTAAGATAGTGTACATTAGGGTGGATGGAGCGTTGTTATATGACAAAAAATAATTTTCTCTATTACCCATTCTAATAGTGATTAAAACTTGTCCTTTAATGTGATGAGTTATTCCACAAAGTTTTATCGTGATAGAACCACATCTTGAAGTGCCGCAAAAGCCTTGAACATAAATTTTTTTCTTGAAATTTTCAAATTTTTTATAATTATATTTTTTATTTCATTGATGATTTTTTATGTTCATTTTTTCAGTTTGATTGATAATACGCTTAAAATAACGTAAAAAAATTCAATGGATAATTTGCGTCTGAAGTTGAAAACGAGAAATAATATTCTGCAGAAATTAGCTGGTACTTCATGGGGTGCTGATGCAGCTACTCTTCGAACGGCTGCCTTAGCCTTGGTTTTTTCTGCCGCTGAATATTGTTGCCCCGTCTGGTTTAATAGTGCTCATACTCAAAAAATTGATGCACAGTTGAATTCATCTATGCGAATCATCACTGGAACTATTAGATCTACACCTATTCATTGGTTGCCAGTTCTTTCAAACATTGTCCCGCCTCACATTCGCAGGCAGACTGCTGTTTCAAATTCTAAGAATAAATTTCATTCTTTTCCGAATTCATTTCCGATTATCTCCTACATTCCAGACAATAAGATTCCCAGATTGAAGTCACGAAACCCTTTATGGTCCAACTGTTTTCTTAATTCGAATAAAAGTGACAAGGAAGTTTGGCGGTCTGAATGGATTTCTTGCAATTTATTCAACAAAGATTTAATTTCTGATCCTTCAAATAGAGTTCCGGGGTTTGATCTTCCAAGGAGAATATGGTCTATTCTGAATCGTCTAAGAACAGGTCATGGTCGTTGCAACAGCATGCTTTTCAGGTGGAACTCAGTTGAGAGCCCTAGTTGTGAATGCGGGGAAGCAGAGGAAACCATAGATCATTTAGTTAATAATTGTCGCATATATAGATTCAAAGATGGTTTTAGGGCTATTCATAATGTTTCTGAATCTTTTTGAGAATGGGTAGCGAGTTTTAAATCTATTTAATAAAATATAGAATATTCCATTTTTAATTTGTTCATTTTCTCCCTTTGCCTTTTCCTTTTCCAGATTGGGTTTCGGGTACCTTGGAGAATCTTCTCTGCTTGTTGAAGGAAGAAGCGATAATGAAGAAAAAGATGCCCTTCAATATTTAATATTTCAGCATATTTTGTTAACAATTTCAATTTTCATAAATCACAACACTAACGGGGAGATAGGGTTTTTTTTGCTGAGGTTTTTTCCCTAAGCTCTAGTATCATATATCAAATTATATGGTACCCCGTTACACTAACCTCTGTCAACACTTTTTTCATACACATGCTTTATTGTTAGATGAAAAACTAATTGTAATGCTCAAGTTCAAAAGAATATATATATATATCTTCATTTTAGGGGTCCACTCAATAGGTATTAAAAGTAGTGACCGGCCGAAAGTTCGGTTTCGGTTTCGGCCAGTTTCGGCCAAGAAATCTAGTTTCGGCCTTAGTTTCGGTTTCGGCCCAAAATGGCCGAAACTTTCGGCCAGGCCGAAACTAGAATGTTCGTGAATTATCCTGGTCGTTTGGCCAGGAGTTATAAGTAGTGTCCGACCGAAACTGGTTTTTCAGCCGAAACCGAAACCGAAACCGAACTTTCGGCCAGGGTCTCAGTTTCGGCCGAAACCGAAACCGAAACCGAAACTTCATATTTCATACTGAAATCTACTGTATTTTTTACAATTTCATTTGCATATACATAAAAACCGCTGAGGAGTGGTGAATAAAATCAAAAGTCAATTTTTTTGAGATCTTTATTTATTATTTTGGTATTACCAAGTTATCAAAATAATCAGTCGATGTATACAGGGTGATTCCAAATCAGACGTGAACCTTGGAGGAGGTGTTAGTATGGATCATTTGCTGTGGTTTGATACATTTTTATTGATGACCGAAAATCAACAGTTTCCGAGATATTTGAGTTCTGGTTCTGTTGAAAAAGAATTAGTATGATTTGAAAGGGGATGTAAGAAGCAGATAGCGAAAAATAACGAATTCATTATTTTTTTGTTGCAACTAAGCTCGAAATTTCATTAGAAAATGTTTTCATAAATTATGTTCCACCATTCCATAAGCAAGCACGTGCCGTCTTTCTGATGTCTTCAGTTGTTATTTTCCGCCTGAAATTTACTCACGCTGTCTTTTGATACACATTCACTATTTTATATACCACAAATTCAAGAGGCTGCTTATAAAAAATCTGCTGAAACGAAACTAGTTGAGCAATCTTACGAAATCTTTCAGAGAATGAAGAAAGAAGTAGACAAGTTTTTAAAATAATTATGCAATACTAAATTGTGAAATTCGAAAGTTGCAGACAAATACTAGAAATTCATTTTTCATTTTTTCATGTACCACATTTCATATCATACTAATTCTTTTTCAACCTATTATACAGTATAGCATAGCATAGCATCAAATTTGCTCAACGTAGAAAAAATTGACGAAATATGAACTAAGTTCAGAAATCTTTTAAAAATCACCCGAACTCCAAAAACTGTTGATATTCGGCTATTAATAAATATGGATTAAACAACAGCTAATGAGTCATAGTAACTCCTCCTCCCAAGTTCACGTCTTATTTGTAATCACCCTATGCAATTTAATCAATAATCATTAGTGAATTCTCATGATTTCTCAGTCTTAACAAAGATAGATTATAATAACTTGTACGACAATTATGTATACCTACTTATAACTCCTGGCCAAACGACCAGGAGAATTCACGAACAGTCAAGTTTCGGCCAGGCCGAAAGTTTCGGCCATTTTGGGCCGAAACCGAAACTAAGGCCGAAACTAGATTTCTTGGCCGAAACTGGCCGAAACCGAAACCGAAACCGAACATTCGGTCGGTCACTAGTTATAAGTAGGTATACGTAATTGTCGTGCGAGTTATTGTGGTCTATCTTTGTTAAGACTGAGAATTCATTTAATGATTATTAATTAGATTACATAGGGTGATTCCAAATAAGACGTGAAACTTGGAGTATGACACATTAGCTGTTGTTTAATCCATATTTATTTGTAACCGAAAATCAACGGTTTTTGGAGTTCGGGTGATTTTCAAAAGATTTCTGAACTTATAGTACATATTTCGTAAATTTTTTCTACGTTGTGCAAATTTGGTGATAATTTTGGTTTATTTTCATCAGAAAAGAATATGATATGTACGAAAAAAGCAAAACTATGCTGTATAAGAGGTTGAAAAAGAATTAGTATGATTTGAAATGTGGTATATGAGTAAACGAAAAATCTATTTCTAATATCAATTTGTCTGCAACTTTCGAATTTCACAATTTTGTATGCTAAAATTATTTTAAAAACTTGCCAAATTCCTTCTTCGTTCTCCAAAAGATTTCGTTAGATTGCTTAACTAGTTTCGTTTCAGCAGATTTTTTATAAGCAACCTTTTGAATGTCCGGCAATAGTGAATGTGTATCAAAAGACATCGTGAGTAAATTTCAGGCGGAAAATAACAACTGAAGACATCAGAAAGACGGCACGTGCTAGCCTATGGAATGGTGGAACATAATTTATGAATACATTTTCTAATGTAATTTCGAGCTTAGTTGCAAAAAAAATATTGAATTCGTTATTTTCCTCTATTTGCTTCTTATATCCCCTTTCAAATCATACTAATTCTTTTTCAACAGAACCAGTACTCAAATATCTCGGAAACCGTTGATTTTTGGTCATCGATAAAAATGGCTCAAACCACAGCAAATGATCCATACTAACACCTCCTCTAACGTTCACGTCTGATTTGGAATCACCCTGTATACTTCGACTGATTATTTTGATAACTTGGTAATACCAAAATAATAAATAAAGATCTCAAAAAAAGTCTTTATTTTATTTAACACTCCTTGACTATTTTTATGTATATGCGAATAAAATTGTAAAAAATACAGTAGATTTCAGTATGAAATATAAAGTTTCGGTTTCGGTTTCGGTTTCGGCCGAAACTGAGACCCTGGCCGAAAGTTCGGTTTCGGTTTCGTCTGAAATACCAGTTTCGGTCGGACACTAATTAAAACATGAAAATAGTTTTTTATGTAACAAGGACGAAAAACTGTCTATTATAGTCGAGTCTGCAATTTGCTATCCGAAGTGGAGCCGAGGGTAGCAAGCAGGCGAGACAATAGACAATTTTTCGCCGAGGTGCATATTAAATTTTTTCGTCGACCTCCACACATTTTAATGAATTTCTGACCTCTTAAATAATTTCACAATAGCAAATGAAACACTTATGTTTGTATAGGACCGTATCCATAGTGACCACAGCACTGACAGTTTTTCTTACAGACACATATGTTTGTAATGAACCGTATCATGCCGTATTCATAGTGACCACAGATCTGCTGTCGAGAAAATAATTCCTGCCTTCAATAATGGTCGATTTTACGGCCGCACATTAATACGTAAAATGTCAATTTTCATAGAGTTCGACGCAAAAAGGTCTTTCTTAAACAAAAATACATTTTTTGGCAACTGTCCGAGACGTACCCACTTCCCGGACGCTTTTTTCTTTGAGGAAGTGGCATTTACCGGACTAGGCCGGGAAGAATCACGTCCTTGTTGTTAGATAATTCACTTACAGATAAAATTAAAATTGCCAAGACCATTTAAAAATCATCAGAAGAAAACAATCAATGTGAAACGGATACTTTGGCTTCCTGTTCTGGCTTCAACAAAAGGAATTTAAATATACCAAGCAAACAAATTGAATCCCTTCCATATTGGCAATTGCTCGAATTTTACATTATAATATTATAATAAATAAGAATTAGAATGCTTTTTTTAATAAGTAGTATTTTCTGTTCTGTTCTCATTAATTCAAATAAGAATTAAAATGTGTTATAAAGAAATAAAGAAATGTGTCGTCTCATTGATTTATGATTCCACACGGTTAAAGAAAAAATATTGTACTCAACACGCCCGAAAATAGTTTTTTTGGACTCACAGACCTCCAGGACTCGGCTACGGCTCGTCCTAGAATTTTGTCTATTCGTTTAAAAAACCCTATTTTCTGGACTTCTTAACGCAAATTACTATTTTGGCTTTATTGTAGTAATATATTGGTAGAATATCCATTCAATTCATAATTATGTATTTTTATGGAATAGAAATATCATCACTTTTACTTATCTTCTGGTGATTCTTGAAGTAACTCAAAATAATCGGTTAATGTAGTATGAAAGTTGGTAAAATAATGGAAACGTGACAAACAAAAACCAAAATATAATAGTATCAGCGAAATATTAGATAACCTGCGCATACACCATTTTGTATATTTTCTGGTGCTTGGGAGATATTAGGTATCTTTCACCTTGGTCATTGATATCTATGTATCCTTTCTAGCGCTCTTGTTCCTCGGAAGAGAGTGCTTATCGATTTGCCCCTGTAATTCTCGAATTTTTCGCTGGAAATGGTCTTGAACGTTTTGGTTCGACTCACTGATCAAAAATCCGTGCTGGTCAAAATCGATTTAGTCCGGCCGTAACCACGATAACTCTCGAACAGAATGAGTTAGACAGTTGAAATTTTCAGAGTAGGTTTGGAAGATGAATATCTCGGTTAAATGTTGAATTCGTTATTGGGCCTAGAGGTTTCGGAGCAACGAAACAATATTTTTTATATTATTATACTCATATTTATACAAATTTCAAATTGCAGTTTCATTATAAGAATCCATTGATATAATTCTCAACTGTAACAAACTAATACTTTCGGAGATAGGATTTTTCAAAATTTCAATAATTATTCTTAATTCTATACTTTCATAGAATCCTCTAATTATAATTTGTTGATGTGTGTAAATCCAACATGAGGTGAGTCATAGACCTATGTTTTGAATTTAATTACGAAAATTCTTGATAATTGACGCACAAAAGCCAAATTGAAAAGCGATTACAACACCAGGTGTTTCCAAGCGGTCACCCATCCCAATACTAACCGCGCCAAACGCTGCTTGGCTTCAGATTCCGACGGTATCTATCATATTCAGTGTGGTATGGCTGCAAACAATATTTCTTCCTCTAACTCT
The DNA here is from genome assembly GCA_937662695.2 of Halyzia sedecimguttata. Lineage (NCBI taxonomy): Eukaryota > Metazoa > Arthropoda > Insecta > Coleoptera > Coccinellidae > Halyzia > Halyzia sedecimguttata. The sequence continues at coordinate 82,736,751 of OW569414.2, read as the reverse complement.
GCAATTATATTTATGATGTAGTTCTATCATAAGAATCCATTTATATCATTCCCAACTCTGAGAAACGAATACTTTCGGAGATATGATTTGTCAAAGTTTGAACCAGATCGCCAAAGCTCCTGTCCACAGGGCTTTCCAACATTTTCTTTAAAGAAATCAGTACTCGAAACCGTTGGGACCGATTATGCCCATTAACGAATTTGCCCGTCGCATTTGGATGTGCAACCTACCGTAAAAACTTCAAGTCGCTATCCCACTTGCTATACAGGGTGTTTGGCAGAACGTTGAACATACGAAAATGGCGGATTGGTGGGGTCATCTGCTACTCACTCAGCCCTAATTTATTTGGCCCTGGCTCCCTGGATATTTAAAAAAAATTTTTTTTTGCTTTCTTCTAGTTTTACCACTTTTTTAAATTTAAAGTGTAAGATTCATTAAAAATTGGTAAAACAGGCAATATTTTTGTTTTTTTTTTAATCTTTAATGTTGGCAGATTCTTATAAAAATATTTCTTTATTCAGATGTTAGCTACAAAAATGTTATGAGTCCTCAAACTTACAGAAAGATGTAGAGAATACTTAAATTTTAACTTCAACTTGCATAAAAAACAAAAATTGATTGAGGAGTTCCAGTTCTATCAAAATATCCCTAGTGTGTACCCTTTCTAGTGGTATGTAATTTGCTCTTATAAAAAAAAACCCTTAAGAGTTATTTCATAATTTTTTCAAGTATGAAATTTTCGACGAAACTCTGCATTTACGGAAAGTGAAATGTTTTGCGAGATTTGATAGTGCAAGGTTAGTAAAAATTAAATGATCTACGGCTTGCAAGTAGCAGTAGAGCAAATTGACATTCACCCTTAGGATGGTTACACAAAGCAGGTAGAATTATCAATTGAATACATTTTTTAATTATTAACGCTCCTAACTGGTATAGCTATTCTCTTTGCACTTAATTCAAGAACAGGAACATAATTTCAATCGATCATTTAATTTTAATCAACCTTGCAGTATTAAATTTCATAAAATATTTCAATTTCCGTGAAGGTACAGTTTCGTCGAAATTTTCCTACTTGATAAAATTATGAAATATCTCTTAAAGGTTTTTTTTAATAAAAGCAAATTACATACCATTAGAAAGGTCACATACTAGGGATATTTTGCTAGAATTGGAACTCCCCAATCATTTTTTGTTTATTTTTTAATGCAAGTTGAAGTTAAAGATTTAAGAAATTTTTTACATCTTTCTATGAGTTTGAGAACTCATAACTTTTTTTCTAGCTAACATCTGAATAAAGCAATAATTTTATAAGAATCTGCCAACATTATAGAATAAAAAAAAACATAAATGTCGCCTGTTTTACCCATTTTCAATAGAAATTACACTTTAAAGTTAAGAAAGTGGTGAAACCAGAAGAAAAACAAATTAATTTTATTTTAATATCCAGGGGGGCAGGGCCAAATAAATTAGGGCTGAGTAAGTAGCAGATGACCACACCTGTCGACCATTTTCGTATGTTCAACGTTCTGCCAAACCCCCTGTAAACAGGATGTTTCAGGATGAGCTGTACATTCTGAATTTCGTCGATATAATGTCTAATTCACTATTTGATTTTTCTTCGGCCCGCAGAGGGTCATGAAAACAATTTCTTGTGATATAAGAACTCACGCCATTTAAATAACTAATTTTCCTTTCCAGGATTGGAACGAATAGCTGAGGAATTGATGGGTAGAAGGAAATGGAAACTGTATCAAGAGTCCATGTCCAGAAATTACTTACAACCACTGAACAACAACGTGAAATCGCGAACAACGCCCGAGCATCAGGAGTGCCGCAGGGACTATTCCGGGTCAGATTCGGAACAGACCGAGAACAGAGTGGTCTCGAAGGACCATTTCACGCCGGACGGAGACGAAAGGGCCGGTGTAAGGAACGGCCTTACTTCGTTAGAATCGGAAGTAGAAGACTGGAAGCCGCAGGACAAGTGCAATTTTTGCGTGGACGGCAAGCTGGATAGTGAACCGAACTCGCAAGGGGTCTTGGTGAGTTCTTTTCCAAAATCTCTTCACCGAAGCGTTTCCCGAATCGAAACCATATTAGATGACGATTACTGCAAATACGATATCTGCAGAACCACCTGTAGTATTTCAAAAAATTTCAAGGACACAATTTAGTACTCATTTTATACAAATCGTTACGTCTCATGACGTGTGAGGTCTCATCCTTGAAAATAATACTCTTACTGAAAGATAACTGCGAGTAGAATTTCTTGTTAAGGTTCGACCTTCGTAGAGCGATTTATTGCCTATTTCCTGTAAAAGGATGCTCAAACGCGTTAAACAACTGAAGTGGTAAGAAATTTATCAGTTTCTTACCACATTCGTTTTCTCTAGAGGTTATTGAAAGCTTTATGCAGAATTCAATTAAAGTCAGTTCAGATGAGTGGGACAAATTCTAGAGTTCGAAGTCCTAAGATTAAACACCCTACAAGTTCACTCATTGGTCCTTGCATCCGAAATTTCGGTTATATTCCCACTCTATTTCATAAACGACAAATGAGAGTCTTATTGTAATATATCAGGGCGGTTTCAAGAAACCCCAATCATTGTTGATATTTCCCTCGATTCTCCTAGATGAAGGAAACTCCTATTAGTCTTCTATCTGGTCCTATATATACATTTGAAATGAAATAATTTACTACTACTACTACTACTTCTCTTAGTGCAAGAGACATTACTTCTATTTTGAATGGTCGCGAAACTAATACCTCTTTAGTTCTCCTTCCAAATATGTAGTCACTTCTTCCTTGCTATATATTTTCATAAAGAAGGAAGATTTTAAATTGTATTAATATTGCATTCGTGCTTGTTACCGAAGTAGCGGTAACAAGAAAATACATTTTGTTGTTTGTTAAAAAAAAAACATATGTTGAATCCTGATTTATCACGTTATGGTTGACCGAAATGCTCATGAATGATTTGAAAAAATATACCTAGAGCCACTATCGGTAATATTCGTGGCATAGTGCGTCATCTGAAATTACAGTATGCATAATGAAAAACTGTCTATAATTATGGATAATTATCAAGTCTCAAAGCCTAAGCCGTATTCACACTATATCAGGCAAAGAGGCATTACCTAGATAACTTCGTATTGTTTAAATGATTGAAAATCGATATAACTACGGGAAATTAGGGAATTGAAATATATATGAGGAAATTACATTGGTAATATCGTATTGGTCGCTTTTTATGGGTATTAGATGGAAAAAGTTTATCACAAAAAATAAAGTAATGTTCGATTATATTAGATGGGTATCAGTCATTGGGAGAACATAATTTCTTCAGGGAATTGGAGTATTTTCGAAAGGGAATCATACATGTTTGACGAGATGTTGAAACCGTCAAGTTTCACAAAAGTTGCCTAAATAAAGTCAAAAGAGGGATCCTGATATTTATAGGGTGTCCCGAAATTAATGCAACAAAACTTGGTCACAGATACTCGGGAGGAAATTAGAAGACCCCCTATTTTTGCTAGGTGGCACCTTTCGGTGTTACCGCCCCCTGAATTTCGCTCCTTAAAATAGTCTTTGTTTTGGCGTTCTTGTTCCTCGGAACAGAGTGCTTATCAATTTTCGCATATGTCAGTTATTTTTGAATTTTTGGCTGAAAATGGTCTCAAGTTTCAATTCGATCGGATTTGTATCGGCTCAAAACAAAATTATTACAAGGAAACCATTGGGCCGATGATGCCCATTAACGAAATTGTCCGTCGTATTGGGATGCACCTCGTTCCCTGAAAATTTCAAGTCGCTTTCTCTTTCCGTTCTCAAGTTATAGTGGCAACGGCTGGGCAGAATCTAATTTGACCTCGAATTCTTCATCAGGCAGTCGAACCCAATCGTTTGAGACCATTTTCGGCAAAAAATTCGAAAATTACAGACATTTGGACAAAATGATAACGCGATGTTCCCCAGAACATACTCGCAAAAAGGTCTTTCAGTCCTCTAGTCATCATACGTTCATTCGGAAATTATTTTCTACAGGCCCAGTCGACGAAAAGCATTGCAAGATAAGGATGAAACATATTTATTTTCTTTAAAGTCATTGAACTCCGAAAATATCCTGAAATAGGTCACTTTTCATTTTTAATCGCTCATCATTTCACAAATTATATCTGTCCATTCCATACTCTAGAATAAAATTGCTCCGTGTTCTTCAATGGTACTTCTGTTATTTCAAATAAGAAATCATAAACGGATACTTTCAGATACGCAGTTCCGCAAAAAGAACATAGTGAACATTGTTAACCGGTACATCCAACAAATTCACTATTTTCACCTAATCGAGAGAAAGCTTCCTATACAATAGATATCCGAAAGTAGCTGCAATCATTATAATTATTGAAAATATTAGGTAATTAAGTAGATATCAAGTTATCCATCTGTTTCGAACAATGTAGGTACATAGTTTAATAGACGGGCACAACTCCTCATAATTGTTAGGAATTTTAGTTCGAATAAAATTTTAACAAGGAAACATTGAAGAATGCAATATTTCACTTTGGAAAGGTATATTTAAAATATCTAGACAAGTTCCGTTGCAACCAATATTGTCTCGAGGAAAAAGATTTCCAGTGAAATATAATAAAGGGTTTTCCAATAAGAGGTGTTATTTTGAATAGCCCGCTATTTCGGTAGATGTCACTTTTGAAGATGTCATTTTTTGACATTTTACAAGTAGAAACTAAGCCATTAATAAAAATTGAACGATACACGCTTCAAGAACGCATTGAAATTATTAAAATCCACTACAAAAATGGTGAAAATTTGGCAGAGACGGTTCGTAAAACTCGAACATTTTTGGGTCGCCGTGAAATACCTTGTCGGACCGCAATAAAGAAATTGGTGGAATTATTCGAGCTGTTGTAGTTATGTGAAGAATAAAACCCGTGCACGTCGCTCAAGAAAAGCCGAGAATATTGCTGCTGTAGCCGAAAGTGTTGAAGAAAACCCAGGTTTGTCCATTCCTCGTCGTTCTTTGGAATTAGGCATTCCACAAACGTCATTACAACGTATTTTGCATAAAGATTCGGGTCTTAAGGCTTATAAAGTTCAGTTAACACAAGAACTCAAGCCGGCCGATCATCAACAACGTCGTGTCTTTGCTGATTGGGTCGTTGAAATGCATGAAAATGATCCGGAATTCCATCGAAAAATCATCTTGAGCGATGAGGCCCATTTCCACCTCGGTGGCTTCGTCAACAAGCAAAATTGTCGCATCTGGGGTTCGGAAAACCCAAGAGTTATTGTTGAAAAGCCTCTCCATCTTCAACGTATGACTGTTTGGTGCGGTTTATGGTCCGGCGGAGTCATTGGACCTTACTTTTTCGAAAATGAGCAACAGTTACGGTGAATGGATTGCGCTATCGAGAGATGATTAATGATTTTTTATGGCCGGAATTGGATGGTATTGATCTGGACAACGTTTACTTTCAACAAAACGGCGCTATGTGCCACACAACCAACAAAACCATTGATTAATTCGAAGCTAATTTTCACTCAAAACTCGGATTTTCCAAAACAAAACTCAAAGTTTATTAATAAAATATAAGGTGAGCATATCAAAACAAAGAAAGTATAAGAAATGAATGAAAATCAATAACGAAGTGGAAAATATTTCAACAATAGTAAATCAGGTGCAAAATACAAAAAAATATGGCCTCAAAAAACAAACTAAATGAAGATAAATAATAATATAGGTACTAAATTTTTGAAAAATCGAACAAGAATACAGAAAAATCATTAAAGGATACTGTGGGAGGTATACTCATTGAAAGGTTTTTTTCTGGGTTTTCTCTCCCAAACTCTGAAAAATATCTATAAAATAAAAATTAATTATTTTGTGATTTGCTTCTGCGTAAGAAACACAAGATATTTGTCAGAAGCAATCAATTGAACAATGTTGCCTAACAAACAACAACGAAACAACATCAACGAAGAAACAACTATATATTAACGTTTCGGAGTCTATATCAGACTCCTTCGTCAGACGCTTATTTTCATGTCTGCAAATTCTTTTATTTTAGCACCATGATTCAGACCGTCCATTATATCACTTTCTACTGAAAGTATCCCTAAGAACGGCACAACAATATTATGTCGAGTGCCTTCTACAGAAAATTAATTTGACCAGTCTGTCCTATCATGGCTCAAATTGTAGTACTCAATGAGTCAATGCCAGAATATTGGAATAATGTTATTCCGAAAATATGAAAATGAATCTGCGTATTCACTTGCAACAGAATGCTCCGAACGGTCCGAACGAACCGCGCGCGCTGTAACAAATTTGTCTAGTCAATACGTCGCGCAGAACAGAACCGAACGCGCAAAACATTTTCGCTCCGTACTCACTTGCAACAGAATGCTCCGAACGGTCCGAACGAACCGCGCGCGCTGTAACAAATTTGTCCAGTCAATACGTCGCGCAGAACAGAACCGAACGCGCAAAACATTTTCCGAGGTTGGTCGGTAAATGCGATTTGACCAAAGGGATTAGGAGTTCGTTCGAGAGAAGCGAAGAAAATGGACTGGAGCAGGGAAAAATGCCTAGATTTAATCGATCAATTTGAACTGCATCCTATCTTATGGGATCCCACAAACGGGTATTATTTCAACAAAATTAAAAAGCATGATGAGTGGGCAGCAATTGGTAAAAATGTGGGATTTGAAGTAAATATGAAAAAAAATGGAAAGTCTTCTATATAGTTTTAGAAGGGAAAAAACCAAGGGGAAAAATCTGTAGGAACAGGAAGAGGTAAGAATTTTCTAATTTGGCAATTATTATTGTAATTACAATACAACTACAACTCTGTAAATGAAATTATTTTATACTAAATATCCTGGTTTTATATTTTCTATAAATAATTTTGTCTTTTTTTTATAGGAAGAGAAGAAATATACTTGTCAAAATGGTTTGCATTTACACGCATGGCTTTTCTCCTAGACAAAGATAAACCAAGACCTACAATAGATAAAAAAGAGTAATAAAAAAATTGGAAAAAGAAATTTTAAAATAAAACAAAAAAGAATTAAGGCTTGTTAGCGCATCTATAATTAAAAAATGGGTTCAAGCCCTGTGGACAGGAGCTTTCTGGCGCTCTAGTTCAAACAGACAAATAATATCTCCGAAAGTATTGGTTTCTCAGAGTTGGGAATTATATCATTGTATTCATATGATAGAACTGCATCATAAAGGATATTCAATTCAAATAATAGTTTATTCATCAAGATTAAATGAGCAATCATGAGAATGAGAACTGCACCATGGAAGAAATCAAATTAAATCCGGCCAATTTTGCCCAATAACGAACTTAACCGAGATATTCATCTCCCTAACCTACTCTGAAAATTTCAACTACCTACCTCATTCCCTTCGAGAGTTATATCTATGTCTATGGATGAAAAGCAGTCTCACTACTCTCAGATCTCTTACTTCATGTTCCGTTCCGAAATGTAAGACTTTTCTGAGAAAAACTAATTTCGGAGCAAACAACTGAGATTTTTCTCACTTCGCTCACAATTCTTCGATTGATTAGATAATGTCATGTCTCAGGAAAATAAGTTGACATTCTGACAATTCATACATAGAATAATTATATCATTCTGTGACAACGTTGAAATACGATTTATTATTGAAATTTTGAAAAATCATATCTCCGAAAGAATTAGCTTGTTAGAGTTAAAAATGACATCATTGGATTCTTATGGCAAAACTGGTTACTGAAAAAAATTTAATTTGGAATTTGCTTTGTAAAAAAATTTTTTTTTTGTTACTCCGAAACCATCTATCCGATTTTGCCCAATAACGAACTTAGCTAGATATTTATCTCCCAAACCTACTCTGAAAATTTCAACTGTCTAGCTCATTCCGTTCGAGAGTTATCGTGCCTACGGCCGGCCGGACAGAATGTATTTCGACCACGGATTCTTGATCAGTGAGTCGAACCAAATCGTTTAAGACCATTTTCATCGAAAAATTCGAAAATTACAGACTTTCGGGCAAATTGATAAGCACCCAGTTCCGAGGAACTAGAGCGCCAAAAAACTCCAGCGGCAACTATCACATCGTCTGCATCCATGTCGATGAACACGTAAACACTGATACGGGTGGGAAACATTTTCCGAGGTTTGTCGGTAAATGCGATCTGATCAAAGGGAATGATTCACCGGTGTTCAGTGGATACGGGAGTTTGTTGTGATTGGTGTTCTTTCGAGAGAAGTAGAGAAAATGGAATGGAGCATGGAAAAATGCCTCGAATTGATCGATCAATTCGAGCTGCATCCTATCTTATGGGATCCCACAAACGGCTATTATTTCAACAAAATTAAAAAACATGATGCGTGGACAGTAGTTAGTAGAAATATGGGATTCGAGGTAAATGACACAAAAAAATGGATAGTCTTCTATCTAGTTTCACTACGTCTGCATCACATCGTCTGCATCCATGTCGACGATCACGTAAATACTGATACGGTTGGGAACGCAGCGAATACCGCAAACTCTCCAAACAGCCCGCACAATGTTTGTTGCAGCGCGCGCGGTTTGTTCGGAGTGTTCTGTTGCAAGTGAATACGCACCTTAAAGCTTGACTTTTCTCATTGAATGAAAATATATCGGATTAAAAAAAAATACTAACAATTTTGAGTTTTCAACAATAATATCTTAAATGAAATGCAAGTAGAATGAAGATTAAACTGTACTGGTCTGTTAATAACAACACTTACATTATTTCTTAGGGTTGTGAAATATGCATACGAAATATGCCTTTGTAAATGGTAAAGAGTGAAAAACAATAATATTAGAATGAAAACCATTGGAAAAAAAGAGAATATAACAAAAATTGAAGGAAAAATAATGTAAGGGCGACTTCCGTTTTCACCGGAAATGAAACCAACTTTCGTTTTTTGAATGTTATACCCAGTTTTTTCATTGATTATCAGCTTACCCATTGAATTATATATTGTTTTAATGTGTCACTTACATGTTATTCTCAGAAAATTCGTGTGTAATCTGAAAAAACCCTTTAAATTTTCTCAAATAGGGCTTCATTCCAATGTTAATAACTTGTTAATTTTTGCATGAAAATTTCTAATTTTCTAGCTTTTATCAGAATACATACCAATGCTTCTCTTTCGTTAATAAAAAATTCAATTGAACCTACTGGGTGTTTCTATTTCAATGTAATTTTTGCCATGACAAAAACCACAAAACTATTTTTTTTCAAATGAGAACCCATTTTTTTTAATGGGTCAGCTGGAATCTATGTTAAAAAATAGTGTATTTTTTAAAATACATACTACTGCTCTAAAATGCTCATATCTCTAGATATTCAGTAAGTAAAGCAGTAGTATGTATTATAAAATATACACTATTTTTTAACGTAGATCCAGCTGACCAATAAAAAAATGGTTTCTCTTTTGAAAAAAATGTGTTTTGATGTTTTTGTCATGACTGACTTTGACATCGAAATAGAAACATCCTATATGTTCAGTTGAATTTTTAATTAACGCAAGAGAAGCATTGGTATGTCTTCTGATAGAAGCTAGAAAATTAGGAATTTTCATGCAAAAATCAACAAGTTATTAACATTGGAATGAAGCTCTATTTGAGAAAATTTGAAGGGTTTTTTCATATTTCACCAGAAATTTCTGAGAATAATATGTAAGTGACACATTAAAACAATGTAGAATTAAATGCCTGATTATCAATGAAAAGACCGGGTATAACAATTAAAAATTGGTTCAAGCCCTGTGGACAGGAGCTTTCTGGTGCTCTAGTTCAAACAGACAAATTATATCTCCGAAAGTATTGGTTTCTCAGAGTTGGGAATTAAATCAATGTATTCTTATGAAAGAACTGCATCATAAAGGAAATTAAATTCAAATAACAGTTTATTTATCAAGATTAAATGAGCAATCTGAGAATGAGATCTGCACCATGGAAGAAATCAAATTAAAATAGCTGAAATGAATTTGACTCTCTCTTATAGAACAGGATGACATGTACGAGTATGAACACAGATCATATAATAAAGCTTAGATAGAATACTTATAGCATTCTGTGAAAACAAAGAAGTACGATTCATTATTGAAATTTAGAAAAATCATATTTCCGAAAGTATTAGCTTGTTGGAGTTGAAAATGATATCGATGGATTTTAATGATGAAACTGCATCTTAACAAAAATTACAGACATTTATTGGGCAAATTGATAAGCACTCAGTTCCGAGGAACTATAGCGCCAAAAAGTCCCGCCTTCTCTCGTTCCGAAACCGAAAACCCGACAGCGTAGACACACCGGCTATCGGGCTCCTCGTACGATCTTGTCGATCTCCGGTATTAGAATAAAACGTCGGTACTTACCTGGGATATATATTCTTAGTTTTCACTTTTCGAAATAAAATCGCCACATGGGGGTTTATTTGACGGTTTTTTACCCTTTTCTCTCTAAGTCGATTTTGACGTTTCTCGAACCAACTATTAGCAAGGAATTAGACAATGTCATATCTCAGGAAAATAAGTTGACATTACGACAATTCATACATAGAATAATTATATAATTCTGTGAAAACGTAAAAATACGATTTTTTATTGAAATTTTGAAAAATCATATGTCCGAAAGTATTAGCTTGTTAGAGTTAAAAATGATATCATTGGATTCTAATGATAAAACTGCTTATTGAAAAAAATTTAATTTGGAATTTGTTCTGTAAAAAAAAATTTTTTTTTTTTACTCCGAAACCATCTGTCTGATTTTGCCCAATAACGAACTTAGCCGAGATATTTATCTGCCAAACCTATTCTGAAAATTTCAACTCTCTAGCTCATTCCGTTCGAGAGTTATCGTGCCTACGGCCGGACGGCCGGACCGGCATGACAGAATGAATTTTGACCACGGATTCTTGATCAGTGAGCCGAACACAATCGTTTAAGACCATTTTCATCGAAAAATTCGAAAATTACAGACATTTGGGCAAATTGATAAGCACTAAGTTCCGAGGAACTAGAGCGCCAAAAACGAAAGTTGATAATGTATAATTTCCGGTGAAAACGGAAGTCGCACGATTCAGAATTTTTTTCCAAGAATTCATCTCTCCTAACAAAGCTTAACTATGAAATTTCAAGTGTTAACTTCCTTTGAAATATTCTAAAGAACGGTGTTCGTGAATCCCCCTGTATTCTAGTGATGTTCCGGATATCCGTATTATATCCGTATTCGCGGATATCCGAAGCAAAACAAAGATCTGTATCCGTATCTGTATCCGCCATTTTTTTGGCGGATCTCGAACGGATCTGATTAAGTTTTATATGTTATTAGACTTTCGAAATTGTGAGTGAGGGTGAATATCTAGCAACGAAAACTATTCTAAATATGTTTTATTTTCAACGAATACTTACTTATATTTTGCACATTTGAATTGTAAAAATCAAATAAATAAACAATCTTTCTACCTTCTCTGGTAGTCAAGAGAATATGACTACTTGGAAGTCTTCCTAATTAGATCAAAACTCAAAGCTGTCTCTGATATTTGAATAATAACAAAAATCAAATTCTCTAACTTAACAACATTCAATCTCCATAGTAAGTTATCGTTATATGGACGAAATATCACATATAACTACAGCAACTCAAAAATATTATAAACCGTAATCGAAATTGAGCAATGGTAAATTAAACTTTAAAAACAGAGATCGAATGCGTAAGAGAGTCTAGATCCGTATCCGTATTCGTATTCGCGGATCTAGAAACTGGTGTTCCGTATCCGTATCCGCATCCGCGGATTCATAAATTCTACGATCCGGCACATCTCTAATTCATATGATATTATCTGATGAGTAATAAAAATTGTAGGAGAAATTATATTTTCAAAACCATTATCAAGGTAATAATGGTTTTGAAATTTTTTGCATATGAAAAATGTAGAAATTAAACCCAGCTCCCCTGGCCATCTGCGTTGACTATTTATAGAAAAGAGGGGAAGGCACGCAATTGGGGAATGGGGGTACATGGTGTATTACACAACAGAAGGCATAAAGGTCAGCAACGTATTTTAGCTAACTGCCTCAACCGAATGACGTAAATGGCATGTCGGCGACACTTTTCACGAGAGACTTCATGCAGGCAATTCTAAGGAGGAAGTTGGAACATGTTTGGTATTTCCTTTTTGCGTATAATTTATGCGTAAAATGAGTGGTAAACATCTTGGATCAAAGGTCGGAAGGGTTTTCCCTTGGGTTAAATCTAGGTTGCCTTGATAAAATTACTCTTGTATCTAGTGTCAATCAGCGACAATAAATTTTACCAGTAAATGTTGAGTAATCAACTGATATAGTGATATCTTATTATAATTTACAGGGTGTTTTCTGATCGAATTACAAAATTTGGTAGATTAATCTTGTCAGGCCGAACGTTCATACAAAACGTGCTAAAAAAATCGGTTCAAGCTCTGTGGACAGGAGCTTTGGCGCTCTTGTTAGAACTTTGACACATCATATCTCCGAAAGTATTGGTTTCTCAGAGTTGGGAATGATATCAATGTATTGTTATGATAGAACTGCATCATAAAGAAATTTCAACTCAAATAATAGTTTGTTTACCAAGATTAAATGAGCAATCTGAGAATGAGAAGTGCACCATGGAAGAAATCAAATTAAAATAGCTGAAATGAATTTGACTCTCTCTTATAGAATAATATGACATGTACGAGTATGAACACAGATCATATAATAATTCATTGATAGAATAATTATAGCATTCTCTGAAAACATAGAAGTACATTATTGAAATTTCGAAAAATCATATCTCCGAAAGTATTAGCTTGTTAGAGTTGAAAATGATATCAATGGATTTTTATGGCGAAACTGCATTTGAGATTTGTAAGTTAAAAATATTTTTTTTTTCGTTACTCCGAAACCATCTGGCATATTCTTCCCAATAACGAACTTAACCGAGATGTTTATCTCCCAAATCTACTCTGAAAATTTCAACTGCCTAGCTCATTCTGTTCGAGAGTTATTGTAGAAACAAAATTTAGAAGTAAAAAAAAATTTTTTTGGCACTTTACCTAATTGCTAATAACTATTACAATTTTTGCGAGCGGCCTTAACATGAATCGAATGACACCCCAATCATAATGTTCGGAGAATACGCAAAAATTTTAACCTAAAAAGCACTTGTTGATAAGACTAATAGGCATAATCGGCCAAACGTTTTTGCAGTTACACACATCTGAAATTTTGCTGTTATTTCCTGTATATCTGTCGACGCGCTAATTTTCGTGAAATTTCGTGAATATCGTATCCTGAAATTACTTGAGACGTAAGTTTATCCGTATATTATTTAATATTTAACGAATTTCAATTCCGTTGGAATACATACGTCAGGATAAAAAAAAATCCTTGATCATGGACGATTCGCTTTTTACACAGCGATACGTTACTATAAGAAGTTATAAGAACAGTTAATAAGTTGAGATAACAATGTGAAAACATTATTTCAATTTACTATAAAATATTTCACAGATAGTCACAAGAGTTGATATTTTGTAAAACATATTGATCTCTATGTAGACCTTTTCTGATTTCTCGAATAAAAAGTTCATAAAAAAAATATTACGAGACCAAAACCGAGACTTTCGGGTTGTATGTGGTATCGGTATCGCCTATAATATTTTTCAAAACGTGTCGTCTCGTTTCGTCTCGCTTTTCCGAGACGAGACGAGAAAAATCTCGCTCTCGTGTGAAGCCCTATTAACTGAGGACCTCAGTAATACCCTTATTACACTTTTACTATTACGTTTTCCGTGCCTATTTGTCAGCCTGGCTGACTGCGCCGGAAATTTTGAACAAATACGCATGCGCCCGGGACTATTTTGTAGACTGTTTCAGGATTGAAAATAAATAGAACCGGTTCTATTTGTTCCCCCTGAATCGTGGGGATTTCAAGCTTTTTTGTCGAAATGTCATGTCTACCAACACAATATTTATCTGTCTGACTTGACGTCTTCTTAACATAACCTAGTTTATTCTATCCTTTGAATCGCAGCCTTCGTAAATTCAATAATAAATTTATGTTTATTTCTCTGAGGATGTAAACTAACTAAACTTACGAAGGCAAGATAATCTGTGATGGCTATCCCCGAGTTATATGAAGATTTCGCCTAGTATCGCAAAGTAATTATTAATTTCGTTTTTGGAGTAATGCTTTCTGGAATTACAGTGTCTTTTTTCTGTATGTGAATTTGAATTTACACTCTATGTAGTAGCATATTAAACGTTTCTTCAGACATTCTTAAAACACTATGGTATTTTTTTCAAAATATACGAACAAAACAAGAACTTGAGGTAAATATGTCAATTTCTTCAATAATTTTTTTTTTTTTTTATTTAATGCTTGTGGCTTTTACTTGATGCAAATCCATATTAACTCAATGAAAAATTATATACGATTTACACTTATTTATTCAATATTGTGACGCGTTTCGTACAGTATGATGTAGTCTGATGAAGTCGCTGTGTCGACGAAACGCGTCACAATATTGAATAAATAGGTGTAAATCGTATATAATTTTTCATTGAATTTCTTCAATGTTTGCAGCTCTGAAATTACTGCCTGAAACAAACGTGAAAAAAGCGCGGTGTAAGAGTGCCACTCATTTTGGGGGGAAATTCACCCTTCAAATAGCCATGAAAATAGGCGCAAATATAGACATGAAAAAAGCATAGTGTAATAAGGGTATTTTACCCTTATTACACTATGCCTTTTTCGTGCCTATTTGTCAGCCTGACTGACTGCGCCTGAAATTTTGAAGAAATCCGCATGCGCCCGGGACTATTTCTTAGACTGTTTCAGGCTTGAACATAAATAGATCTGGTTCTATTTGTTCCCCCTGAATCGTTGGGATTTCAAGCCTTTTTGCCGAAATGTCATGTCTACCAACACAATATTTATCTGTCTGACTTGACGTCTTTTTAACATAAACTAGTTTATTCTATCCTTAGAATCGCTGCCTTCGTAAATTCAATAATAAATTTATGTTTATTACTCTGAGGATGTCAACTAACTAAACTTACGAAGGCAAGATAATCTGTGATGGCTATCCCCGAGTGATATGAAGTTTTCGCCTAGTATCGCAAAGAAATTATTAATTTCGTTTTTGGAGTAAGGCGAGTAAGGCTTTCTGGAATTACAGTGTCTTTTTTCTGTATCTGAATTCGCACTCTATGTAGTAGCATATTAAACGTTTCTTCAGACATTCTTAAAACACTATGGTATTTTTTTTAAATATACGAACAAAACAAGAACTTAAGGTAAATATGTCAATTTCTTCAATGTTTGCAGCTTTGAAATTACTGCCTGAAACAAGCGTGAAAAAAGCGCGGTGTAATAGTGCCTCATTTAGGGGGAAATTAACCCAACAAATAGCCATGAAAATAGGCGCAAATATAGACGTGAAAAATGGGTTCAAGCCCTGTGGACAGGAGCTTTCTGGCGCTCTAGTTCAAACAGACAAATTATATCTCCGAAAGTATTGGTTTCCCAGAGTTGGGAATTATATCAATGGATTCATATGATATAACCGCATCATAAAGGAAATTCAATTCAAATAATAGTTTATTTACTAAGATTAAATGAGCAATCATGAGAATGAGAACTGCACCATGGAAGAAATCAAATTAAATCTGGCCAATTTTGCCCAATAACGAACTTAACCGAGATATTCATCTCCCTAATCTACTCTGAAAATTTCAACTACCTACCTCATTCCGTTCGAGAGTTATATCTATGTCTATGGATGAAAAGCAGTCTCACTACTCTCAGATCTCTTACTAACTTCATGTTCCGTTCCGAAATGTAAGACTTTTCTGAGAAAAACTAATTTCGGAGCAAACAACTGAGATTTTTCTCACTTCGCTCACAATTCTTCGATTGATTAGATAATGTCATGTCACAGGAACATAAGTTGACATTAGGACAATTCATACATAGAATTATATCATTCTGTGACAACGTTGAAATACGATTTATTATTGAAATTTTGACAAATCATATCTCCGAAAGTATTAGCTTGTTAGAGTTAAAAGTGATATGAATGGATTCTTATGATAAAATTGCTTATTAAAAAAAATTTAATTTGGAATTTGTTTTGTAAAAAAAAATTTTTTGTTTTTTACTCCGAAACCGTCTGTCCGATTTTGCCCAATAACGAACTTAGCCGAGATATTTATCCCCCAAACCTACTCTGAAAATTTCAACTCTCTAGCTCATTCCGTTCGAGAGTTATCGTGCCTACGGCCGGCCGGACGGCCTGACAGAATGAATTTCGACCGCGGATTCTTGATCAGTGAGTCGAACCAAATCGTTTAAGATCATTTTCATCGAAAAATTCGGAAATTACAGACATTTGGGCAAATTGATAAGCACTCAGTTCCGAGGAACTAGAGCGCCAAAAAGGCATAGTGTAATAAGGGTATTAGGTCTTAACGGAGATTGAATACTTTGTTAATAAGGCGATATATCTGGTAAATACACAAAAAATCGTCAAATTCAACCTCGTATTTCGAATCATTCGCTTCGTTCAGACACGAACGCGCCAGAATTATGTAACTTCCTCATACTTGATCGCCAAACGGAACAAGTTTTCCTCGATGTGCCTGTTGCAGCTACATTTTAGTATGGTTTCATCAATTCGCTCGATCTTGATCTCCTTAATTGGGTCTGCTTAATTGAACTCTAGCATGATTAAACCCGGGAAAATGTACAGAACCGCTCTTTTTTTCACACGACAGCCATCTCAAGTTCGCCCAATTTGCATTAAATAGTTAATAACGTTGCCGGTCGTACGAATAGGATATCTAACACAGTGTATTACTGTAAATTGTAAATTGATAAGTATCTGTTTCTGTTCTAATTACTCGATAGCGGGCATGGCAGCAAAGAAACAAGAGACCTTGAGCACCATTCCGATTTCGCAACCATCGTTCGGCTCTAATTGCTCCTGTAATTGGTTTCTACTCTAAATCTATGAAATTTGTAATTTTATGACCGTTTGCACACACAGCCATTAATCTAATGCTCTCTGTAGCTGTTAATTTGCGACGCTTATAAAACACTCTTAGGTTCGTATCTGTTTGAGTCCATCGGCGATTTGTATGCGAGGCTTCGGGAGGGTAAGATTGGTTAAAACATAGTCGAGAAGAACACGATGACAAATCCTGACTTTTCAAGTTCACTTTCGGAAAAAGTGAACGCAATTGCGGAAACAGTAAAACCAATTTCGGAAAAAGTAAACCTAATTACGGTAAAGGTCATTTTAAAATATCGGAAAAAGAAAAATCAATTTCAGACAGAATATTCATAATTACTTATTATAATTTTGTGTGATTAATATCTTTTTGGCGCATTCTTGTTCCTCGGAACAGAGAGCTTATCAATTTGCCCAAATGTCTGTAATTTTCGAATTTTTGGCTGAAAACAGTCTTGAACGATTTGGTTCGACTCAATATGATCAATAATCCGTTGTCAAAATCCATTCTGATCGGCCGTCCGTTACCACGATAACTCTCGAATGGAATTAGCTAGACAGTTGAAATTTTCAGAGTAGGTTTGGGACCTAAATATCTCGTTTAAGTTCGTTATTGGGCAAAATCGGCCGGATGGTTTCGGAGTAACAAATAAATTGTTTTTACATCCCAAATTTTGAATTCAATTTTTTTTAAGATGCGGTTTGATCATAAGAATCCATTGATATTATTCCCAACTTTAACAAGCTAATACTTTCGGAGATTTTTCTAAATTTCAATAATACCTACATCGTACTTCACAGTTTCACAGAATGCGAATTCTATATGTCTGTATTCTATCTGTTTGCTTTAGGTGCAGTTTGAAATATAAACGTCATTAATGTCAAACGAAACTGAAAGTGTATTTCTGGAGAGTTTGGTTGATGTAAACATGTAAACAATTTGAAATTTGGATTCGCTAAGTTCATAGTCAGAGTTCTTTGGTTGAGTCGAAAATGAATGATGCAAAGAAGTCGAGAATAATTTACGAGTCATTCTCTAATTATGGAAGATTTAGAACGGGATTTCCAACTAATGTACAGGTAGTCATTCCTTAGTAACAATATTTAAGATTTCCTTCATAAGTAGTCTGGTTTGAGTTCTCTCTGGACTGATTACATTAGATTGGTTCAAAAATAAAACTGGGTATTTCATTTACCCAGTTTTTCAGAATGACTCCTGATAGTTTTGAAACACTTGTAGCCAAAATTGGACCGTCATATAAAGATAAAATGAAAAAGGATTTCAATTTCTTTCATGATGTAGTTCTATCACAAGAATCCATTGATATCATTCTCAACTCTGAGAAACCAATACTTTCGGAGATATGATTTGCCGAAGATTGAACAAGAGCGCCAAAGCTCCTACCACAGGGCTTTCCCCCTTTTTTTAGAAATTGAATTTACTTGCCGAAATTGGTTTCACCTTTTCTGAAATTGCGTTTACTTTTTCCGACATTGGTTTTACTTTTTCCGCAATTGAACAGGAAAAGGTTTAGAAATACTGCAAATTAGGGTCAAAGTTTTGGTATAATACCGTACAAAATTACCCAATTCTGTTTTTCCTCGATATCTACAAATTTTCACATCTTTTTCACCACCGAAAAATCAGTGGTTTCCGTAACGATATCCGAAGATTGCCCAATACCTGGAAACCTTTGCTTCCTTTCTACAGCCTGACCACCATGTTCCAGTATATCAGTTTCCTCATTGCACTACGCTTGACATAATGTCTCGATAACCAATCAACGGATATACAGGCTATTTCATACAACGGATCCTGATGCAAAATTAAATTCTAAACAAAAAGAATTTTAAAAATGCACCGACGTCAAAGCAGCAGTTTTTGAGCGCATATTCTTTCGACTATTCACGCCTCACACACCCTCACAAAACACTGGAAAATATCTATAAACGACGATACTTCGACTTCTTTTGAACTTTAGGGACGATTAGCCTTATATGGGGGAGTAAAATGATACGCTCATAAAAATTCTCACACAGAGAGGTTCTGTTATAAACTACTTTTTAAATATTGACTGTTTTCTACCACTTCCGGTTATACCGGAAGAACTTGACCAATATCTCTCGCCATCTTTTATCTTTTTGGAGATTATTGGCAAAATTTTTTACAGCTAAGAGGACTTTAATAATGAAACTTTGGCTGTGCCTATAAAAAATGCCGTTTATTCAAGTACTCATAATCATTTTTCACAAAAATCCACAGGTCTTTTACAAATGATTTTTTTCTTCAGTTTTATCCAAAATCCTCTTTTTTTCAAATGGAATGTCCCTTTTTTGGCGCTCTTGTTCCTTGGAACAGAGAGCTTATCAATTTGCCCAAATGTCTTTAATTTTTGAATTTTTGGCTGAAAATGGTCTTAACGCTTTGGTTCGACTCACTGATCAATACTCCGTGGTCAAAATCGATTCTGTCCGGCCGGCCGGCCGTTAACACGAGAACTCTCGAACGGAACGAGCTAGACATCTGAAATTTTCAGAGTATCTCGGTTAAGTTCGCTATTGGCCTGGTGGAGTAACGAAAAAAAAAATTTCAATACAGTGTGGAAAATCGTTCGGACCCGTCAATTTCTGATTCGAGGGGGAACAACTTTTCCGCTCTTTGCATCCCCGTAACTGCCACCCCCTAACGGGGGTGAACACAACCCCTTGATTTTGAATAAGGATGAGGGGCGTTGCGGTACCTCATTTTGAAGATCTTATCGAGTACTATATGATCCTGGAATTTCGCTTCAAAATTTTACGTACGTTACTCAAGATTTCTGGCGTGGTGAGTTCACAAGCAATACAGTGACTCAGGCTGGGTAGCGTAAAACTTGGATTTCAAGTGACGCCATAGAAAAAAGTCCAGTGGAGCCAGATCAGGTAATCTGGGTGGCCTCAATATGTCCCCTTCCTCCAATCTAGGCATGGGGAAAATTTTCATCTAAGAACGGACGCACCGTTTGAACGAAATAAGGTTGGGCGCAATCTTGTTGGAAAATGATCGTTTGATGGTCTTCTGCATTATCCAATACTTGCACGAGGGCTGGATAAATAGCGTTCTCCAATAGATCTGAATAAATTTGGCCAGTGAGATTACCGGGTATAAAAAAGGGCCGATTATGTGATTGCCAGACAGTTATGCCGGTTTACAATGCCGTTGAGGTAAAATGAACACTAGTCCGAAAAACGAATATCGAACAAGTAATTTTGATTACCGTTAATCATTTCACTGACCACTTCACAGAACTGGAGTCGGCGATCGGGATCATCCTCATTCAGTTCCTGAATCAATCGGATCTTATAGGGATGGAATTTATGTTGTTCCAGGATTCTCATGATTGTTGGGCGTGAAACACTAGATACATCAGACAATTTCCTAGTACTCAAGGTCGGATCCATTGCTACATGACCTAAGACAGCCACGTCCCTCACTTCGTCTCTTTCATGCACCCCTCTTTATGTTTCCGACTTAACCAGTAGCGTCAAATTTAGCAACCAGTTGCACAACGTAAGCAGCGGATACATTTTTTCCAGGATGTCGTTCGTTGAATAAAGCCGCTGTTTTTCGTTAGTCGTTATTCCTAAAAGGTAATTTTATCATATCCACCCTTTCTTCTTCTTTTTATGGAATAACACCATTTTAATTCTACTACACATTTACAATCGCTTTGACACACTTGTAAAGTTCCTAAAAATGCACGATAGACTAAGGTAAATCAAAAACTTGGTTCCTCTCTTTGTTTGGACAAGAAATTAATACTTTTTTGCACAAAAACTTAACATCATAACTACTACATACCTTTGAAAGGTGGCGGATATGAATAATATGCTCCAGATAAATTCCACATTGCCTCTTTCACTATTTTCGTTGTTATGCCATTATCGATGGATATATTGAAGCGAAATTTTAGGGTCAGATAGTACTCGATACGATCTTCATACAGGGATGAAAAAAGCGGAAAAGTTCTTCCCCCTCGAATCACAAATTCCGAGTACGAGCGATTTCCCACATATTCATCTTAAAGTCGGAAAATCGAGGTGTTACCATTTCGTTGGTTACCCTGTATGTAAAGGGTTCTCCAATAAGAGGTGTTATTTTGATAATCAAAGAAAAATGCCATTTTTCAACGCTTACATTACCATATTCTTTTAATGAAATTTTACATAACCAAATCGTAAAGTGGATGCCCTATGTTCTCGATAGCCTCACGAATTCCGTCTTTGAGGTCTTGAATCGACGCTGGGCTATTGGCGTACACCTTCTCTTTCACGTGGCCCCAAAGGAAGAAGTCGCAAGGTGTTGAATCACAATATCTCGGTGGCCAATTGTGATCACCTCTTCGAAAGATAACACGCTCTGGAAACTTTTCCCGCAAAAGATCAATGGTTTCTTTGCGTGTGGCACGTAGCGCCGTCTTGTTGAAAGTAAACGTTGTCCAGATCAATACCATCCAATTCCGGCCATAAAAAATCATTAATCATCTCTCGATAGCGCAATCCATTCACCGTAATTGTTACTCCAGCCTCATTTTCGAAAAAGTAAGGTCCAATAACCGCACCAAACAGTCACACGTTGAGGATAGAGAGGCTTTTCAACAATAACTCTTGGGTTTTCCGAGCCCCAGATGCGACAATTTTGCTTGTTGACGAAGCCACCGAGGTGGAAATGGGCCTCATCACTCAAGATGATTTTTCGATGGAATTCCGGATCATTTTCATGCATTTCAACGACCCAATCATTAAAGACACGACGTTGTTGATGATCGGCCGGCTTGAGTTCTTGTGTTAACTGAACTTCATAAGCCTTAAGACCCAAATCTTTATGCAAAATACGATGTATTGACGTTTGTGGAATGCCTAATTGCAAAGAACGACGAGGAATGGACAAACCTGGGTTTTCTTCAACACTTTCGGCTACAGCAGCAATATTCTCGGCTGTTCTTAAGCGACGTGCACGGGTTTTATTCTTCACATAACTAACTTGTCCCAACAGCTCGAATTTTTCCACCAATTTCTTTATTGCGGTCCGACAAGGTGTTTCACTACGACCCAAAAATCTTCGAGTTTTACGAACCGTCTCTGCCAAATTTCACCATTTTTATAGTGAATTTTAATAATTTCAATGCGTTCTTGAAGCGTGTATCGTTCCATTTTTGGCGCTCTAGTTCCTCGGAACTGAGTGCTTATCAATTTGCCCAAATGTCTGTAATTTTCGAATTTTTCGATGAAAATGGTCTTAAACGATTTGGTTCGACTCACTGATCAAGAATCCGTGGTCGAAATTCATTCTGTCCGGCCGGTCCGGCCGTCTGGCCGGTCCGGCCGTCCGGCCGTAGGCACAATAACTCTCGAACGGAATGAGCTAGACAGTTGAAATTTTCAGAGTATGTTTGGGGGATAAATATCTCGGCTAAGTTCGTTATTGGGCAAAATCGGACAGATGGTTTCGGAGTAACAAAAAAAAAAAATTTTTTTTACAGAACAAATTCCAAATTAAATTTTTTTCAATAAGCAGTTTTACCATAAGAATCCATTCATATCATTTTTAACTCTAACAAATTAATACTTTCGGAGATCTGATTTTTCAAAATTTCAATGATAGAATTATTCTGTGGCTATTCTATGAATTGCTATAATGTCAACTTTAACGTTGTCTCATTGTAATTCATTCCAGTAATGGTATCAATATGAGAATTAGAATATTATCATACTTTTTGTTGGTTGATATTTTCATGCCGATGGTCAATCCATATGATGATGGGAATGGTAATGGTAAGTTAATAATATTGAGTTCAGAATATCTCCACTAAAAACAAAACTGGAATTGAGGAATGAATATCTCGGATGAGTTCGTTGTTGGGTAGAATTCGTCTATTGGTTTTGGATTGATAATTTTTGGCACTCTTGTTGAATTTAAATTCTTCTATGATGTTTGAATTCAATTTCTGCTAAGATGAAGTTCTAAATTTCAATAATGAATCGTACTTCTGTTTTCACAGAATGCTATAATTATTCTATCTAAGCTTTATTATATGATCTGTGTTCATACTCGTACATTTCATCCTGTTCTATAAGAGAGAGTCAAATTCATTTCAGCTATTTTAATTTGGTTTCTTCCATGGTGCAGTTCTCATTCTCAGATTGCTCATTTAATCTTGATAAATAAACTATTATTTGAATTGAATTTCCTTTATGATGCAGTTCTATCATAAGAATACATTGATATAATTTTTCAACTCTGAGAAACCAATACTGTCGGAGAAATAATTTGTCTGTTTGAACTAGAGCGCCAGAAAGCTCCTGTCCACAGGGCTTGTTATTAAAGGCGTAGTTTCTACTTGTCAAATGTCAAAAAATGACAGCTTCAAAAGTGACATCTACCGAAATAGTGGGCTATTCAAAATAACACCTCTTATTGGAAAACCCTTTATATTGATCGTGCTTTTCTAATAATTCCTTCAACTCTCATTATGATCGATTGACAAAGCTCCGAAAATCTGTATAATTAGATCGTGGCCTCATCAAAAACTTCAATGCGATCAAGACTGATTAGAGTATTCATGTAAACAGTTACAAATCTGAGGAATAGCGGAGACTATGTCGAGATTTTGCGAATCTGTGTCGACGCCACGTTTGGTAATGAAGTTTAGTGGAACGGACTAAAACTGAGCACAGCGGTTAGCGGTTTCTGTAGAACGTGAGCATACGTGTGGGCATCGGGCATCGGTTTCATTGGGAAATTCACTTGAATGAATGGACATCTAAGTGTACGATTCCACGTCTCGGTTTTGCCTATATAACGGTGTGTAAATTATTAATATATCTCTTGTTCGAACGAGATAAGGCGATTTTCGTTGCGCGGGTATTACGAGCACAAGCGTTGTCAGGTTCGGACTGGCTGCTTTGGGGGCCTTCCTACCTATGAGGAATAAAATATTAAAATACTGCCAATGTTAAATGCTTCCTTTCTTTTTCACTCCCAAATTCTATATCTTTATCTGTAAAATTGGTTCAAGCACTGACGTGGAGTCAGAAGCATTTTTCGTGAGGTCAGGAGCTTCTGTGCGTATGTTGTATTCTCCTGTATTGGACACCCTTAATCGAATTTACCATGGTAAATTCGGAGTGTCCAATACAGGAGAACCGACAATTGAATTCACCACGGAAAATTCGATTAAGAGTGTTCAATAAAGGAGAATGGACAAGAGAACATACGCGCAAAAACTTCTGACTTCACGTCAGTGCTTGAACCAATTTTTTTTGTCAATTATATTCTAAGAAATTTTCTAGTGCTACGATCCTCACGAAATTTTGAAAGAATTTTCGCGTTGGCATTCTACAACTAATAACCATATTTGAATTGGATCGGATTTGTATTTTTTGAGTTATTGAGGAAATAACAACCAAATTTCAGAGTACTTATTATATTTGGAAGCAATACAGATCCGATAGAATTGAAACTTGGTAACTAGTTGTAGAATACCAATACAAAGACGTATACTCCATTCAATTTTATAATGTCTCCCGGTTGGCCATGAAAGTTTGACACATTTCACTGTGTATCTTTTGAGAATGTTAGGTTATAGTAATTTTCCTGTCAGATATCTACGCAACGTTGTCGTCTCTACATAGAAGTCGTAGTAATTACGTATTTTTCACAATGTGAATTCACTTCGGAAAAATAATTTGAAGATATGTGAATTCAACAATTCCAAAGACCTGGCGACAGTTGAAGAAAATTTTCCTTCTGTTGCTATTGGAAATATTTCACGTATATAAACAGGTTGGAAGATTCAGATATGCTATTTTCTTGTACGGAAATCAAGAATCAAGTGTTGAAATTTTAATGAAAGCTATATGGAATTTACCACTTTTCGAAATTCCCAAGAAATAAGCATACAGAAGAAGACATTGGAATACCTTGTTGCACAACTTGAAATACACCAGTTTCAAAATGTAGTAGTACTACGAAACCAGAGTCACTGTTAAACCTTAAAGTATATAATGATAGGGAACTAAGTAAATTCATTCGTGAGTTCAACATGTTCCGAAACAAAATGAAGTTTTCCTATTGCAGCTTCCAGTTCTGTATAGCACTTCCTTATACTTTGTCCACTTTTGGCATTTTCAATTTCAAAGCAGAGAGGGTTTTATTAACATTATGTTAAGAGTACAAATCGGCAGCGTCTCGTAGAATTGTTTTGACATTGACGATATTTCAGAAGTGGCCTTTGTTTCAGTTATAAAAACGTGATAGAACTAAATCATGGCCAACCGGGAGGCTTTATAAAAGTGAATGGAGTATATGTGAAATTTCGAGGAGATCGTATCGCTAGAAAATGGTAAAAGAATTATTAAAAAATATTATGTATCCCACGATAACTTGAGAACGGAGACAAACAACAACTTGCCTTTTTCCGGGTTTGTTGCGCATCTGAATGAAACAGTTAAGTTCGCTTAACGATTTGCAATTTGGTTGCGCATCCGAATGGGATAGTTGAGTTCGTTGTTGAGCATAATCGACCAAACGGTTTCAGAGTTATACCCATGTTAAATTTTGTTCTTATTTCCTCAATAACTCAAAACATACAAATTTGATCCAATTAAAACTCGGTACGTGCTTGTAGAATGCTAACGTGATAATTTTTTTTTATTGTTTATTCCAAAGACTATTCGTCAGAATCCGCTGATACCATCGAGCCATCATTTTACAATCGACTACCCAATTTCTGCTCGATTGACTTCGTATTAGGCATGAATAGACAATGCAATATGTGCGCAAAAGCTCCTGACTTCACGTCAGTGCTTTTTGAGAATTATTATTCATTTTACATTTCTCAAATTCGGCTAAGGCAAATATTTTATATTATACTAACTAATTCAATTTGAGATTTTCTTAAAAAGTAAGATATATATACATATTTAATATAATTCTTGATATGAAAATGACCGATGATCAATTTGTGTAGAATCTTATAGTGGAACCAATTGGATGACGATTGAATTAAAATAAAGTGGAGGTGTGTTTTAATAGTGAAGAATAGTGGAATACTTTTGCTGTAAATGCTGCATTAAGAATAGAAAAAGTGTTTTATTTGATGAGGGGAATTTATGGTTAAATTTAATGATCAACTTGAAGACTCACCCTGTGTGTATCCAGGATAAAAACAAACCTAAAAAACAGATTCAATGCAAATTTCACCAAAAATTTTCAATTTTCAATGTTGTTCGCATTTGAGCTCATACGTGATATTCGCTATGTGCTCATTTTAGAATCTAGAGTATTAGTAGTAACAGGTCAAATGAAATTTTGTACTAACCGTACAATAATTCATTGGACAATGATTGTCTTAGTGGCAGATTTTGAATGCAACTTCATAGAACATGATAATTCGAGTAATTCGACAGTTAAGTGTGAATCATTAACACGATATTCAATTTAATATGGTACATCCATTTTTGGGCTCCCCCTGGGCTCGCGGCAAGCGCCGACAAGCCGACCTGGCCAGTCCGGACCTGTTTACAGGCAAACTACTAGTACATACATAGGTTAGAATTCACAGGAGATATAATTAATAAATTAATAACGAACAGAAAAAAATTAACAGTTCATTATAGCAACTATATATCATTTGAATGGTTCGAATTTGTTAGAATGGATCTATGAAATGACAATAACTTACATTGTTATAGTAATAATTTGTCAGAAGTACATTTATCAAATAAATTACTTTTATGAAGCATGCACATTCATATGACGTCAGGATATTTAGCCCGCTCGTTCTTTTAATGATCAATATATTTCTCTGATACACCACTGCAATTTATGGATTTCCGAGGTCTTCTCCTTTTTGCGCGCATGTTCTGGGGAACAGCGTGCATTTTGTCCAAATGTCTGTAATTTTCGAATTTTTTGCCGAAAATGGTGTCAAACGATTAGGTTCGACACACTGATGAAGAAATCAAGGTCAAATTTGATTCTGCCCGGTCGTTGTCTCGATAACTTCCGAACGGAAAGAGATAACGAGCAATTTTCAAGGTAGAATGTCCTTCCGAATGCGGCATTTAAGTTCGTTGTTGGGCATAATCCACCAGACGGTTTTGGAGTTATACCCACCCGAAATTTTGTGGTTATTTCCTCAACAATTCGAGAATGCCCAGACGCAACTTTTTGTTGAATTTCGTGAGAATCGTATCAGCAGAAAATTTAAAAAAAAATCATTGTAAAATATTCTGTATCTTAGAAACTATTCGTCCGATATCGCTGAAATTCCAAATTCCAAATTTGTATCCGATCAGATATATATTGTTGGAGATCTGAGCAGGCTTGGGTTAGTGACCGTTGCCACGATAACTTGAAAACGGGACAAGATAGGAACTTTCAATTTTTAGAGTAGGTTGCGCATCCGAATGCGACCTTTGAGTTCGTTAGTAGGCATAATCGGCCAAACGGTTTCTGAGTTATACCTATCTGAAATTTGGTTGTTATTTCGTCAATAAATCAAAACATACTTATTCCATCCAATTTAAGCATGGTAATTATTTGTAGAATGCCGACGCGCAAATTATTGAGAAATTTCGTGAGGATCGTATTACTAGAAAATTTTTTAAAAAATATTGAAAATCATTGGAAAATTGGTTCAAGCACTGACCTGAAGTCATGATCTTTTGCGCGTATGTTCTATTGTCCATTCTCCTGTATTGGACACTCTTAATCGAATTTACCATGGTAAATTATATTGTCCATTCTCCTGCATTGGACACTCTTAATTCGAGTTTACCATGGTAAATTCGAATTAAGATAGAGACTTCCTAATGGGAGTGTTGAGTTCGTTTACGGGCATAATCGGTCCAACGGTTTCGGAGTTATGCCCACCTGGAATATTATTTCCTCGATAACTCAAAAAATATAGATTCGACCGAACTGAAGCTTGGTAAAATTTCAAAAAAATTACGAAAAAAAAAATGGGTTCAAGCACTGACGTGAATTCAGGAGCTTTTGCGCGTATGTTCTATTGTCCATTCTCCTGTATTGGACACTCTCAATCGAATTTACTATGGTAAATTAGATTAAGGGGTAATGGACAATAGAACATACGCTGAAATCGAATTTAACATGGTAAATTAGACTAAGAGTGTCCAATGCAGGAGAATGGACAATAGAGCATACGCGGAAAACCTCTGACTTTGCGTCAGTACTTGAACCAATTTTAATTTAAAATATAATAAAAATATGTAATCCAGAATGAATACCATACTATAGTTAAATAGTTGAATAAAAATAATTATTTAATTATTTAAATTCAACTATTTAACTATAGTATATTATTAATTCGCTTATTTAATTGAATATTCAATTAAATATAAATAATTAATAATAAGTACATAAATAATGGGCATTGTTTAATAATTATAATTTTTTTTAATTGTTGGATTCTTACACTTTAAATTTTTGGGTCGTGCCAAAAATAGTAGGTAGGATAATACACCTCGTGAGTAAATAACGTACCTCAGGGGAAAACAATGCATTTCACTTCCTCAGGTTTATAATCTACTATATGATCGGATTTAAATTATGTATCGTTTACGCCTTTGAATCGGACGGAGTTCGTTATAAATGACAGAGCATTGGTACTCTGGGTCATTGGGCTGATAATGCGGTGACTAATTATGCTCGAAAGTTCAAAAATAACGCACTGTTTTCTACATTTTTCGGATTTGAAATGTTTACTAGTCGAATGACAGGAAGTGTCTGTTTACATAAACTCTTTTATCGATAAATTGCCTATATTATCGGGAATAAAAATAGCATAAACAAATAATAATGGTATTGATTGGAACTTTCACTAATTGATACTAGAAATTGAACAAAGGGTCATTGATTGAAACACTGAGAAAGGGTTCCGTTTTGAACCCTATTAACTTTTTGTGAGTTTATCATACATTCTTTAAGTTTCGATCTAGTAATATACGTTTCCGCTGAATTATTTTAGCTCTAATTGACATTCAGGCCCCACATCACTTCACATCAAATATTGAAGATGGTGATAGGGCTTCACACGAGAGCGAGATTTTTTTCGTTTCGTCTCGGAAAGGCGAGAGGAGACGAGACGTTTTGAAAAATATTATAGGCGATACCGGGACCGCATAGAGCGCAACCCAAGAGGCTCGTTTTTGGTCTCGTTAAATTTGTTTTATGAAGTTTATATTCGAAAAATTAGAAAAGGTCTACATAGGGATCAATCTATTTCACAAAATAACATTTCTTGAGACTATCTGTGAAATATTTTATTGTAAATTATAATAACTTTTCCACAATTTTATTTCAACTTGTTAACTGTTCTTATAACTTCTTATAGTAACGCATCTCTTATCATAAATTGTTGGGGGTTGTAGCTGTCTTTCGAAGGGGGTTGAAGGTGGGGTTCGCATTTTTAAGAAGAAGAAAGACAATTTAAAATTGATGTATTTCGGGATTTTCCATAAATACCTACGGTAACTAAGATAATGGGTTTATTTCATTCAGCTTCCCCACTCTGTATATTTCTGCATTTGTACTTTAAATTGTATTGAGCATCATTAGTTGAAGCAATTGACCATCAAATATGAACCCTGAATCAAATAAAATCCTCACTATACGTCTATTTCAAGCCATATTGTAGCACTACCAGTAAACTTCTATAGGTGTCATTGTTTTATCTTTACTTGTTCTATCCTCTTTCAGTGCTGATATCAAATGGTCTCTTTCTCAAAACCAGTCCATGTTATTCTATGTCTATGGTTCCGACGAACAATTTGGAATCGTTATACAAGGAAATTATCAACTGTTTTTTTCTGAGAATCGCTAACCGTATTATTCTTCAATGTCGCAGTTTATTACAGCATTGAAAAAAAATCCTGATACAAACCGCATAAAATATTGGAGCTAAAATAATGTTTGATTATTCATCGAACTGAATTGATTAACACCAGTGCAGTACAACAATAAATCCGGCTCATTTTCTGTATGAATCCATGTCCTATTCAACCTTCTTCGTCGAAACCTGTTCGCATAATTCAATGGCACTTCTCAAATAAATCGTTGAATTAAAATTGACGATTGTAATCTCTCATTACCATATAAATGACCTGCGAATGCGATTAGAACTGGCCTTGAATGGATTTTTCTAAATGCCTCAAATTATTGAGGTTTGGATGTTTATCATGCTGAAATGGTCGTCGGTATCAATTACGAAGGCTGAAATTAGATTCGAAGTAATTAGAAAAGTGTTTATCTCCTAATTGTCCAGTTCGTCCAATAGCGAACCTTGATTCCGATTTATCTCAACTTTGGGAGATACACACAACCAAACTTATATGGAATCACCTAGTATTAAAATGAAATATTCGTTTTTTGGCGCTCTTGATCCTCGGAACAGAAGGCTCATCAATTCGCCAAAATGTCTGTAATTTTCGATGAAAATGGTTTTAAACGATTTGGTTCGACTCACTGATCAAGAATCCATGGTCAAAATCGATTTTGTACGGCCGGCCGGCCGTAGACACGATAACTCTCCCGGCGGAATGAGCTAGACAGTTGAAATTTTCAGAGTAGATAAGGGAGATAAATATCTCGGTTAAGTTCGTTATTGGGACTGTAAATTTCGGGTTAAGGAAAAAAAAGATTTATTTTCACATTACAAATTTCAAATTATTTTTTTTGAAGATGCAGTTCCACCATAAGAATTCATTGATATTATTTTCAACTCTAACAAGCTAATACTTTCGGGGATGTGATTTTTCGCAATTTCCATCATAAATCGTCCTTCTAGGTTTTCACAGAATGCTATAATTATTCTATATAGGAATTATTATATGATCTGTGTTCATACGTTTCAACTTATTTTCCTATAGAGACATGTCAAATTTATTTCTTTATTTATTTTTGAGGGATAAATATCTCGGTTAAGTTTGTTACTGGGCAAAATCGGTCTTATAGTTTCGGAGTAACGAAAAAAATATTTTTTTCACAATACAACTTTCGAATTCAAATTTTTTTAAGATGCAGTTACATCATAAGAATCCGTTGTTATCATTTTCAACTTCAACAAGCTAATACTTTCGGAGATATGATGTTTCAAAGTTTCAATAATACATCGTTCTATGTGTATTCACAGAATGTGAACATAGAATCTGTTCAATATTCATAAATGTCATATTTTCTAGCTATTAGAGATTGTCAATTCGTAGTTTGAGAATATTTCCTCTTGGAAAGCCAGTATTCGAATCTTGAATTTGTGAATACATGCGAGACTGTTTTGATGTAGTTTATGGAGGCAATAGGAAAGAAGCAAATAATGGAATCATCAAAAGAAATTACTGTTCGTTGACCACTGAGGTTAATATTACCCTTTACTTCCTTAAGTAGTGAGACATGTTCGTGTATACAATATTTTCATATTGTTGCTAGCAAAAAAGTACTGAAATATGGATATACATTTGTGTATCAAACGTTTTTTCTTGAGTTAAGGTTCATAATACACAAAAGAATGTGTAAGTGGAATGAACTATTAAATTTTAAATTATGAAAAGAGGATAGTATTTTATTAATATATTTTGAACTATTAATATAATTTGTTCGTAATCCACTACCTACTCAAATATCAGGAATAAATGGAAAATCTGATATGATCATCTCCAGCCTTGCTCTAGACATATCGATTATACTTTCCTTAGGTATTTCGAGTTGTGAAAACTATGCACCGAGTGTGAGTTGCAACAACCCATTCCACGAGGTTGAATCATTGCGGATTGCTCATTCAATCTTGATAAATAAATTTAATGACAATTTTTGAAGCATTAAGTCATTGAAGCATTGTAGATTGCTCTTTTTTTTTATTAGATAATTTTGGAAGCATTTTTTTTAAACGACACTTTTTTTAAATTTAATTTCTTCCGTGATGCATTTCTATCATAAGAATCCATTGATATAATTCCCAACTCTGAGAAAGCAACACTTTCGGAGATATAATTTGTCTGTTTGGACAAGAGCGCCAAAAAGCTCCTGTCCACTTGGCTCGAACCAATTTTATTTAAGATGATTTCGACATTTTCCAGTGAGCGGAGTTTTCTAGATCGGAGAACTGTCTTATCGTACTTATTATTATTTCCTTGGAATACTAATATTTGTGAAAACGCAGTTGATCTAGTGTGAACTACGATTCATGTTTTTTTTTTATTTCCAGAGTCCCCGATATTCAGAATCGGACTCTTCAGACAGCCATAGCGATAACGAGGCCCCTGCTTCTCTAACACC
This sequence comes from Halyzia sedecimguttata, assembly GCA_937662695.2. Classification (NCBI taxonomy): domain Eukaryota; kingdom Metazoa; phylum Arthropoda; class Insecta; order Coleoptera; family Coccinellidae; genus Halyzia; species Halyzia sedecimguttata. Next base: position 82,704,329 of record OW569414.2, on the reverse strand, counting down.
ATCGTTTAAACTGAACAATAACCATCAAACCCCACATTTTCCGTTGACACCAAACATGACTACCATAGAGAGCATGGCGTTGGCAGTTGCTGCTATCTCAGGACAATTGAAGAATGGTAAGTGCAAGAATACTGTCTTATTTTAAGGCGGGTTTATACGGCAAATAAAATAAAATTACAACAAATTGAAATAAAATAAAAATGTTGAACATGCACATTTCAGATAAACTATGAAATAAGAATACGAACTAAAGCTGGTCAACTTTCGTCTTTATAAATAATCATTAAGGATACTGTGGGAGGTATATTCATTATTAAAAATGACATTGCTCATCTCATAGAGTAAAATTCACATAACTTGCATAAAATTGTCATGAAGCTGCGATTTGATTGGTTCATTATTTCTTATTTTGTTTTATATTATCTGTATAAAGTAATCCTCTTCGTTCTTAATTCTTATTTTATTTTAATTTGTTTCATATTTTATTTTATTGGCTGTATAGACCAGCTTTTAATACTTGTACATTTAGGGTGTAGCTTCTACAAAATATAAATACAAACGAAATTCCTTACGTTTTGTATTCAACCCCGAATGTAATTCAAAACAAAATCTGTAATTTTTTATTTTATAATATTTTTTCATCGCAAATAATGTGAAAAATTTAATTCTTACGGCTTTTACTCGATGGAAATCCATATTAACTGAAATGAAAAAGTGTATATAAATTAAACTTACCATATAAATAAATAAGTGTAAATCTTATATAATTTTTTATGCGAGCAAATAATGTCACTAACGAATCAAATCAAGAAGTTTCATTCAGGAAAACTATTCATTTATTGAAGATTAGATATCAAATAATGAATTATATATACATTATAATATAAAAGGATGTCAATGATCCAAAAGTAAGCCAAAATAGTACGATTAAAACCCTCGACAACGTACAAAGGCTTGCCTATGTGTGTATCACTGGAGCTATGGGAACCGGTCCTGTCAGGGCGCTTAAGATTATCACAAATCTCACACCCCATTATCTAGTGATAGACAAAATGGCCCATGAAGCCATTCCCAGAGAATATATAGGAAACGAACAGGTAATGAGAGTATCAAAAACCAGAAAGCCTGGTCCGCTCTTACCAGGTACATTTCATCAGCCAATCTTCCTAGTAAAAAAATCCATTTAATGGAACACAGACGATTCAAAAACCAATATAGGAGCTGGCGCTGGAATATATGGGGCAGGCACCAAATGCTCCTATCCGAGCATCTTTCAGGCAGAAATACTTGCAATCGAAAGATGCGTGGAAATGAACCTAGAAAGCATCAATCAGAGGTGTGATATGGCAATTCATTCTGACAGTCAAGTTGCTATTAAAGCTCTGAGCTTCGATGTTATCGAGACTAAGCTAATATGGGAGTGCCGAAGAAAACTTAATGAAGTAGGCAAGAACAACAGGGTCTCCTTGGTCTGGGTTCCTGGTCACGCGGGAATTAAAGGAAATGAGGAAGCCAACACACTTGCCAAGAAGAGAGCTAGGACTTCACACGAGAGCGAGATTTTTTTCGTCTCGTTCTCGTCTCGGAAAAGCGAGAAAAGACTAGACGTTTTGAAAAGTATTATGAGCGATACCGAGAGCACATATACAAACAGCCCGAGAGTCTCGTTTTTGGCCTCGTTACATTTTTTTTATGAAGTTTTTATTCGAAAAATTAGAGAAGGTCTATATGGAGAACAATATATTTTACAAAATATCAAATCTGTTGATCATCTGTGAAATATTTTATGGAAATTAAAAAAACTCAATAACCGAGTATGATTTTTTTAAGCGAGACGAGACGAGACAACTGATAACGAGACGAGACAGAAACTTAACCGAGACTTAATTTTTTGGGAATTGGTGAGACCGCGACGAAATTTTTTACATTCTTGACACTCTTCTCGTATGAAGCCCTAAAAGGAGCACGAACTCCTTTTATTCGCCCGGAACCCTACTGTGGGATAGGTAGATACACCTACAAAAGTGAACTTTGGTTGAAAGAAGAAACCGAAAGAGGTATACTCGGAAGAACTGTCCCAGAAATGTATCACTCCAAAAAGTTCCTCCGGAACTTTGACACTGTCAGATCCAAGAAGTATATGGATCTCAGTAAAAACACGCTGCACCTTCTCACTGGTTTCCTCACAGGGCACTGCAGTCTTCGGAAGCATATACTGAGATTAGGGCGAGAAGAAAAATGACGAGTGCAGATTCTGTTGGGAGGAAGATGAAACTCCTGATCACCTGATAACGGAATGCCTCGCCATCGCAAACCAACGCAAGGAATGATTTGGCAAGAAATCTGCAGGGGCGAAGATGTAGCCTGCTTGAAGCCATCCAAGTTACTGGAGTTCACCAGAACTATGAAACTGGAAAGTGAGGTGTTGATGGTGGTGACATCGACAGCTCTGATGATGGGGGTGCACAATAGATCTTAAGGTCACAGTGCAACGTTACCCTCTGCAACAATATACAATATTTATACAAGGGCATAAGTTTAAACCGGATTTCAAAATTCTACTCAATTTGAATAAAACTGAGCAACTCAATTATAGGGAAATGGTGTGATTAAATAGAGATAAACATACGAGTAATTCAGTTAATGAAAAGTTAGATCTTAATTTTTCCTCGTTACTCAAATAGAGAATAAATGTATGAAAGCGGAAGAAATGGATTATTGTGAACGTTTAAAAAGTACTAACAGTGTAAGATTATATGTAACTATAATTTTTAGTATGTCGTGAGAAGAAGAAGAACAAAAAGACTCATTGTCCAGGTCATCGAAATATAGGGAGATCATTATTGTACTTCTTAAGGATTCAGTATGATATATATATATATATATATTCTTTTGAACTTGAGCATTACAATTAATTTTTCATCTTACAATAAAGCATGTGTATGAAAACAGTGTTAGCAGAGGTTAGTGTAACGGGGTACCATATAATTTGATATATGATACTAGAGCTTAGGGAAAAAACCTCAGCAAAAAAACCCTATCTCCCCGTTAGTGTTGTGATTTATGAAAATTGAAATTGTTAACAAAATATGCTGAAATATTAAATATTGAAGGGCATCTTTTTCTTCATTATCGCTTCTTCCTTCAACAATCAGAGAAGTTTCTCCAAGGTACCCGAAACCCAATCTGGAAAAGGAAAAGGCAAAGGGAGAAAACGAACAAATTAAAAATGGAATATTCTATATTTTATTAAATAGATTTAAAACTCGCTACCCATTCTAAAAAAGATTCAGAAACATTATGAATAGCCCTAAAACCATCTTTGAATCTATATATGCGACAATTATTAACTAAATGATCTATGGTTTCCTCTGCTTCCCCGCATTCACAACTAGGGCTCTCAACTGAGTTCCATCTGAAAAGCATGCTGTTGCAACGACCATGACCGGTTCTTAGGCGATTCAGAATTGACCGTATTCTCCTTGGAAGATCAAACCCCGGAACTCTATTTGAAGGATCAGAAATTAAATCTTTGTTGAATAAATTGCAAGAAATCCATTCAGACCGCCAAACTTCCTTGTCACTTTTATTCGAATTAAGAAAACAGTTGGACCATAAAGGGTTTCGTGACTTCAATCTGGGAATCTTATTGTCTGGAATGTAGGAGATAATCGGAAATGAATTCGGAAAAGAATGAAATTTATTCCAATCCAAGAATTTGAAACAGCAGTCTGCCTGCGAATGTGGGGCGGGACAATGTTTGAAAGAACTGGCAACCAATGAATAGGTGTAGATCTAATAGTTCCAGTGATGATTCGCATAGATGAATTCAACTGTGCATCAATTTTTTGAGTATGATATTAAATAAATAAGTGTAATCTTATATAATTTTTCATGGAGTTAATATGGATTTGCGTCAAGTAAAAGCCGCAAGCATTCTATTTATAAATGTATAATTTCAAACCTGGGAGTTAACAATTCGATTTTACAGGTGGAAATTCTCCGGGAGCGACAAATACACATCTTCCTTTTTATCCGAGTGTGCTTAACCAAAGCTGGTATTTGGCTAACGTTGCGAGATCCTTTCAAAATGAAAGACTTGCTCCGGAAATAGATAAGAGTAGCGGTGAACAACCATTAGACTTGAGCAAAGGTAGCAGCAATAGTTCTGATCGTGTTTCCAACAACGTGAGGATACCAACGTTGGATACCAAGCAGATCTTCAAGTAAGTGTTTTAAAAAATTACCTCTAAAAGGATGGTGGATTGTTCGTTCTTACTATGGATCGATAATGAAATTGAAAAAGTCGCCTGCTTCGCAACTTGGAAAACATGTTAGTTTCGGAAATGTGAATTGAAATACCTGGATATTGGATTCGTAATTACACAGACGTTTTGAAACTGTAAATAAACAATTGGAATAGTTATCAACAATTAAATATCATAAAATAGCTGGTACGTTCTTTAGCAAATAATTGCAGAATTATTGTTGTAAGAGATACACACTTTGCTAAATATATATATATATATATATATGAACCTTTATGTTAATTGCTGTAAAATCAATTTTTTAAATTTGTTTAAGGGTTAGCAGCAAGAAATTATAGTAGATCCCTCAGGATGGTGGCAATGTCCACCGAAATATAGGAAGTTGCTAAAAAGATCGTGTGACTGCCTTTCTTGCTGCTAACCCTTAAACAAATTTATAAAATATATATATATATATATATATATATATATATATATATATATATATATTTTATAAATTTGTTTGAATTGATTTAAATAGCCCTATCTGCCGAGTACCCAATAATTCAGTAACTTATATATATATATATATTTATCTAATAGACGTATCCAGTCCCGGTACACTCTGAAGGCTACCTGAGACCCATATGATCCAAAATGTTTTCAGGAGTATATAGACAAAAAACGGGTAGATTGAAAATATAACTCTTTAGGCATCTTGAGAGGGGAAGGAATTTTTTTCTGTCGAAAAAGTTGTATATTCGTCAAACTTCTCGAATCTCGAATCATTCCGCCGACTTTCTGATCCCACATACACTCCGCAAGTATCTTCAGCCAACGTCTTCGAACCCAGCACTGTTGCCAGCTCTTCGGGACTAATTGCGCCAATTTCGATATACCAAAGGGCGCGAAAACGAAGCTGGAATCGTTTACATTGTTTTAGTTGTGTTATGAAATGATTTTAATGTCTGCAAGAAGGAAGCTGATGATGAAAAGTTCAACAGGTACGTAAATAAGAGCCATCAGGAGTTCTATAGGTACAGTATTTCATTTGATGTAAAATTACAATCTTTTCCAATTGAAATTATTTGGCTTAAGTTTTACAATATAATACCATATTGTTGACATAAATATATGTTTCCGGCTTATCCCATGTTAAAGACTGAACAATGTCAAGAATATAGTATCATATTGAGAAACTTAAGCCAAGTTTTTTCTTTACCTTAATAACTTGTCAAAATGTTTCACCAAGTGATTAGCGAGAATTCATTATCTACAATAATTTTTACTAACACATATTTTTTTTCAGAATGTCAGAGCATATACAGGGTCTTCCTTAACGACATGCTAATATTTAAGGGGGCAATTCTTCAACTCATTTTAAGAAAAAACTTCCTATGAACGTATGTCCTAAAAGTCTTAACTTTTGAGATACAGGGTGATAAAATTGTGTGCTGCGATATGAAGTAATTTTAATTTAATTATTTTAATCAAGAACAGAGCATATGACAAGAAAACTTATTTTTTGGATTCTCATTCATTTTGGAATAAATCTGATCTCTCTATTTGCTTTCAGTCGATGCAAAAATATTTCACACCGCCTCAGATTTTTGAGGAATGGATCCTGAAGTAAAACGATTTTTATTTTTTTTAGGTGGAAACCGTGTGTCGGTCAAAGAAAACCCATGGGATCAAATTTGCTCAAAAATGAATGAGGATCTTAAAAGTAATTTTTATTTGAAAAGAAAGCAGTGGCGTAGTATTTTTTTCTCCAAAAATATTCAATGCAAAACTCGTATGGACGTCACTGGTAGAGAAAATGAAAAATGAACCTTGATTCATAGAATACATGTACCAAATCTTATGAAGATGTCTGCAATATTATCTCAGTTATTATTTAAAAACTGATTTTTTTTCACCATTTATCACCACGTATCTCAAAAGTTAAGACTTTCAGGACATACGTTCATGGGAAGTTTTTTCTTAAAATAAGTCAAAAAATCACCACCTTAAATATTAGCATGTCTTTAAGGAACACCCTGTAACTGCGAAGGTACTATTGCTGCTTGATGAGGGGAAAGAGTCTTGTCCAGAATGAAGTTACGCAATATTAGTTAGAATTGGAACAAGTAGAAGAGAAGAAAAGAGGAAAAGAGTAAATTTGAAGTGACGAGAAAAGTATCAATATGGGAGACAAATGAGAGTAGATGCATTAAAAATTAAATGGATCCGAATGAATGCTACATATGAAGGCTCTACGAAACCGAAGAATATAAGGGATGATGAAAAAGATGATATGTCTTCAACAGAAAGTCTATTATTCCAGATAAATTTCTTTTGTTAACATTTTAGAAGCAATATTATTTTATCCAAAAAACGGCGTATGTTGATTGATTCTTTCAACGCTGAACAAGATTTGCCTTTTATTCAGTCAACATTATCTACCTATACATTTCTGTACACCGTTTGGCTGAAAATGGTATCAAACGATTTGGTTCGACTCACTGATCAAGAATCCGTGGTCGAAATCGATTCTGTCCGGCCGGCCGGCCGTCCGTCCGTTAACACGATAACTCTCGAATGAAAGGAGTAAGAGGATTGAAATGTGCAGGGTAGGTTTGGAGCGTAAATATGTCGGACGAGTTCGTTAACGGGCGAAATCCATCAAGCGGTTTCGGAGTTATGGCCGTTTTTAGTAAAAACATTTTTTATGAATATTTCCGAAACCGATCACTCGATCTATCTGAAATTTAGCATCAAATTGTAGAATCATGACCTTTAGACGCATGTGAAGTTTTGTATTGATCAGGTTACCGTAAAGTGTCAAAAAAAAATTTGAAAATTTTTAAAATTTGTTTCTACAATAACTCTTGAACTTGAACAGCAGTTGAAATTTTCAGAGTAGGTTAGGGAGATAAATATCTCGGTTAAGTTCGCTATGGGGCAAAATAGGCCAGATGGTTACGGAGTAATGAAAAAAAAAATTTTTTTCACTTAAAAATTTCAAAATAAATTTTTTTTTTATGCATTTTCACCATAAATATCCATTGATATCATTTTCAACTCCAACAAGCTAATTGATATGATTTTTCGAAATTTCAATAATGAATCGTACTTCTATGTTTTCACAGAATGCTATAATTATTCTATCTATGATTTATTATATGATCTGTGTTCATATTCGTACATGTCATCTTGATAAATAAACTATTGTTTGAATTGAATTTCCTTTATGATGCAGTTCTATCATAAGAATACATTGATATAATTCATAACTCTGAGAAACCAATACTTTCAGAGATATAATTTTTTTGAATTTACTTCGGCGTAAGAAAGACTACATAGATATTTGCCAGAAGCCATATATAGAAAAATATTGCCTAATGAACAGTAGCATAACTAATAACATATGAAACAACTTTTCTGTAACGTTTCGGATACTAGAGCAGATTCCTTCATCAGACACCAAGCGAAGATCTTAAGAATTATATTTGATGACACTAATACTGAAATTTGTTAAGCCGACAGCCGATAGTCTTTGGAAAAATATTGTAACACAGTTCCACTTTACATAGAAATTTCCAAGTTCGAATTCTTTATTCAACCTATTCAACCAAATATGGTCTATTCATCTTGAGCAATTTGTAAAATTGTTTTCTTTGGTCAACACAATACAGAGCGGCTCCTTTAAGTTATCTTTTTATGTCATCAGACTCTGTAATTGCAATCGAATTACAAATATCTACATATGTTTCTAACGCAGAAGCAATTTCAAAATAATGAAATTTCTTATTTCATAGATATTTTCCAGAGCTTAAGAGAGAAAACCCAGAAAGGAACCAGTCAGTGATGAATTCACCTCCCAAAGTATTCTTTAATTATTTCTTGAAATGATGGTATGGGCTTTTTGCAATCGTCCTTCTTTGAAATTACAGTCGCACTTGCATGTGCAGATGCAGAGAAAATGGAATAAAAATTACAAAATTCCCAAGAATTAAATTGACTTTAGAAAGTGATGGTTGCCAAAAAATTGAGAACAAATGTGGGCATGCTTTCGTCACAGAATGATTTAGTTTTCTTAGACTAAATAAGATGAGACTACAGCGAGATATAATAAGCTTTGAAGAAGATTTTTTTTTCAAATTTGTCAAAAAATGATTCGGATCAAATCTTTTATTGAATTGTTATTTAATTATAAATGTGGGACAGCTCTGTGGACAGGGACTTTGGCGCTTTCGTCAAACTACTAGCGAGTTATTATTCAAACTTTGACAAATCATATCTCCAAATATTTGATTCTCAGAGTTGGATATCAATATATATATATATATTCTTTTGACTGAGAGCTGTATATATGTTAGCAGAGGTTGGTGTAACGGGGTACCATACAATTCGACGTATGATACAAGAGCTTAGGGAAAAACCTCAGCAAAAAACCCTTTCTCCCCGTGAGTGTGGTGATTTGTAACTATTGTTTACAAAATTTGCTGAAATTTAAAAATATTGATGGGGATATATTTCTTCAATGTGGATTCCCTCGTCAAAAAACGGATAGGTTTCTCCAAGGTACCCGAAACTCAACCTGAAAAATGAAAAGACAAGAGGAGGAAACGAACAAAATAAAAATAATACATAACCTTTCAAAAGTCTCCTCTCACAAAAGTACTTCTCTGTAGGCGAATGGGATCTCGTGGAGAAGAATCACCTCCGCTAGTTTTCGAAGATGTTCACTACTGAAATCCCTTCAATATTTGAATTCAAAAATGAAAATGTTGGTCGTAAGGCCAGGAGGGTCTCTTTCAAAACCAGGTCTGACCGGTCCAAGTCCAAGCGATGATTATTCAGAACTTCAGATGTTCGAAGCCCGCTACAGGGCCCTTAAGAAGGGCTATCATCTCCCATAGATATATATTTTACTTTATATTGTATAAAAGAATGAAAAAATGCGCCGGACAAATTACGACTTATGTCATGATGACATAAAACAGTAGTTGGATATCAATGCATTCTTAAGATAGAACTGCATGATAAAAAAAAGTAGAAAAGCCCTGTGGGCAGGAGATTTTGCGCACTTGTTCAGACTTTGACAAATCATATCTCCGAAAGTGGGTATTGGTTTCTTAGAGCTGGTAATTATTTCGATGGATTCTTATGATACAACTGCATCATGAAAGAAATGAATTTCAAAAAAGTGTCATTTAATAAAAAAAGAGTGCCAAAAATTAGTCCGAAACCACGAACTTATCCGAGATGTTCATTCCTTAAATCCACTCTGAAAATTATATTATATCAATTGAAACCTGGCCAATAGTCCGGTTTTATTTTTACTGGAGATATTCTGAACCCAATTCGATTAACTTACCAAAGAATATATTTCCATCATCATATGGATTATCCACGGGCATTAAAATATCACTTAAAAAAATAATATCATATTATAACCCTGAGAATTCTACGATCGAGTAATTATAGCATTCTGTGAAAACATAGAAGTAAGATTTATTATTGAAATTTTGAAAAATCATATCTCCAAAAGTAGTTGTTAGAATTTTAAATAATATCAGTGGATTATTATGAGAAAACTGCATATAAAAAAAAAACAATTTTAAATTTGTGATATAAGAAAAATATTTTTATATTCACCTACTGTGAAGATTGGAACTATCTTGCTCATTCTGTTTGAGAGTTATCTTGTTAGCGGATGGCCGTACCGCGATTTTGATCACGGATTCTTGATCAGTGAGTCGAACCAAAACGTCTGAGACCATTTTCAGCCAATAATTCAATAATTCGAAAATTACAGACATTTGGGCGACAAAAACATAGTATCACAGTGTCACTTCAGATAGAAATTTCTAAGTTCTAACTATTTCTCCAACAAATTCAACTACCAAATATGGCCAATTCAAATTGTGTAATTTGGGAAATTGTTTTGTATGTTCAACAAAATACAAGTCGACTCCGTATGTTTCCTTTTCATGTGAGTGGTATTACGTCATCAGAATCTTTGTTTTAGTCTAATCCATTATGTCGATCTCTATAGATTGTACATACATATTCTGCTATTTGTGTTGCTTTTGTTGTTCGGTATTTTTCGAATTGGCAGAAAATGGTCTTACAATTTCATAGAATGCTCTAATTATGAGATATGTCAAAAACATTTTGTGTTTAATTATTTTAGGATGCAGTCTTATCACAAGAATCCATTGATATCATTCCCAACTCTTACGATGGGTTGCACAAAGCTTTGACAGCTCTTAATTGCCAAATCAGGTAGACAGCCTTGCAGTCCTTGACCCTCTTATGTCAAAAGCATGAACATCACTGAACATCGCTTATGGTTTCCGCATCACAGAGGGTCAGAGTTCCTAAGGATTTCCCTAGATGCAGCTGATGAGATTTTCTTCCTACCTGTTCGCAAGAACTGGGATTATGTTTCCTAGAACTCCTTCAGCTGTCATTCAGTGTGGCAATGTTATGCTGACGATTGGTAATAGCCATGAAACTGGTTCGTATTTGCTCCTGTATGACGCTTTCCTCATTAGGGGAACACTGAGCGATGAGGGGACCAGCCCGTTTCCACGAAATATTTGTTGATAGTTAAAATCAATTAATATTTCTTCGTGTGTCTTTCAGCTAATACTGTAATTTGCAGTGTAACAAATTTCAGAATAAGTGTCATCAAAAAATAATTGGTCAAGTTTTCGCTTTGTATCTGATGAAGGAGTCCGATTTAGTCTCTGAAATATTACAGAATGGTTTCGTTACTGTTTATTATGTTAATTTTTTGCAAAATGATCCATGAAGAAATTATATTTGTCCTCAACACTCCTTCAGAATTATGATTGAGAATTCGAAATAAACAGCTCCCATGACGACGATTCCATATACCAGGCTTGTATAAGCGTTCATGTATGTGGTTTTTAGGTTTGTATATCAAAAGGAAGAAGTATCTGATTTTGAAGTTTTATTTGAACAATCCACAATTAACAATTCTCATGACGATGACTACCTATACCGGGCTCGTATAAGTTTTCGTATGTGTTGGTTTTGGGTTTGTATATCGAGAGGACGAAATATATTATTTTCAAACTCTCGCTCTACAGCGTTGCCGGATGTAAGGACTCAAGACGTTGATCAACTATACGAATTATATACAGCAAGCTAATGTGAGCAGAAGCGCCCTCGCACTGGCCAAACTCTGAAGCTTTTCTGTATATAATATGATGTATCACCGCTTTTTCAGACCCATCTGAAAATTTACCCCTGGCATCCCCTAACGTCCCTGAGTACAATTCTATAGGTAAACGTTACCAGACCCGGAGTCGGGTCTGAAAACGTCACTTTTGGACTGTATAATCGGTGAAGTATGTCAATTTGGGTCTGTATGTGCGGTCGAACAAATCTATATATATATATATATTCTTTTGAACTTCGAGCATTACATTTGTTTTTGCGCGTATGTTCTGGGGAACATCGCGTTATAGTTTTGCCCAAATGTCTGTAACTTTCGAATTTTTTGACGAAAATGGTCTCAAACGATTAAGTTCGACTCCCCAATGAAGAATTCGATGTCAAATTTGATTCTGTCCGTCCGGCCGTTGCCACGATAACTTGAGGACGAAAAGAGCTAGCGACTTGAAATTTTCAGGGTAGGTGGCGCATCCCAATACGACGGACAAGTTCGTTAATGGGCATAATCGGCCCAGTGGTTTTCGAGTAATAATTGTGTTTTCAACCAATATAAATCCGATCGAATTGAAACTTGGTGGGTAGTTGTAGAATATGAACCTAAGCACGTTTGTGCAATTTTGTGCGAATCGTATGGCTAGAAAATTTTAAAAAAATTATTAAAAAATATTTTTGTTGTCACGATAACTTGAGAACGGAATGAGATAGCGGATTGAAGTTTTCAGGTTAGGATGTTGTAAGAACCGTACCCCTAGAAAATTTGAAAAAAATGACGAAAAAAAAATTTTAAGAACCGTACATACCCCTAGAAAATTAAAAAAAAATCACGAAAAAAAAATTGGTTCAAGCACTGACGTGAAGTCAGAAGCTTTTGCGCGTATGTACTATTGTCCATTCTTCTGTAGTGGACTCCCTTAATCGAATTTACCGTGGTAAATTATGTTGTCCATTCTCCTGTATTGGAGACTTAATTCGAATTTACCATAGTAAATTCGAATTAAGAGTGTCCAATACAGGAGAATGGACAACATAATTTACCACGGTAAATTCGATTAAGGGTGTCCACTACAGAAGAATGGACAATAGAACATACGCGCAAAAGCTTCTGACTTCACGTCAGTGCTTGAACCAATTTTTTATCTAACAATAAAGCATGTGTATGAATGAAATGTTAGCAGAGGTTAGTGTAACGGGGTACCATATAATTTGATATATGAAACTAGAGATTAGGGAAAATTCTCAGCAAAAAAACCCTATCTCCCCCTTAGTGTTGTGATTTATGAAAAAGGAAACTGTTAACAAAATATGCTAAAATATTAAATATTGAAGGGCATCTTTTTCTTCACTATCGCTTCTTCACTATTGCTTCTTACTTTGTTAAATAAAAGGGAAATATTGAAAATATTGTGCGGTAAGCTCTTTGCCGTTACGTTTTTTACCCTTTAAAATTTTTTTTATCTAACAATAAAGCATGTGTATGAATGAAATGTTAGCAGAGGTTAGTGTAACGGGGTACCATATAATTTGATATATGAAACTAGAGATTAGGGAAAATTCTCAGCAAAAAAACCCTATCTCCCCCTTAGTGTTGTGATTTATGAAAAAGGAAACTGTTAACAAAATATGCTAAAATATTAAATATTGAAGGGCATCTTTTTCTTCACTATCGCTTCTTCACTATTGCTTCTTACTTTGTTAAATAAAAGGGAAATATTGAAAATATTGTGCGGTAAGCTCTTTGCCGTTACGTTTTTTACCCTTTAAAATATTGATTTTTGAATTTGAAGAGAGTTTATATTATTATAACAACTCGGAAAACATGTTAATTCCGGAAATGTGAATAGGTCTCTTCCATGAATTTTTATTAACATTGGAATCGATTATTATATCCATAAGAATACTAAAAAAATCAACCGCCGTCAAAAATTTCAATTTTCAACGAGAAAACAATCATTCAAATTTGGTTGCACATAATGCCTGCTCATACGATCGAAACTTGGCGCCAGTCCGTGACGTAACCTGTCATATCTACTTTCACTCTCTTCTCGTGTCCGTTTCACTATGTATTCTAGTGTAACACAGCTCCCTATAAAGGTCTCGTAGTCAGCATTGGCCTTAACAAGCAGATGGTAAATTTTGATTACGTCATCAGTCATAGCACCCATTCAGAAGCGTTTCAACTCATTTGGAATTGCTTCATTATTTACCGATTTTCAATACCGAAATATTCAAATTTTATAAATTATGAAAGTGTATGAGGGCATACATGATGATCTGGTATTGAAGTAGATCCAGAAAAACATAAACATATGGTATTTCGTGTTACATACAAGAGAACTATTGAAATACGTGCATATTGATGGATTCGTAATTACATTAAGAAGCATACACAGAAATGTTTAACCAGTAAATAAACAATTGGAAAAGTTATCAATAATTAAGTATCAAAAAATATTTGGTACGTTCTTTTTCTAAATCATTGGAGAACTATTGTTGTAAGAGACATACACTTTTTTAAATAAAAGGGAAATATTGGAAATATTGTGCGGTAAGGTCTTTGCCGTTACGTTTTTCACCCTTTAAAATATTGATTTTTAAATGAAGAGAGTCTCTATTATAATATAATAGACAATCGAAGAAAAAATAATCCGCTAAAATAAGCATTTATTTTCATAGATTTTGCACTCAAATAAACTGATTCAGTTATTAGACGCTTTTCTTTCTATTTCTTATAAAATATTATCATAAGAAAATTCCTTAAATGATTCATCCAATTTTTGTGCACATGTTCTGGGGAACAGCGTGCTATCGTTTTGCACATATCTTTGAATTTTTGCCGATGATGGTTTCAAACGATCAGTTTCCACTCACTGATGAAGATTTCTAGGCCAAATTTGATTCTGTCCGGCCGGCTGCTGCCAGGATAACTTTCGATCGGAAAAAGAAAGCCACTAGAAATTTTCAGGGAAGGTAGCCGCGTCTAAATGCGACGGACAAGTTCCTTAATGGGCTTAATCAGCTCAACGGTTTCCGAGTATTAATTTCCTTTTCAACCAATACAGATCCGATCGAATTGAAACTTGGTAACTAGTTGTAGAATACCGACCCAAAGAGGTATGTGAAATGATTATGAGGATCGTATAACTACAAAATTCAAAAAAAATATATTTATTTCGAGATATGTAATTGAGAACGGAAAGAGGTGATGACTCGCAATTTTTAGGGTCAGTTGCGCATCCGAATGCGACATCTGAGTTCGTTTATAAGCATAATAGACGTACAGGTTTTGGAGTTATACCCATCTGAAATTTTTTTGATTTCCGCTATAACTCAAAATATATAAATCCGATCTAAGACTCGATTATTACTTGTAGAATCCCTACGTGCTAATTTTCGCGAAATTTTGTGAATGTCGTATCATCACTTACTTGGGACGTGAGTTTTTTCGTATATTATTGGATATTTAACGAATTTAAATTCCGATAGAATACATATTATGTCAGACTTCAAAATTATGTGGCCTTAAATGATACTCTCATTACTCAAGATCATTAAAATGGTACGATAAGTATTCATGTATTATAAAAACTGTGAAAACGTTCTGTATCGATGGTAAATTCGATTGAAAGTGTTCAATAGAGGTGAATAAAAAATTATTAGGAGTAATTTTGTCAGCTGAAATTCCGCACGTATCCACCATTTTAGAATCGAATACCGAATTTCAGCCCAATCGACTTCGTATGAGGCGTGAATGCTTTTTTTCAAATTTGTATCCCAACTCTACTCATTCATATCTCTGTACAAGGAAGAATAAGTTGAAATATTGAGTGAGATAAATATAGATAAATTCCATAGATCCCTTTTGAAAATCTTCATTCCTTCCCCGAAGTCATAGTGTAATAAAATAAAATCATCATGAGAAAGTAATAATATAAATACAACAAAAATTCAAGTTCTTTATATATTCCCAACCATCAAGCTGAAAAGAATCATACATTAACAAGTTATTATTGAACATTTCCTGCGATCCGTTGGGAAATAATTCTGATGGTAAGAAACAATTTAATATAAAATCCCGATCGTCGAGACTGATAGAATAATTTTATTGAAATTTCACAGAATCCCACAAACAATTGAATTGAAGTAGGTATTGTGTGAACAAACTAAATTACTTCGACGCTTGTATGGGCAATTGTGAAAAATGAAACAAATAACAAATTAACTTCCGATATCTTCAGCCAGCGGCAAAGTACTCTGAAATGAACTATTGTTTTAAAATTAGATAGATATTCTTTCAAAATTACAAAAAATATGGAGTTAAATGAACTCAAAGTGCAAACTTTTAATCTAAAAGGGGTCAATAGCAGCCTCGCCTGTATTCGATAAAAATATAGCCGACATCTCCAATACCAGTGGCGGGTTAGAGTGGTTCCAAAGGTTATTTCCTTTTAATTTCAATTGTGAGTGGCGTCTATAATACAGACTAATGCGGTTTTAGTGTATGGTGGGCCTCGCTATTGATAGACCCACCTCCCGGGCTCTCCATAGACTTCATTTCTTCTGTCGAGCAACTAAATCTACCTGCTTTCAAAAAGGCGTGGTTTGTTAGGAGGGCAATGAACGTAAATTTGAGATTGGATAACTCTGTGTTTTATGATTTCAATGGATTATTTTCTCAGATAATACCTTTGAAATCGAACAGACAGTTTTTTTTTTAAATACAATATTTGTCTGATACGTTCCTAGTTTCATGTAATTAATTCGAATTTACCATGGTAAATTCGAATTAAGTGTCCAATACGGGAGAATGGACAACATAATTTACCATGGTGAATTCGATTAAGGGTGTCCAATACAGAAGAATGGACAATAGAACATACGCGCAAAAGCTTCTGATTTCACGTCAGTGCTTGAACCAATTTTTTTTTTCGTGATTTTTTTTGAAATTTTCTAGGGGTACGGTTATTAAAATTTTTTTTTTCGTCATTTTTTTCGAATTTTCTAGTGGTACGGTTCTTACAAAATTTTGAACACGTCTTTATGTTGATTTTCTACTACTAGTTACCAAGCTTCAATTCAATCGAATATTTATTTTTTCAGTTATCAAGAAAATAATATGGTGGGTATAACTCGGAAACCGTTAGACCGATTATTCCCAAAAACGAACTCAACTCTCCCTTTCGGATACGCAACCTACCCTGAAAATTGCAAGTCCCTATCTCCTTTAGTTCGAAAGTTATCGAGGCAACGGTCACCCATCTACTGAATTCACACAAGAATGCTCCAATCTCCAACAATATTGAACCGATCGTATTAAACTTGAAACTTAGCGGTAGAGTTAGGTTATGAAGGCACTTGCAAAATTTCATCAATTTCTAACGATTAGTTACTGATATATAGAATTTTTTTTTTTATTTTCAATGATTTATTAAAAATTTTCTACAAATGCTATCCTCACCAAATTTTGCAAACATTTCCGCGTTGGTATTCTACAACTAATAACCATGTTTGAATTCAATCGGTTCAGTACTTTTCGAGTTAATGAGGAACAAAAACCACGAAATTTCAGAAAATTTCAGATGGCTATAACTCTAAAACCGTTTGGCCGATAATGCTCATAAACAAACTGAAATGTCGCGTTCTGATACTCATCCTAACCTGAAAATTTCAAGCCGCTATCTCATTCCATTCTCAAGTTATCGTGAAACAAAAATATTTTTTAATAATTTTTTTTAAATTTTCTAGCCATATGATTCGCACAAAATTTCACAAACGTGCTTAGGTTCATATTCTACAACTATTCACCAAGTTTCAATTCGATCGGATCTATATTGGTTTAAAACAAAATCATTACTCGGAAACCGCTGGGCCGATTATGCCCATTAGAGAACTTGTCCGTCGTATTGGGATGCGCCACCTACCCTGAAAATTTCAAGTCGCCTCCTCTTTTCGTTCTCAAGTTATCGTGGCAACGGCCGGACGGCCGGCCGGACAGAATCAAATTTGACCTCGAATTCTTCATTGGGGAGTCGAACTTAATCGTTTGAGACCATTTTTTTCAAAAAATTCGAAAGTTACAGACATTTGGGCAAAACTATAACGCGATGTTCCCCAGAACATACGCGCAAAAACATTATATGCATATTTTTGTTAATAGGCAAAAAAAAATATAATGAACAATTTAAGAAATTAAAATCCTGTTATATTGTTTACAAAAATATATTGCGACACATACACTTACAGAAAATTTGTTTCTATGAATTAAAAATTGAAATTATATGAACTAGTATATAGATAGACGATGACCACAAAAATAATATTATAACCGAAATACAATGGTACCTATAAAATTTCAACTTGGGACCTCGGTACTAATTGTTTACACAATACATATAGGGAAGATTAAGATATTATTAAATGTTTTCCTTCTTGGTTTTCTCTCCCAAACTCTGAAAAATGTCTATCAAATAAAAATGTATTACTATTTCAACTGTTTTATCAAAGATGTCGTTCGGTTTTCTGCTATTATTTAATGGAGGGTCCATAATTAATGCCTTCTCCTCTGCCCCCTGTCCTCCTCTGTTTGAATTTGAGAAGAAATTAACAATTACTTATTCGTGGATATTTACTATACAGGGCGCTTCCAGATGCGTACCTTAGAGGAGATGTTAGTAAGACTCACTTGCTGTTCTTTGAGCCATAATTATTGATTACCGAAAATCAACAGTTTCCGAGATATTTAAGTTTTGCGGATTTTTAAAAAATGTCTCACCTTAGTTCATTTTTCGTAAATTTTTCTTACGATGACCAAATTTCATTATAATTTTGGGTTATTTTTATCATAAAAGGATATGATATGTATGAAAAAAGCAAAACTTCTGTATAAGATGTGGAAAAAGAATTAGCATGATTTGAAATGTGGTATATGAATAAAAGAAAAATCAATTTCTAATATCAAATTGCCAGCAACTTTCGAATTTCACAATTTATGTAGGGCAAAATTATTATAAAAACATGCCAAATTCTTTAGTTGTTTTTGTTATTTTAAATAGAAAAAGAAAAAAAATACAAAGAGTTAATTCATTTGTTTATAACAAATTGTTTATTAAATAAACAATGAAAATTTAAATAATAATCGTTTTTTTTTAACATCAAAGGCCAAGACAAATAATGATTTCTGAAAAAAAATGGATCCTTAACTTTCATAACAAGTGGTAAAAAAAATTGTTATTTAATAAATCTGTTTTTAAGAAATAGAAATTTTTTTTTTTTAAACGGTTTTTTTCTTAAATCATAGTTGAGTAGCAACTTTTCAAAACGCATTAAGTCCAAAAACCATTTTATTGGGCCACCCTGGCTTATAATTTGAGTACGTCGAGTTTGTTTGATAGAAATTTACATCTAAAGGTAATAACTAATCTCTTTTAACTCAATACTGATTAGATATACACAGAAAATGTAAAAAACGTTAGGACTCAATACGTTTTTATTCATCTCATTTTATATAATGCATTTTGATGTGGTTGAAATTGAAAATAATGCCGTTTGTTGCGATTTTTTATACATTTAGAGAAAAAAGTCTGCACAGTAAGTGTTGGCCTGTAACCTAATTAACATGAGCAAATCGATAAAAAATGTTTTTGGTTATATTTTATCTGTTTTAAAAATGCAAACGTAAACAAAATTCATTGCGATGCGGCTTACATACTTTGGATTTGAATTACAGAGGGACATAATGCCATTTGGAAGATTTTGTTTACATAGGGCTATAGAGCAAGAGAAATCATTTCCGAATCCGCTTCAAACTCAATTTCGCCCAAATTGGACATAATGCGTTTTGAAAAGTTACTCCTCAATTATCATTAAGGATTATGCTTTCGAAAAAAATTTTAAATTATCTCATAAACAACGAATTTGTTTATAACAATTTTTCACTCAATGAAAAATTATATACAATTTACACTTATTAAATAATAAGTGTAAATTGTATATAATTTTTCATTGAGTTAATATGGATTTGCATCAAGTAAAAGCCACAAGCATTAAACAATTTTTCAAACAATAGGAGATAAAAATTATTAAAAATCATTTGTATCTAGCTTCTGATCATAAGAAAACGAATCAATAGTAATATTATATAAAAAAAGTTTTTTTCAATGTTTAATGAAGCTTTATAATTTTTCACTTAATTGAATTGTTAATAACGAAACGAAAATTAACGATTTTTTAATTTTTCCAATGGGAACCTATTCTAAGACCGTTGAAAAATAAATCCACGAAAGGAAACATTTCTCAGATTAATAGTTTAACACTTATCGCACTTGCAATGTTAATGTTCGTGTTACAAAAAATTGTTAATTAACTAATAGATAACTAATTGAAAAATCGCGATAAACATTTTTGGAACACGGATTATTGTTCATTGATCTATCCTACAGGTGCCTGAATTGTTTTTGTTTTTATTTTGATATTTTTTTATCACTTAAATGATTTTTTTGCGAGTGGCGTTGGAATTTTCTCAAAAACTATCTACATGCCATTCCGATCAATCGATTGACACCTCAATCATAATTTTCGAAGAATACGCAGAAATTTTGACATAAAAAGCACTTGTTATAACTAGACTACAAGGATGTAATTATTGGGAACCTTGCCTGAATAAATCAATCCAGAATTCATAAATCAAGCCGACAATCCACGGCTACGACCCTGTTAATGCGTAGCATTTTTTCAGTGGAGCAAATAAATTTATCGGTCAGAACTCTCCCGTTATCGTTATGCAGCGCTTAATCATTCTGTAAATTTTGTTTTTCATTAATCTCAATGTATTTTTTGTTATCGCGATCGCGCTGTACAAATAGAGTTGCAAAATCGCAATGCAATGTCCCACTTTTTTAATTAAACATTTTTCGAAAACAAAAGGCGACCTCTAAAAGCAGGAAAACATTAATCTTGGCCGCTGAATTATCTCTCCGACTCTATTCAAATATTTGCCCCGTTTCTCGGGATTTACCGGAAAATTGCTGTCCGAATGCCGGGTTCAAGGAACCTCGGCTCCGAATTGTGCAAAATGTTCAATTGATAATATGAAGGTTTGTCCGGAAAAAACACCTGCAATAGCGCCGACTATAATAAAAATTAAGGTTGATCAAATATGGAACCCCTGGTTCTGAGAGCCTCCACTGATTGTGTTGATTTTGATTTAAGTATAAAAGTTTCATCATATTTTCCTTCATAACTTGCGATTCACTGATTATGGAACTTGCGGAATTTTATTTTGATTTAGCATTCGGCTGTTGACCCGAAATGAATTAACACCACCTGTATGAAAACTGGTGTATGCTTCGATGAATGAAAATGATGATGAGGATGATATTCCTGTTCGGGAGTAACTTGGGAAATGAAGTTGGGCTTTGTTGAATAGTTCTGCGTTGTCAGAGCAGATGATGAAGGATCCTATTGAAAATGGTAAAAATGGTTCTTCGATATTGAGTCAAAATAAGGTGAAAAAATAAATATCTTATATCAAAAAAATTGCAGTGTGTTTGGGACAAAAACAGATAAGTTTCACCAAATGTAATGAAAAAAAAAATTTGTAAAAGATAAAAATAAAAAGCAAAAGAATTTTCACATCAATTTTGAGGATATGTGAAAAAAGTATGAATACAAAAGTTGTAGATCTTTTTATTGCCTACAACTTTTTTTTTGTTTCGAAGATTTCTATTTCGTGGTAGTCAAGAGATGAAATATTTATTGTTACTTAAGAGACAATAGGGAAAAGGAGAGAGCTCCAATTAAATATACGATAAAACAAGACACACGTTGAAATATTTATTGATTTTAACCATCAACAAATATTCCGCGAAATGCGAACTAACACCAACAGTATGATCTTTTCACATTCTGACCTTCATAAAAATGAATTGGAAATGTTTGTTTAATTTCAACATATTATTCGGATGAAAATCTTTGAAGAAGTGATGCTCGATTTGTTCAGTTACATTCAGGTATTTGCTTTAAATATTACCTACAGGAGAAAAACGGAAATGTTTTTGTATCTTGTAGGCCTGTGGTTTATCTTGTAGACGTGTATAAACTCTCGATCGTTAAATACACGAAGTGTAGATTAATGACCATATGGTTTGTGTGGAATTTCATGAGAATCGAATATTTGAGAGCGAAAAAAAATTATTTTTAGGCAAATTGGATATCTCGGAAACCCATCGCCAAAAATTGGTGAATTTTGTGCGCAAGGAGAAAATATACAGGGTGATTCACGAAGACCATTCATTAGAATATTTCAAAGAAAGGCTCGAGATAAACACACAGATTCGTTCGACTTCCGGTTTCGCCGAAAATTATACCACCTTTCGTTTTTTTAATGTAATACCCAGTTTCTTCATTGACCCATTAAATTCTACATTGTTTAAATGTGCCACTTACATATTATTCTCAGAAAATTCGTGTGAAATATGAAAAAAAAATTAAAATTTTCTCAAATACGGCTTCATTCCAACTTTGTTAGGAGAGTTGAATTCTTGAAAAAATATTTAGATTCATTCGACTGATACAAACTTTCGTTCTTTGAATGTAATACCCAGTTTTTTCATTGATAATCAGATTACCAATTGAATTCTACATTGTTTTACTGTGTCACTTACATATTATTCGCAGAAAATTCGTGTGAAATCTGAAAACACCCTTCACATTTTCTCAAATAGGGCTTCATTCCAATGTTAATAGCTTGTAGATTTTTGCATGAAAATTCCTAATTTTCTAGCTTCTATCAGAAGACATACCAACGCTTCTCCTTCGTTAATTAAAAATTCAATTGAACATACACGCTGTTTCTATTTCAATGTCAAAGTCAGTCATGACAAAAACCCCAAAACTCATTTTTTTCGAAAGAGAACCCATTTTTTTCAAATGAGAACCCATTTTTTTTATTGGTCAGCTGGAAATTTAAAAAATTGTGTATTTTTTATAATACATATTACTGCTCTAAAATGCTAAAATTTCTCGAGATATTCGAAAAGTGAAGCAGTAGTATATATTATAAAAAATACACTATTTTTCAACGTAGATTCCAGCTGACCAATAAAAAACGGGTTTTCATTTGAAAAAATGAGTTTTGTCATGACTGAATTTGACATTGAAATACAAGCACTCTGTATGTTCAATTGAATTTTTAATTAACGAAGGAGAAGTATTGGTATGCCTTCTGATAGAAGCTAGAAAATTAGGAATTTTCATGCAAAAATCTATAAGTTATTAACATTTGAATGAAGCCCTATTTGAGAATATGTGAAGGGTGTTTTCAGATTTCACAGGAATTTTCTGAGAATAATATGTAAGTGACACATTAAAACAATTTTGAATTCAATTGGTAATCTGATTATCAATGAAGGAACTGGGTGTTACATTTAAAAAACGAATCATTTATCATTTCCGGTAAAACCGGAAGTGGAATGAATCTGAAATTTTGTTTGCAAGAATTCAACTCTCCTAACAAAGGTTAACTATAAGATATCAAGGGTTAATCTGAAGTCTTTCTTTGAAATATTCTAACGAATGGTCTTCGTGAATCACCCTGTATAATATATAGGTAACATTGAAAAAAATTATAGTGAGGATATATATAATGTTGGTACTAAAATGGGAATATAAGAAAAATAAACAAAGAAAATTGGTACATTTTTGACGTTTCCCGAAAATTCTGTTCGCGTATTTCTGTGGATTCGGTGATGTGGATGGGTGACCGTTGCCTCGTTAAGTTTCGAACGGAAAGAAATAGGGACTCAGGGTAGGTTGCGCATCCGAATGGGACATTTAAGTTCGTTAAATGGCATAGTCGGCCATATGGTTTTGGAGATATACTCATCTGAAATTTTGTTGTTATATCCTCTATAACTCAAAAAATACAAAAATGATCAAATTAAAACTCGGAGATTTTCTTGTGGAATGTCGACACTAATTTTCGAGGAATTTCGTGAATATCGTATCCTGGAGTTACTTGAGGCGTAAGTTTTTTCGTATTTAAATTTTAATAAAATAGATATATGACAGAATTGAAAATTCTGTGATCATAGATGCTCTCGTTACTGAAGTATGACATTAAATGGTATTAAATGTATTCCTATGTTATAGAAGCTGTAAAAACGGTACATATCGAAGCTACATTCGATAAAGAGTGTCCAATAGCCAATTTTTAAGATTTGTTTAGGCCTGAACTTTGTTTGACGCAATTTGTTGCGCATGCATTGGTGCAGAAGAGGGAAACAAAAAATATAGTTTCGTCTCGTGATCGAACAGCCGAAGGTCAAACGTACACTTTGCGTTTCCAGTCTTTCGTCATGAGCCGACATACGGAACATTTCGGCCCAATTTGACATGGAATTATCGTTATCAGCGCATAAATAACCAAATGATCTGATAAGCGAAATTTATTTCGGTGTTTCCAGGAAATAGTTGTTATTCATTCGGCGAAAGTACGTATTCGCTATCTGGAAGTTCGAAAAAAAAATTATAAACAATGCGATAGTGGCACCGCTATATGGTGACACCTTCTTTTGTTTTTCGGGCAGTATCGTTTCGGCGGTTTCCGATTCCCCGAAATTCGATATCAGACCGGAAGTTGGGTTCTTGTTACGAAATTCGTCGAACATTGGTGTGAATTTGGCAGATTGACGTTCGACGCCCGATGTGGAAATATGGTGGTTTTAACTTTTAAACCGACTCGAAATGGACGATTTCGGTGGTCAGATTTTTTTTAAATATTGGCAATTTTTTTCCACCGGAAGTAGCTACCAACTTCCCTATTTAAAATGACATTTTTATTTCACATTTAGATTCCTCTCAAAATAATAAATGTTGAGGTCTGTTTATTTAACAAAATTTATAGCCATCTACGATCGTTTGAGATATTTGCATTTTAAGAAAAATTAGCTGTTGACAGCTAAGAGAGATGCATTGTATCTCAGTGAATGTTAGTCGTACAACAATAAAACTGTAGGAGTACCTCTAAAAAATACTGTTTATTCAAGTAATCACAATCATTTTCACAAAATCCACAGGTTCTTCAAAAATGATGAATATAGTTTTTTTTAAATGGAATTTCCTTTTTTTTTATTTCAGATAGTAATTCTAGACAAGATTTCCTTTAGATTGACATTTTAGGCATGGGTCAATATGTCAATGGAAAGGAAATTTTGTCTAGAATTACTACCTATCTGAAATAGAACAAGAGCGCCAAGAATTAAATCAAAATCAAAAAGAAATTAAATTCAAAGAGTGTCATTTGAAAAGGATCAAAAATTATCAATCCGAAACCATCAGGCCAATTCTATCGAATAACGAACTTATCCGAGATATTCATTCCTCAAATCTACTCTGAAAATTATATTATAACAATTTATTGAAACTTACCCAATATTCCAGTTTTGTTTTTACTGGAGATATTCTGAACCCAGTCTGATTAACTTACCAAAGTAAGTGGCTCAGTGGTAGAGTAATTGACTTGGGAGCGGAAGCCCCAAGTTCATTTCCGAGGCTAGGAAAGAAATTTTCTAGTCACGGTAATCGCCACCATTCGCTGTTGGGTCAAAAATTAACAGTGCTGTGCCTAAGGTGGCGTAAGGACACAGTAACAAAGCCTACACAGAACACAACTGGTTCTCCTAACTCAGGGCAAGCTCTTAGAGCTTATGAGGGGTATCCTTGTGGAAGACCCAGGAGGATCAGTATAATAATAATAATAATAATAATAATAATAATATATTTCCATCATCATAAAATATATGGATTATATATTATCACCCAAAATCATAATTTTCTATAATCCTCATAATTCTACGATAGCTGAGGTTATTTCATTGGTCATTTCGCATTAAATCATACGTTGTTTTCTAGAACAGGAGGTATTTTATATCATGAGTAAAAAAAAGTTGTCATGAAATCGCAGTGATTTCGTGAAATCGACAATTGAAAATTATTCAAAGTGGCTTACACTCAAACAAATACTGTCAGAATCTTTATTTCGAGAACTGTTCAAATGAAGTTATTAAAAAATTGGTTCAAGCACTGACGTGAAGTCAGAAGCTTTTGCGCGTATGTTCTATTGTCCATTCTTCTGTATTGGTCACCCTTAATCGAATTTACCATGGTAAATTCGAACAACCAATGAATAGGTGTAGATCTAATAATTCCAGTGATGATTCGCATAGATGAATTCAACTTTGCGTCAATTTTTTGAGTATGAGCACTATTAAACCAGACGGGGCAACAATATTCAGCGGCAGAAAAAACCAAGGCTAAGGCTGCCGTTCGATGGCTGCCATCTGATGGATGGCTTTACGATATAGTGTTTGTCAAAACGTATTTTGAATTCTACAAATTCAAGATATGTCCTAAAAAGTATTTAAAAAAATACAACATGCTCTTTTGAAAAAGTACTACCTATTTAAATACAAAATGGTAATAGATATTTTGTATTTCAAATACTATTGTTTTAAAATTATCTCATCTTTGCATGAAACCATCCTGAAATGAGGGAAAACGAAAAAATTAAAAATGGTATATTCTATTTTTATTAAATAGATTTGAAACTCGCTACCCATTCTAAAAAAGATTCAGAAACATTATGAATAGCCCTAAAACCATATTTGAATCTATATAAGCGACAATTATTAACTAAATGATCTATGGTTTCCTCTGCTTCCCCGCATTCACAACTAGGGCTCTCAACTGAGTTCCATCTGAAAAGCATGCTGTTGCAACGACCATGACCGGCTCTTAGACGATTCAGAATATACCATATTCTCCTTGGAAGATCAAACCCTGGAACTCTATTTGAAGGATCAGAAATTAAATCTTTGTTGAATGAATTGCAAGAAATCCATTCAGACCGCCCAACTTCCTTGTCACTTTTATTCGAATTAAGAAAACAGTTGGACCATAAGGGTTTCGTGACTTCAATCTGGGAATCTTATTGTCTGGAATGTAGGAGATAATCGGAAATGAATTCGGAAAATAATGATATTTATTCCAAGAATTTGAAACAGCAGTCTGCCTGCGAATGTGGGGCAGGACAATGTTTGAAAGAACTGGCACCCAATGAATAGGTGTAGATCTAATAATTCCAGTGATGATTCGCATTGATGAATTCAACTTTGCATCAATATTGGAGTATGAGCACTATTAAACCAGACGGGGCAACAATATTCAGCAGCAGAAAAAACCAAGGCTAAGGCTGCCGTTCGATGGCTACCATCTGATGGATGGCTATACGATATAGTGTTTGTCAAAACATATTTTGCATTCTGCAAATTCAAGATATGTCCTAAAAAGTATTTAAAAAAATACAACATGCTCTTTTGAAAAAGTACTACCTATATAAATACAAAATGGAAATAGATAATTTGTATTTCAAATACAATTGTTTTAAAATTATCTCATCTTTGCATAAAACCATCCTGAAATGTATACAGGGTGGCCCACCCCTGTTGAAAGCGTCAAAATATTGAATAGAGAAAGTAGGTCGTGTGGCATGTCATTTGAAAGGTCTTTTCATTCTAACCATAAAATGTAGTAATTTTTGAAATTCTTGTTTTGTCTTGAATTGAAAATTCTTTTTAATTTAGATAAAAATGGCGCGAACAACAGCGAAAAAAGTTGAGATGATATCATTGTGTTAATTTATTTAATGAGCGCCACCTCAAAAATAGTGTTACTCGTCGCATGACAAATCATGGATGAGCCACCTTGTATATGAGACAATTATTGAATCAAATGATCTATAGTTTCCTCTGCTTCTCCGCATTTTCCATTAGGGCTTCCAACTGAGTTCCATCTGGAAAGCATGCTATCGCAACGACCATGACCGCTTCTGAAACGATTCAAAACTGACAATATTTTCCTGGGGAGATCCAAACCCCGGAACTCATTCCGAAGGACCAGATCCTCATGAATTCCAAATTTCCTTGTCGCCTTTACTCAAATTGAGAAAACAGTTGGACCATAAGCGTGAATCTCAATGTCTGCTATAGCCATAACATTTTTGGCGCTCTTGTTCCTCGGAACTGAGTGCTTATCAATTTGCCCAAATGTCTGTAATTTTCGAATTTTTAGATGAAATGGTCTTAAACGATTTGGTTTGAATCACTGATCAAGAATCCGTGGTCGAAATCGCTTCTGTCCGGCCGTCCGGCCGTTAACACGATACTCTCGAACGGAATGTGCTAGACAGTTGAAATTTTCAGAGCAGGTTTGAGGGATAAATATCTCGGTTTAGTTCGTTATTGGGCAAAATCGTTCTAATAGTTTCGGAGTAACGAAAAAAATATTTTTTTTTTACATTACAACTTTTGAATTCAAATATTTTTAAGATGCAGTTTCATCATAAGAATCCATTGTTATCCTTTTCAACTCTAACAAGCTGATACTTTCGGAGATATGATGTTTCAATAATACATCGTAAGTTCTATGTATTCACAGAATGTGAACACAGAGTCTGTCTGTGTTCACTATTCATAAATGTCATCTTTTCTAGCTATTAGAGATTGTCAATTCGTAGTTTGAAAATATTTTCTCTTGGAAAGCAAGTATTCGAAACTTTCGGAGATATAATTTGTTTGTTTGAACAAGAGCGCCAAAAAGCTCCTGTCCACAGGGCTTGAACCAATTTTTTCATGAAGTCCTCGAAATACTTTCGTGTTTTCAGGAAACCATGTATTTTTGGCGCTCTAGTTCCTCGGAACTGAGTGCTTATCAATTTGCCCAAATGTCTGTAATTTTCGAATATTTCGATGAAAATGGTCTTAAACGATTTGGTTCGACTCACTGATCAAGAATCCGTGGTCGAAATTCATTCTGTCCGGCCGGTCCGGCCGGCCGTAGGCACGATAACTCTCGAACGGAATGAGCTAGAGAGTTGAAATTTTCAGAGTAGGTTTGGGGGATAAATATCTCGGCTAAGTTCGTTATTGGGCAAAATCGGACAAATGGTTTCGGAGTAACAAAAAAAAATTTTTTTTTTACGAAACAAATTCCAAATAAATTTTTTTTAATAAAAAGTTTTATCATGAGAATCCAATCATATCATTTTTAACTCTAACAAGCTAATACTTTCGGAGATATGATTTTTCAAAATTTCAATAATAAATCGTATTTCAACGTTGTCACAGAATAATATTATTCTATGTATGAATATGAATTGTCATAATGTCAAATGATGTTCCTGAGACTAATCAATCGAAGAATTGTGAGCGAAGTAAGAAAAATCTCAGATATGATTTTTCAAAATTTCAATAATAAATCGTATTTCAACGTTGTCACAGAATGATATTATTCTATGTATGAATATGAATTGTCATAATGTCAAATGATGTTCCTGAGACTAATCAATCGAAGAATTGTGAGCGAAGTGAGTTAAATCTCAGTTGTTTGCTCCGATATTAGTTTTTCTCAGAAAATTCTTACATTTCGGAACTGAACATGAAGTAAGAGATCTGAGAGTAGTGAGACTGCTTTTCATCCATAGACATAGATATAACTCTCGAACGGAATGAGGTAGGTAGTTGAAATTTTCAGAGTAGTTTAGGGAGATGAATATCTCGGTTAAGTTCGTTATTGGGCAAAATTGGCCAGATTTAATTTGATTTCTTCCATGGTGCAGTTCTCATTCTCATGATTGCTCATTTAATCTTGATAAATAAACTATTATTTGAATTGAATTTCCTTTAGGATGCAGTTCTATCATATGAATACATTGATATAATTCCCAACTCTGAGAAACCAATACTTTCGGAGATATAATTTGTCTGTTTGAACTAGAGCGCCAGAAAGCTCCTGTCCACAGGGCTTGAACCCATTTTTAAATTCAATTCTCGTTCCTCTACTATCACACGCGAACGAACATTGATTGTTATAATTGTTTGCAGCTCCAGTCGGGCCCTTCACACAGGTCCATGTGGGGTTTTCACAATTTTCAATTACACCAAGGGTGCTAAATACCGAAATTATCTTCACTACCACGAACCTGAATAGTTTTCAATTTTGTTGCGGTACAATAGAAACGAAAAAGAGTGAAATCCAATGGGTCCAATGAATTCAATGGTTTAGTGTTTCCATCTATATTTTCGTCCGCTTGAAAAATTAATGAGAACAGTTAAATGGCACTTCAGCGTTGTTGGCGCCGAATGAGAACCCGATACAAATGCAAATGTTCTTGATATCTGTTGGAAATATGGCGCGATAGGAGAATGGAATTCATTGCGCGGAATGGTGGCTTTGTTTGTCCATTGGGGCGAATAATTTTTTTAAATGAGGAAGGAAGGATGGAGGTGGAAGTCAGCCATGTTCATTTTCTGACGGTTAAAATGTTTTCATTACACCTCTCTGGAAACCCTATCATAACTTGTCGATTTAGTGTATCGAAATTGACCCTCCATAAGAAGTTTTACGGTGCGTTGAGATTTATCTTGTCTATGGCTGAGATGAATTATTTATAAACACAGAGCAATAACGATTGCATCATTGCACAGTAGATGTCCGTGTTTTGAACAAATATTGTCATACAATATCGAAATGCTATATCCCGAAGAACTGATTTATGTTCTCCCTAGGGAGAAAACAAGCAAATATATAATATACTGACTGACAAAGAAACTGCAACACCCAGAAGGAGCTGTTTAAATTTTAATTTTTTTTTTGGTAAAACATAGATACTATAGCAAGGAGAAAATGATTGACATTTGAAGAAAAAAAAAGGAATTTTTTTAATAAATTTGTTAATAATGTGTTTGTCTACCGCGATTATCTATACACTCCCCAACACGTCTTGGCATTGATGCAATAAGATGGTCTATTTCTTCTTGAGGGATACTATCCCAAGCTACTTGTAGTTCATGTATTAGAGCCGCCAAAGTCCGTGGGGGCTGGGGTAAATTTCCAAGCCTTCTACCCATGATATCCCAAACAGGCTCTATGGGCGAAAGATCGGGGATCTGGGTGGCAATGGCAAAAGATTCACATGGGTCTTTCAAAAAAGTTTAAACTAACTCTGTCAACATGAGGTCGACCATTATCTTGCTGAAATATTGAACTCTCGAGCCGGTTAAGTTAAGGGAGAACATATGGCTCCACTATTTCTTGAAGGTAACGCAGCGCTGTCATGTTACCTCGAATAAAGACTCAAGGTGACCTACTTTCATGTGCAATAGCACCCCATACCATAACGCCTACTGTCCGGTGTACATGACGCTCAATATCAAACTGAGGTTCACCTCTTCGCTCCCGACATCGTCTTACCCTTCTTCTGTCATCATGCGCACCCAAGGAGAATCGAGATTCATCAGAAAAGATGACCTGATGCCATTCCATTTTCCAATGTTGACGTTCTCTGTACCACTGTAATCGTTGCCGGCGTTGCTCAACCGTCAGAGGTAACACAAGATGGGGTCGATAATGCTGCAGTCCAAAAGACCTTCTTAGGCGGTAAACCGTTCGGACAGTTACAGGATGGCCTTGTTCTCCTAACCACTCATCTGCCAGAGATCGAGTTGTCGCAAATCTGTCTCTAATAACCAAGTCTCAGACGTCGGTCTTGAACTTCATTTGTGCCCCTTCGACGTCCGGTGCCTACTCTTAATCGATTTTGGGCATTATCAAACCACGTTTGACAACATATCATAACAGTAGTTAGATTTCTGTTCGTACGGCTAGCGATTTCTCGAAATGACAACCTCACCTCCTGTAGACCAATAATTCGACCTGTTTCAAATTCACTTAGCTGGCGATAAATTCCGCGTACACGTGCTCTAGGCATTTCAACAACAACTAAACATCGACTTTGGATCTCCTCGATTTTTTCCTTCCAAATTTTAATCATTTACTCATTAAAACAGCTCCTTCTGGATGTTGAAGTTTCTTTGTCAGTTAGTATAATTGGTGATTTCAATATTGATATTCTCAAACCGCTTGTTAATATCTGACAAAATTTGTTGAATATTTTGAGAGCATTTGGTGCCGAGGTCATGTTTCATCGACCTAATCGTGTAACTCACAATTCTTCATCCAGTTTGATGAATGTTTTCACTAATACTGTAGCTGCAGGGGGGAAATATTTCATCCCCATCTCTGTCATCTACTTTAATCATCTCATTTAATTTTAATGTACATGATTCCATCAAAAATTTGACCAAAAATATGATATCAATGGAATCTCATGATAGAACTGGATCATAAAATGGAATATATTAAATAAAAATCCATTGATATCATTCCCATCTCGGAGAAACCAATACTTTCGGAGTTATGATTTGATAAAGTTTGAACAAGAGCGCCAAAGCTCCTGTCCACAGGGCTTTTCCACTTTTTCAATTTGGCTTCTGTGCGTCAATTCTCAAGAATTTTCGTAATCAAATTCAAAACGTAGCTCTATGACTCATCTCATATTGGATTTATATACATCAGGAAATTATAATTAGAGTATTCTATGAAATCATATAGAATTGAGAATAATTATTGAAATTTTGAAAAATCATATCTCCGAAAGTATTAATTTGTTAGAGTTGAGAATGGCATCAATGGATTCTTATGATGAAACTGCATCTCAAAAAAAATTAAATTCAAAATTTGTAATGTAAAAAGAAACAAGCTGGCCGATTTTGCCCTATAACGAACTTAACCGAGATATTTATCTCCTAAACCTACTCTGAAAATTTCAACTGTCTAGCTCTTTCTGTTCGAGAGTTAGCGTGTTAACGGACGGCCGGGCAGAACCAATTTTGACCATGTATTCTCGATCAGTGCGTCGAACCAAATCGTTAAGGACCATTTTCACCCGAAAATTCCAAAATTACAGACATTTGGGCAAATTGATAAGCACTCTGTTCCGAGGAACAAGAGCGCCAAAAAGGATCTCATGAGGAAATGGAGAATTACCGTCCTATTAGCTTGTTAACATCGAGACAGCCATATTTGATGCGATAAAAGATATTATTATTGCTTTTGAAAACGGTAATGTTGCCTAGGAAAGCTTCTTGACCTCTCAAAGGCCTTTGACAGTATCAACCATGACAGACTGCTGTCAAAATTGGAGGCATGCGGCATTCGTGATTGAATCAGCTCAAACTCATCCTGGGCTATTTGAGTGGCCGAAAAGAGAGATTTGAAATAATTAAGGATTGCGATATTTTCTACTCTGATGACCTTTTAATTTGATGATCATTCCGCAGGGCAGCATCTTGGGGCCTCTGCTCTTTCTAATTTATATTATTGACTTGCCACATCTGATCAGTCTTTTTTTCAGGATTATCCTCTTTGCAGATGATATCAATGCCATCGTCTCTGATCCTCACATAGCATTCAGATTTTCCATATTAAAAAAATTGGTAAAAAAAAAATAACTTTTGAAATGGTTACAAAATTTCTGATCTTCCTTAAATTTGTGGAGCAGTATATTTATTGATGGTTAAAATCAACGATTATTTCACCGTGTGTCTTTAAGCTGTGACGAATATTTCCTGATTTATTCAGTCTGCTGTTCCGAGCAAATAATGAATTAGAATCCCGCACCACACCAATCCGAAATTTGTGTAATTCCTCCGTTTTGCATTAGGTGATGAAAATGATTCACGGCCAGTCGGAGGAAACAAAATGCAGATCATAAAACTGCACTGAGTGAGAACGCCACCATAAACTCCACGGGGTATTCAGCGAGCATCTGCCGAAAGAACGAATGCAGTAAAATTTAGCATACGTCTGTCGATTTTACGACTTGAATTACAACGTTCTAACTGCTCTCGCTAGGTGTAATAGACTTTGGAGCTAAATTGCCGTGAGAGTATTAATGTCAATGAGTTTCTGCCGAAGACAAAAATCCAAAGTGGGACAAGGGCGGATAACGTCGCTTCTTTCTGTCTATTTCAATAGATTTTCGTTGCCGATGCCGACCTTTAGATTCGGAATTAGTTTTCAGTTTCGCCATTAATTATTTCGCAGCCTTCCATATAAAAAATTGGTTAAAGCACTGACGTGAAGTCAGGAGCTTTTGCGCGTATGTTCGATTAAGGGTGTCCAATATAGGAGAATGGACAATAGAACATACGCGCAAAAGCTCCTGACTTCACGTCAGTGCTTGAACCAATTTTTTTTTCGTGATTTTTTTGTAATTTTCTAGGGGTACGGTACTTACAACATTTTGAACACTTCTTTATGTTGATTTTCTACTACTAGTTACCAAGCTTCAATTCGATCGAATCTTTATTTCTTGAGTTATCAGGGAATAACAGTTTCCCGCTGGCTGTGGCATGCTGTGCAAGTTGTTGGGGTGCTCACTCTCATGTGTTCTTTTCAAACCATCTTGTATTTATCACCTTATCTTGACATGCCATAACATATCCCTCCGCTTCCGACTTGAGCCCAGCTGACTTCAAAAAGGCGACGAATAATTCTTCCGATAGGCTCTGATCTTTCAGACTCCTGAAATATATGGATTGCAGGTTTTTACTCATGTCGTCTTCGTCTAGTGTCTTCAGTTGTGCCTACCTGATCTCTACGCCTACTCTTCTTTGGTCTGTTGGCGTGATAAGTCTTCCTGCTAGCTCATGATCGCTGACCCTTTTAGCATTGCCGATATCCACTTAATAATTGAGGGTTCTACCTCTCTGTGCCTGGTAGCATTGCATGTGGAAGTGTACAGGGTGTTGTCAATAGCACCCCTAATATCCCCAAACATAGAAAGTAGGATCTCTTCTTCAGAAAAGGTGGATTTGCCAAATCTGTAGCCAGATTGTTTTAGGAGAAGCTTCATACTTCCTCTCACCTGCTTATCTATTATTTTCTCCAGGAGAAAGGTAAGACATATGGGGGCATATGAATCATAGGCTATTGGAGTCTTACTCAATATTATAGTCAACCAACACTAGTAAACAAACCGATAAACTTAATACTGTTTAATGGCGGACTAACGTGAAGCGTGCGTCACTAGACCATGTATCCATTCAATCATATTCCGGGCTTGTATGAAGATGGCTATGAAAGTATTAAGTTATTATTGAATGAACTTGGAAAGTTAAACAATTTGTTTGAAAATGGTTTTCAATTCAGCTACAGAATATATTGATAAGTTTGTTTCTATTTAAGTATATTGATTGTGGAAAATAGATTAGAAATACTACTGACACCTCACCACTCAGACACCATTTTCTACTAGTGCTGTAATTCACAGCTTACAAGCCACATGGTGCACCAGTGTTAATACTCATTGTTTAGCTTGTTTATAGACGTTCTAGATTTCTTATATTACTCTCGTTTTTCTGATTATTGTGTTCCATTTTTGTGTGAATTAAAAAGCCATATCTTGCATTTCGTGATTTTCAAACAAATTGTGTGGAAGGAAAAAATATTTTATGACTCTCTAATAATGAACACAGACTCCTCCAACAGGAACATAGCATCTATTGTATTGATAAACAGAAAACAACCTCAAAAGACAGAAATGATGCTACTGTTCGTCAGAAGATGCAGTGATACCCTCGGATGCCCACCAAACAGATAGTAGAACCTTTTTTAGTTAAAATCAGCATTCTTGGTTGTTTTTGCTAATTTATCTTTGATCTTCATGATCTCTTGCGATTATCAGTATTCAAGACATTTCTCACCTTCTGTGATGATTGGATTCAGAAATCAAATTTTTCGGCGAAAATTACACTGATATGCGCCAAAGCGAATTCATTTGTAAATCCATATGTCGAGTTTAGGAATGAAACGAAGGCGTTTGCACTTGGTCATGAATTCATGAACGGTCAAATTCTCTTTATTCACTCTTCCATTGATCTCAGCAATGATATCCTGCTTTCATGAATCAATGTATTAATATTGCCATTCAGAACGTGGCACTTCAAACCAGTCAATACATCTTCATAAACATTCGATAATTCGTTTTCTTGCGATTTTATCAATTGCCTTAAAACTATGAGAATTACGCCAATATCGGAGACTTGTTCAATTTCTTCCTTTTTGCGCGTATGTTCTGGGGAACATCGCGTTATCATTTTGCCCAAATGTCTGTAACTTTCGAATTTTTTTACGAAATTGGTCTCAAACGATTTGGTTCGACTCCCCAATGAAGAATTCGAGGTCAAATTTGATTCTGTCCGGCCGTTGCCACGATAACTTGACAACGGAAAGAACTAGCGACTTGAAATTTTCAGGGTAGGTGGCGCATCTCAATACGATGGACAAGTTCGTTAATCGGCATAATCCATATCATAATAATAATTTCCCAGTAATAATTTTGTTTTCAACTTATATAGATCCGATCGAATTGAAACTTGGTGAATAGTTGTAGAATATAAACCTAAGCACGTTTGTGAAATTTTGTGAGAATCGTATCGCTAGAAAATTATTAAAGAATATTTTAGTTGCCACGATAACCTGAGAACGTAAAGAGATAGCAGCTTGAAGATTTCAGGTTAGGTTGTGCATCTGAATGCGACATTTGAGTTTGTTTATGAGCATAATCGGCTAAACGGTTTTAGAGTTATAGCCATCTGAAATTTGGTTGTTTTTTGTTCCTCATTAACCCGAAAAATACTGAACCGATTGAATTCAAACATGCTTATTAGTTGTAGAATGCCAACGCGAAAGTTCTTGCAAAATTTCGTCAGGATAGTATTTGTAGAAAATTTTTAAAAAATCATTGAAAATTGAAAAAAAAGGTTCTATATATACGTAACTATTCGTCTGAAACTGCTGAAATTTTGCAAAAGCCTTTAGAACCCAACTCTACTGCAAAGTTTTAAGTTTGAACACGATCAGTTAAATATTGTTGGAGATTCGAGCAGCCTTGTGTGAGTTCAGTAGTTGGGTGACCGTTGCCTCGATAACTTTCGAACAAAAGGAGATGGGAGAGTTAAGTTGGTTTTTGGGCATAATCAGTTTGACGGTTTCCGAGTTATACCCACCTGGAATATTATTTGCTCGATAACTCAAAAAATAAAGATTCGATCGAATTGAAGCTTGGTAACTATTAGTAGGTAATCAACATAAAGACGCCGGCTCAGGTGGTGCAGTTGGTATAAAGACCTGCTGTGGTGCCGGGGTCGCGGGTTCGAATCCCGCTCAGGGCATGGATGTTGGTTGTGATTGTCCGGTATGAATGTTAGAAATTGAACTCTGCTGGTTAATGACGAAAGTCAAGACCATACTTAGGGACTAGGTCCAATATGATTAAAAAAAAAAAAAAACATAAAGACGTGTTTAAATTTTTTTAAGAACCGTACCCCTATTAAATTTGAAAAAAATTATAGAAAACATTTTTGTAAGAACCGTACCCCTAGTAAATTTCATAAATATTACGAAAAAAAAAATTGGTTCAAGCACTGACGTGAAGTCAGGAGCTTTTGCGCGTATGTTCTATTGTCCATTCTCCTGTATTGGACACCCTTAATCGAATTTACCATGCTAAATTCGATTAAGGGTGTCCAATACAGCGAATTTACCATGGTAAATTAGATTAAAGGTGTCCAATACAGGAGAATGGACAATAGAACATACGCGCAAAAGCTCCTGATTTCACGTCAGTGCATGAACCATTTTTTTTACTATATTGATAATCCATTTACATATGAGCTATACTGTTTTTATCAACTCAACAGTTCAAATCAAACCAATCTCATTTTGCTTTAATTTCAGTTCTGATTTTAGAGCCAAGCCCAGAATGCCAACAGTAGCCGGACGAAGAACGTATACAGAAGATGAATTGCAGGCTGCCCTCCGGGACATCCAGTCTGGAAAATTAGGAACTCGAAGAGCTGCCGTAATATACGGAATTCCAAGATCTACCTTACGCAACAAAGTATACAAGTTGGCGTTGGAGAGAGAACGGGAAAGCCACCTTAACAACTCTTCCGTACTGAAAATGGACGAGGATGAAGTTATAGACGACGACAAAGAGCTTTCGGGAGCCGAAGAGGAGAAGGAAATAGAAAAAACGTTGAAGAGTCCGATTCTGACTCTCGCCGACGTCATGAGATTAAGAAATATGGAGCCTGATGTACTCAAAACTATCTTGCTGCAGAGGAACACGGAGGGTACGGAACCTTGGCCGAACGCGGAACAGAACGAATTTGGAGCGTACATTCAGAATCTGATTCTGTCCTCGCAGAAGCCCCTCGAAGGTAGTGTGTTAAGCCCCGTTGATTTATTCAAGAGAATGATCCCCGAGCATCATAAAGTGAACGGTGACAGTGACAGACTTTCTAAACTGAACGCAGACTCGGTCATCACGAAAACAGAGAGGGCGAGATCAGAACCAGATATGGATACCGAATCTGAGTCTTCATCAAATGTCATACTTAAGATTCCGTCCTTCAGGCCCAGTAAAAACGGTTCGGACCTGTTGTTTCGGGGGCTCGAGGGTTCGATAGCATCTCCACCAGTTACGACCAGTGAGTCAAGTTCGCCGCCCATCATTCCAAATAAAGTATCGATAAAAGACGTGAAGGATGTCATAGCTCAAAGTATTAGCCAAAAGTTCCAGCAGCCGGTGATAGAACCGGTCACGAGGCCGATGATGGACATCAACTACAAGAGTAGCAGTTTTACGCCTCCTTTAGCATCTAGTATATCTGTGATTAAAACGAACCCTCAAGAAGTTAACAGGTTGTTTTCTCAGCAACCGCCTATGGTTAAACCTCAGCAGCAGATCTCGTCGGGGCAGCCGACTGGCGGTAAAGGGACGAGGCCGAAACGTGGTAAATATAGGAATTACGATAGGGACAGTTTGGTAGAGGCGGTTCGAGCTGTTCAACGAGGAGAAATGTCAGTTCATAGAGCCGGTAGTTACTACGGTGTACCTCATTCGACGTTGGAATACAAGGTCAAGGAACGTCACCTCATGAGACCCAGGAAGAGAGATCCTAAACCCAATCCGGTGGACGAGAAGATAGCCAGTTTGAAACAGAACGATATGCGAAATGCCCAGGATAAAATGAAGCCGGTAGTCATGAAACCCCCTCAGAAGTTTCCCCCCACCTCCCCAAATGGCATGAAAATGCCAATGTTCGAATCCGGTATGTCCCCCTTACCAGGTTACAACGCTCCCCCCTTTCCATTCTGGCCGCATCCAGGATTTCACCACATTCCCATAGACTACGCTAGGAACCCTTCGCCGTCATTCCCCACCACTCACGAGCTTTTCGCGTCCCAGATGATGCAGAAGCTTCAAGAGGAGACCACGAGATCTTTGAGTAGCAATTCGCAAAATTCAACCCCTTCAGGCACGCCAACTTTAGCGAAGAGCGCGAGGCAGATGGCAGAGTCCCTTCTCGACGGTACTGGATCTAACGGTTCCTTCTTGGATGGAATCATCAGGTCCAGTCTGGAGTCCGGCGTGCCTTGTGGCGACGATAAGATGATTAAGGAAGAGAAGAACGTCGCCCCTGAGAACATGTCTAACAAAGCCCTTCTGGATCAGCTCTGCAGGAACAGCAGGTTGACTCCTCTGTCCAAACTTCCCGGCGATACCAGCTCTGGAGATGAATCTTACAAGAAAGGAAATGCGAGTCCTTTGAACTTTGCAGGTTAGTATTCATTATTTTGGTAGTCTTTTTTATTTCGGAACTCGTATTTTAGAGAGAAATCCACCCTAATGCGATTAAATTTAATTTCCCAACTGGAACTACGTTAAGTTAGAAAATTCATTCTGTGCATATTTTAAATATACCAAAATTATCTTAACTCCATGAATTCGATTTGCTATTTCTTTATGCACCATACTCTTTCTGAGTGTATTCTTTGTTCTTCTGTTATCAAATCTTCTCCCTGATCGCTATCTTCAATTCTCTATTTTCCAATGGTTTTCTATCTTGTTTCATATTTTTGAAACAAGATATTCGGATTGTGGAACAAATTTCACGGTTACTTATAAATACCTCAAGAATATTTATGCCTACGTAGAATATAGCGAAGCTATCCGTTGACATTTCAACCCGCCTGCTGCGCCACACATGGGAGGACTCTGGGAAACGAATGTTAAGGTGGTGAAAACGCACCTTTAAAGGGTGCCTCCCAGAGTCCTCCCATGTGTGTCGCTGCAGGCGAGTTGAAATGTCAATGAATAGCTTCCGTCTCTGCTTCGTAGGCATGAATATTCTTGAGGTATTTATCCATAACCGTGAAATTTGTTCCGCAATCCGAATAAATATTTTCACGGGTTCTGATAAATACCTCAAGAATATTTATGCCCACGTAGCAGGGAAGGGAAGCTATCCGTTGGCTTTCCAACCCGCCTTCAGCGCCACATATGGGAGGACTCTGGGAGGCGAATATTGAGGTGGTGAAAACGCACCTGAAAAGGGTGCCTCCCAGAGTCCTCCCATGTGAGGCGCTACGGGAGGGTTGAAATGCGAACGGATAGCTTTCCTCTCTGCTACGTAGGCATAAATATTCTTGAGGTATTTATCAGAAACCGTAAAAATATTTATTCGGGTTGCAGAACAAATTTCACGGTTACTTATAAATATCTCAAGAATATTTATGCCTACGTAGAAGAGAGAGAAGCTATCCGTTGACATTTCAACCTGCCTGCAGCGCCACACATGGGAAGACTCTGGAAAGCGGATGTTAAGGTGGTGAAAACGCACCTGAAAAGGGTGCGAAAAGGAGTCCTCCCATGTGTGGTGCTGCTGGCGAGTTGAAATGCCAATGAATAGCTTCCGTCTCTGCTACGTAGGCATAAATATTCTTGAGGTATTTATCAGTAACCGTGAAATTTGTTCCGCAATCGGAATAAACATTTTTACGGGTTCTGATAAATTCCTCGAGAATATTCATGTCCACGTAGCAGAGAGGGAAGCTATCCGTTGTCATTTCAACCCTCCTGTAGCGCCATACATGAGTGGACTCTGGGAGGCGGATATTGAGGTGGTGAAATCGCACCTGAAAAGTTTGCCTCCCATAGTCCTTCCCTGTGAGTCGCTGCAGGAGGGTTGAAATGCCAACGGATAGCTTCCCTCTCTGCTACGTGGCCATAAATATTCTTGAGGTATTTATCAGAACCCATAAAAATATCTATTCTAATTGCGGAACAAATTTCACGGTTACTGATAAATTCCTCAAGAATATTTATGCCTACGTAGCAGAGACAGAAACTATCCGTTGGCATTTCAACCCGCCAGCAGCGCCACACATGGGAGGATTCTTGGAGGCGAATATTGAGGTGCTGATAACGCAGCTGCAAAAGGTGCCTCCCAGAGTCCTCCAATGTGTGGCGCTGTAGGCGGGTTGGAATGCCAATGGATAGCTTGCATCTCTGCCACGTAGGCATATATATTCTTGAGGTATTTATCAAAACCCATGAAATTCGTTCCGCAATCCGAATAAATATAAAATTACAATCCTCTTAATTGAAGTCAAAACAGACTCTGTATTATTCATCTCCTGTGTTCCTAATACTACTCTAGGAAGTCGGTAATATGTTATTTCCAAATCAGTATGTGAAAAATCTTTCCCATTGTATAGGCGACCCGAGTACAAATCCAAATTCTTCGAGTGCCTCCTTTATGTTCCTCAGTCTTCTGGAGTTTTAATTGTATGTGTTTTCAGGCACAACAGTGAAAGAGGAAAAAATGGACGATTCGCCCCCACCATACGATAGGGAACACTCAGATGTACATACGATAGAACTGTCGAACGACTCGCACGAGTCTATAGACAGGAAACCACAATTCCACCAGTTGCAACCCGAAGCAACCGGGAGCCAACCAACCAAGCCTCCGGGAAGGATCTATCTGAAGCAGGATCTGATGAACCCGGATAATTTGAAACCAGAGATGCTGGTTCGCTTTATACCCGACATGGATAGGAACGGGATCTGCGAGAATCCCGACAGTGCCTCAGAAAACGAAGCACCACAAGACTGACGTTTAAATATTATAAATAATGAAAGATTTTTATACTGACACACGAGTACTATAGAATTTTGTTATGGAGCTTCGAATGTGGGTATGCTTGGAGAAGGATCTATGTATGAATTCGTCGAAATTTGAACCAAATTGTACAGCGGTGGAAATACCTTTGGGTTCTTTAGTTTTGGAGGTGATCACCAACGAATAGTCGCTATCTAATAGGGCTGTTTTTCTGTCAGAAATGAAATCATGCCAGAAATCCGATAAGAGTGCTTGAATTTGGGAACGTGGCAGCTTACCGCTGCAAGAAGGCTTTTTAAGTGTTTCATGAACTAAATCTCGCTAGGTCAGTAGCTTCATCTGGTACATCATATTTCAGACTTTCGTTCGAAACGTTTAATATAAACTCATAAACTGATTCATAATCATGACACGTGAATTATTTTTTTAACAATCTACTGTTGAATAAAGTTGAAAATGAAATATATATTTCCGAATATTTAGAAATTAATCAATTCGATGGAATAAAAATATTATATTAGAAAACAATCTGAACAATTTTGGTTGAACGAATTTTTACATGCGCGAGCGTATATAAAAAAATAATTCTTAGTTAGATTGAGTTATGCAAAATATAATACAGGGATCAAAAGAGTACGCTGCCATCCATAAAGCGACGACTCCTTGCGTGATTTTAAAACAAAAAGTTCATACAAACATATGTCTGAATAAGCATAGTTTTCAAGATACAGAGTTTTCTATCACTGATTTTTCAGAAAACAGAAATTATTTTGAAATCCCCATTCAACTTGGAACAAATTCGGTGCGAAGAATTCCGTTCGTACGATGCACGTTAGAAATGCTTTATATGTTTTTAACGCCAAAAACTTGCGTTGTATAAAAGTTACCAAAACAAATTCGTTCCAAATTGAATGGGGACCTTCATAAATAATTTTTATTTACGGAGAAATCTAATGGCGTAAAATTTTTTTTCTTAAAAAAATTCAGTCTAAAAACCTTACGGATGCCAGTGGATGAATTAAGAACTTTTGCGTCAAAAATGCCCTTCCGGTTAAAAGATGTGAATCAATTTGATGAAAATATCTAATGTGTAGGTAATTAAAAAAATTATGAAATAGATAGATACATATCTTTATCTTGAAAACTATGCATTTTCAGATGTATGTTTATATGAACTTTTCGTTCTAAAATCACACAAGTCTTCCTTAAGCTGGGAAGCTTACTCTCTTAACACCCTCTACCTATGAAGTCACTGTTTTAGCGAAAGAATGCACGTAAATATGTGAAAAAGTAAAACCTTAATTGATCAAGCACTCTTTAAACATCTGACCTTAACACTTCTAGAATAATATTGAGTCAAAGATATTGGACAGTTAAAAAATTCAGGTAGGTGGCAAAATATGCTATGGCATTTTTATTGATTAACATTTGATCGAAAAAAAAATAATTTATTGTTTGGGGGAGCAGTTGTCGACAGTCGTCCTATAAAAAAAATGTTTAAGCAAATTTTCAACAATTAATCGGTGATAAAAAATGAATATTACCAGCTGATTTTTTTTCTGTAAATTGGTAAATATTATCATAATTAAATGGCAACATTATCCTACAAATAAATTTGTAGGTTTTCTAGTTCTGTACTCGAAAGTTATCGATCCCATTCATGCTATTACTTTTTCATTAATACCTTCTTCAAAAATATTGGTAGTTATCGCTAGTCCTCCAAAAAATATGTAAAATGGAACAATGCAAAAGCAGCATGGATATACGTATACCTATGTATATTTACATACAAGTTGTATATAGTACCAAAAACGTGCAAATAAAAATTGTACCCTCCTTGTCAACACGTGTTTATTCATCTGCGAATTTTTATATGATTTTGTCACATTGAACATGGAGTAATCACCTAAAATTTCGGGCAAAAAAAGCACCTTATAAAAATTTCTCAATAAATGTTTCTCTTCTGTAAAAATTCGAAGCATCATAACCATAAATATTTTGATGTGATTCTGATTAATTGTAGTGAATCAAAATTTTTAAATTTAATTACATATTTACAATTATAGTCTAAATAAAATTTTAAAAATCTATATAGACCATATTAACTGTACTGCACTCCTCTAATTCGTGTGTCCTATACTTTTGTAAATGGCATTAATAAGAATGTATTGAAACTTTTAATCAAAAAAAAAAAAAATAAAAGAATTCATTCTTAATTTAAGAATTTTTTTTCGATTCAGACATGCAGTAAGTTATCGTGAATTACAAAAAAAAAATTTTTTGCAGTCTCTATTTCGAAATGCTTCAAAATGCTTTGCAGGATATCTATACGATAATCCAAGTACAATTTTTTATGCACTCCATATTTAACGCCTGCAATATCTGAACTGGTATCTCTATTTTCGTTTCAACGCAAAACAATTTTCTATTTCACGTATTAGCGCTAACTACCAATTTATTCGTAGAAAATTGATTGATTTGTGTGGAGAATATGAAACAATATAATGTAGTTTTAGTGTTCTACAGGTATTAATGAAAAAAGTATTACCTTGGGATCGACACCTCGCGAGTGTGTAAGATTGGGAAAACCTACTAATTTAATTGAAGTACAAATGTTGTTTCGAATGATTTATGAAATAATCTCTACAATTAGCTCAAAAATTGACTGGTGGTAATAAATTCTTTATATTCGCCAAATATAAGTGTTTGACACCTACTTACTCTGTAGCTATCTGTTTCGATAATGGTCGCAAAAAAATTAGGCGTGTATTAATTGTTTCCAAAATGGCCCACGGTTCCCGGAGTATTCGGGCGTAACATTGCCTACTTCCCAGAAATATTTAACAATTAATTTCCGAGGTAATCAAATACTCGCATATTTCGATCCATGACTAGAGATCTTTCAGGTTAACCGAAAAGAAAACTCTGAAAAACAGCTTGTCTAGTGGCAACTCGAATAAACTAAATAAAATTTTTCCATATAATGACTTCGAGATCTTGTTGATTCCCAAGTAACCGGGATAATCATTACTATTTTTTACAATGTTTCAGAATACATATATAGAATTGGAATTAGAAATAGATCCTCCCTTGGCATTCAAACATTCGAAAATCAAAGAGTTACTTCTTGAAACAGAAAGATCTAACTCAGTGGTTGTATCATAAATTAACCTTGATGACGGTGTTTGTTGATAATTCTTTGTTTTATTTTAAATAACATATTTTAAATTTTTATTCTAGACTAAGATTATCATGAGCATCAAAGCAGAAATATTCATCTAAGTGTTTTTCGACTTTGATATATGCCCCCATATCAC
This sequence comes from Halyzia sedecimguttata, assembly GCA_937662695.2. NCBI lineage: Eukaryota > Metazoa > Arthropoda > Insecta > Coleoptera > Coccinellidae > Halyzia > Halyzia sedecimguttata. The sequence continues at coordinate 82,659,644 of OW569414.2, read as the reverse complement.
CCAAATCAACCATAATACAACAAAATCAAATATTCACAATGAAACGAAAATGAAAGAAAATGTTGGTCGATCGAAATTATGTGATACCAGATGTTAAAAGCTCAAAATAGCAAAACGAGTGTTGTTAAGAATGTGGAATTTGATTTTGATGTAACGCCACTGTTCATGTTCGATGTGTAAATGGAATGTTCCAAATTGTATCATCAATGTAATATTTGTGTCTTTTTGTCGCATATGGTACCTCAGAAGTCATTCTGTTCATATTTTCGACATGCTGCTCTGATGGTTAATATTAATATATAATATATATTATATCGAAAGGAAGATGCATGGTGAGATCAGAAAATTGCAAATTATATCTATCTGTGATTTATTCAAAATTTTTGATGTATATTTTATCTAAAATATCTTAAAACTAAAAGAAAATTTAAGAACTAGAAATAGTGAATTGATATAAATTAATCGTCGGTTAACTGGACGTCCTTTGATATTTGCGTACAGTTTTCTCGCGATGTTGTCTTGTTTTCATATGAAATGAAGTGCAATTAGCTGGTATATATATATACATATATATATTTACATCAATATTACGTAGAATAAGATATATTGAATATATTATATATTTGAAAAATGGAAGCTATTTTGTTCGAGAGATAAAAGATTGACTCCTAGTAGAGTTTAAAATGCTTCAGATCCCTTCAACAACCGTCAAACAACACAATCAACCACAAACCAATCGATACCGACAGTTAAAAACGACCGACCGGGAAAAACAACAATATTAACAACATTTTTTCAAATCCTTTCAAACATGGTGCTGAGTTTTGGGGGGACGATAGCTCAGGCCCTTTAAAACCTATAGTCATATTTCCGGTATAAACTCCGACACCTTTTCTGATTGCAATTCGAAGAATTTCGTAGAAAAAATACTAACTTGTGCCGTATTTAAGGTTGGTATGTCACTTTTGTCAGTTGGCAAATGTGTCTAATTTATTATAGTAAATTTCAGTAAACGTTTGAATCTCCACCTGTGGCAAGATTGATGTGGGTTCTATTTACTTTATTTTTTGATTAATGTGAATACAAATATATGAGTTTAGACTTAGTTTCGAACTCTAAAAGTCAAAAATGTTCCATCTTCAACGCGCTTCTTCCACCACTAAATCGATTACTGAAAACTTTAAAATTCACAAATCATCTTTGAATCTTTATGTAACAATACCGAGTGTTCCTTCCCAAAATATCCAATAATCATTTTAAAACAATGTTGATTGATATAACCTGATAAGATGTCAAACTCTAGAATGTTACTGAGTAACCGACGTGGATAGGTTGCAGATTTGGGGGCAAAATCTGATAGCAATGTCCTTACTTAAGCGTACCCAGCCTGGCTTTAACCAATGATAAATCTTTTTGCCGAATTTCTGGAGTCTGGCAGCTTCAATGATTTTTCGGCAATTCAATTTTTCTTCGATTAATTATTGGTAATATTTGTGGGAAACTATTCGGAGCCGATGTGTATGTTCAGAGTTGATTTGGAGAAGCATACAAAAATATTGAGTAAATTATTTAACTATAATTACAGTAAAGATAAAAGAATTTAAGAAATACAAATGTCTTCTACTATTTGTTTCCGATTGCATTTAACCTTTATTGGAGAATATGTACCTATCACATAAAAATCTTAACTGGGTACAATTAACAAAACTGTGGGGCTACTCAAAAAATTCTTCTAATTACAATTTGAACAAAGTTCACACTTTGCGTAAGATATTAATGTTTCTATCGGCATGAGATATCACAACCTCAAAACTTCGCACCGTCCCAGATGTCTATCAGCAGTTAGTTCTTTGACCAAACGACTCGAATATCCGAGTTTCTATGAATAAAAAAATATTCCAATGTGGTTTTTCCCGGTCTGCCTTCAAACCAAACCAGAATCAACAGGACAAATTTAAGTTGGACCAATAATGCAGTTTAATAATTGTATATAAATGGTATGCTTTTCATACATATCGTTTGACGGTTTCGGCGATTTCCCGCAAGTCTCCAAGTCCTATTGCAGATAGATAGTTGTAAATCTTTAGAAAATCAAAATGAGAGAATTCGTCAAAATCGTCGAGACCGTCAAAATTAAAACATTCCAACCATTTACGTGCCAGATTTTTTATTCGCAACAGTGAAATGTTGAAAAGAAAATTGATTAAATAGATGTGATCTCGAATGGTCGAATGAGACCAAATAGATCATTGGAATGCATTTCAAAAAAATGTGATGTTATTTTGAAGCTGTGGCTTCCTGTTCTCTAGTGTGTAAGGTTCAAAACAACACTGTATTTTTAAATGTTTGTGTGTCACTTTTGCGCTTGATACAAGTCCACTGTAGTATATTTTTTTCACGATCGAAGCAGACAACAAATTCCCCGATACCTCCGGTACAGGTTACACTTTTCCAGCGTCTTCTGCGCTGTCCCAGCCACCCAGTGCTGGGTTTCAGGTAGTCAGGAATTTGTTTTCTATGACGTAACGATGTTAACAAAATATTCTGTGAAGGATTCTTATATGCGTTATGAGAGTGAATCAACGAGATGTGCAATTCTTTCGTAGTGTTAACTCATCGTTTTTAATTGTTTATTGAAGTGATATTTTTCGTAAAGACATGGTCATAAGTTATTGAACTCTTATTCTTCACACAATCTCGCGGTCCAAATGCAACCCTCAACAGTGTATAAAAGGTAACTTTAAAACGTATACGCGTCGTAATTTTAAGTACGTAAATATATTTCTCTCTCTCTTAATTATAATTTCCTTTAAAAAAATCCGTGTACCGCATGGCTTAATGTGCAAATTAATTAAAGAAGAGGAAATCCATTATCATTACTGAAAAATGGTGGCGGTTTAAAAATAGGATGAACGTTACTGTGACGTCCTCCTGTAAATATTTCGAATAATAAGGATTATATTTCCTCAATTTCATATCCTCAGCTGAAGTCTCTTGAGTCGAAACTCTGGAAGTTTAAGGGTTATGTGCCCATATCCATCTTCAACACACCTTTTCCACCCACATTATTTGTATATAGTTCACAAATCTATTAACCTTCACACAAATAATGTCTTCTCCTCAAAAATAGTTAAATTTGAAAAAATAGATATTGCTTGATGAAATTGTCACGTTGCCATGTGCTGAACCCAATCAACATGTATATATCTGCTACTTTCGATTATTGCAAATCGTTGTTCAATCTTTTATAATAAATTATTATAAAATCGGTGAGTTATTGTTTTTATGGTGGAAAAAGAGTGTTGCACATGAAACATTTTTGAACTAGAGACAGACTACGACAGACTCCTTGGTTTCGACTTTAAACATGATTTCGAGATAACAAATTGATTAAATATAATCTGCATCATTCATGATATTTGCAGGTGGATGTTATGGTAACGATCACCCAAAATAATTGCGCATTACATTCCTGATCAAATGTCATTATCATTTTTCCATAGTTCTTATTATTCCAACCCTACTAAACGATGGTGTATTTTTTTTCAGCATTTTAACATGCCATTGGTTTAAAATATTGAGTTTTCGAAAATGTATACGTTAAAGGGAACAATCATACTCTAAATGGATCAGTTCAATCCAGATACAAGAGAAAGTAGGAATGGAAAATAGCGTATATTTGAACAAAACTAAATTACGTATTTTTGCACTGAATTCAGTATTTGTTCAGAATATAATTTAAAGGTCCTGTTAGGATTTAGATTATCATTCCACCAAGTTTTTCACATTGATAAGACTTCTTTCTATAGTTTATATTCCCCAATATTTTTTTACATGGATACATAATTTTGATCAGTTTTATATATAGATAAACATATTTGTTAATTATTTTTTAATTTCAGTTTAAACGATGTAAACTTAAGTTGCTTAGAATTGTATATATAGTATTTCATTCAGTGTACACATTATTTTTGGTGTGCCTGCTAAAGTTATAACTTTGAAGAATGGTTTATTTTTATTCGTTAACGTTTTCTGCAAACATAATAAACAATAGCTACAATTTGCCCACATTTAATCATACTGATGAAGAGATCTAAATTTTACTTTTGCGTTTTTACTTCCGTTACTCTTTGCGAGTTTCATGGTGCATTTCCTAGTGATTCTGTTCTTTCTGTATATAGTTCTTTATTAGTGCTTACTTTCAGTATTACAAAAATTGGAAATTTGATAATATCTAATGTATGAAGGGTGCTCCATTACATATTGGCTCTGATAATTTTTGGTGACCCCCGGTACCTATGACCTGGGGAAAAAACGAATATTTTCCATCACTAGAATAATAACCGAGATTTAAAAAATGGGTTTCCATTTGCCAAACCAATTTTTACCACTAAATACCCCCTGATCCCCTGGGGGTCACTAAAAAGGATCTATTTTCTATCCAAATAACTTTAACGATTTAACTATTTAACGATATATGGAGTATCTTATAGTTTGCGAGATATATTCATCGAAATTTTTTCATGTATGCACAAAAACTATGAATTTAACTTATGGAATACTTATCAATTATTTCAGTTGATGTTTGTAAATTAATATATATTTCTTGCAAACTATTTTTGTGGAAATTATGTGATCATTTGAAAAACTCGTTAGGTTTTTTTTGCACCAGAATCAACTACAGCATTCAAAACAGACTTCACTATAAACGCAAGTAGATTTTTCACTGAGTGACCTACTCAAAATAGTTGATAGTTCTTAAAGACGTCAGATGACACATGCAGTACAAGAGGTTAGATTTAAACACTATATTAGGATTTGTAAAGTTGACACTAATTCCTGGTGATGGCACTTAGGTTTTACTAACTAGTAACTAGTATACAGTAGGTTTTTGAATATAGGCCCAAGAGCAATACTCTTCATCAGTATGGTCGCAAAATACAGTTCAAACTCAAACCGGTATTAGTTCAGTATTGAATAGGTACTTCAAAGCAGATCAGTCTACTAATTCTCGACTGCTATAATTTTTCTTTGAGTTCATAATCTCTTATTGAAGTTACTATGAATATCAACAAAATGTGCATTTTTTATTGACTGACAACTTTCTGTCTTATTTCCTTAGATGTTTTTAGATTTTATATTCTTGAAATGTTTTCAATTGGAGCCTAATTGTTGTACTTAAGAAAATTTATTAAAAAAAATTACGGAATTAAAATTGCCATTTTAAGCTTACTATATGCACAACACCAGAATGTGTCTTCTTATTTTTGGACAACTGAATCCTTAATAGTTTTCACCTTATGCGAAATTTCCACCTTATTTAAAAAATTATTCAAAATTAGGAAAATTAATCAAAATCATCTTAGCATGAAAGACTGAAGTAGATGTGGAAATATTTCAGTCGTTATTATTATTAAAAAAAAAGTGAGATCTAAATGGAAGAACCGATAAAATCTGGGACCAAAATGCCATATCGGATTATTCAAAATCAAAATATCAAAAAGCTCCAAGAATTTCACGTTACGCTATATTTTCTAATTAGCAAAGTGCACGATGCAAAATTATTTTCAAAAGTAATTGTTATTAAAATCTTATAGAAAATTATTTCTGAAAGTTCCATTGTTTGACAATATGTTAGAAATAAAATTTAAAGTAAGTGTTGCTTAATTCTTGTATTATTTTTCGTTGAAATGAAATGTAACTATAAAAATGCCTTTTTTAGTATGAGAAAACTATTATATCAATTTGTTGTATTTGCAGCATTAAGGAACAAGACTAGATTCAAAAATACTTTCCCCAAATCTAGTTCATCTTGTTCGAAATACAACGTACTCCTGTTCGTGAATATCTGTGACTTGTAAATCATGTTTTATTATGAAAAGTTAGATGTTTGAACAATTATTGCTTTGTGGGAAATTGTTATTTTCAGAAAATATTTTAAATCCACAAAAATACAAAAAAACCATACACATTGTATATTTATAATGTAATTCTGAAATATACCAGTATTTATTATACTGCGAAATTTAAAAATGTTTCTTTTAGTTTTATTTCTCTCGATGTAATTCCTCCTTCAAAATTCAATTGCGAATTTTTGCAAGCATGTTCTGGGGAACAGAGTATGTACTATCATTTTGCCCCAGCGTCTGCAATTGTCGAATTTTATGCCGATAATTATCTCAGATGATAAAGGTCGGCTCACTGATGAAGAATTCGACGTCAGATTTGATTCGATTGATCTGCTCGGCCCTTGCTATGATACAAAATTTTATGTATCTCATGATAACTTATTGAGAATGTTCGGAAAGAGCGACTTGCAATTTTCAGGGTAGGTTTCACATCCGGTTGCTACATTTGTTCGTTAATAGGCTTAATCAGCCCAACTGTTTTGGAGTTATTTCCTCAAAACTGAAAAAATACATATCAGATCCAATTCAAACATTGTAATTAGTTGAATATCGACGCATATTTTTTTTGCAGAATTTCGTGAGGATCGCATCACGTGAAAATTAAACAAAAATCATTAAAAAAAAATCCTGTGTCTGAGAAACTATCCGTCCGATATCGCTATTTCGAGAAACTTAATAAATATCCTTCTCAGGAGTACTACCTATCATTATGCTTACAGCTCATTTAATATTATACTCGGCTCCTTTTGATAAATAGAACAATTGAAAGTCGATGAAAAAAATTAGATTCTTGATTCTATCTTATTTCGGAGTGACTCCAACAAGAGTAACTTCTTGTAGTGGAGGACAGTATCCTCATCCTCCAGTGTCCTCAGGTCACTATGTAATTTCAAATTTGTACTTGCAGAGTCATCTATTGGAAAGTAGAGGTAGGAAGGTCTATGAAATTTGTCAAAAACACAAATTGTACTTATGTAAGTGTGAAGTTAACCATGCACTTCCAGCCATGCGTGATGGCGTGCAGAGCATCGATGACGGGATAGAGGAGAATTTTCGAATGGCGTTGCCAAACCTACCTATATTCTTTAATTTGTATTAACATTTATATTAGGCCGCCATCCGGAATTTGAGATATCGAAAAAATTCAATATTTGGAAAATAGTTATTCCTCTATAAGAATTGTTTCACACGAATGTTCTTATTCAAATGATTCATACAAATCATCTTTTTCTTCTCGCTCGGAGGAAAAACCTTTTATAGGCCCGCCCTGAGACTGCTTCTCTCAGGAGTCTGAGACTCCCTTAACAAAAGAGATGAGCTGCAAGCGGCCCTCACAGTTGATGGCACCTGATGACTCGAAGGGAACCGAGCCTTCTGCATTATGTGCGCTAAATCCTCGGCCAGGGATTTGCAGGCCGGAATAATATTCAATTCGGTCACGTAGTTCGCTCTCATTCCCTAGAGCTTAGAGAAGAGTATACTAGAGTAGAGTAGAAAAGAATGGAATACAGTAGAGTAGAGCATAAATAGAACTCAAGTTCTTGTTGAGAACCAATTGATAGTAAAAACTAATTTTCTGCTGATGTAATATATGTTTAGTATAGGCGAGTGAAAATACTATGGATCGTAATATATCGAAATAAGTAGAATCGATACTTGAATCGTATCGCTTTGAAAGTATCGATACATGAAATATCGAGTATTCACGTATTAGTGTACAGTCGGAAAATAAAACCAAGTAACTGCAAAAACCAACATTTTCAGAAGGCACTAAACACTTCATAATTTTGGATTGATGAATTAGTTTATATTCAAAATAGTTACAAACAACTTGATATCAAGTATCTCAGTGTCTGTTTACTCTTTGAGAAGAATTTGCACACCCGTCCTTAAAAATACAATCAAATAATTACCGCCGACATCTCATTTTTGAATTTTTATCAGTTACTTGGTTTTGCGGTGTCGCCGACGATATGCTATGTTTGTTAGTAGCCTGAATGATAACCCATAGAGAAATAGAAGGAAGAGAGAGTTCGATTGCCTACTAAACAGGGGCGGCAAGGAATCCAGCTGTGTTTGGTGTAATTTTTATTTATTTGTATACCGTGGTGGTATTGCGAAGGGCGCATGCGGGCATTTACCCGCGCTCTTTGAATTTATTAGTAGTGTGATACTGATTCAACTGATTTCATTTACATAAATCACTTCGTTCACTACTGATTCAACTGTTTTTAGTTACATAAATCACAAAGTGATTTATATAACTTTAGTTGAATCAGTACTGAACGAAGTGATTTATGTAAATAAAATTAGTTGAATCAGTACGAAAGAAAATTGTTATTGAGCCTCTGAAAAAAAGGAAGGAGAAGAGGAAAAAAAAGTACTTTGATCAATTTGTTTATATTTGAACAATTGTTCGATAACATAATAAATAAAATATAAATCTTATATAAATTTTCATTGAGGTATAAAATAGTCAATGATTATTATATTAATTATACAATAATTTTTATGCATAACAGTATAAGAATTAAACAATCAATTCATGAAAATATATTGTGTAAATAAATTCACTTGGCAATGCTCCGAAGGACAGGGATTTTTCCATCATATCTGCAACAGTTTGACTTAAAGTTTTGGCAGCAATAGATACTTTCATTTCATATCCAGGATATTGTTTCAAATTGATATATTCTTTACGTATTTTGGGTGCCAAATAAAATTTTCTTGTTTAATCTAAATCTAAATATTGTTCAACGTAACATGATTTTGCAATTTCATGGTTATCAAACTGAATATTATATTTGAGGAAAGTATTTCTTGTTGATTTTAGCAGATGAGGGGGATCGAATAAGCGAAAAAATTATCATTTAGGCTAAAGTAATAATCAGTTCTACCTGTTTGAGTATTACAAAGTTGTCTGATTGCTGCTCGATTAGTTGTCCCCTGGTCATAAACAGTCCCCATTACCTCCAACCTAATGCTTTGGACAATTTCAACTATTTCGAACAATAAATGCTTCAGATCTGCTGTCTGTACCTCTGGTAAAATAAAAACCCAGAGGTTGGTTGGCCAAATCGCTCCTACGTCCCAGGGAACCCAAATCAACCAATCCAACAATTTTATCAGTTACTCGACCCAGCACATCTTGCTTTAAGAAAGTTATTCCATCAAAATCAACTGTATAGCATTTGTTCTAAGCACCAAGTTTGATGTAAGTTTAACAAGGTTTATTAATATCTATTTATTCAAACCCACATCAATAGGACTGCCTTGCAAAACTTTTTGTATAGTGTTAGATTGTTATTTTGTAGTTAGATTTTGACAGAAACAATGATTTTCTAAGTTTACCTCTAATTTTCTGTTGGGATCTACACACATTATACAACTTACTTTTCCTAGGTGTAAGATTCTTCATCCTACTTTCACCTATATGCCCTAGAATGCTAGTCCTTCCTCTGACCTGAAAGTACCTCGTATGAAGGACCAGCAAGACTTTCTCCTACGCTTGCGGTTTCAGAAGTAGCAGCACATTCAGATTCATCAGTTTCAGATTCATCTTTTATGTTTACTGGCAGAGCAAATTTTGTCAGCCTACCTATTGTTGTAGAAGTAAAAGCAGATTCCTCAAAGTGATCTTCACATAAGTATTGCCTCGCGTTGGTTTCTGATAAATTCATGATGGCAAACAACTGCTGTCTTCTTGGTGGGCATTTCTCAGGAAATTTAGTTTGATAGTTCCTATTATTAATATTATAATATCAATCTTCAGTAGTTTTGGCATTGATCTGAAAGAAACATTTAATCAACAAGCATATAAAATTGTTCTTCAGAGAAGTTATACTAATAACAGTATTAAACATACACTAGGGGGTCTATAAACAATTATAATATCACATAAAGTGTTAAATTATTATAAAACTATGCTTGATCTCATATTTTGTATACAATTATTAAATTTGTAGCATAATTTTCGAAATATATTTTCATCATTGAACACTTCACAGGAATACGTGAAATTACTTACCACTCCAAAATGTAAAAATGGTGAATTCAGTTCTCTATCATTATATCAATCTTCACTAGTTTTAGCATATTATATCTGAAAAAAATTATTTAATCAACAACAATACAAAATTGATCTTCCTTTTACAGGGAAGTTATAGTATACTATATGTCAGTATAAAATTTAGAAAGGGAGTCTTTATCCATATCCAATGTATAATATAAACAAAAACGAGAACGTTTTTGAACAAACTTACCCAGAGTCTCAGAGATATCTTCTGTTCGAAAGCACAATCTCCATAACAAAAACAAACGCCATTTTAAATAATACATTTCAAGTTCCCGTTCTATTGATTAACGGAGAAAGAGAGGAGATATTCTCCTCTCTGTTGGAAACCAGCTGGATTCTTCGCATTCCACAAACTTGCCGCCTGGAATGCGGGCTATCTGGCGGTCTCTCTATTCTATTGTCTATGTGATAACCCTCAGAACAACCGGATTCGTTTTGCATTCTGTGATTTCTGTGTTCCATAATCAAATGTCACAAAACCACGTGTTTTGATCATGGAGGTAGGAGTTCTACTTCCATGGATTTGATACGTTTCGTGTTCTATGCACCGATTGTACCATTACGAAACCATTTCATCTCAAATTCTTTCGCCACGAAACTCGAGGTCGAGATTGTTACCACTAATAAAATATTCTTTCGCCAAATTAATTTGTTATAATATTACATCTTAAGATGGCGTGCGCAAACTCTCTGATTCAAAGTTATTGGCAAGAGGCTACTAATGGAGACATTTTGTGACGTCATACTGCATATACCGTTGTTCGGGAAAAACCGGGAATTTTCAGTTGCCATGCTGGGAAATTTCAGTCGAAGCCTCTGGCAACACTGTTTCGATTTGTGAATAAGATGTCTAAAAACTTTTACAACAAGTACATGTACATCTTACCTGTAAAGATCATATAATTTTCCTTTAATTCATTGAAATATTTATTATAATAAAACAAAATATGCTCATAGTACCTAATTAATTCTCTGATTTACTTTCTTTTATTCATTTCTGACAACTTTAAGTACCTATCTAAACTATTCCCGAATGCGTTAAATATATAAGATTTATAAACGAAATCCCAATATCTGTTAGGTGTATTGTGATAGGAGCTGAAGGAGGAGTGGGGCCCGGGGACAATCATTGGGGGGGGGCCCGGCTGAGGTACGTTACGCCACTGAACTCAACCCAACTCTCCTCATATCACGTCTGCTCCCCTCATCTCACCTCTACTCACCTAAACTCTCCTCAACTCCCCTCATCTCTCCTCAACTCACCTCTACTCAACTTACCTTAACTCTCCTCAACTCACCTGAACTCTCCTCATCTCACCTCTACTCCCTTCAACTCAATTTAACTCACCTCAATTCTATTCAACTCACCCCAACTTACCTATCCTCAACTCTTCTTAGCACACCATGCACACTCACTCAGGGACGGACCGAAGCAAAATTTTTGGGGGAGGGAAAAGTATCGAAATTTTTCCAACTGTGCATTGAAGTATGTATTAAACAACCGAAGATGGGGGGGGGGGGGATGAATTATCCTACTGCTTCGAAATTTTTCTAACTTCTTCGAAATTTTTCCAACTGCTTTGAAATTTAACCAACTGTTTCGAAATTTTTCCAACTGTTTCGAAATTTTTCCAACTGTTTCGAAATTTTCCAATTTTTCCAACTGCTTTGAAATTCCTCCGACTGCTTTGACATTTTACAACTGTTTTGAAAATTTGTCAACTCCGGTAAACATTAGAACCCTTAGGCCCGTTCTTGAACATCAAAACTCGTTTTCCGAAATTCAAACCTATTTTTATTATTAACAGAAAGGAACGAATAACTGAGTACTTACATATTTACGTTGCTAAATTCAATAGAAATAAAAGCTTTCTAAAATGCCCCTCGATAGCGAGAAACAGCTCGAATTCGTACCAGATGTTTTATGACGTTTTATGACTACCCGCTTCGGAATTACGCAAAAGAAAATAAAGATTATTTTTTGCTGGCTACACACATTGTGCCGAAAACTATTGAATATTTAGTTTACGGCAACAGGAATGTGTACAAGGGTACATGGGTTATTCCATGTTATCCCCTCCCTATTATCTACGTGCTTTGCATTTAACCGGTCAGGTGGTCAAATTGCTTCATTTATCATGACAATTTTTCGGAAATATTCCAACTCTATTGAAGTTTTTCCAACTACTTCGAATTTTTTTCAACTTCCAACTGAAAAGTTAACAACTGTGTTGAAAATTTGCCAACTCTCTTCAACATTGGGGGAGCAGTAACTATTTTCCGAGATATTATTCAATTTTTTCGATGAATTTCGGATGGCGGCCTAAATTGATGAGGGATGATTGTTTTGGAGCATTTAATTAAGAACATTCCTGTCAAAGAATTATTATAGAGCAGTAAATATTTTCCGAAATATTCAATTTTTTCGATGGAAGAAATGCATGCACTAATTATTTTCCAAGACATTAATTTGATCGAATAAATGAGATATTCAATAGATTTCTGAGAAACATTTGTAAATATTACAAATTTCTTTGATTCCGAAGACAAGGATCTTATTTTTCCTTCGATTTAATATCCCCTCGCATCAGAAATTCGAATGGTAGCACAAATTTAAGAATATATCGAGGTTTGGCAACGCCGCTCGACATTTACTTTCTATCCCGTCGTCGATGCTCCGTACGCCATAACACGCATGGTCGGCATGGTTGGTAATCCATGGCTAACTTCACATTAGTAGTATGTAGTATTAGTACAAATTGAATTGACTGACATAAGATATAACCTATTTAAGAATTTAATTTTAAGCGGGTTTCTTGTCTATGATATTCTCTTCCTTAGTGTGTACCGATTCTCATATTCCAGTATTAATAAACTCCAGTTTATGATGAAATAATTACAAAACAAAATGAACTCAGTTGGAAGGCAGCAAGTACTAAAATTATACAAGAATCTATTGAGGTACGGTCAACAGTTGAAATATACAGATAAAGAGTATTTTGCCAAAAGAATCAGGAAAGAATTCGAGAAAAACAAATTTCTCGAGGAAAAAGAGGAGATAAATTTCTATTTCGAAGTGAGTATTGCAGGTTGCAGAAATATGGAGATACTATTTAAATAATATTGCCTGCTTTTACAAAAACGCTTTACTAACATACGAAAGAATTGTGTAAATGGTATTCACTTTTTCAGAGAGGATTAACAGTGCTTCTTCGTCAATCAGTGGTGTAGTAGAAATGATCAATAAGGCATTATCTATTTTGAAACCAAATACAATTACCCTTTGTTGGAGGAGATTCAAAGTAAAAATCGATTACTCCAGAGTACCTATACTAAAGAATGAAGAATTGGAAGAGAAATTTGTGCGAGGTTCTGGACCAGGTGGTCAGAAAGTAAATAAAACTGCCAGTGCTGTTTGTCTCCGACACATACCTACTGGTTGGTACTAACTCATTTTGTCCTCTGTTCTTTGAAAACTTAATAAAACGCAATGAATTTTGAATAACTTCTTCAATCCGTATCATGGGTACATACTTAGCATTTATATCTTGGAAATACATCATTTTCAATTTTTACAATAATAGATATTTTAGGAATAGTCATCAAATGCCATCAAAGTCGTTCGCTTGTAGAAAATAGGAAGACAGCACGATCTCTGCTAACAACCAGAATAGACAATTTGGTTAATGGGGAAAATAGTATAGAAAGTCAAAAGAAACTAATTGAAACCAAGAAAGATTCGGAACGTACTCGGAGAAGAAATAAACTTAGAGAAGTCAAGGAAGAATGGAAAAAGAGTTTGCAAGATAGTCATGAACCTACATCAAACACATGATTAATATGGATATATTCAAACTTTATTTATAAAAACATTTGTAAATAAAATAAAGTATTTTATAATTTACACATCATTCTTAAGTAAAAAATCACAAATTTTTGGTTATACAAATATTATGAAACTAATATACAAAACTTAAATTATTTACATCATTTTGAAAACTTAACACTTAATATCCTAGGTTATCTCCATAATTCAACAAAAAGATATTTCTCAAATAAATAATGATATTCAATCCTTTTCATTTAAATTTGTGCCGCAACCAATTGACATTACTTTTTTATTTATCTGAAAAATAATTTAATAATCAATTTTGCGATAAATGGTTTTTCTTGTTGTTAGGTCATATCTAGCCAACAAACTGAAATCTATGAAATACTGATATTTACGATACAGTGTAGTTTAATTCCTATCATTACAGGAAAGACAAACTATGCTGTAGAAAGAAAACTAATTTATTGTCGATATCTTGAGAAAATCCACATTATTATATTATTCAAATATTTCTCAATGTATAATGCGTTGAAAATCCCAATATCATATAGAAAACTGAATATTCCAAGTCTAAAAGTCAAAAAATATCCTTGTTTGAAGTTATTTTACCAAAAAGTAGTTTAATGCAAAAATTCATTGTTGCAAATGTTTTTTTGTGTGTTTATACTACATTGTTGGCTGTCACAGTATGCACAAACTTGTTGAAAATATAGAAAAAGATTGTATCATGGGCTTGCAATATGTGGCACAACCTCATTTTGTTGCGCAACATTATCATGTTAAGCTATACATGTTCTCACTGTTTCAAGGCTCTGTGTGCTCAACCTTAGAAGAGATAATTTTAGTGACTAAGGCACATACATTATTTATATTGACTTTTGAAACAAATAGGATGCTTCCTAATGGAGAAAATCGTTCCGATGAATATGCTGAAGTGAGATTGTATGATAAATAGTGAAACGACTGCTTGGAATTTTGAGTTACAGTTTTTTATCAATTCATAATTTTTTTTCTTGGGCACTTTTGGAGCATAAAGATTTATTACGAAGGCAAGATATAAAATATATTCAGGAGAATATTTGCTAATGATTTCGTATACAATATTCACATTTTGGTACCTTTATCAAAATTGATATGTAGTAAAAATTCCTCGAGGATTCCATACTGGAATATGATTGTTTTTTCAATTTCCATTCTTATCAATATTGATTTGACAAGCAGAACCCCATTCTCTCAAATTTCAAATTCTTCCATCGTTTTCGACAGTCGATTACTATCTATCCTTCGTCTTTGACTTCTTCGTACAGCATCAGCTCGTCTGTATGGTTCACTTTTCAATTCGAGTAAAATATCTTCCAAGGCACCGTTATATACTTCGTCTTGTTGAAGAAGTTTCTTCTCTTTGACTAAACGTGTTTTGTGCTTTAGTTCATTTATTAAGGCATCCTGAAAAATTGGAATTTTGAAGTCATCATTGACTTTGACAATGACCATGTACAGTGAAGGGTTGAAATGAAGATAGACAGTTAGTATGGGAATCACTAGATGGTGATGACATTTTGGTGAAATATAAGTATGTAAGTGTAAACGGTAAATAGAGGGTGTTACAATAGTTTGGAGATATCAAAATTGAACGGAGCATTGAATCCTGGAAAAGTTGAACATTGAACAATATGTTGAAGTAGAATACACTATTTGATCCAATTTAAATAACGTACGTTCAAAAAAATTTGTGGTCAGTAATGAGCAATGAACAACATGTTTAAGTAATTGAATACACTCTGTGAATTTTTCAGCCAGTTTTCGAAGAAAATTTGATGGTAAACAAGCATAGGGAGTATTTCATAAAGTAGTTATCCCGCAACAGAAAAAAACTGAACAGATGGCCCACCTCTGTGATGTCTCTTTCTCCATTTCAAACCTGTGCAATTAGCAGATAGATGAAGAGTAAGCAAAAAAGCTAACCTAACTAACTGGGAAATGAGTGCTTAGCCAATGTCCAAATACACACCTGCTGTTTCTTCTGATTGATTTTATTCTTTTTAGCCACATCTTCATTTGTTTTGTTGTTTGCATTTATTGTTGCTAACTCCAACCTTCTCCTCTGTTCATTTTCCTGATCAGCCACCTGAAGAGATCAAAAAGTTATTAAAGAGACTTGTTCACATGCGCCAATGGCTACCTATCTCATTATTTTCGAAAAAATAAAAAAATTTGAATCTGTTCCAGAGGACAGAAATTCAGATTCCATACAAAAATTCTATATGTACGTTTGTGTGTACTTCTGACATTTTTTTATCCTAAAAATACCAACCTTAAAAGCTTTGACGAATCGCACAAGAAGTGGGAAAAATGTGTTAGCATCTGTTGTTCTTGGCGATTCAGCGAAGAATTCAACACATTCACGGAAAGCTTCTTGAGCTGATTTAGCCTCTGATTTTAATTTCTTCAATTTCTCCTCAGAATTTTGGAGAAAATCTTTAATGACTAGACTTTGAGCTCCCTTGCCTCTAAGATCGGCCTCTTTCCTTACAGAATCCATGCCCTTCTCAAGTTCCTGTAGATCTGTATGGATATTTTCTAGAGAAACTGGACAAAAGGAGAAGATTAGTTTGTTAATATTCTTTGAAATATCTAAAACTTACCAAATGCGGCTTTCTCAATATAATTCAGTTCAGAATCGAAATTCAGAAGTTCTGGGAATTTTTGTCGAACTGTGTTGACAATATAATGTAAAAGGCACATTCTTTTATCCGTTGTTTTGGTATCTAACAGTGAATCCAATGATTGAAGCTTAAATCCATAAGCTGGACCTCTCTTACTACTGTTGAGATAATTACCAAAAGCTAAAACTACTTCTAGAATAGATCGCAACTTTCTGGAATGTTTCACTGAATTTGAAGCGGAGATTATCGCGTGTATTTGCTGCAAAATTCAATATATTTTAAAAATATTCATTAAACCTTTCCAGTCATCTGCATTCACACATAATTAATTATTAATATTTATTTTTCGGAAGAGAAGGGAATCACGTGAAGTTAGTGCGCGAGTGTTATTGTTTGGTTTGGTTATAATCATAATATCCTCAAGCTAGCTGATAAATATTCAATAATAAACATTACAGTGTTGCCAAATACAATAAAGAATATCATCACAGCGAATATTCCTCCATTGAATAGTGCAAATAATATTGTGACTTAGCAACAATGTATATTTTCCATCTGTTGTCGACTTAATGATTTCGGAGATTATATAACTTGAATGATAATTATGATTAGATCACCATAATTCAATCAAATTAGAGTAATCATAAGAAATATTTCACGATTACTGAATGTTTTTATGATGATATTAAAAATAGCTGAGATATTTACGGACAGATGGCGTGTGTCTCAGTAACTATAGGTCATATCTTGGAAATATTACAAGAAGTAACTGACGTCAAAGCTGAATTCTTTGTGAATAAATGGTTTGCACTATGATATACCTAAGTAGTCTTCAAACATTGCATAGAGCATTGAACTTTGACTTACAGGTGTTATGAGATGAATGTTATCATAAAAGTTTCCTATGTAACTCATAATTGACAATTTCACAGGTATTCTTTCAACTTTTGTGAGTTGAAGCAGAAATTTATCCTCTTCTGTTAATAAATTGATATTTTTCTTCTCGTTCATGTAGTCCCTGTAGGCTTTGGTTTCGGGCTCCGTTGGAACCATCCTTTGAAGGAGTTCGACATTTTCTAATGAAAGTTGTTTCAAGTCGAGCATATTGATTGCGTTGATCACTTTTTCTACTGGCATTTCTAGTTTTCTTCGAGATATTGCTGCAAATGAGGATGGTATTCATGGATTTATGATAATTATATAATATATTATGTAATATGATTCTTTAATCATTTTGATATGCACTCACCAATATTTCTCAGTCTTGTATGTTCCAACAGGGATACATTTTCAGGTTTCTTGAATTTTTTACTAGGGAAGGAAGTAAGACCATCAACTTCATTATTACCATTAGCCAGAAGGCCCGACTGGCCGATTTTAAACCTCTCCTCAAAGTCATGGAAATCTATGTAGTTGTGGAGCTTATCATCGTCTAGCTCATTAAAAATTGTGCCCCTAACCTGAAAAATACATTAATATGTTCAGTATATCATAAGAATTCAATTTTTGGCGCTCTTGTTTCTCGGAACAGGGTGCTTATCAATTTGCCCAAATGTCTGTAATTTTCGAATTTTTGGCTGAAAATGGTCTCAAACGATTTGGTGTCTCACTGATCAAGAATCCGTGGTCGAAATTGATTATGTCCGGCCGTCCGTCCGGCCGTTAACACGATAACTCTCGAACGGAAGGAGTTAGAGGATTGAAATTTGCAGGATAGGTTTGGAGCGTAAATACCTCGGACGAGTTCGTTAATGGGCGAAATCCATCAAGCGGTTTCGGAGTTATGGCCGTTTTTAGTAAAAACATTTTTTATGAATATTTCCGAAACCGATCACTCGATCTATATGAAATTCAGCACCAAACTGCAGAATGATGACTTCTATATGCATGCGAAGTTTTTTAGTGATCGAGATGCCGCAAAGTATAAAAAAAAATTTAAAAATGTTATTTCTACAAGAACTCTCGAACAGAATGAGCTAGGCAATTGAAATTTTCATCGTAGGTTTGGGAGATAAATATCTTGGTTGAGTTCGTTATCGGACGAAATCGGCCTAAGGATTAAATTTATTTCAAGATGCAGTTTCACCATAAAAATCAACAAAAACAAGAGCGCCAAAGCTCCTGTCCACAGGGCTTGAACCAATTATTTCACATCGAGTTGTAACAATAATTACCTGATTGGGTTTCAGGGCCACCCAGTTGATTGTGGGAAGCTTATATTTAGTTTGTACTTTCCTCTTGATTGTCATTGCTCCATCGGGAGCCTGCATGAAGCCAGCTGGAGGAGGTGGAATGGGAGCTGAGGGCACTTTCACAGGGGGTGGAGGAGGACATGGTGGTGGGGGCGGTGCTAGTACAGGGGCTGGTGGTGGAGGTGGAGGTATTATCACAGATGCTGGTGCAGCTTTTTCTTGAGGATTAGCCTTCAAGATATCAGAGATTCCAGGCACTGAAAATATTTAGTATTAAACATAGATCTGGTATTTCTACATCGAGAATAAGCACATGAACCTCTTTTAGCATCTTGGGGAAGACAATTTTGAATTACATTGCTAATCCAATGAAAAAAGTTGACCTCAATATTTAGTTTGAACATCTTATGCATAAATAGCTAGCCACGATAACTTTCGAACGGAAAAAGATAGCGACATAATCGGCACAACCGTTCCCAAGTACTAATTTTGTTTTCAACCAATACAGATCCAATCGAATTGAAACTTGGTAATTAGTTGTAGAATATCGACATAGAAACATATGTGACATTTTATGAGGATCGTATCACTAGAGAATTTTTGAAAAATTAAAAAAAAATATTATTTATCTCACAATAACTTGAGAACGGAAAGAGACAGCAAGGTGCAATTTTTAACGTAGGTTGCGCATCCAAATGCGCCATTTGAATTTGTTAATAGGCATAATCGGTCAAACGGTTTTGGAGTTATACCTATCTGAAGGTTTGTTGTTATTTCCTCAATAGCTCAAAAAATACGAAACCGAAGCAATTCAAACATGGTAATTATTTGTAGAATGCCAACGCGCAAATTTTTGCGGAATTGCGTGAGGATCGTATCACAATAAAAGAATTTTAAAAATCATTGGATATCATAAAAAAAAATTATATTTAGAAACTATTCGTCCGATATCGCTGAAATTTTGCGAGAGCCTTTGAAAGCAAACCAACTTCCAAATTTGAACACGATCAGATCTATTTTGTTGGTGAGTTCCTTAGCTGGATGGGAGACCGCTGCCACGATAACTTTCGAATTGAAGGGGGTAGCGACTTGCCATTTGCAGGGTCAGTCGCACATCCAAATGTGACAGTTAAGTTCGTTGTTGGGCATAATCAGCCCAACGGTTTCGGAGTTACACGAACCTGAAATTTTGTTCTTATTTATTCCTCCATAACTCAAAATATACAAATCCGATCCAATTAAAACTCAGTAATTACTTGTAGAATGGCGACGCGCAAAATTTCGCGGATTTCATGAATATCTTATCCTGAAATTACTTCAGTCTGAAGTTATTCCTTGAGACTCAAGTTTTTTCGTATAATATTAGATATTTAACGATATTCCGATAGAATACATAATATCAGAATTGAAAATTTTGTGATACTAGACGATTATTCTCTCTTCAAAATGGTAGAAAATGTATTCATATCTTATAAAAGCTGAGAAAACGGTCTATACCGATGTTAAATTCGATTAAGCATGTCAAATAGAGGTGAATAAAACACTATTGACATTAATTTTGTCGGGTTTAAGTTAAATTTTAATTTGTTTCAGCTATCCTGAATAATTTTGGAGTTGTCCATCTGATTTTTGTTTTGTAATTTCCTCTATAACTGAAAATATACAAATCCGATCCAATTAAAAGTAGGTAATTACTTGCAGAATGCCGACGCGCTAATTTTCAAGGAATTTCGTGAATATCGTATCCTAAAATTACTTGAGACGTAAGTTTTTTTGTATATTATTAGATATTCAACGAAGTTCAATTCCGATAGAATACATTTATGTCAGAATTGAAATTCTGTCACATTCTGTACACAAGTCTGTCATTAAAATGGTATGAAATATATTCATATCTTATAAAAGCTGAGAAAACAGTTAATATCGATGGTAAATTCGATTAAGAGTGTCCAATATAGGTGAATAGACAATGGAACATGTGCGCAAAAGCTCCTAACTAGACGTCATTGCTTGAACCTATTTTTAAGTACATCACTTTCATCTACATCTAAAGAATTGGTCAGCGTGCCAAGCAGCGCTTTTCTCCGACTAACTAATACTGAGATTTGGAAATAAAACATGTTTACACCAGTATAAGATATGGCTTATCTTAAACAGGTGTAATATAGCTTTCCACTACACAAAAAATATACCTTTATAAATATATTATTAGTCTATATAATATCTGCATAACAGAATGAATTATGTTAATGTACATACTTGAATTTCCTTTCGGAATCTTTGAAACATTTTCCAGTTCAGCAATTTTAGATTCAAACATGGATTGCCTATTTTTAGATTCTTGTTCGTGGTGTTGCACAACCCTTCGTAGGGTAGTAACTTCCTCATCTGCCTTTCTCTTTATCTCCAAAAGTTCATCCCTTTCTACTCTAACTTCCACTAACTCAGTTTCTAAATGAGCCATCTTTTCCAGTGCTTGATGCTCAAATTCTTGCAACCTTTCATGAAGCTGTAAAAATTTTTGTATGAGTACCATAATGTTCACAACGTGAAAAAAAATCATATTACCTGCGAAACTTCGTCTTCTAGTTCCGCTACTTTCTCCAGGGCGGCTGTTTTAGTTTCACTATCTTCCATAAGAGCAGCCACATCAAAAACGTTATCCAAATAGGCTGATATTTGCACTTGGAGTTCTTCGCTCTCTGTATGCTTCAATTTTTCCAAATAACTATCTAAATTTAAGGCGGTGAATTCGTATTGTAAATGCACCCTGAAGTTCATATTCTCTACTGAATGTACTATGATGTTCACAAATTGCATACAGGCAACCTAAGGAAGAATGGCAACATAGTATCTCTGTGAGGAATGGTAATGAATATCTCTGAAGGGATCTACTCACCATGAACTCGATATTGAAGACTTCATAATTCAGAAAATAGTTCATAAGCGTTTCAAATCTGTGGTTTTCATGACAAATTTCTTTGAAGTTATCGAATGCGGAGAGGATTATCTCATGTCCACCCTTCACCAGACAAATGGCAGCTAATAATTCCAGTACCAGGGCTTTAGTGCGTAATCTTTTATGTATTAAGCTGAGGGATATGCAATTTATTGCTTCTCTGTGTTGGATGACCATATTGAATCCGTACTAGAACAAATTTCCATATTCACATACACTGAAGGGGTTAATAGTTCTGAGTAGGCTATTGACACTATTCAGACTATTTCATGTACTACTGATGTGACCAGTTTTAGAGTTTGATCTGATATGGCTGGGATTAAATGAATGAACGAAAACAGCTCTCTTGAAATGAAGCTTATCTACTGAATAATCCATTTTGTTGAGATATTGAATGAAATAGGAATTATTGTACGTTATAAAAGAGGGCTATATTAATTTATGTAACCACTAATCAGTTAAAAAGTTGGAGATGACAGAATAGATAATTAACAGCTTGTGAAAAGATGAAAAAAATAATGTTACTAATTTAACTAGGTAAGAAGAACAGGGTCTTCTTGGTCTGGATTTCCGGATAGGAGGGGTGACGAGCAAACCAATAGACTAGCAAGAAAAGGGACATCGACTTCCTTTGTAGGACTCAAACCTTTCTATGGCTTAGAGGTGCTGTGGAGGGGAGGTAGAAACTCCTGAACAACTTTTAACAGAATGCCTCGAAACGCAAAGAGTGCTTGGACCACGAAATCTTAAAGGATGGAGACATAACCTACTCGAAGCCGTCCTAGATACTGCACTTCATAAGAACTGCTGTATCTAGCCAATGGTAGCCTGTGGCTCCTTGATTTGATGCTCTAAGACAAATCAGACATGTACCAGAGAGGAGTTCAACAAACTCTAATGACTGTGTATCACAAACGCAATGAGATCCACCCCAAAAGAGTCCATCCAACTGATTTTGGATCCACGCAATTACTGTATGCGCTTGGGAAAACCTGGGAAGAGATATAGGGGTAGGAAGATCCACATATTCTCTGATAGTCTGGAGGCCCTAAGAGCAATTGCCAGAGTGGAGCACTGATTGAAACATATCTGGGAATGCCAAGAGATCCTCTCTGTTATGGTAGTCTACAACAGGATGACACTTGTGTGTGTGCCAAGACACAGTGGAGTTCTTGGCAACGAGAGGACAGATATGCTCTTGCTGAAAGACAAAAGAGGCTCTGGGACTTCTATTGCCGGTCCAGAGCTAGCGGTCGGAATAACCAAAACCGCTGGTAGAGGATTCATGTCTGAGTGGATGAGGAAACAACACTGGATCAGATTCTGGGATCTTTCCTGATATACAGTAAGGAAATCCTGCGTTGCTAAGTGAGAGATTATCTTCTCTTACTTAGCAAAGGCAGCTCAGACTAAGCAGAGATCAAATAATATCCGTCATTGGAGTGATAATCAGTCATTTAACCAAAGAAATCACATGCAAACTATATGGCATTTTCAGAGAAGACCGACTGTGCAGGTTGTGCAATGAGGAGGAAGCGTTGGCCTCCTATGTTACCTTCTAATGTGAAGCCACATTCTTTTGGAGATAAAACAACCAAGGAAGCGCCTATAGTGATGAAAATATCTCCAAAAGGAACCTAGTGAAGGGTTATTAGATCTCGTTAAGAAACCTTTTCATATAAAATCAGCAGGATAAATAATAGGTCTCATTGGCTACAATGTTGTGTCCGGCAATCTACAAGAGCTTAAATGTGTGACAAATAATAGTAAAAGTATTCTATAATATTGAAGATATACACACAACCAAACTTATATGGAATGACCCAGTATTAATTGGAAATATTAATTTTTTTCCCTTACGATAAAAGCAGATTTTTTAACTAACAAGAACAAGTAGATAAACAAATAACTTGATAAGATATGTCCTGGCAGTTTCGATTTTACTGTTTCGCCTCCAAGTAGAAGTGAGTTCATAATTTATTTATTTTAGCACATTTAGAAAAATGCCTTACGTGGGGTTATCGGAAGTCCAGAGGGGAAAAATTATTGCTCTATCAGAGCAAGGCATGTCGCGAAGGCAGATTGCAAGAACGATGAGAGTTACACAAAGGGTTGTTTCAAAAACCAATTCAAGGTTTCTGGAATTGGAAACCCTAAAGAATAGACCCTAGAGAAGTTGTGGAAGAAAATCTACAGAAGAGCAGGATCACTTTGTAGCTCAAATAGCAAGAGAAATCCCACAACATCTCATCTACAGCTTCAAAGGCAACGTTTTCAAGGTACAGGTTTGATTGTTTCTATCGAAACTATCAGAAAGAAGAAGACTTCGCGATCAGCAGTTATTTAGCAGAAGACAGTTAAGGGTTCCAGAACATTCGAGGCAAAATAAAGTTGGTGTTTGGAGCATTTGCTATTGAAGTTTGGAAAAATGTCTTATTTTCGTATAAATACCATAATCGGCCTGAGATCCGACAACCGGTGAATTCGCATTTTAAGAGGTAGGGAGAGACAAGCTAGATTCCGTGCTGCCAAACCTATCCCGAAATACAAAGGAGGTACTGTAATATTTTGGGGTGGAATTATGATTGGTAAAAGAACTCCTTTAATTCCCATTTGGCAAACCCCAGATCAAAGGTATGTTGATTTAGTATTGCAACGTGTAGTCAGGCAAGGTGGTTTTGGCGATTTTTTTTATTTATGCAAGATAATGCACTTTCACATACCGGCCAAGTTTCGAAATTTTTCTTAGAAACGGGAGGTGTTGTAGTTTTAGAGTGGCCTTCTTACTCACCGGATCTGAATCCTATAAAGCACTTAGGGATAAGATCAAAAGAATGATTAGAGCTCGTGGAAACAACAACATCTCTGGTAACACAAAGCAACTTATACAAGCGGTTTTAGAGGAATGGGCAAATGTTCCCCTAGAAGAAACAACTTGATAGATAGCACGGCTCGTCGAATTCAATACTGATTATTAAAATGATTTAAATAGCTATTTCTTGCTAAATTGTTATTTTCACAAAAATTACTTTTATATAAATCTACACTTTTTATTAAGTGTTCTATTATAAGGAAAATTGTAATAATTTTTATTTTTATTTCCGTAAAAAAAAAATTATTTGGAAAATTGCTCTTTACTTCTCAATGACTTGTTTTCAAAATAAATTCTATTTCTCGAAATTAATCGGTGATTCCATTTAAGTTTGGTTGTGTGTATTCATCGATTAAACATCAACAAATAATCCAACGTGATCAGAGCAAGCCACGCCATCACCTAAAGCTTCTTGAGAGAGGAAAGTGCCACTCAGTGCAGTTATACGGTTTCATGGTTATTACCAATCTTCAGCACAACTTAGCACTTAGTCACTTGATAGATAGCGTGCCTCGCCGAATTCGTGCTGGACGTGGTAATACTGATTATTAAAAATATTTTTCTATGCATGTCAGTAAACGTCAAAAATCGCACTGTCGACAGTCCTTTTAAGTGAAGTTTTACAATAACATACACGTAATGAAATCTCATAACATACACGTGCGTTTTGATAAGAAAACTTAAATTTCTTGGTTTAATTAAATTACAATCAAATTTTGATCTAAGTTCGACTTTAATTGGCCTATTTGCATAAATTTGATCGATTGAAAAACATAAAAGTTTTAGCGCATTAGCGAAACAAATTTTGGGTTAAAAAAGTGATGGCCCCAATGTCGGCAACATATTATACAATTCTCATAAATTAAGTAGCGTTTTCTTAGTATATTATGGAAAGAAACATCATGTCATTTGTGTTGTCAATTTTTACAACAAGTATCCAAACGTTTTCCCAAACGAATTATGAGTTCTTTTATGTAATAAATGAAAATGGGTGGGTGTAGAAAAACTATAGTACGATACACGAGTTGTAAGCCCATTACTTCGTGCGTAATGGGCTACTTGAAACTCTTGTTACGTAATATACTGTTAAGTGATATTATTTCTCGTTTAATTGTTATTACTTCTATAGAAATCTACACTTTTTGTTCTATTATTGAGAAAATTGTAATAATCTTTATTTTATTCTTGTAGTAAACTTGGTTTGGAAAACTGCTCTTTACTCTGCAATAACTTTTTTCAAATTAAATAATATTTCTCAAAATTCGTTTGGTTGTTTGTATATTCAGAATCAGGTGAAGCCCGATTTTACTGAATATTTCCTACCTTATTGTTCATTATGGCCCTCATACACATGATGCAGACGTGAATGTCATCTTTCGACTCTCCCATGTTCAACTTCGCAACATGTTTAGATCGTCTCTTGAGACTTGGGCTGTCGCTTATGTCCAGAGAAGTCCTAAGATGTCCATTCGTCCTATCCAAAGTGGAATTTTGATAATTCAGGGTGGAGTTTTGGGATACAGGATTGAGTTTTTCCTCAGACTCAGAACGAGACTCGGCTATTCGTTGTTCATGCCTCATCATACCGAGTCTGAAGCTGAGATAGTCGATCAGGACGTCCAAACCGTTGTTGTCTTCGTTGAGGAATTCACGAACCCATCTGGAAAGATATATTATGTATTAAAATTAGCTTGCGCTATCATTTTGACCCAATGTTTGTGAAGGGTCTTTCAATGGGAACGCCTCATTTTCAAACTGACATTACTCACGCACGGCAGCCATTTTATATTTGTGACAGTGACAGTTGTTTTGTCAATGTCTACCATTTAACCATGGAAAGGTACACGCTTTAAAAACGTTTACAAGTAATCTAAATTTATTATTAAAAATCGCGCTCTGCTATATTATTATTTATATATATATATATTCTTTTGACTGAGAGTTTTATATGTGTTAGCAGAGGTTGGTGTAACGGGGTACCATACAATTCTGCATATGATACAAGAGCTTAGGGAAAAACCTCAGCAAAAAACCCTGTCTCCCCGTGAGTGTTGTGATTTGTAACTATTGTTCACAAAATTTGCTGAAATTTAGAAATATTGATAGGCATTTATTTCATCAATATTATTTGTGTTATGTGCTGTTAATATAACTTTACGTGCTTTAAGTCCAATTTTGGGTCGTTATAATCGTCCGAATAAAAGAACAATTGAAAGTTTGGTGAAGAAAGTTGAAACAAAATTTACACTTCATGATGTTACAGTGCCAGTGATACAAAGAAATGCAAAAAATAAAGAGAATATTGCTACCGTACGTGAAAGTGATCGCGAAGACCAAAATTTCGATTTCTCGACGTTCACAAGAACTAGGCATCTCCCAGATGTCTTTGTGGCGAATTTTACGAAAATACTATGGTTTACATCCATACAAAATTGTTTCAACCCAAGAACTCAAACCAATTGATCATTTGACTTGGGAGCGGAAGCCCCAAGCCTACACAGAACACAACTGGTTCTCCTAACTTAGGGCAAGCTCTTAGAGCTTATGAGGGGTCTCCTTGTGGAAGACCCAGGAGGATCAGTATAATAATAATAATAATAATAATAATAATTTAAAGCGTCGTGTACTCAGTAATTGGTGCTCAGAAAAAATCGGAAATGATGCAAATTTTCATAAGAAAATCATTCTCAGCGATGAGGTTCATTTCTGGTTAAACGGTTATGTTAACAGGCAGAATTGCCGTATCTGTGGTGATAAACCTGAAGAATATCAAGAACTGCAATACAATCCTGGTAAACCTACTGTTTGCTGGGGATTTTATGCTGGAGGAGTCATTGGACCTTATTTTTTCTTCAACGAAGCTCATAAGGCGGTAACTGTCAATGGAAATCGTTATTGTTCAATGTTGAATGATTTTATTATGGCCTGAATTGGTTCGTCTTGATTTGAAGAACAAGTGGTTTCAACAGGACGGTGCCACTTGTCATACTGCAAATGACGCAATGAGTTTATTGAAAACAAAATTAGGTGATTCGTTTATTTCAAGAAATGAACCGATAAATTATCCGCCTCGTTCCTGCGGTTTAACTGTATTGGACTTCTTTCTTTAGGGTTACATTAAGTCATTGGTTTACATCAATCATACAGTATGATTCAAACCATCAACTTAGTGTGACAAGAGGTGTTCTCAAAACACTATACGATAGAGCTAACCTAATTTGTTCTACTCTTGAAATTCGAAATAATGAAATTGATCACATCATAGAATTTCTTGAAGATAATGGATATCCGAGGAAATTCATAAATACATCAATCATGAATTTAGATAGAAGAGCTTCTAATAAAATATCAAATAATCAAATATAGCAGAATCATCAACAATAACAGCAACCCAATCTATTGAATGTGATCCCTTATGTTCGTGAAAAAAATCAGAGGAATCGGCTGTAAGTTCAATATAAGAACCTTCAAAAGACAAGACGATCTTAGGTCTTCATCAACAAAGACAAAACCCATTAATGAACAATAAAAATCAAAACACTGTGTATGTATATAATATTCCTTGTATTTGTGGTAAATCGTACACAGGAGAAACATCAAGACCACTAGAAGTAAGAAAGTCGGAACCACTTGAGAAATAGAGACATACAGAAATCAAAAATAGCAGAACATGTATGTACAATCCAAGGAGATCAAATGAAGGATTGGAGTAATACAAAGATTCTGATGACAGAATCTGATTACGTTAAAGGAGAAACTGAAGGAGTCAACAGTATTTTGTTGAACAGAGAATACAATTTTCCAAATTGCTCAATTGGTATTAACCATATTTGGCTGAATTTATTAAAAAAGGAGTTGGAACTTGGAAATTTCTGTGCAAAGTAAACTATGTTACTATGATTTTCAAATACTGCCAAGGTGACAATTCTCCAATTTCAGAATAGCAATCAACAAAAAATAATTCTGAAGATTTTCGTTAAGCGTCTGACGAAGGAGTCTGATATAGACTCCGAAACGTTACGATATAATTGTTTCATCTTTGATGTTTCGTTATTGTTTGTTAGGCAACATTGTTCGATTGATTGCTTCTGACAAATCTGTGTTTTTTACGCAGAAGAAAATCACAAAATAATTAGTGACCGACCGAAAGTTCGGTTTCGGCCAGTTTCGGCCAAGAAATCTAGTTTCGGCCTTAGTTTCGGTTTCGGCCCAAAATGGCCGAAACTTTCGGCCAGGCCGAAACTTGACTGTTCGTGAATTATCCTGGTCGTTTGGCCAGGAGTTATAAGTAGGTATACATAATTGTCGTACAAGTTATTGTAATATATCTTTGTTAAGACCGAGAAATCATGAGAATTCACTAATGATTATTGATTAGATTACATAGGGTGATTCCAAATAAGACGTGAAACTGGGAGGAGGAGTTAGTATGACTCATTAGCTGTTGTTTAATCCATATTTATTAATAACCGAAAATCAACAGTTTTTGGAGTTCGGGTGATTTTTAAAAGATTTCTGAACTTAGTTCATATTTCGTCAATTTTTTTCTACGTTGAGCAAATTTGATGATAATTTTGGTTTATTTTTATCAGAAAAGGATATTATACGAAAAAAGCAAAACTATGCTGTATAATAGGTTGAAAAAGAATTAGTATGATTTGAAATGTGGTATATGAAAAAATGAAAAATGAATTTCTAGTATTTGTCTGCAACTTTCGAATTTCACAATTTAGTATGCCAAAATTATTTTAAAAACTTGTCTACTTCCTTCTTCATTCTCTGAAAGATTTCGTTAGATTGATTAGTTTCGTTTCAGCAGATTTTTTATAAGCAGCCTCTTGAATGTCCGGTATATAAAATAGTGAATGTGTATCAAAAGACAGCGTGAGTAAATTTCAGGCGGAAAATAACAACTGAAGACATAAGAAAGACGGCACGTGCTTGCTTATGGAATGGTAGAACATAATTTATGAATACATTTTCTAATGAAATTTCGAGCTTAGTTGCAACAAAAAAATATTGAATTCGTTATTTTACTCTATCTGCTTCTTACATCCCCTTTCAAATAATATTAATTCTTTTTCAACAGAACCAGAACTTAAATATCCCGGAAACTGTTGATTTTCGGTCATCAATAAAAATGGCTCAAACCACAGCAAATGATACATACTAACACCTCCTCTAAGGGTCACGTCTGATTTGGAATCACCCTGTATACTTCGACTGATTATTTTGATAACTTGGTAATACCAAAATAATAAATAAAGATCTCAAAAAAAATTATTTTTTATTGTATTCACCACTCCTCATCTGTTTTTATGTAATGCAAATGAAATTGTGAAAAATACAGTAGATTTCAGTATGAAATATGAAGTTTCGGTTTCGGTTTCGGCCGAAACTGAGACCCTGGCCGAAAGTTCGGTTTCGGTTGAAAAACCAGTTTCGGTCGGACACTAAAAATAATACATTTTTTATTTTATAGATATTTTTCAAAGTTTGGGAGAGAAAACTCAGAAAGAAACCATTCAATAATGAATATTATACCTCCCACAGTATCCTTTAATGATTACTTACTACCGCCATAGACGATAAAGTGCGGCATTGTCAGACTGTGGTCCAGGCTATTTCTATAAAGGGCTATGAATTGACCTATACTTCTTTGCGATAATTCATAACATCCCCATGCAACTTAGATTTGTCCATCAATTGATAAATCATCATGCAACAAGTTCTTATTCTCCCACCGATCATGAAAGTTCACAAACGTGCCCAGAACAATATCTCTATTTTTAACTACCGGTACCCGTGCAAAGGGCAGCAATTCAACAATGCCAGTCCGCACGAGAGGCGACCTATTCAATATCATAGACCAACTTCATGCTCTGCATAATCATTCGGTCCCGTCGTTATAAACTGCTGATGTTCAGCTCAAAACGCTTATTTCCTGTTCAACATCTGCGTTTTTATATCGAACCCTACTTATTTCCGTTTTGTTTATTGAGAGGTGACTGCCAGTGCATTGTCTGGAATGATTAACTTTCTGTGTGCATTTTCATTTCATTGAGCCTGCAGGGGCCTAAAATAAGCAACGCAACTGTTGCGGCCCCAGCGTTCATTATTGTTTATTGATGAGGCTCGTGGAGGTATACAATTATTTGATGGCGAGTTTGATGAACGTAAATCTCGAAAATATTCATTATATTTATTGTGGCGTGGCCAGCTATAGCGTTCGACGATGAAGTGAATGACCACATGGAGATAATTATGTATATTTATTTTACATCTCGATTGTTAGATATCAACAATGAAAATAAACATTTATAAAATTTTGATTGTGTATGTTGTGTATGGATAACTCGTTTTGACGCGCTTGTTCTCCCGAACCCACAAGTTTGCCCAAATGTAAAATCTAAGTTCCGAATTTTTGACCAAATAGGTTGATACTCTCGCTGATCCAGAATCCACGGTCTAACTTAAATCTGACCGGTCGTAGGCACGACACCTCTCGAGCAAAATAAATTAGAGAGTTGAAATTTGCAGGGTAGGTTTTGGGCAAAAATATCCCAATTGAGTTCAATAATGGGCAAAAGGCGCCGAGTGGTTTCGGAGTTACACCTATCTGAAATTTTGTTTCCCCAAGAACTCGGTAATTAGTTGAGAATTACTGACGCAAAATTTCGTGAGGATGGCATGACTAGAAAATATTTGAAAAATTATTGAAAAAATAATCCGTATCTTAGAAATAGAAACTATCTAACGGATATCGCTGAAATTTTGCTACAACGACAGGTTATTCCGAATATTTCCGAGATTATGAATCCGTTCTTGTCCAAATTTGGTATTCAGAGGAAAAATAATGTTTTCAAAGTTTACTTATACAAAATTTTGTAGGTAGATGAAGGTATTTATCCTGGAATAAAACGGTGAAAAACATGTTGGTGGTACGATAATTGTCTAATATAGGTGACAAAATCATTAATGAACCCTTCTTTCATCAGTGTATAATTACTTTATTCGTCGACCTCTATGAAAA
Organism: Halyzia sedecimguttata; assembly: GCA_937662695.2. Taxonomy (NCBI): domain Eukaryota; kingdom Metazoa; phylum Arthropoda; class Insecta; order Coleoptera; family Coccinellidae; genus Halyzia; species Halyzia sedecimguttata. The sequence continues at coordinate 82,628,106 of OW569414.2, read as the reverse complement.
GTGGTCGACGCCTCGGATATCAATTTGCAGACTCGACTATAATAGACATTTTTTCGTCCTTGATACTATTATAGATAAATGTTTTTCAGGTACCGGCTCTGGGAAATCATTTCTTTAAACTCGGCCCAGGTAAAAAATACATCATTTAAGAAAAAAAAAGATCAGTTTTTATTTTGTAGCTTTGACATGGTTTTTGCGCGCATGTATTGGGGAATATCGTGCAATCATTTGGCCCAAATTTTCGAATTTTTTGCCGAAAATGATCTCAAACTATTAAGTTCGACCCACTGACGCAGAATTCTAGGTCAAACTCAATTCGGTCCGTCCGGCCGGCTGGCCGTGAGTACGATAACTCTCGTACGAAATTAGTTAGGGAGTTAAAATTTGCAGGGTACGTTTGTCCAAATGCAACGTTTATTTCTCCGTCAAGGTTTAGCTACTTAATCGGACTGAATCGAATTTGCGCATATACATGAGCGATCGGATGAGTGTAACTACAGAGGCGATTGGACGAACGGACCATAATTGGATGAATGTTTCAAACTTTTGTTTGAGAGATTAGTGAGTGGAAAAGGCATCCAGTAAAAACTGGAAGAAACTAGAAGAAAGTAGTCCAGGAGTTAAATCGGAGGAAAGAGGCGGATAATTTATCGGTCCATTTCTAGTAATAATCGAAATATCGAATTTTGTATTCAATAAAGTTATTGTGTCATTGGCAGTATGACAAGTGGCATCGTCATGTTGAATACTAATTGGCTGCAAATCAAGACGAACCAATTCAACCCATAAAAATTCAGTCAACATTGAACTATAACGATTTCCATTGACAGTTACCGCCTTATGAGCTTCGTTGAAAGAAAAAATAAGGTCCAATGACTCCTACAGCATAAAATCCGCACCAAAGAGTAAGTTTATCAGGTTGTAATAGCAGTTCTTGATATAATTAAGGTTTGTCACCACTCCAGATATGGCAATTCTGTATGTTAACATAACCGTTTATCAAGAAATGAGCTCCATCGCTGAGAATGATTTTCTTATGAAAATCTGCATCATTTCCGATTTTTCTAAGCACCAATTACTGAATACACGATGCATTGAATGATCAGTTGATTTGAGTTCTTGGGTTAAAACAATTTTGTATGGATGTAAACCAAGGTCTTTCCATAAAATTCGCCACTAAGACGTACGGGAGATGCCTAGTTCTTGTGAACGACCAAATATCGATCAATTCTGGTCTTCACGAACACTTTCATGTGCGGCAGCAATATTCTCTTCACTTTTTTGTCTGGAAACTTTGTTTCCAAAACATATGTCAGACTATAAAAATTGTAGTGGACAAGAGTGTAGTTACTTTTGTAGAGTACTAAACGTTCAATTGTTCTTTTATCCGGACGATTGTAACGACCATAAATTTGACTTAAAGCACGTATAGTTAGTCCGCTCGTATACCAACACGACGAGACCGCAACGCGACCGCGACGTTACTTTTTAACGAGGAATTTACGTCGCATCGCCGTATCTTTGATGTAGGCGCTTCTATCACACACCACGTACCGCGACTTCTAAGCGACACGAAGTCGCGGTCGCGTTGCGGTCTCGTAGTGCTGGTATACGAGCGGCCTAAGAGCCGACGCACACGGGTCGACCGGCATATATTTGACGCGATCAGAGTCGCATCGGCAATTTTAGCGATCTGTCATTCAGGGCTTTGCTTTATCGTTCAGTGTTATATTCACAGAATAAATTTAATTCATGCCGGAAGTTCATTGAAGCGCGAATTTTTCACATTCCACATATCCTTACTTCCTTACTTGGTTATTTACGACCACAGAACATAAGAAGTGCTTGCCATGTAAACTGTGCAAAAAAGTAGGGACCAAGATGCATAGAATAACAAGGTGTGGACACTCCCTACTAATTCCTGCTAAAATTTTCGGCCGAAAAACGGACCAAGAACTGTCAAATCACGTACTTTATGTACTACTTCACTTTATTAACGATGGTGCCGCTAGGGTCGATTTCGAAGATTCTGACAAGCGAATAAATGAAAACTGACAAGCGACAAAGTTCACTTTTCACCGTTGCTAGTTCGTAAATTCAAATTAAAAGAATATAATGAAGCAGTTTATTGAAAAATCAATCCATTTTTTGATTAATCAGATATCTGTTCGGAGATAATATGTAAACCACATTGGTTTGGAACAGAAATTTCATCTTGCCAAGACATAATGAGGTCAAATAAGGGATTTATCAGTAAAGGAGTTTCTTTGGAACATTTTGAATGGAACTGTAAATGAAGAAATCTGTGAAATCATTATTTTTCCATTACGAAAGATCACATCCAACGTCATTAGAGTACAAGCATTTAATTTATGTATTTTGAAATACATTGAATGATACAGAATTTTCTGTAATACCTCTACATACAATATCTTTCGATATCATATTATTATTCAAATGTAGTAATTCCTTTATCATGTAAGGCTCTTTTAAATTGAGCATTTTACTTATTATATTATATGTATAATTTGAAATTTCATCAAAACATTCTCATGTATACAGCATTTTTTCAGTCACCCAATACCCCTTGACAACTTTTCATGTTCTCAGCAATTAGATTGCTGAATATAGATATTTAATTCGATAGCTATTATTCAGAACTAAGTATATACTGATGAAATATCGAAAAATGATTCATTAAATTGATAAACTAACCAAATAGAGGGTAGTGTACTACGTTTAAATCTTTTATTCAATATACATATATTCGCTAGAAAAATATTTTGAACAAACAAATGTTCTAATTTTCGATACCCTACCTCTAGCACAAGCCAGTTGCCATTCTTGTCGTTTAACAATATCCTTGAAACAAATAATATTATAGTATAAGAGCGCCAAAAAGAATGACGCCTTAGGAAAGCTATTCAAATTGATGAAATCACACTGTGTGGTTGCTCTGAACTTTGTTCTCTGCTAGTCCTTTCATCGTTCACAAATAATATTGTTAGTTTTCATAACATGGCATTCCATTCCTTCTCAATATATAACTGAATTGTATAATGAATATAATTATTAATCAATAGAGTTATATCTTAATTTCAACTGTTAAAACAGTTTATGTTCATCAACCGGCAAGATTATAGTAAATCAACAAGTCTTACGTTCTCCTATGTTGATTTATTAACAATTAACGGTATCAGCGATCTTTCAATATTATTAATATTAAAATTAATAACTATCTTGATACTAGAAATCTGCCCCTGATCCGGTAAGAATATACAATTGTTAAAAAAATATATTCGCATAAAAACGAAGTATTTTCGAAATGAAAATAGTATTTGATTAAAATGGTTCTGGATACTCGTTCAGAGTTCACACAGCAAACATTTGACTTACTTTCGTCGCGGCAAACGACTTTCCACAAGAAACTGGAATAAGCAAAGATTCAAATTTAATTTGACATGTCGGTAATTTTGTCCATAAAATTTCTACTGCCGGCATCTATCGGCGAAAATTGAAGTAAAACAAAATCCTTGTATTTTGACAGTATTTGGACCGCAAATCGGCCGAAAATATGTCAAAGAGTGTCTTCACCATGTATTCTATGCATCTATGTAGGGACATTTATGCCATAAATTAGAGAGATTAAAAATAAGTGGGTACATTCCATTATGGTTCTAAGGGGTGTCCGGTTGTTGAAGTATTATGTCATTTTAGAATATAATTACAATGATGCTCTGTGATTCCCTTAAATTTGAATTCTCGGAATGTTTATCATTCTGTTTTCAAAATTTAAAATGATTCGAAAGGAAATATACTTCAAAATGAAACAAATCTTTATAAACAATAATTTCTTTATTAACATAATTTTAACAATTTCATATGTATTAAAAATTCCAGTATAGAATAAAACAAGTAAATGATGTTGGTCTCACACTTTTTTTTAATGTAATTTGTAAATAATTATAATTTAGGTAGCACTTTTCTAAAACAAATACATACAATTATATATAATCCAATGAAACATACAAAATATTTGACCAACCACAGGTCTTAGATTTTTGGAATTTGGAATGAGTTATTTCAAGTTCTTGGAGGAATAACTACCAAACTCCTGAACAATTATCCACATTGTCCCACGCCTTTTCATTAGCATCCCTCTTCGAATATCCCTGGTGCCCCAGGGATGCTTCTCTACTTCCCCAACGAATATTAAATTGAAGGCCTAGAAATTTAAATCATTAAAATTGTAGAAGGATATATGGGTATTTTACAGATTATTTATCAGTACCTAACAACTTATAAAGTACTCGCATGTATCTGAAAGGTAGAAGGAAAAAGGTAATTGAGGTTGATGTAAGCGAGAATCTTCATTAAATTCCTTTTTTTTTTGATAATTTGTCTATAACTGAGCCAATTTTTTCCCTAGACTTTTCAGGTATCTACTTATAATTCAATATGGAAGAAATGGGCCACTTATACAAAAAATAATGGTCTAAATCAATATAAATATAAATTAGAACTACAAAAACTTACCTCCACGACGTCAGCGACGCGCGATATGTCGGTATACCTATACTTCCTGCACTCCGATCGCGTGAATCGTTCTTTCCAAATCGTACGCTCCAAATCGCAACGAGTATGACGTCTAGTTTTAAAATATGAATTCATTTGTTATATGCAAGATGCATAGAATTTTATTATAAGCATCTATGATATATGCATAGACAGTATATACTATACTGGTTATAAATGCAAAAATTCTAGTGGAGATACCGCCCTTGATCATTCTTTTCTAACCAGGATGATCATAGAATAGAGTAGTGGATATGGTATATCGCAGATAACATAACTGAATTCAATTTTGGCATCGCAAATTGTTGGTGAGTGATAGAGCTTTTCCTATTCATCCTTTTGCATTGATTTCGTACTTGTATTCAATATTATTGTATGTTGGAAGTAAGGTTATGTGGAATGTAACTATTATGCGCTTCGATGAATTTCTGGCATGAATGAATTTTATTTTGTGATCATAAGACTGAACGATAAAGCAAAGCCCTGAATGACAGATTGCTAAAATTGTCGATGCGATTCTCATCGCGTCAAATATATGCCGGTCGACCCGTGTGCGTCGGCTCCATATACCTAATAGACATATACTGCGTACGCATGGGGTGGAAACTCTCTCACTAAAGTCTGGGCAGAGTAATATAGTTCGCGTGGTGCCCGTGAAATTTTGTAGATGTCTCTTCCTCCGCGTTTTGTGGGTCACGTGATGGTTTAACAGCTGTTCGCTGCCGACTTGTTTCAATTCAATTCATTTTCAATTTGGAGATTGCTTGTTGTTGAAATTATATATATATATATATATAGTGTTCTGTTTTGCGTAGTTTTGGTTTTGTTTTTAAAGATGGTTAGCTGTATAGTGAAAGACAAGAAAGACTGTTTGAACAGGAGTAGGTTGCACAGGCTTCCTAAAGATGATGAGGTAAGTTCGTTTTTATGTATTTTTAATACTTTATTGCGTACTGCATAAAAACTGTTTCAAACGACTCAAGGACTTACAAGACACTTTGAATGTGTTTCATCAAAAAGATAGTTACCAAAGGGCCAGAAAATACCCACTAAAAGCACTTATACAAACACTAACAGAACAAAATACGAATAGAAAATGGAACATCCATATTTAATCTCTTTTGTTTCCTTGCATATGATTGTTTAAGGCTGAAGGATCTTATTTGTATACATGTATGAGCAATGAAGTACTTAATTGTGATTAATTTATTGATACTTTGATATATCCAAAAAAACTTTTATGTCATCATTTTCAGGTTTGGAAAATATGGCTGGAAAGAATAGGACGCCTTGATGCTGACTAGGGCTGCAATTTTAGTGTACGGACATCATCGAATTTGTTCCAGTCATTTTGATCCATCCAACATTGTAATAAATATTAAGAAGCAATTCATTGTACGACCTGTTGCCTTTCCTACTCGAGGCTTGACGATGGATGTTGGAGTACAAGGTAAATGAATTTTTTCCATTTTATTGTTCATATCTTGAATGATTATAGTTGCAGGAGCTTGCACACTACCTCATTAGAATTTGTAGATTCAAAAACTTGTTTTCTCGACCTATCTGAAATACTTACTAACCATGCTTTCTTGTAAAATTAAAGCAATTCATTGACATTTGAATTTCTTTTAATAGATCCAGATTATATTATCGGAAATGGTTCCACACCAGTGCAAGCAGGACCTTCATGTTCATGTAAGATTTCCATTTATTGATACTATTTCATTTAAAGTTATAAATTTCAATGTGATATGTTAATATTATGCATGATATAAAATGCTTGATGATTTTTCTTATTTGAATATCTATTCCTAGATGTCCAAGATGTGCTTGAGGTAGAATATGAGTCTGAAGTTGAACCTGTAATTCCTGCTACCCCAAATAACTTATTTTATTTACTAATCTTAAATGATTTTTGATTATATAAAATTAGTGTCCGACCGAAACTGGTATCTCAGCCGAAACCGAAACCGAAACCGAACTTTCGGCCAGGGTCTCAGTTTCGGCCGAAACCGAAACCGAAACCGAAACCGAACCTTTATATTTCATACTGAAATCTACAGTATTTTTCACAATTTTATTCGCATATACAAAAAAATAGTTGCGGAGTGTTAAATTAAATAAAAAGACATTTTTTTTGAGATCTTTCTTTATTATTTTGGTATTACCAAATTATCAAAATAATCAGTCGAAGTATACAGGGTGATTCCAAATCAGACGTGAACCTTAGAGGAGGTGTTAGTTGAAAAAGAATTAGTATGATTTGAAAGGGGATATAAGAATCAAATAGAGGAAAATAACGAATTCAATATTTTTTTGTTGCAACTAAGCTCCAAATTACATTAGCATGTATTCATAAATTATGTTCCACCATTCCATAGGCTAGCACGTGTCGTCTTTCTGATGTCTTCAGTTGTTATTTTCCACCTGAAATTTACTCACGCTGTCTTTTGATACACATTCACTAGTTTGAATGCCGGACATTCAAAAGGTTGCTTATAAAAAATCTGCTGAAACGAAACTAGTTAAGCAATCTAACGAAATCTTTTAGAGAATGAAGAAGGAATTTAGCAAGTTTTTAAAATAATTTCGGCATACAAAATTGTGAAATTCGAAAGTTGCGGACAAATTGATTTTAGAAATTGATTTTTCATTTACACCATACAGTACACCATATACCACATTTCAGATCATACTAATTCTTTTTCGACCTCTTATACAGCATAGTTTTGCTTTTTTCGTACATATCATATTCTTTTCTGATGAAAATAAACCAAAATTATCACCAAATTTGGTCAACGTAGAAAAAATTGGCGAAATATGTACTATAATTTCAGAAATCTTTTAAAAATCACCCTAACTCCAAAAACCGTTGATTTTCGATTATTAATAAATATGGATTAAACAACAGCTAATGAGTCATACTCCAAGTTTCACGTCTTATTTGGAATCAGAATTCACTTTAATGATTATTAATTAGATTACATAGGAATCTAATTAATAATCATTAAAGTGAATTCTCATGAATTCTCAGTCTTAACAAAGATAGATCACAATAACTTGTACGACAATTATGTATACCTACTTATAACTCCTGGCCAAACGACCAGGATAATTCACGAACATTCAAGTTTCGGCCCGGCCGAAAGTTTCGGCCAGTTTGGGCCGAAACCGAAACTAACGCCGAAACTAGATTTCTTGGCCGAAACTGGCCGAAACCGAAACCGAAACCGAACTTTCGGTCGGTCACTATATAAAATTGAATTGTTATAATTTTCTCTTCAGGAAAAACCAGAAGGACACGATTCTCTAAGGTATCGCCAGACGCTAGGGAATACTACAAAATTGCCACTGATCTGCACGTAAAGTGGGAAGGATTGCTGAAAAGAATAAAGGCCTGAAATTTGTAGTGAAAGAGCTACAGAATGCTTGCCATTCTCATGAACCGCTCAGCCACTCGATGAACACACCAACCTTTAATTTTCTCTTGTCTCAAATAAGGTGTGAAAACCTGAAACCCAGAGGAAGGTGCTGTACTTTAGATGAGAATATTCTTTTTTTGACATCATTTAAAAATAGCCCTAAGGGATACAAACTACTCAGCAACATTTTTGCGGTTCCATCCAGCAAAACTTTGTCAAAATTATTGCATTCAGTAAATTTCAGTACAGGTATCAATTCTAATATTATGGATTCAATACATAATATTAGAATTGATTCAATATCTATATCTACTATATTTCATATTTGATTTTTTCCCAGAGGCTATGGAAATGTATAAATTTGTGACTGCATTTTCATGTACGAAATGTTTTCCACATTACTTTGTGTATAATGATATCCATTTTTCATATTATAATTCACATTTGGTTTTGTCCTTCTAAATGTATATTGGAAATATAGTGATATCATTACGCAAGTACAACGAAATGTGGAAATATATTATACATTAAGATAATGGATTATTTTAATGTATAATATATTTCCACATTTCGTTGTACTTGCGTAATGATATCCATTTTTGGCGCTCTTGTTTATACTTTATTTCACATTTGATTTTGTCCTTGTAAATGCATACTAAAAATTTTGCAATCATTTATTTGATAGCTCTTTCATATTCAAAGCTATAGATTAGAGAAGATTTCATGAAGAGAATATCTTCCACATTGCGTTGTACATAATATACTTACTGCTATCCATTTTTTATATTATATTTCACATTTAATTTTCTCTTTTCTTCTAAATGATTCGAGATGTATTTTTAATTTTTATATATATTATTTAATAATTCTTCTAATAATTAGTTCACATCAAATGAACAACTTCAATTCATGAATCTGAATAAATACTTTTATTAAAGAGTTTTGGGATTTCATTTATTTCCTTTCCATTAGAACTAAAACCATTGTTCCAAAAACATTGTCAAAAGCCAGGTGTTAGACGAATTATCGTCTATTTGGTGTTTGGCAGTGTTTTGGAACAATATGTTAAAAATAGAATATAGGATATTATAATGCGAGGTACATTTGAATTTCCCGCTCGGATGTATTTCTTGAGGTGCCCGCGACGTACCGCTAGTGTTCCACGAACCAAAATAAGGCGAGAGTGGCCCATCTATATATATCTCTTGTCTATGTGCGTACGTCAGAACATTCCTTCCTTAAAATTGAGGCTCGAACAATTCAAGGTCATGTCCTTACAACGTTACTGCGCATGCGCACAGTATGTCAAAATGATTTGAAAACATAACCAACAAATCTTATTCGAATATTTGAAAACGTCAAAACGAGATATGTAATGTGTTTTCCGAAATGTGAGAAATCTGGTTCCAAAATTGTGTTCTCTCGCTAATTTCACAAAATAGTGACCTAGATCGAATAAAAATCTTCATGGCGGTCAATTTGGAAGTCCAAAAGTGTTTATCGGTAGTAGTCCGTATGGATTCTACATTACCTTGACTTTGGCTCTCTGAAACTCGAGAAGGAATTTTCACATAAGGCTTATATATAAATGAGTTTTTTATCTAACTATGCATCATACAATTGGCTAGAAATACAAAATATCCGGGAATGGAAGTCTGTAAAATTTTATGTAAACATACTTTCTTGCTATTGAACATATAAAACTTTTGGTACGTATTGTGAACACTTTCGTGTGACAGTAATTCATTCATTATTCCTTTTTGCCAATACATTATGATTTGCATTCATTTTGAACTACTTGTTTTGGATGTAATTAGCATGTTTCAAGCAACATTAATGTTTTACTGAATATTCAAACTTTTTTTACTTGTAGATTAAAAACTATAAGCCTGGATAATTACTCTCCTATTTCACTTGGGAAAATTCCAATGAAGATTCTATATCAAAAAGTTAACACATATAAGGGCTGGTCAGTACTTTAATCTAGGAAATGGAAATACGAAATAATTAATATTATTTTTATGAGTTTATTCTTATTGTTCGAAGCAGAAGAAGAAAGATTTTGGAAAATAGAATATTGAAAACTATATAAAAGACCGGTGTCAAAAGCACTGACGTGAAGCCTTTTTGCTTTGGAAAGCTTGTTCATGTTGAATGTAGACCGATACAACTACGTAATAAATCATTCTGAATTAAATGACATGGACTTGAAGTTAGTTTATTTATTTTTTCAGATACATACAGCATATGCTACACGGGAAACCCTCTTTAAACTTATAACTAAGCAAAACAAAATTATGTCAGTTAAATTTCCAGAGATAAAATAGAACATGGCATTAAAAACTTAAAAACAGCATTCAGAATCGACAATAACATATAGAATGGGATGAAGGTAGCAGAAATAACTGAGCTAATTAAAGATGACCAAAGTCAATAAGGCCTTTCTGAAGGTGTCATAGTAAGGGAACGTGTAGTTTAAATAAGAGCCATAGTTACTTCTATATAACTGTGTATGAAAAGTGGTTAAGTGTCTGTTGAATCGACTTCGTACGTTAAAGAAAATAATGCTCAACAAGTTCCCACAATGCAAGTGACCATTCAGCAGTTTGCGCAAAAAACATAGGTCAGCATTGAAGTAAGTTCTTCATTTTTTTCTTGCTCAGCAATGTTTCGTAGAAAATAATGGGAGAATGATGTGGAAGTTATACTCGAACTAATCTTCCAATCCGTTGTGCCAAAAGGCGGATAGAATTGGTTGCTTGAGGAAGATATATGTACTTATATGTGATTACTAATTCAAAACGTTCTGAATTTTGATGCACTAGTTATGGCTTTGGATATATGAATATTTTCTTCTGACATTTGGTGTCTAGTCAGTGAAACGCACTATATACCTGCAGTTCTCTAGTAATAGAAATACCAATGAGAATAAACAAAATAGCATTACCACATGTTGATTCAACATAACAACGAGGGGTAAATAAAATTCCATTTCACTACAGCAAAATGAGTAGAAATATGGTCTGTCCGTGGCCATTTACAGTTCCAAGTTCAGTAAGAGTTATATTATTCATAGTATCAGTATCAATTTTATTGATTGAACAATCTTTTGGGAGGTTTATTCATTCCCCAAAGACGGCTTTTTCATGGGTTTTCTCAAGACTTGTTTATCCAAATTCATTCTATGGATTTCAAAAATATCTCGATTAGTTAATTGAAAAGAACCGTTAAGTTAACAGCTCTGAATACAGGATTAATTAAAGAATTGACTATATTTGATTTGGTTAATAAGATTCCTCCATTGGTTCAAATAACTCTCTGTTATTTGGCATATATGTATCTCGTCTGAAGGTGGAAACAAATATGGCCCTCTATTTTTCAATACAGATGATTTTGTATGGTTTGCAATATTTATTGATATTAAATTATCAATGCAAGTCTGACATGTAACATGTCTTTTTAATTAAATTTGCCACGAGGAAGCCTATGATATAATGCACAATATTTTCAACTCTGCCTATGTTAGGAGCTGGTGGATCGAATAGCTCAGTGACTTCATAGCCGGTCCCAAGCCTTGATAAAAGAGGAAGGTTCCAAGTGATGCCAGCGACCTGCTTGGGTAAAAAACAAAGTGCTCCTAGAACCAATGATACAGCCTCGGATTTGACAGGATTAAGAGATGACCAAACACACCTCGACCACCTGGACAACCTTCCATCAGATGGTATGAAAGCAGGTCTTTTTGATGATTTTCAACAAAAGCTGCTAATGACCACATTGTCCTCAAATAATCGTGCTGAAATTCACTAACAAGTATATCTTCCTCATCCTCAATAGATTCTTGACTTTTTATCCGTCGCAAAGAAGCTCGCAAAATTTCAAGGAATCTTGAGATCTCCCTTTCTATGAAATCTTGTGATAGTTTGAATGTCAGTAGATAATCAACTTTTTTTGCAGTTCTATAATTATACCCAATAGGCCAGTTTTCCATATAGACTTCATGTATCCCTGACTTCATTCTATATTGTAGGGGCAGAATATGCTGGTTTCTTGTAAATTTATTTTTTACATTCAAAATATCGAATGCATCATGCAAAATTCTATAGCTGCCTCATTTCCTTCATACTTTTGCAAACAAAATTAGAATGCATTCGCAACGCTGTATCTCAATATCTGAGCTGCTAATTCCACTGACATCTTATTCTGAGTGAAATTGATGTTCTTCATCCCAATTTTATTTGCAACATGCAAACCTTCCCTCTTCTGAATGCTTACCAAGCGACCAAAATAAGCCCAATTGATGATTTTATTATTTTGGGACAGAATTTTACAGGCCCCTAGAATATTCCTTAAAAATTTGACCATGTGGCAAGCATCTAAAAATATCGAATTTTTTCTTTGGAAAATGGGCTGATTATATGTGGTTTAAAATTGTATGAAAATAAATCAAAATTGCCAACAGGGCGTGAACAGATTGCCAAATTCGATTCAGCTGCTTCAAATGTGACGAAGTTGATGTGAGGTTTCATTTCATAAAGTAGCTGAAACATTTCAACAACTTGGCCCATTCATTTGCACCAAGACTACATTATACCATGAGCGTAACGTCAATGGATGAGACCATTTTTCCATGTTCTTCGTAGATAGTCGTATGCTTTAGAGGAATAAAATTGGAGGGTCAACGGAAATTTTACCATTTCTTCTGAAAATTGCTTCTCCTTCTTTGAAGATTTGTTCTTCATTTTTTGGCGCTCTAGTTCTTTGGAACTGAGTGCTTATTCTATAAGGTCTTGGATAGGGACACAATCCCGAAGAAATGAAAAATATAGTTATTCATATATATTAATACTTCCAGTGATCTGCCAGTAGAAGATTCTCTAGGCTTTAATAATATGAAATATAAAACTCCATTTTTTAGAATACCATTTATTGATTTCAATTTGTATATAATTATGTATTATGTTAATAATCATACATTAATATACATTAAAATATATTATTTTAGGTTCTTTATTTACTCCAGTATAATATTCTTTTGATTGAGAGCTTCATAAGTGTTTGCAGAGGTTCGTGTAACGGGAAACCATACAAATCGACGCATGATACAAGAGCTTAGGGAAAAACCTCAGCAAAAAAACCCTGTCACCTCATGAGTGTTGTGATTTGTAAATATTGAATTTGTCTACAAAATTAGCTGAAATTTAAAATATTGATGGGCATTTCTTGCTTCAATATGGATTCCTTCGTCAAAAAACGAAGAGGTTTATCCAATGATTATTCATGTAGTTAATTGCTGACAAAACAATATCAGTTACAAAAGATATAACTGATACTGCTTTGTCAGAAGCCCATAATTATTATTATGATTATTATACTGATCCTCCTAGGTCTTTCCCAAGGAGACCCCTCATAAGCTCTCGAAGAGCATGAGCGAGTTAATTATGTACATATAAAGATATATAATATTTGGTTTCTTTGGATTGAGGTTCAGTTTCGAATAAAAAAAGAAGAAAGAAGTCGCTTCAATACGAATACCTATAATACCAATTTTGTGAATTGCTTCTGCGTAAGAAACACAAGATAATTGTGAGAAGCAATCTGAATCTATCGAACAATGTTGCCTAACAAACAATAACGAAATGACATTAAGACGAAACAACTATTTTGTAACGTTTCAGAGTTTATATCAGACACTTAACAAAAATCTTCAGAATTATTTTTTCTTGATAGCTATTCTGAAATTCGAGAATTGTCTGACGAAGGAGTCTGATATAGACTCTGATACGTTATGAAATAGTTGTTTCATCATTGATTCAATTCACAAAATCATAATTTTTTTATTTTATAGATATTTTTCAGAGTTCGGGAGAGAAAACCCAGAAAGAAACCATTTAATAGATTAATTTCAGTTTTAATAAACAACAAGATACTAAAACACAAATAATTAATTTCAATTTCAAAATACCTTAAATTAAATAGAAAAGGAAGATAGAACATCTATCAGTCAATAAAATTTAAATATATATTTTTTTCAAAACAAATTTGTCTACAATAGAGCTAATTGATTTAATTACTACATTTGTATCTTCTCCATAATGTAACTTTTTTAACTTACTAAAATTAGAGGATGAAGTTGCTTCTTCCACAAGTTAAAAGAAAAAACTATCAATAAATAAGTGAATCGCAAAGCTCCTAATAATGATAATTGGCTTGAAACAAATTTGTCTTCAATAAAGCTAAAAAGAATTTGATTTAGCTTCACAACTATTTCAACTCAACCAAATTAGAATATGAAGTTGATGCTTCAACAGTAAAATTGCAAGTAGCTATTTTGGTTTGATTTTTTTAAGGAATTGGTACAAAAACAAAATATTGTTTCAATATTAAAATAGTATTTAAAATATATTGAAATGAACTTTACCATTCTATTGTGCCTTTTCTACACTGTCATCTTCATCAATTCAGGAGAATTTACTTATCTTCTCTTAAATGCCATTTTCATATATAATATTATTATAATTTCACAAATAAACAAATATGAATTGTATAATTCATGTTAAAAAAACTATTATTCGGAAATCACTGGAATAGTATTCTGTTTCAAGCGATTAGGAGACTAAACAATTATTTCCGTAGTTCAAAGTGAAATTGTACGTGAATTATAAAGATTATGTGAATATCCAAGTGTTAAATAAGCCTATATTATTATAGTCCTCCTCCACAAATAACAACTCCTACAATTGTCCTCTCCTCTCCAAATATGTAAATTCAAAACACAACCCGAGACTATTTCGTTCCTAAAATTGCTCAACAATCGATCGATGTCGCTTCGTAAATTTAATGAAGATCTAAATTGAAAAACTTTTCATATTAAAAACATCCATGTTCATATCAAACTGCTCTTGCTGTACTGCCAATTCATCATAAAGGCTGTTACAGTATGTTTCTTCACGAAATATTTATTCGCTTCTGTAACAATACATCCTTTGAGCCCTTTCCAGAAGCGAAACATCTTCTTTCTCTCATTATTGGGTCCAAACTACCAGTAAAACTTCACAAACCACATTAAAAATTCACAAAAACTAAACAAAACAGGAAGACATCAATGAATCAATCAAATAATGGGATTCAAATATGACAACAATTAACGTTAACCTATAAATTTCGGCCAACGACTTTCGCGCATGCGCAGAAGTAGTTTAAGGACATGATTTCGGAATTTCATGGCTATCTGAGGAAGCTTCAACTTTTATTCGACATACGCGGTATATATCTAATACGTATATGGTCGGCTCTTGAGTAACAAATCGCGATTTTTCATAATAAAGGATTATTTGTAAACGTTGTTGAAGCGTGTACCTTTCCAGGATTAAATGGTAGACATTGGCAATGTCAATTTGAAAATGGGGGTTTTTCCGTTGAAAGACCCGTTATCAAAATCCTATTGTGAAAAAAAAAAATGGAAATACAATGAGGTGAGGTTTGTCTGCTTTGGAGCGCTTCTTGTAATTTCCGAATTTCTAGCCAAAAATGAATTAAAACCTTCAGTTTCGACTCAAAGATGAAGAATCCGAGGTAAAACTTAATTATGTATATCTGTACGTGAGCAAGATAACTCTAGAACGCAATAAGTTAGAGTTAGAGCAACGTTTTTTTGTTTGCCTATCTTCGGTGCAATATTTGGTATTCACATACCAAAGTGCGTTTGGATTGTCGGATCTGGACCGAACAATATTTCATTATAATCAGGAAGACATCGTTACGAATATTATCATTTCTTCAGTCAACAAATCAATGAAGAACATTCGTCAAACCCGCTTTGTACAACAACAATTACTACGATGGAACTCTTTAACCCACCTTCGCCGAGGATATCAAAGAACAATGCGGTGGAAGAACAGTTAGAAACAATTTTCCTGCGGCACTATTTGCCTGCTAACAATTTTACGCGATTTCCACCACGATAAAGTTGCAAGCAAATTTCTCCCGACACGTTTTTCTTATTTCGAATTTGCCTAGGAACTGTCGATCTGATACGAGCGCGGGTAAACCCATTGGATGTAAATGTCCAAGAAGATACGGGTACACTTACAGCCTGATAATTATAGACTTTGAATAATTTAATGGATAATAGGAAATGAGCTGATGCGAAAAAGCGGACAAAAATGTTTGCAACGTTTCATCACCATGCTTTTTGCGCGCTTGTTTCACCAGGAACAGCGTGCTATCGTTTTGCTTGAATGTCTGTGTTTTTGGAATTTTTGACCGAAAATGGTATCAAACGATTGGGTTCGACTTACTCATGATAAATTCGGAGTCAAATCAAATTCCGTCCGTCCGTTCGTGAACGGACGAAATCGTAAGAACGGTTATAGCCATTTTAAGTTTGACCTTTTTTTCTGAATATTTCCGAAACTACTCATTCGATCTAACTGAAATTCAGTACTGAGTTGTAGAATTACGTCCTGAATGACTAGGATAAGAAAAAAAATTATGAAATTTTCAGGGTTCGACCGATATATATCGCCGATATTTATCATGATATATATCACGATATATATCGATATTTATAAGCAGTGATATATATCACGGATATTTATAAATTCACAAAAATGTGCGACGCTGCTTAAAAAATTCATAATCTATCGCGATATAAGAGCACGTCTGAGCCCACGTCAAAGGGCCACAGCCAACAGCTGAAAACCGGTATTTAGCAACGCATTTTCGGGGAATCCCTGTATAGCTTTAGATGGTGATTTTTTAATTTCGCCGCGGAATCGTATTTTTCAGCATTCGGCTTGGTACAATCAAAATTAAGAAAGCGTGACAAAACAGCCAAACTTGTTTTTTTGTTCAAATATCTAAACAGAGAGTATGCGTCTACATCTAAAGCTTGCAATAGTAGCAATATAGAATGTATAAGAGATGAGGCCACTGTGTCTGCACAGGAGATTCGTTCTGATACCTTTGATACATTTTTTAACTAATTAACTTTTTGGGCGCATGTTCTAGGGGAACATCGTCCTATCATTTCGTCCAAATGTCTGTAATTTTCGAATTTCGAGCTGAAAATTGGCTAATAGACTAATTCGGACTCCCTGATCACGAATCCGGTGTCAGATTTTTGGGTGCCGTCCGGCCGGCCGGCCGGCCGGCCGGCCTTCCGGCCGTAGGCACGATAACAGGAGCACCGAAGGTCCTATCGACTTCAAACTTTCAGGGTAGGTTTCTGATCAAAATGCGACGGTTAAGTTCGTTAACGGGCAAAATCGGCCGGACGGTTTAGAAGTTATAGACATTTCAAATTTTGAGGTTATTTCCCTGATATTTCAGGAACTAAAGAAGATGTTGAATCGAAACTTGGTAGTCAGTTCGAGGATATAAACGCGCAACTTTTGGCAAAATTCTGTTATGATCGAAATGTTGGTAACTTTTAAAAAAATATTTCTTTTAATTTTTTCGAAAAAAAAATTTTTTTTCCGTGAACTATTCATCAGATTGCAACAAAAACTTGTACTAACGTCAATTGTAGTATTTTGCAACATTGTGCAAAATTTTGGCTCTATACGATTTCAATTTCTGGAGATATAAGACAAAATGTGTCAAATTTCCTGGGTCTCTCTCAGTATTTTCATCGATTATTCTATGAACTCTTTGAATTCCACCGAAAACAAATTCAAAGACATAAACATAAAGAATCAAGTCATAGTTTAGACGTCGAAAGAAGGACGATGTTGATCGACTTGAAAAGGTACCTATTTCAAGAAATGCAATAATGAAATGCTTAATTTATGGATATAATATTATCTAAGTATTGTTGGGATCGGGCAGTTGGAAAATGAAAAACAATTATTATGATCACATTCTACAGGAATTGATACTAAATAGAAGCTAGATGAAGATTATTGTAATGGAAAATTTGTGTTCCAGAATGAACATGCGCCCGATAGCTCCTGTCCACAGGGCTTGAACCCATTTTTTTATTTTTGTTATTTTCTTCGTTCTTAAGAATCTTGTTTAATTTTTTTAATAAATTTGGTAAATCACCATTTTAATGCGTTTGATTTATTGATTTTAACTAAGAAAAAACTGTAAAAATTGTTTTCAAAAATAAATATCAGGAAATTGATATATATCGGATATATATCGATATATATCCGATATTTTGATATTTATATAAATACCATGTTATTTCCGAACCCTGGAAATTTTCTATTCCTCATATCTCGAATAATGCAGATTTGATCGAATTGAAATCGAGTTGAAAAATACCGACTCGAAGATTTATGCAATTTCGTGAGGCTCGTATGACAAGAAAAAAATGTTTGGACTACTCTGCTAAGTATCTTCCGAAACCACATATCGGATAATTCCAATTTTATCATTTAGGGAACCAATAATGACCTCTTATATATTGTATATTGTTGTAGGGGGTAACGTTGCACTGCGACCTTAAGGTATATTGTGCACCCCATCAGAGCTGTCGATACCATCACCATCTACAGCTCACCATCCAGTTCCAGAGTTCTGATGAACTCCAGTATCTGGGATGGCTTCAAGGAGGCTACGTCTTCGCACCTGCAGATTTCTTGTCCAAAGCATTCCTTGCATTGGTTTGAGAACAGAGTTCTTCCTAAAACGTTTTCAAACCCAATATGTGATTTCGCCAATCAGGGGGTTCTTTCTACCCTTCCTAGATAAAAAAGCTTGATGTCGAGGTATGCCATTCAAAATGAATATACAAAGGATCTCTATAAATTTTAAACAGCAGCTGTGTTTGAAACGGAAGTTGAGATATAATGTATTTCTTCCGACCCAAATGGTGAAACTGCTGCTGGCTCGGAAACAAGTGGCTGCCATCTTCACGCCGGTTCAATTTGAACTGAATAGTGTGCAGTTGTATATAAGAGAATCGAAACTGCAATATTATTGCACACTAAGAATTCGTACTAAATCTTCCTCTGCTTAACCCAACAAAGGATTCGTTGGTTCAAAATGTACCCGTATTGTCTCCTATAAGACTTCCATCAAAGTTTTATCTAGTTAAAATCGATAAAACCAATAAACATCGGCAACCACTTGTTTCATCATTTGAACCGACCCAGTCCGTTCCCATAAGAGAACCCATACAGTAAATCTGCATTTATAACATATTCAATAGTCACGATGTACCATTTGGCCATCCAGAATGAGTTATGACAATTATCTGCGAAGTACTTGTACTTACTCTATATGGTTGGTCCGCAATGATATTTCTAGATCTCTGAGCACTTGAGTCGAAGTCGATTCGCCCACCATTTTTCGTTTCTGGAACAAACAATGAAAGTATTAAGTTTGAACGCTTGCAAGCCAATGCTGGGCAGCATGGCAATTCATATTGAGCGTCAAAAGTATGGAATAATGGATTGATTTTAGATTCTTTCAGGAATATTGAAAAATGGATGGATAGGTCTAAGTAACTTATTTTATAAGGAATATTTTCCCGTAATACTTATTTTCCTATCATTTCCCGTTACCAAGCAGTGATTCTTAATTCAGTAATGCACATGTGACGCCATTTTGGTTAATAATTCCCGAAAAATTAATTTTTGAAAATCATGAAAATTCTCAAATAATAGTTATTTATGTACCAAGGACTAGAAAACTGTCTATTATAGTCGAGTCTATAACTCGAAAAACACTTTTTTCGTCGACTAATTTCCGGCCGTAAAATCGACTATTATTGAAGGCTGTGGTCACTATGAATACGGCTTGATACGGTTCAATACAAACATAAGTGTCTGTAAGAATAACTGTCAGTGCTGTGATCACTATGGATACGGTTCAATACAAACATAAGTGTATGTGTCATTTGCTATCGTGAAATTATTTAAGAGGTCCAAAATTCATAAAAATATGTATAGGTCTCGCCTGCTTGCTATCCTCGACACCGCCTCGGATAACAATTTGCAGACTCGACTTTAATAGACAGTTTCTCCTCCTTGGTACATAAATAACTATTTTCGTCAACCTCTATGAGAAATGACATTTTACGTACTAATCTCCGACTGAAAAATCGACTATTTTAGAACGCAAGTACTTTTCAGCCGAAAAATAACTTTTTCGCCCGCAAACATTTTTCTTCCGCTCTGGTCACTATGGATACGGCATGATACGGTTCAATACGAACATATTCGCCAGCGAGGATAACTGTCATTTGCTGTTGTGTAATTTAAGAAGTCCGAAATTCATGATAATATGTAGAGGTCGACGAAAAACCGTAATATGCATCACGGCGAAAAATGTTCAGTGTCTCACCTGCTTGCTAGAGAACTAAATATCAATTTTTCCAACCAGCGTGCGCAAAGTAGTAATTTTCCGCACGCATTTGAGTTGCCAAAGTAACACTTTTCCGCACCGTGCGAAAAAAATATTTTACGGCACGGAAATGTCAAAATGATCAAAATTGTTGTTGATATGGTATATATTCATCAATATTTCAGAAACCGGTGATTATTTTATGCAATGTGAGACTCTTGCAAGTGTATAAAACTCCACTTTTCATTTATTATTCCCGATATTTGCATTACAGCTTGAACAAATAGATATTCATGATAAATTCTCAGGAACAATTTTATCAAGCAACAAGACTTGTAACTTATTACTTGCCCTTTTGCGCAGAATCAGTGTTCACCGAGACATCCATTGAATGAACTGACAGGATCAGCAATCAATTTACAATATGTAAATAATTATGCTTTCTTCATTAATACTACGAACAAATAATTTGATATTTCTTCTTTTTTTCCCAGTTATTGTTTATTTTTGAATAGTTGAATTGTTTAATTACGGATTAATTAAAAGTTTCAGAATAAATTATTATAATTCAATTTGGTTCCTTTTTGTTATTATAAGAAGCTCGAAGGAAAAACATTGTTGCACAAAGTGATTTTCCGCACGCAAAAACTTATTCGAACTTATTTTTTTGTTATTAATTTTATCACACCGTATATAAAAAATAAAGAAAAAATGGACCCACGTTCATTTGGACTATTAACTTGAATCAGAAATAGATAAATCTCCTCAAATATTGACATTCAATTACAAAACAATTAGATATGATAGGAAACAAGCGTCATGTGTGCAATTTGCGTAATCGTCGGTTGAAGAATGGCAAGAAATTGACATTCCAGTCAGATCTTCGGTCAACAGATGCCGCTAAAATCCCAGTTAGCGCCTGATACTTCTTACGGAATGAAGTATGATCATCCATCTGTCGTTTGATAGTTTTGAGACCCTTGTCACATTTGCTATATTGGAACTTGGTTTGCATTTATTCTTGATTTGGGATCACGAATCGACGTAAAATTATGGCCCCCATGCAAAGAAATTCCTAATTTGAATCGAATTTACACAAATTGGGTACTTATACAGTAGAGATGGCACGAAAAGTGATTTAGCCGAATACCGAATATTCGGTGACGCTCTCGGCCGAAGTGCCGAATATTCTGCAAAAGTCGCATTTTGCGAAAAATTACTTTCTCTTCCGCTGTGGTCACCATAAATACGGCATGATACGGTTCAATACAAACATGTGCCATTTGCTTTGCATCTGTCATTTGCTATTGTGAAATTATTTAAGTGGCCCGAAATTCATCAAAATATGTAGAGGTCGACGAAAAAATGTAATATGCACCCCCGCGATATAATTATTGATAAATTTTTTATTTCAGCCTCATTTATTTCTTGAGTAGGAGGCCTTTGGAACTCCTTAGAACTCGGTTTCGCGCTACCCAGATCCGGCCCTGTATAGGAGACAATCTCTGCAATCGGCCACAGTTAAATAAACTCCAATATCGATTTCGAACGTAAAGACTAGAAAATGAACTAATGTCATGAAGGCAGATCTAATTTGTCGTCATTCAGTTTCTTATGCAACAGTAATGCGTGGAAATACCGCAAGAATGTTCAAAACCCCCTGATTAGCTACTTTATCCTGTAATTAGGGAGAAGCGCAGTCAGACAGTTGCGGAACTAGAAACTCTATATGTTAATTTCATATAATACTCGGAGGCGAACTGATACGAGGCTTGATCTTAACAGATTATGCGTAAATCACATTAATTAGGTGGAGTAGAAGATCTGGGAAAAGATCTCTGTACTCAATTACTCAAGTAAGTTTTTGTTACTAACGAGCATTCAGTAATACGAGATGGCATACATAAACATGATGTATATGGGGCGCTCAAAAAATATTCTGAATATATTTCAGAAAAGTTGACACATTTTCGGAACCTGATTATTAATTGAAACTAATTCTATCTATCGTCAAACATAAATATGTTAAGTTCTGTATCAGTATGTTGATTAGTTCTCAAGTCCTGATTGTTTTAATATACTAACTGACAAAGAAACTGCAACACCCAGAAAGAGCTGTTTAAATTTTAAATTTTTTTGGTAAAACAGATAGAATAGCAAGGAGTAAATTATTAAAATTTGGACAAAAAAATCTTGAAGGATTTTTCATGTAAACATTTTTTGTTACTTACATATTGTAGTCGTTTTTTCCGTGTACGCGGAATTTATCGCCAGCTAATTGAATTTGAAACAGGTCAAATTATTGGTCTAGGGGAGGCGGGGTTGTCATTTCGAGAAATCGCTAACCGTATGAACAGAAATCCAACTACTTTTATGAGATTTCGTCAAGCGTGGTTTAATAATGCTCAAAAGAAGAAGAAGAGTAGGCACCGGACGTCGAAGGGGCACGAATGAAGTTCAAGATCGTCTAAGACTTATGGCTATCAGAGACCGATTTCCGACAACTCGATCTTTGGCTGATGAGTGGTTAGGAGAACAAGGCCATCCTGTAACTGTCTGAACGGTTTACCGCCGGATAAGGTCTTTTGGACTTCAGCATTATCGACCCCATCTTATGTTACCTCTGACGCTTGAGCATCGGCAGCAACGATTACAATGGTGCAGAGAACGTCAACATTGGAATGTGGAATGGCATCAGGTCGTCTTTTCTGATAAATCTCGATTCTCCTTGGGTGCACATGATGGCCGAAGTAGGGTTAGACGACGTCGGGGAGAAAGACGTGAACCACAGTTTGATATTGAGCGTCATGTACACCGGACAGTAGGCGTTATGTTATGAGGTGCTATTGCACATGCAAGTAGTTCACCTTTAGTCTTTATTCGAGGTAATATGACAGCGCTGCGTTACCTTCAAGAAATAGTGGAGCCATATCCTCCCTTACCTTAACCGGCTCGAGAATACAATATTTCAGCAAGACAATGCTCTACATCATGTTGCCAGAGTTAGTTTACACTTTTTAGAAGCGACCCATGTGAATATTTTGCCATGGCCACCACGATCCCCCAATCTTTCGCCCATTGAGCATGTTTGGGACATCATGGGTAGAAGGCTTGGAAATTTACCCCAGCCTCCACGGACTTTGGCGGCTCTGAGACATGAACTACAGGTAGCTTGGGATAGTATCCCTCAAGAAGAAATAGACCATCTTATTGCATCAATGCCAGGACGTGTTGGGGAGTGTATAGATAATCGCGGTGGACAAACACATTATTAACAAATTTATAAAAAAAAAATCGTAAACCCGTCGTTTTTTTTTTCAAATTTCAATCATTTAGTCCTTGCTATAGGTACTATCTATGTTTTAACAAAAAAAAAAATTTAATTTAAACAGCTCCTTCTGGGTGTTGCAGTTTCATTGTCAGTTAGTATATGTTAAGTTTTGTATCAGTATGTTGTTGAGTTCTCAAGACCTATGTATAAGGTTACTGAGCTGAAACCTCTTGACACAGTCCTTAGATTGTAATGCCAACCATATTCGATTTCGATCATACTTTGCAAGGGTCATAAGAGACCTCGTTAATCGATTGGACAAAAAGTCAATCATTTGGTATACGGTTGGATCAAAATCAGTTAAGGGTGCAGGTATTGGGGCATATGGTCCGAAACTGAGGATACCTGTGCTTCTGGTACATGAGCCCTCTATCTTACAGGCAGAGACACTAGCTGTGCTGAAGAGTGTCTGAAAAGGAACCTCACGCGGGAATTAAAGGACATGAGGATACCAAAAATTGAGCACAAACCCCCTTTATTGGCTCGGGAACCCTGCTGTGGGGTTGGTAGACACACCTACAAAAAATGAATTTCGGATGAAAGAAGAAACTGAAAGAGATACATTCCGGAATGTATCACTCCAAAAAATTCCTCCGGAACACTGTCAGATACAAAAAATATATGGACCTCAGTAAGAACACTCTGCCCTCTTCAGTGGTTTTCTCACAGGGCACTGCGACCTTAGGAAGCATATAACTAGGGCTAGCATATGAGACTAGGACTAGCAGAAGCTAGAAAATTAGGAATTTTCATGCAGAAATTTACAAGTTATTAACATTGGAATGAAGCTCTTTTTGAGACAAATTAAACGGTTTTTTCAGACGAATTGTCTGAGAATAATATGTAAAGGACACATTAAAACAATGTAGAATTCAATGGGTAATCTGATCATCGATGAAAAAACTGGGAGTTGGTATCATCTCGGGTGAATCCGGAAGTAGAACGAATCTCAATCAAATATTTTTTCCATTCAAATCGTTAATCAAGGGCACTTACCCTGTGACTTCTTGATGCTTTCGGGTCTAAATATGTCCTAAGTTTATTCAAATAGTAGGATGGTGGGTCCTTGGCTTGCACCATTTCCTGTAAAAAAAATATAAAAATTTATAATGATGTTATAGAAATCTCACAAAATTATTTAATGGAAGTGTTACATAGTTATGACCTTCTTAAGTAATTATGGCAATGAAAAATAATATATGTGGTTCCACAAAATGGACATTTCAATTCCCTGCAAAAAATAACGATAACTGGTGTATACTGAAGAAAAATTGAAATTGCAAGCCATTGTTCCTCAACTCCACCACTTCTCCACCTGATACCCCTATTTATACTTAAATTCCATAATTATAAATAAGGTTGAGATATTGCTTGTAGGTTATAAGTTGCTCTTTTAGAAATAATTGTTTAATGAAATCTCTTGAATTTGAGTTTGAATATCTGTTCATTTTAAATGGATTTTGGAATTCCTTCATCCATCACAGTACACAGATTTTTCATCCGAATGATCTAAAATACAAAACATGATAATTGTTGAAACTATCATTATATGAACATTGAATTTTTTCACCCGGTGAAGTCCAACCATTTCAGAATTTCAATCCTGAGATCTCATTAAGTAAAGAATTTCAATGGGTATTATACAATATTCGTTGAAAATTCCGAAAAAATACATAATACGAAAAAAAAAAAAACAACTTGGTGAAGGTTGTTACCGCATGACTGATTACCACAAGGTTGTTTTCAGTTCAGATGGTCTGAATATCGTTCAACTTAATTGCTTCTTCAATTTCATGACGCTCGTTCATACCAGTAATTTAAATATTTATATTTGAATAATGTTCGGGTTGTTTCCTCTCACCGAATGAAAACGAGTATTACGTTGTTGGCTGTATTAACTGGGAGCTGTATAAATAAATCATAATCGATACATTTCATTCCAGAAAGTGGTTTTTGGGTTCTGAGAAAATGTCTGGTTATTCAAATAAAAATATTATGAAACAAAATTGATAATGACTGTTTTAAATTTCAATAAAAAATGCCCGATTCACAGCGAAGTTAATTATCGCAACACGACTGAGGAGGCAACACCTGCAATAAATAATAATTCTCATCTCATGACTGAATGGAGAATCATCAGATATACAGTGTGTGGAAAAGAAAAATGGAATAAATTCATTATCTTCCGAAATACGTCAAATTCAAATTTTAGATTGTCATTCTTCATCGTAAACATGCGAATCCTACCTACAAGCCATCCGTTCGCAAGACAGGTACAACCCCCAAGTTATCAAATAGGAATGATGGGCTTGTGATACATCATTCGAAATCTCGCATCATTATCTATTCAGAAATGTTATCGCTTGCATGTTTATTCCAAAACTTAAAATAAAATCATGTTATTACTGAAATTCATTATAATATTCCCAAATCTTATTACAATAATACTAAACTTTGCCTTCAAGATGTGAAAAATGAAAAAAAGCCGTCATGTTATGTAAAACACTTTTGGTTGCAATGTTAGTTTCTTTGGAACGCCTTCGAAAATGGTTTTGTGTTGATTAGTTGTAGTTTATAAATTGTCTAATTTATGTTTGAATTTCATAAACTTCAATTTTGATTAATGGTTCGATTAACGGAAGTGCACAAAATAACAATTCTACAAATGATATCCGCTATCACGCGAACACAGAAAGAAGTCGCTTGTTTCATGAGAAATTTCCGAATTTGCCGTCTATAACCCCAGGGACAATAAGTAAAATAGAGAAGCAGTTTGGCAGATTAAAAAAGCAAGAGCTAATAAACTGTGTGAGGATGTGCAATTAGATGTGATACTTGAAAATCCACATAAATTGGGTAGAGATGCCTCCACAACATTCAATGTCAGCCATATATCGATTTAAAACATATTAAAACAAAATGAAATACTTCTCTATAAAATGCTACCTACCCAAGAGCTCTCGGAAGACCATTTTTGGCGCTCTAGTTCCTCGGAACTGAGTGCTTATCAATTTGCCCAAATGTCTGTAATTTTGGAATATTTCGATGAAAATGGTCTTAAACGATTTGGTTCGACTCACTGATCAAGAATCCGTGGTCGGAATTAATTCTGTCCGGCCGGCCGGCCGTAAGCACGATTACTCTCGAACGGAATGACCTAGAGAGTTGAAATTTTCATAGTAGCTTTGGGGGATGAATATCTCGGCTAAGTTCGTTATTGGGCAAAATGGGACAGATGGTTTCGGAGTAACAAAAAAAATAATTTTTTTTACGAAACAAATTCCAAATCAAATTTTTTTTAATAAGCAGTTTAATCATAAGAATCCATTCATATCATTCTCAACTCTAACAAGCTAATACTTTCGGAGATATGATTTTTTTAAATTTCAATGTATATCGTATTTCACAGATTGATATAATTATTATTCTATGTATACGTTCCGTAAATCACCTTGGTTGTTGCGGTTACTACCATAGACAAGGAATACTACTACTTTTCCGTTCCGTAAATATGAAATGTTCCGTTGGTTCCTGAAATATAGGTTATTTACGGAACTTGGTTCCTAAGAAAGCGGTAGATTTTCAGGCACCAGAACAACCGACGAATTTCTTTGGTTCTTTTGGTTTGTTATTGTTTGGATGTCAAAAGTGTTCTGTGGTCTTATGTTTCAACTGGTTTTAGATAATATATTCAAAAACTACAAATTTTTGTTGCTATTATAATAGATAATGGATCCTTTAATTGAGATAGATTAGATATTATTTGTTCCACTTCAAGTTAACTGATATCACGAATATTCAACAAAAATTAACCTATAAACTTAAACAACTGACAGAAAGACTGACAGATGACAATCTCACCAGAGTAGTTACCGGTCCTGAAAAAATTGGTTACTTTGGTTGATTTACGGAACGTATTCTATGTATGAATTCTCATGTCAACTTGACAGAAGGGAATATTGTAACTTCATAAATATTGGGGTTGAAATACTCGTATTTTAGCGATGCAACGGGGACCTCACCCGAAAATGTTTGAAAATATTACGTAAATATTGAAAGCATAATTCTGTAGTTTGGTGAACGTAGATCAGGAAATTTTTGATCGATTAAAAGGTAATTTATTATTACTTATCTAATAAACTATTATTTGAATTGAATTTCCTTTATGATGCAGTGATATCATATGAATACATTGATATAATTCCCAACTCTGAGAAACCAATACCAGATATAATTTGTTTGTTTGAACTAGAGCGCCAGAAATCTCCTGTCCACAGGGCTTGAACCCATTTTTATAAGAGATATTATTTTTGCGAACAATGTTGGATATCAATATTATCCAATTAGTAGACGTTTTGTTTTATGATGAGTGTACTTTTTCTCTTAACGGCCATGCTAATCGTCAGAATTGCCGCTACTGGTCTACCGAAAATCCTCACTGGATGAGAGAGAAACACACGCAATTCCCTCAAAAGGTTAATGTTTGGGCAGGAAATGTTCGAAACCATATCATAGGCTCCTTTTTTATTGGGGACAATTTGAATGGTGATAAATATTTCGCACTGCTTTAAAATGATGTCGTTCCAACTTGGGAAAATTTATATCCTGATCAAGGAAATCCTCAGGTTCCACGGAATACGATATGGTTCCAACAGGATGGAGCACCATCACATTACCAACGCAATGTCCGGCAGTACCTCGACTCAATATTTCCAAATCAGTGGATAGGAAGCCGAGGAACGATCGAATGGCCAGCGCGATCCCCTGATCTCAACCCATTATATTTCTTTTTATGGGGATATGTTAAGAGTTTTGTGTACAAAACTAAACCCCCTCATTTGACTGCACGACCTTCCACAGACTCTGGCACAGTGTATCCACGAAGTTCAAGTTCCTTGGAACTTGCTACCACAAGCCGACATCTACCGTTCATAGTTCATACCAACAATTAGCTATATTCCTCTACTCATGTTTAATGTTACGACAAAATGATGAACGTCATGACATCGCTCAAGGTTAATGCTTCACAGACGGTTGTAAGGAACTTCCAGTACATTATCCCCATAGGTATTTAGTTTCCTAGTGCTCCATCGTGCAATTCAGAGCTAAGTTGCGCAGATGATTAGTAATAAGTAATAACCATGTAACCGGTACGTATATGCCGTGAATGACACTTCGCTTGTTTTAGATGCTTTAAGTTGTGTCGTCGGAATATTTATTGATGTTTAATCAATAAAATTCTTTGTGTGTGTTTTAGATCTATCGTCTCATTTTGTCTAGAACTCTACATGAGTGTACTAAGCTACAGGATTGTCAAATTGCAGATTATTTTCGGATTAATTAAACATTAAACTTTTCACAAATGTACAATTATTGACCATCAAAAAATCCAGTTAAAGAAATTATTTCTTCAGGCTGTAACACTTCTAATTTCACTGAGTATATTTAGTTTGCCCATCTGACTCACGTAGCAGGCTTCCAAAGCTAAAATAAAGTTCATAAAAGGATTCACCAAATATAGAACATGAGTACGATATCATTCCTGATGATATTTTCATTCGCGTCACCTTGAACTGAAAGTTCAATGTCTCTGTAATTGTTCTTCCGCCTGGCACGAATACTAGAAATTACGAACAATTGCCGTTTTTTCGAATTTTATTCTATTGTATGAGAGATACATCTCAATTACACGGTAATGTTCAAAGGCTCAATGTCATTTGATGAAAAATATAAATGAAAATGTGTCATCATAGCGAGTGGAGCATGAAGTAATAGTGATGAACCAATATTAATCAAGCCGAAAGTAATGAAGAACATTCAAAACTTTTTTGTTTACTTCGTTATTCTCAAATTCCGAAAAAACAAGAGCTAATCGAGAAGGTGATCATTTAAAAAATCTGCTTGAAGAGATTGCTGATCTTTTTGTCAACTGTCCTCTTTACGCAGCGTTTAAGCGTCATCTGTCATTTATGGCGTATTCCATTGGCAGCACTAGTGCTGCACTGAGCACGCACTGAGTGCAAAAAATGTTGCACTGGACGTCAAAATGTGTCAAAATGCTTGACGAAATTCCCCAATGGAATACGAATCTTGCACTCAGTGCGCTCGAGTTCTACCAATGGAATACGCTATTAGTTTGTTTACAGTGCTGTATTTTGTCAGTTCATCTCAAGTGTCTTTCACGATTCTTAAATGGATAGAAATATATTTTCTTCTACCTCTTTGTTCTTACGGCTTGTTTATAACTACCTACACATTACACTTCACTTTTTCTGTAAACAATTATCATAATTCATTCCTAACGATATTATGAATTCATTCCCCATTTAAATATACAGGGTGAGTCTTTGACCACTGCATTAATTTTAACCAAAGATTCCTCTCATCAAATGAAACACTTTTTTCATTTAACATTTTTCCAAATTCATCTCAGGTAAAAAGATACAGGCTATTGAAATTTTGAAAAAAAATCAGTTTTTATTTTGTAGCTTTGACATCCTTTTTTCGAATAAAATGAATGTTGGCGTAATGTTTCCTATAACTATGATACATATTTTCCAAATATTAGTTATTTTCTTCTTTTACTGGTTTTTTAATTATGGACTCGTGGATTCATAAAACTAAACGAAATTAGCATAAAGAAAGCATATAATGTTTTTCTTGAGTCATTTCAAGAATATTCCATCGTTTTAGAACATTATATTATTCTTCATCCTTTCTCCTTAAACGCACCGTTTTCGAGATATTCTTCATTGAATGTTTTAAAATGGAAAACTCCAGAAATTTCACTACTTTTATGGATCCGTCCCTGAGCGTTGGAATCCCGAATCAACCACGTTACCATGCCTTATTCTCGTCCACCAACAATGTCATAGATAATTTATATGCGGGAGTGTATTAGCACATTGTGAAATCTTTAAACACTTGTAACTTTTTACCTGAGCCGAATCTGGAAAAATGGTAAATGAAAAAAATGTTTCATTTGATGAGAGGAATCTTTGGTTAAAATTAATGCAGTGGTCAAAGACACCCTGCATATTGAGGTACGGACAAAAAGAGAGATCTAATTGCTCAGTAACTAAATTACCCGTATGTTTTTCTCTATATATTTCCACCCCAATTTTGCAGTTGCACACCTTTATTCAATATATGTGAAATATGGAAATCCTGGTTGAACTTATGCCCTTAATAAATGAATAAATGATTCGTACAATTAGAATTGATTTTGTTGTGATATTCCAAAGAGTCTTCCTGCTTTTCCTATATATCATTCAACACAACTATCGCAATTTAACTGATAAACACTGGATTCATCGATTTTTGGCGCTCTTGTTCCTCGGAACAGAGTGCTCATCAATTTTCCAAATGTCTGTAATTTTCAAATTTTTGGATGAAAATGGTTTTAAACGATTTGATTGGACTCAGTGATCAAGAATTCGTGGTCAAAATAGATTCTGTCTCGGCCGTTAACACGATAACTCTCGAATGGAATAAGCTAGACAGTTGAAATTTCAAGAGTAGGTTCGGGACATAAATATCTCGGTTAAGTGCGTTATTGGGCAATATCGGCCAAGATGGTTGCGACATTAAATCGTAAGCCTATGATTTTACATTCTACAACCAATAACCATGTTTGAATTCGAACCGGCGAGAACTTGGCAGGTTAAACTGGCAGGTAAAAGTTACGGAAATGCCCGATCGCGATCTTCATTGGCGTGCATGAATATATTTCTACTTGAGTATTCGGAATAATTATAAGAGGATTTAATTCGAAGTGAGCCCACATTCCTATAGTACCTATATCAGATTTCAAACCCAGAAATTGAGAGTAGGAATGATCAAATTTAAACGGTCATTGTAACGAAGAGGTAATTTATATCTGCACTAGCTGGCCCGGCAGACTTCGTACTGCCCTCCAACTCCAACTCCAACTCCAACTCCAACTCCAACTCCAACTCCAATTCCAACTCCAAATCCAACTCCAAATCCAACTCCAACTCCAACTCCAACTCCAACTCCAACTCCAACTCCAACTCCAACTCCAACTCCAACTCCAACTCCAACTCCAACTCCAACTCCAACTCCAACTCCAACTCCAACTCCAACTCCAACTCCAACTCCAACTCGAACTCCAACTCCAACTCCAACTCCAACTCCAACTCCAACTCGAACTCGAACTCCAACTCCAACGTCAATGCAAACCTCAACGCCAACGACAACTCCAACCCTAACGCCAACTCCAATTCAAATTGATCGTAGCACTATCTGTCGGGACAAACTAAAATTAAAATAGAATAATATTGAATGCGATTTTAGCGCCATCCGTCGAATCTGATGTAAAACATTCCAAAATCAAAAACTCCTTACAAATAAAAATTAATTAAAAAAACATCTGAATTCACAAAATTATTTATACACACTTCAAAACTCTTTAAAAAATAATTACATTTAATATTATAATCAGCACATGAATTGAATAACAAATTTTTTTTCAAATTAATCGTAGCACCATCTGTCGGGACAAACTAAAATTGAAATAGAATAATATTGAATGCGATGATAGCGCCGTCCGCCGGATCTAATGTAAAACATTCCAAAATCAACAACTCCTTATAAATAAGAAATTAATTGAAAAAACATTTTCCAGTAGACCAAATTGTAAATCTAAACCATTCTCGAATCTCCACGAACACACACAAAAAATTTCATCAAAATCGGTCCAGTCGTTTAGGAGGAGTTCAGTCACATACACACGCACACAAGAAATATATATATTAAGATATGCAATATAGATAATATCCCATGACAATTTTCGAAGAATATAACATACAAAAATCAGCATCAAATTTTTCCAAAATTTTCTAATTGAATCATGGTATAAAGACAATTCTGAAAAATAATAATAAGCATAATGAAATAATAAAAAATTCTAGAGTAAGTATCAGGAAACTAGATGGAACTTTTTAACTTAGTTCAGGATAAACAGTATATTATAAGGTATCTATAATTAAAAGCAGCATAACTGCCAAAGAGAGATAAACCCTCAGAATTATGTATGTAAAGATATACCAAATGGTTCATAGGAAAAAAAGTAACACTTTTTAATATGGGATTATTGAAACTGTATAATAAAATGAATCTACGTTCCAAAGCAGAATTACTTCCCAAGGGTCTAAGGAGTGGAAATAACCCATCGAATATATACATAAAACTATCCAAAATGATACTTGGGGAAAAAAAGAACACTTTTTAATATGGAATTGTCGAAACTGTGTAACATAAGGAATCTACGATCCAAAGCAGAATTACTTCCCAAGGGTCTAAGGGGTGGAAATCACCCCTCGGATATATACATAAAACCTCGCATAAAACTATCCAAAATGGGCCTTGGGAAAAAAAAGAACACTTTTTAATATGGAATTGTCGAAACTGTATAACATAAGGAATCTACGTTCCGAAGCAGAATTACTTCCCAAGGGTCTAAGGGGTGGAAATCACCCCTCGAATATATACATAAAACTATCCAAAATGGGTCTTGGGGAAAAAAAGAACACTTTTTAATATGGAATTGTCGAAACAGTATAACATAACGAATCTACGTTCCAAAGCTGAATTACTTCCCAAGGGTCTAAGGGGTGGAAATCACCCCTCGAATATATACATGAAACTATCCAAAATGGGTATTGGGGAAAAAAAGAACACTTTTAAATATGGAATTGTCGAAACAGTATAACATAACGAATCTACGTTCCAAAGCTTAATTACTTCCCAAGGGTCTAAGGGATGGAAATCACCCCTCGAATATATACATAAAACTATCCAAAATGGGCCTTGGGGAAAAAAAGAACACTTTTTAATATGGAATTGTCAAAACTGTATAACATAACGAGTCTACGTTCCAAAGCAGAATTACTTTCCAAGGGTCTAAGGGGTGGAAATCACCCCTCGAATATATACATAAAACTATCCAAAATGGGTCTTGGGGAAAAAAGAACACTTTTTAATATGGAATTGTCGAAACTGTATAACATAAGGAATCTACGTTCCGAAGCAGAATTACTTCCCAAGGGTCTAAGGGGTGGAAATCACCCCTCGAATATATACATAAAACTATCCAAAATGGGTCTTGGGGAAAAAAAGAACACTTTTCAATATGGAATTGTCGAAACTGTATAACATAAGAAATCTACGTTCCGAAGCAGAATTACTTCCCAAGGGTCTAAGGGGTGGAAATCACCCCTCGAATATATACATAAAACTATCCAAAATGAGTCTTAGGGAAAAAAAGAACAGTTTTTAATATGGAATTTTGGAACAGTATAACATACAGAATCTACGTTCCAAAGCTGAATTACTTCCCAAGGGTCTAAGGGGTGGAAATCACCCCTCGAATATATACATAAAACTATCCAAAATGGGTCTTGGGGAAAAAAAGAACACTTTTTAATATGGAATTGTCGAAACTGTATAACATAACGAGTCTACGTTCCAAAGCAGAATTACTTCCCAAGGGTCTAAGGGGTGGAAATCACCCCTCGAATATATACGTAAAACTATCCAAAATGGGTATTGGGGAATTAAAGAACACTTTTTAATATGGAATCATTGAAACTGTATAACATAACGAGTGTACGTTCCAAAGCAGAATCACTTCCCAAGGGTCTAAGGGGTGGAAATCACCCCTCGAATATATACATAAAACTATTCAAAATGGGCCTTGGGGAAAAAAAGAACACTTTTTAATATGGAATTGTCGAAACTGTATAACATAAGGAATTTACTTTCCGAAACAGAATTACTTCCCAAGGGTCTAAGGGGTGGAAATCACCCCTCGAATATATACATAAAACTATCCAAAATAGGCCTTTGGGAAAAAAAGAACACTTTTTAATATGGAATTGTCGAAAATGTATAACATAAGGAATCTACGTTGCGAAACAGAATTACTTCCCAAGGGTCTAAGGGGTGGAAATCACCCCTCGAATATATACATAAAACTATCCAAAATGGGTCTTGGGGAAAAAAAGAACACTTTTTAATATGGAATTGTCGAAACTGTATAACATAAGGAATCTACGTTCCGAAGCAGAATTACTTCCCAAGGGTCTAAGGGGTGGAAATCACCCCTCGAATATATACATAAAACTATCCAAAATGGGTCTTGGGGAAAAAAAGAACACTTTTTAATATGGAATTGTCGAAACAGTATAACATAACGAATCTACGTTCCAAAGCTGAATTACTTCCCAAGGGTCTAAGGGGTGGAAATCACCCCTCGAATATATACATAAAACTATCCAAAATGGGTATTGGGGAAAAAAAGAACACTTTTAAATATGGAATTGTCGAAACAGTATAACATAACGAATCTACGTTCCAAAGCTGAATTACTTCCCAAGGGTCTAAGGGATGGAAATCACCCCTCGAATATATACATAAAACTATCCAAAATGGGCCTTGGGGAAAAAAAGAACACTTTTTAATATGGAATTGTCGAAACTGTATAACATAACGAGTCTACGTTCCAAAGCAGAATTACTTTCCAAGGGTCTAAGGGGTGGAAATCACCCCTCGAATACATACATAAAACTATCCAAAATGGGTCTTGGGGAAAAAAAGAACACTTTTTAATATGGAATTGTCGAAACTGTATAACATAAGGAATCTAGGTTCCGAAGCAGAATTACTTCCCAAGGGTCTAAGGGGTGGAAATCACCCCTCGAATATGTACATAAAACTATCCAAAATGGGTCTTGGGGTAAAAAAGAACACTTTTAAATATGGAATTTTCGATACCTTATAACATAACGAGTCTAGGTTCCAAAGCAGAATTACTTCCCAAGGGTCTAAGGGGTGGAAATCACCCCTCGAATATATACATAAAACTACCCAAAATGGGTCTTGGGGAAAAAAAGAACACTTTTTAATATGGAATTGTCGAAACTGTATAACATAAGAAATCTACGTTCCGAAGCAGAATTACTTCCCAAGGGTCTAAGGGGTGGAAATCACCCCTCGAATATATACATAAAATTATCCAAAATGGGTCTTAGGGAAAAAAAGAACAGTTTTTAATATGGAATTGTTGGAACAGTATAACATACAGAATCTACGTTCCAAAGCTGAATTACTTCCCAAGGGTCTAAGGGGTGGAAATCACCCCTCGAATATATACATAAAACTATCCAAAATGGGTCTTGGGGAAAAAAAGAACACTTTTTAATATGGAATTGTCGAAACTGTATAACATAACGAGTCTACGTTCCAAAGCAGAATTACTTCCCAAGGGTCTAAGGGGTGGAAATCACCCCTCGAATATATACATAAAACTATCCAAAATGGGTCTTGGGGAAAAAAAGAACACTTTTTAATATGGAATCATCGAAACTGTATAACATAATGAGTGTACCAAAGCAGAATCACTTCCCAAGAGTCTAAGGGGTGGAAATCACCCCTCGAATATATACATAAAACTATTCAAAATGGGCCTTGGGGAAAAAAAGAACACTTTTTAATATGGAATTGTCGAAACTGTATAACATAAGGAATCTACGTTCCGAAACAGAATTACTTCCCAAGGGTCTAAGGGGTGGAAATCACCCCTCGAATATATACATAAAACTATCCAAAATAGGCCTTTGGAAAAAAAAGAACACTTTTAATATGGAATTGTCGAAAATGTATAACATAAGAAATCTACGTTCCGAAACAGAATTACTTCCCAAGGGTCTAAGGAGTGGAAATCACCCCTCGAATATATACATAAAACTATCCAAAATGGGTCTTGGGGAAAAAAAGAACACTTTTTAGTATGGAATTGTCGAAACTGTATAACATAAGGAATCTACGTTCCGGAGCAGAATTACTTCCCAAGGGTCTAAGGGGTGGAAATATGGTATACACCATGCCTCTTATGAATTTCGAACAACTGAGCATGTATCACAAACGGATGGTTATAATTGTGGAGTTTTTGTTATATATTTTTTTCACTGCTACTGGTGATAATTTGAATGAAGTGGTCGATATAGATTCGTGGCGTCAGCATCTCAAACTCAAGTTGTTGATGAGTTCTTCTGATATGTCTCAGCTATGTTTATACTGTTCCAATATAGTAGACACATCATCAGAAGATTTCTTCAAGTGTCGAACCTGCTGTCGTTCCATACATTCTCGGTCCTTAGTGACCGCAAAAGAAATTGCAGATGGATTAAGTAAAACCAACAAAATAATGAATGGTATGTGTGACTTGTGCAGAGTAAACTGAACTTTTGCGAGAACTATTTACCGAAATGCATCATATTTTTGCAAAATATTTATTTCATTATTTCCTCAAGATCGAATTCGGAATTTTTAATACTCAAGGATGAATTTCACCTTCTAACCATTGGCTAATTTTCTGTTTTGTAAAACAAATTCCTAACTCTATAAAATTTCGATATAAACATGTCCAAAATGTAAAAACAACTGATCTGGCCTCAATACATTTAGAGCAATGGTTCATTGAGTCAAACTCAGATGTCTTCATCAGACACCAAGAGAAAAGGTTCAGAACTATTTATAGCTGACAGTTATTCTGAGTCAGTTATTTCAGAGTAACTGTCAACAAGAAATATATTTGTTATGTTATACTGTTTCGACAATTCCCTATTAAAAAGTGTTCTTTATTCCCCAAGACCCATTTTGGATAGTTTTATGTATATATTCGAGGGGAGATTTCCACCCCTTAGACCCTTGGGAAGTAATTCTGCTTTGGAACGCAGACTCGTTATGTTATAAGGTATCGACAATTCCATATTGAAAAGTGTTCTTTTTTTCCTCAAGACCCATTTTGGATAGTTTTATGTATATATTCGAGGGGTGGTTTCCACCCCTTAGACCCTTGGGAAGTAATTCTGCTTCGGAACGTAGATTCCTTATATTATTAAGTTTCGACAATTCCATATTAAAAAGTGTTCTTTTTTTCCCCAAGACCCATTTTGGATAGTTTTATGTATATATTCGAGGGGTGATTTCCACCCCTTAGACCCTTGGGAAGTAATTCAGCTTTGGAACGTAGATTCGTTATGTTATACTGTTTCGACAATTCCATATTAAAAAGTGTTCTTTTTTCCCCAAGACCCATTTTGGATAGTTT
The DNA here is from genome assembly GCA_937662695.2 of Halyzia sedecimguttata. Classification (NCBI taxonomy): domain Eukaryota; kingdom Metazoa; phylum Arthropoda; class Insecta; order Coleoptera; family Coccinellidae; genus Halyzia; species Halyzia sedecimguttata. The sequence continues at coordinate 82,590,347 of OW569414.2, read as the reverse complement.
TATGTATATATTCGACGGGTGATTTCCACCCCTTAGACCCTTGGGAAGTAATTCTGCTTTGGAACGTAGATTCGTCATGTTATACAGTTTTGACAATTCCATATTAAAAAGTGTTCTTTTTTTCCCCAAGACCCATTTTGGATAGTTTTATGTATATATTCGAGGGGTGATTTCCACCCCTTAGACCCTTGGGAAGTAATTCAGCTTTGGAACGTAGATTCGTTATGTTATACTGTTTCGACAATTCCATATTAAAAAGTGTTCTTTTTTCCCCAAGACCCATTTTGGATAGTTTTATGTATATATTCGACGGGTGATTTCCACCCCATAGACCCTTGGGAAGTAATTCTGCTTTGGAACGTAGATTCGTCATGTTATACAGTTTTGACAATTCCATATTAAAAAGTGTTCTTTTTTTCCCCAAGACCCATTTTGGATAGTTTTATGTATATATTCGAGGGGTGATTTCCACCCCTTACACCCTTGGGAAGTAATTCTGCTTTGGAACGTAGGTTCGTCATGTTATACAGTTTCGACAATTCCATATTAAAAAGTGTTCTTTTTTCCCCAAGACCCATTTTGGATAGATTTATGTATATATTCGAGGGGTGATTTCCACCCCTTAGACCCTTGGGAAGTAATTCTGCTTCGGAACGTAGATTCCTTATGTTATACAGTTTCGACTATTCCATATTAAAAAGTGTTCTTTTTTTCCCCAAGACCCATTTTGGATAGTTTTATGTATATATTCGAGGGGTGATTTCCACCCCTTAGACCCTTGGGAAGTAATTCTGCTTCGGAACGTAGATTCCTTATGTTATACAGTTTCGACAATTCCATATTAAAAAGTGTTCTTTTTTTACCCAAGACCCATTTTGGATAGTTTTATGTATATATTCGAGGGGTGATTTCCACCGCTTAGACCATTGGGAAGTAATTCAGCTTTGGAAAGTAGATTCGTTATGTTATACTGTTTCGACAATTCCATATTAAAAAGTGTTCTCTTTTTCCCCAAGACCCATTTTGGATAGTTTTATGTATATATTCGAGGGGTGATTTCCACCCCTTAGACCCTTGGGAAGTAATTCAGCTTTGGAACGTAGATTCGTTATGTTATACTGTTTCGACAATTCCATATTAAAAAGTGTTCTTTTTTCCCCAAGACCCATTTTGGATAGTTTTATGTATATATTCGAGGGGTGATTTCCACCCCTTAGACCATTGGGAAGTAATTCTGCTTTGGAACGCAGATTCGTCATGTTATACAGTTTTGACAATTCCATATTGAAAAGTGTTCTTTTTTTCCCCAAGACCCATTTTGGATAGTTTTATGTATATATTCGAGGGGTGATTTCCACCCCTTACACCCTTGGGAAGAAATTCTGCTTTGAAACGTAGGTGCGTCATGTTATACAGTTTCGACAATTCCATATTAAGTGTTCTTTTTTCCCCAAGACCCATTTTGGATAGATTTATGTATATATTCGAGGGGTGATTTCCACCCCTTAGACCCTTGGGAAGTAATTCTGCTTCGGAACGTAGATTCCTTATGTTATACAGTTTCGAGTATTCCATATTAAAAAGTGTTCTTTTTTTCCCCAAGACCCATTTTGGATAGTTTTATGTATATATTCGAGGGGTGATTTCCACCCCTTAGACCCTTGGGAAGTAATTCTGCTTCGGAACGTAGATTCCTTATGTTATACAGTTTCGACAATTCCATATTAAAAAGTGTTCTTTTTTTACCCAAGACCCATTTTGGATAGTTTTATGTATATATTCGAGGGGTGATTTCCACCCCTTAGACCCTTGGGAAGAAATTCTGCTTCGGAACGTAGATTCCTTATGTTATACAGTTTCGACAATTCCATATTAAAAAGTGTTCTTTTTTTCCCCAAGACTCATTTTGGATAGTTTTATGTATATATTCGAGGGGTGATTTCCACCCCTTAGACCCTTGGGAAGTAATTCTGCTTCGGAACGTAGATTCCTTATGTTATACAGTTCCGACAATTCCATATTAAAAAGTGTTCTTTTTTTCCCCAAGACCCATTTTGGGTAGTTTTATGTATATATTTGAGGGGTGATTTCCACCCCTTAGACCCTTGGGAAGTAATTCTGCTTGGGAACTTAGTTTCGTTATGATATACAGTTTCGACAATTCCCTATTACAAAGTGTTCTTTTTTTCACCAAGACCCATTTTGGATAGTTTTATGTATATATTCGAGGGGTGGTTTCCACCCCTTAGACCCTTGGGAAGTAATTCTGCTCCGGAACGTAGATTCCTTATGATGTAAAGTTTTGACAATTCCATATTAAAAATGGTTTATTTTTTCCCCAAGACCCAATTTGGATAGTTTTATGTATATATTCGAGGGGTGATTTCTACCCCTTAGACCCTTGGGAAGTAATTCTTCTTCGGAACGTAGATTTCTTATGTTATACAGTTTCGAAAATTCCATATTAAAAATTGTTCTTTTTTTCCCCAAGACCCATTTTGGATAGTTTTATGTATATATTCGAGGGGTGATTTCCACCCCTTAGACCCTTGGGAAGAAATTCTGCTTCGGAACGTAGATTCCTTATGTTATACAGTTTCGACAATTCCATATTAAAAAGTGTTCTTTTTTTCACCAAGACTCATTTTGGTTAGTTTTATGTATATATTCGAGGGGTGATTTCCACCCCTTAGACCCTTGGGAAGTAATTCTGCTTTGGAACGTAGATTCGTTATGTTATACTGTTTCGACAATTCCATATTAAAAAGTGTTCTTTTTTTCCCCAAGACCCATTTTGGATAGTTTTATGTATATATTCGAGGGGTGATTTCCACCCCTTAGACCCTTGGGAAGTAATTCTGCTTGGGAACGTAGATTCGTTACGTTATACAGTCTCAACAATTCCATATTAAAAAGTGTTTTTTTTTTCCCAAGGCCCATTTTGGATAGTTTTATGTATATATCCGAGGGGTGATTTCCACCCCTTAGACCCTTGGGAAGTAATTCTGCTTTGGATCGTAGATTCCTTATGTTACACAGTTTCGACAATTCCATATTAAAAAGTGTTCTATTTTTCCCCAAGTATCATTTTGGATAGTTTTATGTATATATTCGAGGGGTTATTTCCACTCCTTAGACCCTTGGGAAGTAATTCTGCTTTGGAACGTAGATTCATTTTATTATACAGTTTCAATAATCCCATATTAAAAAGTGTTACTTTTTTTCCTATGAACCATTTGGTATATCTTTACATACATAATTCCGAGGGTTTATCTCCTCACTTAATACTCTTTGGCAGTTATGCTGCTTTTAATTATAGATACATACCTTATAATATACTCTTTATCCTGAACTAAGTTAAAAAGTTCCATCTAGTTTCCTGATACTTACTCTAGAATTTTTTATTATTTCATTATGCTTATTATTATTTTTCAGAATTGTCTTTATACCATGATTCAATTAGAAAATTTTGGAAAAATTTGATGCTGATTTTTGTATGTTATATTCTTTGAAAATTGTCATGGGATATTATCTATATTGCATATGCAGATATAAATTACCTCTTCGTTACAATGACCGTTTAAATTTGATCATTCCTACTCTCAATTTCTGGGTTTGAAATCTGATATAGGTACTATAGGAATGTGGACTCACTTCGAATTACATCCTCTTATAATTATTCCGAATACTCAAGTAGAAATATATTCATGCACGCCAATGAAGATCGCGATCGGGCATTTCCGTAACTTTTAATGAGATTCAGATGGTATGTACAACTCCAAAACTGTTGGGCCGATTATGCCTATTAACCAACTCAAACGTCGCATTCGTATGAACAACTTACCCTAAAAATTGCAAGTCGCTATCTATTTCCGTTCTCTGGTTATCGTGATATAAATTATATTTTTTTAATATTTTTTTTTTATTTTCTAGTGATATTATTCAAAATATTTTATAATTATAAAATGATATAATTATTTATATCAACAAAGTATTTTAAACAAGCTACCAAGTTTCAATTCTATCGGATATGTATTGGTTGATGACTAAATTATTACTCAGAAACCATTGGGCCGATTATGCCCATAAACGAACTTGTCCGTCGTATTGGGAGGCGCCACCTACCCTGAAAATTCAAAGTCGCTACCTCCTCCCGTTCTCAAGCTATCGTGGCAACGGCTGGCCGGCCGTACTTGATTCTGTACGGCCTCGAATTCTTCATTAGAGAGTCGAACCCAATCGTTTTTAACTATTTTAATTCTTTACAAAGTACTAGAAGTGTAAGATTTTGTAGCTGCATAGTTTTAAATAAGTAGTAAGAAGAAGAAGAATTTGTTCATTTCGAACTGTAGTAAATATCTCTGTATTTCAGGTGAATATACAGTGCGCGTCAAAATTATGGAACAAATTCATTTTCTCAGAAGAAAAATATTTGGCAACAAAATCCTGAAACATGTCAATTCTTGTTTCACTTTTTTGGCAAGGTCATTGTATCTTCTTTACAGGCGTGCAGAAATTATCAAGAAAAAAATTTTTTTTTTTGAAAAATAGTTAGTTCAAAGCGGTTTTTAGTATGTGCACTTTGTCATCGCCCATTTACTTTGAGACGATGGTACCTGATGAAATTTGTCACCGAATGAAAGTCGACCATTACAGTTTTGTTCATGCACAACTTTCAACCCCTACGAACCCTTTAATGGAGAAAAAATGGGGGGGTGGCGTGAGGGGGTTGAAAGGGGTTGACAGTTGTGCATGAACAAAACTGTAATGGTCGACTTTCATTCGGTGACAAATTCCATCAGGTACCATCGTCTCAAAGTAAATGAGCCATGACAAAGTGCACATACTGAAAACCTCTTTAAACTAACTATTTTTCAAAAAAGAAAATTTTTTCTTGAAAATTTCTGCACGCCTGTAAAGAAGATACAAAGACCTTGCCAAAAAAGTACCACATGACCCACTTTACTTATTCAAAAAATTTAGAGGGTTGATGGGGATGGCACAGGGTGCAACAAACATCCTTCAAAAATGCATAAAAATTTGGTAAAAGTGATACAAAAATTGACCTGTTTCAGGATTTTGTTGCTAAATATTTTTCTTCTGAGAAAATGAATTTGTTCCATAATTTTGACGCGCACTGTATAATTGGTTTTCATATTCCTCCCACCTTACGACTCGAGGATCAAGAGACGTCAAATCACGCGATCTTGGAGGTCAGTTCATAGTTCAATTGATATCACCTCGCCAACTTTATCCTGGGCAATTAAGCAACATTAATATACCAGAACAGTAATAACCCTCATATTAAGAAACATTTTACGCTGCACGATGTTAACAAATCCTAAATATGACACAGATTATGATCTGGTTGAACTTTCAGCTCACATTAAACGAAGTGTGGATTTCACATGATTCTTCCATCATCCATTTAGTTCATTTGCAAGATTTCACGTATCATACTACGAACTCCAGTAATCGGTCGCCTAAATATCGCCGGTAAATCCTAATTCTATTAAGCTATCGGTACGCTATCGATCAGAGCCAACCCTTTTCTACTTTTCTAGTTGCGCGTTTCAAACACGGTTCAATTGACAGTAGGAGTGGCTTGTTTCTTTGGTAACATTGTTTTTCACTTCAATTCAACCTGACCGAAGATATAATTCATTAGGGTCACGGAAGAAAGAGTCAGTCACCCATACCTGAATCTCACTGCTGTACTTGAGGATATGGGAAAGGGTCCGAATTGAAATAATACAATAAAACCATATCCGGTATTCTGTGCAGTGTGTGGATAAAGTAAAAAACGAAATTAATTGAATGTTTTCAAGCAAAGCGCTCGGACGGGTCAATTTCAGTTTTTAATTAAACACATATGGCATACAAATTTTACTTATGGCATCATTCATTTTTACACAGTGACGTCATAATTTTTTCTATCAAATGACCACCCTATTTTTTGCTGCCTAAATGATATGTGTAAAAAATTAGCGCCTTGAAGTCAATTAAGCCTTCTAGAGTCAAGGAAAACTTTCATCTGAACAGGAAATCGCTAAGAACATATTAGTGTTAATTGTTTCATGAATTTTGAAGCAAAACGTATTTTGCTTCGTGGGAAAGCCAATTTCGTGGAATTACAGTACCGCGAGCGTTATTATCATGATCATTAAGGTCTCAAGGTCACAATGCTCTTCGCGTATCCCCTAAAAATCTATTGCGATAAGATCAGGGGATAGTGCTGGCCATTCGATCGATATCACATTTCGTGGAAAGATGTATCACAAGCCCATACTTCCTATTTGAAAAATTGGGGACTGTAGGTGCCTGTCATTCGAAGGAGGTACAAGGTAGGGCTCAAATTTTTACGAAGAATGACAGTTTGAAATTTAAATTTGTACAGGAACCAAGATAATGAATTTATTCCATTCGGCTTGTCCACACTGTATAATAATATAGGAATTTAAAATATTCATATTTTCTGTAATATAAGCTTCCTAAAGTGGAGGTTATTGCAAATAGTCTAGTCAACAAGTGCTTTTCAGGTCAAAATTTTTGCGTATTCTCCGAAAATAATGATTGAGGTGTCATTCGATTTGGAATGGCATGTAGATAGTTTTTGAGAAAATATTGCAATAATTATAAACAATTTAGTAAAAAAAAAAGAAGGATGTTTAGGTTTTCACCCATATCTCAAAAACTTTTCGAGATAATATGAAAAAGATTCAAATAGAGGAGGACATTTCCTATAAAAATTCTCAGCTGCCGCAACTGTAGGACTAATATTTATAATTTTCCTAGAGGGTTGAATATACGCCCGAAAACGAGTACTCCGACTTGCGTGAGCAAAGCAAAAATGTTTATCGCGATTTTTCAATTAGTTATCCATTAGTTAATTAACAATTTTTTGTAGCACCAACATTGCAAGTACGATAATTGTTAAACTATTAATCTGATTTTTTTTCCTTTCGTGCAGCTAAGGTATTAGAATAGATTCCTATAGGAAAATTTAAAAAATTGTTAACTTTCGTTTTGTTATGAACAATTTACTTAAGTGAAAAATTATAAAGCTTCAATTTATAATATTACAATTGATCCGTTTTCTTATGATCAGAAACTACTTAAAAATTATTTTTAATAATTATTATCTCCTATTGTTTAAAAAATTGTAATAAACCAATGAGTTGTTTATGGGATAATTTAATTTTTTTTAAACATAATTGAAGCTCTATAATCTTTCACCTGAGTAAATTGTTAATAATAAAACGAAAATTAACAATTTTTCAAATTTTCCAACAGGAATCTATTCACCTTTTGAAAATAGCTCCAAGAAAGGAAAAAATTCTCAGATTACAAGTTAAACAATTATCGCAATTGCAATGTTAATGTTCATTCTACAAAAAATTGTTAATTAACTAATGGATAACTAATTGAAAAGTTGCGATAAACATTGGACCACGGACTATTGTTCATTGATTTTTCCTGCAGATTCAGGCGGGGCTTACGCAAGCTGGAGTACCCGTTTTAGCGAGTATTTTCAACCTTCTGGGAAAATTATTAATATCGGACCTAGTTCCGGGTTTTGGGATTTTTTTAGGAAATTTCCTCCTCATCTTGAATATTTTTTGAAATTTGAATTATGTCAGATAGTTTTTGAGATATTGGCGAAAAACCAAACCCCCTTCTTTTTTTTTCACTTAATTGTTTATAACTAATGCAATTTTTGCGAGCGTCCTTAGCATTTTCTCAAAAACTATCTACATGCCATTCCGAATCGAATGATACCTCCATCATAATTTTCGGAGAATAGGCAAAAATTTCGACCTAAAAAGCACTTGTTGACTAGACTACAATGGATTTATCTCGCAAAACTGCATCTAAGAGAAATCTGGCAATAAAATCTAAGGGAAAATCGAGACCAATGCTCTTCACTATCGTTTCTTTCATTCCGAATTAGCGCAACACCCAATAAATATTCAAATATCCTCATATAAATATTTATGCACCTAAACAACCTTGGCGATTCGCAAAACAAAGTCCGTGGTGATGATCCATTTCGATACCGGGTTTCCTAATACTCGCGGTCACCGTCACACGAGTAACCTCAAAGCATGACTCATTCTTGCGCTAACCGCATTCGAAAAGCCCACATTTCTTCCCGTTTCCCTCATTTCGGATTTCTGTAATTCACGACGTCGCTCCTTGGAGATCGTGAATTCATGCAATCCGCCAGATATCAGCGAGGCGTGATTTATTCTTAGTCGCGCAACTGCGACGGCGGTCACAATAAAGAGTAAGTTTAACTATTACGGTATCATTTATTTTTTAAACGCTTGTTATTAGTCATGGCGCAAATAGGAATAATTGTTAAAGGACGGTGCTCGCTTGAGAATGCCTTGATATCAATTCAGGAATCAACTTCGGGAACGTAAAGAATTCCGACAATGAGTGTGATTTATTCTTTCCAAATAATAACTAGTAAAAGTGCTAAAAATAGGGGGAAGCCCTGTGCCTATTGGTTTCTCAGAGTTGGGAATGATATCAATGGATTCTTGTGATAGAACTGCACCATAAAAGAAATTGAATTCAAATAATAGTTCATTTATCAAGATTAAATGAGCAATCTGCAACTTACACTCGGTGCATATTTTCACAATTCGAAAAACCTAAGGAAAGTATCATGGAAATGTCTAGAGCAAGGCTATAGGCAATCATAGCAGATTGTCCATTTATTCCTGATATTTGAATAGGTATAGGCTGACGAACAAATTATTTTAATACATAGTTCAAAATATACAAATATATATACAAAATATACAGTGCGATTGGCTCAGTGGTAGAGTAATTGACTTGGGAGCGGAAGCCCCAAGTTCAATTCCGAGGCTAGGAAAGAAATTTTCTAGTCACGGTAATCGCCACCATTCGCTGTTGGGTCAAAAATTAACAGTGCTGTGCCTAAGGTGGCGTAAGGACACAGTAACAAAGCCTACACAGAACACAGCTGGTTCTCCTAACTCAGGGCAAGCTCTTAGAGCTTATGAGGGGTCTCCTTGTGGAAGAACCAGGAGGATCAGTATAATAATAATAATAATAATATTAATATTAATAAAATACAAGCCTCTTTTCATAATTTAATAGTTCATCCCACTAACACATAACACATTCATTCTGTATTATGATTATCAATCTTAACTCAAAAAAGAATATTTGATACACAAATGTAGATCAATATTTCAGTAATGTTTTGCTAGCAACATTATGAGTATACTGTTTATAGGAACATGTCTCTCTACTTAAGGAAGTAAAAGGTAATATTAACCTCGGTGGTCAACGAACAGTAATTTCTTTTGATGATTCCATTATGTTGCTCTTTCCTATTGCCTTCATAAACTACATCATTGAAATGATCCAATTCTAAATCTTCTGAAACATCATCCCCAATATTTGCACATAAATTATTCAATATGCAAAAAGTCAATATTATTTTTGGTATCAAAACAGTCTTGAATATATTCACAAAATTAAGATGCGGAACCTTTATTTCCAACACAAAATAATTTCAAAGTATGAACTATATAAACAAACTAGAACAGAAACAAGAGTGCCAATAAATATGACGTCTCTTATAGGTAGATGAGATGACATGAATGAATAGTGAACACATACAGATAGACTTCGCATTCGGTGAAAACATAGAAGTACGATGTATTATTGAGATTTTGAAAAATAATTTCTCCGAAAGTATTAGCTTGTAAGAGTTGAAAATGACATCAACGGAGTCTTATGGAACTGCATCTTAATTTCAAATTTTTTACATGCTTACATCAACCAAACTCTCCAGAAATACACTTTCAGTTTCGTTTGACATTAATGACGTTTATCTTTCAAACTGGACCTACCGCAGATACCACAGATAGAACACAGACAGATAGAATTCGCCTTGTGTGAAAACATAGAAGTACGATGTATTATTGAAATTTTGAGAATTCATATCTCCGAAAGTATGAGCCTGTTAAGTTGAGAATAATATCAAAGGATTTTATGATAAAACTGCATTTAAAACAAAATTTAATTCAAAATTTGTAATGCAAAAAAAAATTTTTTCTTAACTCCGAAACCAGCCAGCTACCTCTAGCTCATTCCGTTCGAGAGTTATCGTGTTAACGGACGGCCGGACAGAATCGATTTCGACCACGGATTCTTGATCAGTGTAGTCGAACCAAATCACTTAAGACCATTTTCAGCCTAAAATTCGAAAATTACAGACATTTGGGCAAATTGATAAGCACTCTGTTCCGAGGAACAGGAGCGCCAAAATGTCATATGCATTTTTCTGTAAGATTAACCAATTCGTTCAAATGTCAGAAATTTTAGAATTAACCTCGAGACCCCGAGAAGGATCTCAAACGATTAGTTTCGACCTATGCAGAATTCTGTGAGGATCGCAACTAGAAAATTAAACAAATTGATAAGCACTCAGTTCCGAGGAACTAGAGGCCCAAAAATGGGTTCAAGCCCTGTGGACAGGAGCTTTCTGGCGCTCTAGTTCAAACAGACAAATTATATCTCCGAAAGTATTGGTTTCTCAGAGTTGAGAATTATATCAATGTATTCATATGATAGAACTGCATCATAAAGGAAGTTCAATTCAAATGATAGTTTATTTATCAAGATTAAATGATTAAATGAGCAATCATGAGAATGAGAACTGCACCATGGAAGAAATCAAATTAAATCTGGCCAATTTTGCCCTATAACGAACTTAACCGAGATATTCATCTCCCTAACCTACTCTGAAAATTTCAACTAAAATGCTCATTCCGTTCGAGAGTTATATCTATGTCTATGGATGAAAAGCAGTCTCACTACTCTCAGATCTCTTACTTCATGTTCCGATCCGAAATGTAAGACTTTTCTGAGAAAAACTAATTTCGGAGCAAACAACTGAGATTTTTCTCATTTCGCTTACAATTCTTCGATTGATTAGATAATGACATGTCTCAGGAAAATAAATTGACATTATGACAATTCATACATAGAATAATTATATCATTGTGTGACAACGTTGAAATACGATTTATTATTGAAATTTTGAGAAATCATATCTCCGAAAGTATTAGCTTGTTAGAGTTAAAAGTGATATCATTGGATTTTTATGGTAAAACTGCTTATTGAAAAAAATTTAATTTTGAATTTGTTTTGCAAAAAAAATTTTTTTTTTTGTTACTCCGAAACCATCTGTCCGATTTTGCCCAATAAAGAACATAACCGAGATATTTATCTCTCAAACCTACTCTGAAAATTTCAACTGTCTAGCTCATTCCGTTCGAGAGTTATCGACCGGCCGGACAGAATGATTTTCGACCACGGATTCTTGATCAGTGAGTCGAACCAAATCGTTTAAGACCATTTTCATCGAAAAATTCGAAAATTACAGGGCAAATTGATAAGCACTCCGTTCCGAGGAACTAGAGCGCCAAAAATGGGTTCAAGCCCTGTGGACAGGAGCTTTCTGGCGCTCTTGCTCAAACAGACAAATTATATCTCCGAAAGTATTGGTTTCTCAGAGTTGGGAATTATATCAATGTATTCTTATGATAGAACTGCATCATAAAGAAAATTCAATTCAAATACATAATAGTTTATTTATCAAGTTTAAATGAGCAATCTGAGAATGATAACTGCACCATGGAAGAAATCAAATTAAAATAGCTGAACTGAATTTGACTCTCTCTTATAGAACAGGATGAAATGTACGAGAACACAGATCATATAATAAAGCTTAGATAGAATAATTATAGCATTCTGTGAAAACATAGAAGTACGATTCAATATTGAAATTTAGAAAAATCATATCTCCGAAAGTATTAGCTTGTTGGAGTTGAAAATGATATCGATGGATTTTAATGGTGAAACTGCATCTTAAATAAAAACCTAATTTGAAATTTGTTGCTTAAAAAAAATTTTTTTTTTCGTTACTCCGAAACTATCTGGCCCATTTTGCCCAATAACGAACTTAACCGAGATATTCATCTCCTTAACCTACTCTGAAAATTTCAACTGCCTAGCTCATTCCGTTCGAGAGTTATTGTAGAATTTTTTTTTTTTATTTTGAAATTTTTTTTGGCACTTTGGGGTAACCTGGTCAATACAAAACTTCACATGCGTATAAAGCTCATGATTCTACAATTTGATGCTAAATTTCAGATAGATCGAGTGATCAGTTTCGGAAATATTCATAAAAAATGTGTTTTACTAAAATCGGCCATAACTCCGAAACCGTTTGATGGATTTCGCCCATTAACGAACTTAACCGAGATATTTACGTTACAAACCCACCTTGCAAATTTCAATCCTCTAACTCCTTTCGTTCGAGAGTTATCGTGCCTACGGCCGGCCGGACAGAATCGATTTCGACCTCTGATTCTTGATCAGTGAGTCGAACCAAATCGTTTGAGACCATTTTCAGCCAAAAATTCGAAAATTACAGACATTTGGGCAAATTGATAAGCACTCAGTTCCGAGTAACTAGAGCGCCAAAAATAAAAATTTAGCAACATTGTTGTGGTGTTAAATATTCCATGTTCTCTTATAATAACCAGAACTACAAAACAGTCATATAACTGATTTGTTCCATGTAACAGTGTGGCCTAAATTTAACTTTAGAATCCTAATGTACTAACTGCTACACCCTTTATTTTAGATGATTGAATTCGATATTGCAATCTTGACGTAAATACCGAAAATTTAATCGATTTTAATCTACCGTAGCAGTAACTTAATTGTGAGATTGATAATTCGTCACACAGCTGAATTAGAAAATCCCCGAGAAATAAATATAATCAAGAAATTAAACATATCTGAAATGATCTATATTTATACCTTAAATTCGCACCGCGGAATAAACTACCGCTTGAGGTACAATAAACTCCACCAATCGTGTTATCACCCATAGGCATTCAGCTTATAAACATATCAGTCTAATAAAACAAGTGCTCGGAAATAACACAGACTATATTACTAAATTATCTCATTTAATGACGGAGTGAAGAAGCAAAGCCAGCAAGTAGCCTGAACTTGATTTGCTATTTCTTAGTAGAGATGCCCAGAAGGTTGACTGAATACCACACATTCGTTGCGTATACAAATGGAGTGCAAGCTTATTGCAATTAATGAATTCTTCGAAGGCAATTCAACAGCATACTTAATTGGTTGCGGATCGTACCTTCAAGCCATTCGTATTTGATTTCGTTATTATTTTCCGAATGTTTATTACTTTCTATGACGTAATCTGAGATCGGAACAGTTGTTCTTTCCTGTCAGGTTACGATCGTGTGGGAAGCTGTGTTCATTGAGAATGACATTGGTTTTAATGATGGATTGGTTAGCTTTTCATGCAACATGTATGAAGTGGTTCCTTCATGTATTATTACTTTCATCAAATAAAATAATTTCCTTGAGAATATCGGTTTGATCATCGATATATTAATCATTTTTGGCGCTCTAGTTCCTCGGAACTGAGTGCTTATCAATTTGCCCAAATGTCTGTAATTTTCGAATATTTCGATGAAAATGGTCTTAAACGATTTGGTCCGACTCACTGATCAAGAATCCGTGGTCGAAATTCATTCTGTCCGGCCGCTCCGGCCGGCCGTAGGCACGATAACTCTCGAACGGAATGAGCTAGAGAGTTGAAATTTTCGAAGTAGGTTTGGGGGATAAATATCTCGGCTAAGTTCGTTATTGGGCAAAATCGGACAGATGGTTTCGGAGTAATAAAAAAAAAATTTTTTTTTTACGAAAAAAATTCCAAATAAAATTTTTTTTAATAAGAAGTTTTATCATAAGAATCCATTCATATCATTTTTAACTCTAACAACCTAATACTTTCGGAGATATGATTCTTCAAAATTTCAATGTAAATCCTATTTCACACATTGATATAATTATTCTATGTATGAATTCTCATAATGTCAACTTCAAAAATATTGGGGTTGAAATACTCGTATTTTAGCGATGCAACGGGGACCTCACCCGAAAATGTTTAATAATATTACGTAAATATTGAAAGCATAATTCTGTAGTTCGAGAGAGGAGAAAATTTGGTGAACGTAGATCAGGAAATTTTTGATCGATTACAAGGTATTTTATTTATTACTCATCTTCTTTCATATTATTACTCATCTTCTTTCATACAGGTTTTATGGAATACCTACTATTTGCAGGTACTTTAAACCTGTTTTGGGCAATTGTCATACGAAACCCGTTTTTTTGGCGCTCTAGTTCCTCGGAACAGTGTGCTTATCAATTTGCCCAAGTGTCTGTAATTTTGGAATTTTTGGCTGAAAATGGTCTCAACCGATTTGGTTCGACACACTGATCAAGAATCCGAGTGCGAAATCGATTTTGTCCGGCCGGACGACCGGCCGTAGGCACGATAACTCTCGAACGAAAGGAGTTAGCGGATTGAAAATTGCAAGGTGGTTTTGGAGCGTAAATATCTCGGACAAGTTCGTTCGATCTATCTGAAATTTAGCATCAAATTGTAGAATCATGACCTTTAACGCATGTGAAGTTTTGTATTGACCAGATTACCGCAAAGTGTAAAAAAAAAATTTGAAAATTTAAAAAAAGTTTTTCCACAATAACTCTCGAACGGAATGAGCTAGGTAGTTGAAATTTTCAGAGTAGGTTAGGGAGATGAATATCTCGGTTAAGTTCGTTATTGGGCAAAATTGGCCAGATTTAATTCGATTTCTTCCATGGTGCAGTTCTCATTCTCATGATTGCTCATTTAATCTTGATAAATAAACTATTATTTGAATTGAATTTCCTTTATGATGCAGCTCTATCATATGTATACATTGATATAATTCCCAACTCAGAGAAACCAATACTTTCGGAGATATAATTTGTTTGTTTGAACTAGAGCGCCAGAAAGCTCCTGTCCACAGGGCTTGAACCAATTTTATTTACCCAAATGTCTGCAGTTAAAGTTCATCTTACGTCATTATGAGAATGTTGAATCATTTCCAAAATATTTGATTATTATTCATCACTTCTCCTGCACCATTTTTGAGATATTCAACGTTGAATGTTTTAAAATATTATAATAATTTGAGAATTTGCTCTATATAACGCGGAAAGCCCCCATTTTCAAATTGACATTACTCACGCACGGCAGCCATTTATTATTTGTGACATTGACAGTTGTATTTGTCAATGTCTACCATTTAATCATGGAAAGGTACACGCTTCAACAACGTTTACAAATATTCCGAATTTATTATGAAAAATCGCGATCTGTTGCTCTAACTTTACGTGCTTTTGACTTCAACTTTTGGTCGTTATAATCTTTCGGATAAAAGAAACATTGAACGTTTAGTGAAGAAGTTTGAAACAAATTTTACACTTCATGATGTTATAGTGCCAGCGAGACAAGGAAATGCAAGAAGTGAAGAGAATATTGCTGCCGTACATGAAAGTGTTCGTGAAGATCAAATTTTATCAATTTCTCGTCGTTCACAAGAACTACTGATTTTTGCGCGTATGTTCTGGGGAACATCGCGTTATCATTTTGCCCAAATGTCTGTGACTTTCGAATTTTTTCACGAAAATGGTCTCAAACGATTCGGTTCGACTACCCGATGGATAATTCAAGGTCAAATCTGATTCTGTCCGGCCGGCCGTTGCTACGATAACTTGAGAACGGAAAGAGCTAGCGACGGACAAGTTCGTTCCAATGGTTTCCGAGTAATACTTTTGTTTTCGACTAATATGAATCCGATCGAATTGAAACTTGGTGAATAGTTGTAGAATATAAACCTTAGCACGTTTGTGAAATTTTGTGAGAATCGTATAGCTAGAAAATTTAAAAAAATTATTAAAGAATATTTTTTTATGTCACGAGAACTTGAGAATAGAAAGAGATAGCGATTTGAAATTTTCAGGTGAGGTTGTGCATCTGAATGCAACATTTGATTTTGTTCATAAGCATAATCGGCCAAACGATTTTGGAGTTATACCCATCTGAAATTTGGTTGTTATTTCCTCAATAACTCGAAAAATTTAGAACTGATCCAATTCAAACATGGTTACTAGTTGTAGAATGCCAACGCGAAAATTCTTGCGAAATTTCGTGAGGATCGTATAACTATAATATTCTTAAAAAATCATTGCAAAAAAATTCTATATTTCAGAAACTATTCATCCGACATGGCTGAAATTTTGCGAGAGCCTTCAGAACCAAACTCTACTACCAAGTTCCAAGTTTGAACACGATCGGATCTATATTGGAGATCCGAGCAGACTTGTGTGAGTTCAGTAGCTGGATACGTGACCGTTGCCTAAATAACTTTCGAGCGGAAGGAGATAGGAACTTGCACTCTGTTCCGAGGATCAAGAGCGCCAAGAAGAGGGCAATTTAAAATATTAACAAACCTGTCCGAGCATATTTACAACAAAAAAACTGTCTTTGATTTACTGAAATCTTTCCAAGTAGAGAGTCTAACTATGTATATTCACTTTTATAAAGTCTCCCGGTTGGCCATGAATTTTTGACACATTTCACCGTGTATATTTTGAAAATGTTAGGTTATGCTCATTTTCCTGTCAGATAACTACACAACGTTGTCCTCTCTACATAAAAGTCGTAGTAATTAGGTATTTTTCACAATGTGAATTTTCTTGGGAAAAATAATGAATTTGAGAATATACTATGTGAATTCCACAATTCCAAAGACCTGGCGACTGTTGAAGGAAATTTTTCATCTGTTGTTACTATGGAAAATATTTCACGTATATAAACTGATTGGAAGATTCAGATATGCTATTTTCTTGCACGGAAATCAAGAATCAAGTGTTGAAGTTTTAATGAAAAATAATGGATACAGTAGTCCGTTACTTTGTGATAGTTCATTTGAAAAAAGAATCCCGGCAGAACTTGTAAACGAACATACGTACCTATCGAATTCTCCACTTTTCTAAATTCTCAAGAAATAAGCCTACAGAAGACATTTAAATACCTTGTTGCACAAATTTGAAATACACCAGTTTAAAAATGTAGTAGTCACTGTTAAACCTTCAAAAACTATAAGTTTTCCTATTGCAGATTTTAGTTCTGTATAGCACTTCCTGATGTGTACTTTGTCTCTGCTCCTTCAAAACTGCTTTCGGCATTTTTAATTTCAAAGCGAAGAGTTCTATATTATTCGAAGATAATGATCTGTGATAATATCGATGGAACACTATGTTTATTGTTGAGAGTAGAAATTGGCAACGTCTCAGAGAATTGTTTTGACATTGACGATATTTCAGAAGTGCCAACCTGCCCTTGTTTTAGTTACAAAAACGTGATAGACCTAAATCATGGCCAACCGGGAGACTTAATAAAAGTGAATGGAGTATATACATTTGGGGAAAATGATAGCGCTTTGGAATGAGTGTGAATTTCTCAAGCGAGTGTTCTAACGAATCAACAAACAGAGAGACGTTGCACGTTTTTAAATATGTAGGACTGAGAGCCGGTTTCTGAGGAATATCACGTGTGGTTTATCTTCAGTTTATCTGTCCAATTCAATAGAATTCAGAAGATAAACTGAATATAAAATACATTCAATTGTCCTCAGAAACCAGCCCTGCAGCTGAAAGTTTACTTGGATCTCCAAAACACATCATAAAACTATAATAACGAACGAGAAGGATGTATACGAATAGAAACATATGCGGAGAATACGCTGATACCATGAAGACCGGCCTGTATATCGGCTGTAATGAGAAACCGGAAGCTCAGACGCTATAAACAAATACTTATTACAACGGGGGATCTCAGTGAGATCTACAGGCAGCGGACCATGAGGGACGACGCCGTCGTTAAAGAGGGTGACGAAACAATTCAAGAGGCTAATTTTAACTGTATGTCTCTACTTTTATGGGGGAATTGAAGAAGAGGGTTGCGAGTAAAACCGGAAGAAATAGAACAAATTTCAGTTCCGTTGTAGGGTACGTTATTTGTATTCATTACTCCTAATAATGCGCCTTTCAAACCCAGTTGAGATAAGGCATCTAACCTTTTAACCCTAGAATACTAACCATTCGTAAAATTTACGAATCACAGATGCTGTGATGCGATTTGCTAATTCCGCGTAACTAGCAGTATTTTCGTTCTTTTTCTAGCTTCGTTATTCGGTTCGACGGGTCATTTGAACAATTCGTTCTTGTGATCAGATAAGTGCGTGTCAAGATATCCAGGGGTGATTCGTAATATTTACGATAGGTTAGTATGCATGTAATTATCTCGTCGGATTATTTTCATTAGTCAATATTTTTTATAGTTGTTATTGTACCGAAATGGCGAAACGCAAGTGCTTCAATGATTATAGAAAGTTGACGCAAAAAGAAATAGAGGAATTAGCCGTACCCCTCAGCTCATCTAGTGATGAAGAAGATCCAGGTAGCGGTTCAGAAATGGCTAAAAGAGCGTAAGAAACTCCCGACTTTAGAACGCTCATTCAAAAATTTGATAGGAGATATAATAAAAATTCCGCAAACACAGGATCAGGGGGAACCTGCCGTATTGAAACGTACAACTTGTTTCATCTGCCCGTCGAAAAAAAAAAGAATGACGTCAGTTTATTGTAAGAGTTTTAACCGAGGTTTTTGCGCAGAGCATCGTGCACGTTGTTGTGTTATGTGCAATAATGAGAATTAATTTAATGTTTTTTTTATGTTTATTGTTAATAAATTGAAACTTGAAAGTATTTTGCATCATTTTATTATAAAAAAATTTCTTCGTTCAGTTGATTTTGATGATTGAATATGAGATCGTAAAATTTACGAATAGTTAGTATTCACGGGAGTGCGATTTAAGGTTAGTATTCTAGGGTTAACAATTCAAGCTTAGATGTAAAAAAAATTGGTTCAAGCACTGTCGTGAAGTCAGAAGCTTTTGCGCGTATGTTCTATTGTCCATTCTTCTGTATTGGACACCCTTAATCGAATTTACCATGGTAAACTATGTTGTCCATTCTCCTGTATTGGACACTTAATTCGAATTTACCATGGTAAATTCGATTAAGGGTGTCCAATACAGAAGAATGGACAATAGAACATACGCGCAAAAGCTTCTGACTTCACGTCAGTGCTTGAACCAATTTTTTTTTTCGTGATTTTTTTGAAATTTTCTAGGGGTACGGTTCTTAAAATTTTTTTTTCGTCATTTTTTTCAAATTTTCTAGGGTTCTTACAAAATTTTAAACACGTCTTTATGTTGATTTTCTACTACTAGTTGCCAAGCTTCAATTGCATCGAAAATTTATTTTTTGAGTTATCAAGGAAATAACAGTCCAGGTGGGTATAACTCGGAAACCGTTAGACCGAATATGCCCCAAAACGAACTCAACTCTCTCTTTCGGATACGCAACCTACCCTGAAAATTGCAAGTCCCTATCTCCTTTCTTTCAAAAGTTATCGAGGCAACGGTCACCCATCTACTGAACTCACACAAGAATGCTCGAATCTTCAACAATATTTAACCGATCGTATTAAAACTTGAAACTTGGCAGTATAGTTAGGTTATGAAGACTCTTGCAAAATATCAGCAATTTCAAACGATTAGTTACTGATATATAGAATTTTTTTTTTAATGATTTATTAAAAATTTTCTACAAATGCTATCCTCACCAAATTTTGCAAACATTTACGCGTTGGCATTCTACAACTAATAACCATGTTTGAATTCAATCGGTTCAGTATTTTTCGAGTTAATGAGGAACAAAAAACCACCAAATTTCAGAAAATTTCAGATGGCTATAACTCTAAAACCGTTTGGCCGATTATGCTCATAAAAAAACTGAAATGTCGAGTTCTGGTGCACATCCTAACCTGAAAACTTGAAGCCCCTATCTCTTTCCGTTCTCAAGTTATCGTGACAACAAAAATTTGCGCGTATGTTCTATTGTCCATTCTTCTGTATTGGACACCCTTAATCGAATTTACCATGGTAAATTGTGTTGTCCATTCTCCTGTATTTGACACACTTAATTTTAATTTACCATGGTAAATTTCAATTAAATCAATAATTTTTTAATAATTTTCTAGCCATACGATTCGCACAAAATTTCACAAACGTGCTTAGGTTCATATTCTACAACTACTCACCAAGTTTCAATTCGATCGGATTTATATTGGTTGAAAACAAAATCATTACTCGGAAACCACTGGACCGATTATGCCCATTAACGAACTTGTCCGTTGTGTTGGGATGCGCCACCTACCCTGAAATTTTCAAGTCGCTAGCTCTTTTCGTTCTCAAGTTATCGTGGCAACGGCCGGGCGGCCGGGCGGACAGAATCAAATTTGACATCGAATTCTTCATTGGGGTGTCGAACTAAATCGTTTGAGACCATTTTCGTCAAAACATTCGAAAGTTACAGACATTTGTGCAAAATGATAACGCAATGTTCCCTAGAACATACGCGCAAAAATGAGGTGTTAAATTTAATTTTGTCGGTTCGTCCGTAAACGTGTAGGTTCGACGTCAAGATGTCGATCTGCTTTGGAATGCTTGTCCAAGTTGACCAATTCGTCTCAACAAATAAAATACTTTTTTGGCGCTCTTGTTCCTTTGAACAGAGTGCTTTTCAATTTGCCCAAATGTCTGTAATTTTCGAAGATTGGCTGGAAATGGTCTTGAATGTTTTGGTTCGACCCACTGATCAAGAATCCGTGGTCAAAATCGATTCTGTGCGGCCGTAACCACGATAACTCTTGGACGGAATGAGCTAGACAGTTGAAATTTTCAGAATAGGTTTATAAATATCTCGGTGATGTTCGTTATTGTGCAATGAAAAATAATTTTTTTTAGATCACAAATTTTAAATAAATTTTTTTTCAAGTAGCAGTTTCATCATAAGAATCCATCAACTCTCACGAGATGATACTTTTGGAGATATGATTATACCAAATTTCAATATTAAATCGTGATTCTATGATTTCACAGAATGCTGTAATCGTATCTATGAATATATAAATATGAATGATCTATGCTCATACATTATATGTCATCCTAGGGCTTTTCGGAAAGTAACCCATATACATAATAGACTATCTATTGTATATGGTGTAACCCTGGATCGAGTAGATCATCATCAGCTGTTTACAGTCTCGCGTTCTCGATCACCGTTTCCGAATGCGGCAGTCAGCGCTCAGTGTCGAGGTAGAATTTACATAACCTTATTTTTTATTTGTTTACAACTTATACTAAAGGTTTATAATTTGTATAATATTTTATGTTGGAAAATAAGGTTCCGAATCTTGAATTTGTGAATATATACAAGACTGTTGCTGGCAAAAAAATACTGAAATATGGATCTACATTTGTGTATCAATCATTTTTTCTAGAGTTAAGGTTCATAATACAGAAAAGAATGTGTTAGTGGTATGAACTATTAAATTTTAAATTATGAAAAGAGGATTTTATTAATATAATTCCAACTATTAAAACAATTTGTTCGTAATCCACTACCTACTCAAATATCAGGAATAAATGGACAAACTGCTATGATTGTCTCCAGCCTTGCTCTATACATTTCGATGATACTTTCCTTAGGTATTTCGAGTTGTGAAAACTACGCACCGAGTGTAAGTTGCAACAACCCATTCCACGAGGTTAAATCATTGCAGATTGCTCATTTAATCTTGATAAATAAATTTAATGACAATTTTTGAAGCATTAAGGCATTGAAGCATTGTAGATTGCTCTTTTTTTTATAAGATAATTTTTGAAGCATTTTTTTCAAACGACACTTTTTTTAAATTTAATTTCTTCATGATGCTTTTCTATCATAGGAATCCACTGATATAATACTCAACTCTGAGAAACCAATACTTTCGGAGATATAATTTGTCTGTTTGAACAAGAGCGCCAAAAAGCTCCTGTCCACAGGGCTTGAACCAATTTTTTTTTGATAAAAACAAAGAATTTTTCGAAAAAACCTATTGAAAAGCAGTTTATCAGTTATTACCCTATATCCCAGGAAGCATAGATATATCGTTGAGCCTCGAGCTAGTCGGGCAGACATCTTTCAAAAGGGGTCAATGTTATACCCTTAAGCGAGAGTATGGGATGCGATAAGGCGGCACATCATTTTTTTTCCTTCAATATAAATATTCGTACTGACACCTGTTATACACACACACACATACAGATAATTAATTCATCCTTCTGTCCAACAAGTCAACCCAAGTCTTCGAGCATCCAGGACTATTACAAGGATCTAACGAGAAATTAACGTGATCCTTCCATGGCCTTACCGCCACCCAGACATTCCAACTATCGAACAAGTGTAGGATGCGATCGTCATCGATTGGATCATTAGTTACAAATCACAACACTTACGGGGAGACAGGGTTTTTTGCTGAGGTTTTTCCCTAAGCTCTTGTATCATACGCAGAATTGTATGGTACCCCGTTACACCAACCTCTGCTAACATATAAAACTCTCAGTCAAAAGAATATATATTTACCTAGAACGATTAAGGTTCAACGAGGATGACTTCAAAGGTAGCTAAAGCTAACGGTCATGAGATAGAATAGATTGGAATGCCTTCAAAAAATGCCTCATAAAATTAGTGATGGTGGAATATAAAGTTAGAATTAAAACAGATTTCACGTCCTCGATGTTCTCATGAGGAATATCAACGAACGAGGTCCAAGGTTTTCTGACCCATTACATAAAATAGATGCATAGAATACATGGTGAAGACACTCTTCGACATATTTTCGGCCGAATTGCGGTCCAAATACTGTCAAAATACAAGGATTTTGTTCTACTTCAGTTTTCGCCGATAGATGCCGGCAGTAGAAATTTTATGGGCAAAATTATCGACATGTCAAATTAAATTTGAATCTTTGTTTATTCTAGTTTCTTGTGGAAAGTCGTACCTGGTCGTGCCGTTTGCTGAAATTTAATATTTTGAGTATTTTGTTCAACGTGCTTACTTTCCGCGCCGAAAGTAAGCCAAATGTTTTAGTAGAAGATCCGAACCTAAGTCGACCTTCACCGAGCTGATAATAGAATGAAACATATTATATAATAAATTTAGCATATTAGATAATATACCAAAAATTGGGTTAAGTAATCATTAAAGGATACTGTGGGAGGTATACTCATTATCATTAACGGTTTTTTTCTGGGTTTTCTCTCCCAAACTCTGAAAAATATCTATATAATAAAAATTAATTATCCAGAACCATTTTAATCAAATACTATTTTCATTTTGAAAATCCTTCGTTTTTATGCGAATATAGTTTTTTTTATTGTTTATTCTTACCGGATCAGGGGCAGATTTCTAGTATCAAGATTGTATACAGTATGGTGCAAATGAAAGGAATAAATTCGTTATTTCGTAAACCAGCGACTTTAAGGAAAAATCCTGAAACCCGTCGATTTTTATTTTTAAACGGGCTATTCGAAAGGATACCTTTTTATTTTTGACGTCATCTATGTGAGCGTGATGACGTCATCGCTAAAATTTTCAGATGGAAAGGTGGGTGTTGTAATACATTATTTGAAAGGTCTTTTAAATACCTATTCAGCCATATCAATAATGTACAAAAATTGATTTTTGTATTTGTTTAAAAAATTAATAAAATTTTATTATTATTATTTAATATGACGTCAAAAATAAAATGACGTCAAAAATAAAATGGTTTCCTTATGAATAGCCTGTTTAAGAATAAAATTCGACGGGTTTCGGGATTTTTCCTTAAAGTCGCCGGTTTACGAAATAACGAATTTATTCCTTTCAATTGCACCATACTGTATATTAATTATAATAATAATGATAATGGAAGATCGCTGATACCGATGTTAATAAATCAACATAGGAGAACGCTAAGACTGGTTGATTTATTATAATAATTATAATTGCCGGTTGATGAACATAAACTGTTTTAACAGTTGAAACATTAAGGTATAACTTTATTAATTAATAATTATATTCATTATATGATTCAGTTATATATTGTAAGGAATTAAATGATATGTTATGAAAACTAAGCGTCAATCTTTTTGGCGCTCTTATATTCTATAATATTATTTGTTTCAAGGATATTTTTATACGACTAGAATGGCAACTGGCTTGTGGTAAAGGTAGTGTATTGAAAATTAGAACGTGTCTGTTCAAAATATTTTTCTACCGAATATATATTGAATAAAAGATGAAACGTAGTGCACTACCCTCTATTTGGTTAGTTTATCAATTTAATGAATAATTTTTCGATATTTCAACAGTATACTTAGTTCTGAATAATAGCTATCGAATCAAATATACTTTGCAATCTAATCAGTAATCATCGAATCACTGAGAACATAAAAAGTTGTCAAGGGGTATAGGGTGACTGAAAAAAATGCTGTATACATGAGAATGTTTTGATGAAGTTTCAAATTATACATCGAAAATAATAAGTAAAATGCTTAATTTAAACGAGCCTTACATGATAAAGGTAATTAATACATTTGAATAATAATATGATATCGAAAGATATTATGTAGAGGTATTACAGAAAATTCTGTATTATTCAATGTATTTCAAAATGCAAAAATTAAATGCTTATATTCTAATGACATTGGATGTGATCTTTTGTAATGGAAAAATAATGATTTCACAGATTTCTTCATTTACAGTTCCAGTCAAAATGTTCCAATGAAACTCCTTTACTGATGAATCCCTTATTTGACCTCATTATGTCTTGGCAAGATGAAATTTCTGTTCCAAACAAATGGGGTTTACATACTGTGTCCGAACATATGTCTGATTAATAAAAAAGTGAATTGATTTCTCAACACACTGCTCCATTATATTCTTTTAATTTGGATTTACGAACTAGCAACGGTGGAAAGTGAACTTTTTCGCTTGTCAGTTTTCATTTACTCGCTTCTCAGAATCTTGGAAATAGACTCTAGCGGCACAATCGTTTACAAAGTGAAGTAGTACATAAAGTACGTGATTTGTAAATTCTAGGTCCGTTTTTCGGCCGAAAATTTTAACAGGAATTAGCAGGGACAGTCGACACCTTGTTATTCTATGCATCTAGCCCATAAACATCACCTAGGTGAACAACATTCGAGGCAATTTTACGAGAATATAAAAAAGTAGGGCAAAGTATGTCATAAGATTTTGGCACCTCCCTCGCAGAGGTCATTACAGATTCGCCATTCTGAGCGAAATGACAATCTGGATGATGTAAGTCCGTAATATAACCGCTATCTAAACACGGCATCGCTCACATTTCCAATTAGACAGTCTCTCCATATGCTGTTACACAACAAACACCTCATTAGAAAATGCAAAAATCGATTTTCGTGTAAAACGTCCATTAACTATCAGGAATAATATTACACATCGGTCACGAAAATCATCGAGATAAGTATATCGAATTGTATAATGTGGGGCCCGTAAGAGGACATATCCACCAGTAAATGATTCATGAGGTCTTGCAGATTGGAGTAAACAGACCACATACCGTCAATAAAAAGTGAAATGAACATAGAATTTCACCAGTGGCGTGCAGCATTATTCAAATATAGTACAGCAAACGGAATAACATGTGGAAAAATTGTAATTTTGGTGACATGTATACAGGCTGTCCGGGAAATCTCTCGGATTCAGATAAAACATACAAAAATAAGATGATAAGTTCCCATTATTTTTTTTCATAGAGGCCCTCCCTACGAAGATACGGCCTCCTAAATGACGCCACAAATTTTAAACTACTCAATATAATTTAATGAAAATTATATGTATATGATAAACAGTAGAAAGGACCTCTCAAAATACTACCCTTAAATTAAAATTAGCTTGTTTAGTTTACCAGGCGCGGACTAGATTGTACATTTCAATGCTCTTATTTTCAACACCCTGTATGATAAGGAGTTAAAAAAACAAATTTCGATACCTTGAACATTAAGCTGAAGAAAAGGTACTCTTGTTCATTGTCGATAAAATGAACCGTTTTCAAGGTATCTAAATTTGTTTTACCAGGAAACGGAAAAGAATCGAAATCATTCGCGAGATAAGAGAAACGAAATATGATTTTATCGCAATTTTGATTAGTCTGCCCTAGTTTTATAAATGTCATGTTTGTACAACTAGGGTAGGCCAATGAAAATTGCGATAAAATCATATGTCGTTTCTTATATCTCCCGAATGATTTCGATTCTTTTCCATTTCCTGGAAAAACAAATTTGGATACCTTGAAAACGGTTCATTTTATCGACAATGAACAAGAGTACCTTTTCTTTAGCTTAATGTTCAAGCTATCCAAATTTGTTTTATTTAACTCCTTATCATACAGGGTGTTAAAAATGTCAGCTTTAAAATGTACAACCTAGTCCGCCCCTGGTAAACTAAACCAGCTAATTTAAATTTAAGGGCAGCATTTCAAGAGGTCCTTACTACTGTTTATCATATCAAATTTTCATTAAATTATATTAAGTAGTTTAAAATTTATTCCAGTAAAATGGATTTCCAGTGGCGTCATTTAGGAAGCCGTATCTCCGTAGGGAGGGCACCTAGAAAAAAAAATTGATGGGAATTTGTCATCTTATTTTTTTATGTTTTATAAGAATCCGACAAATTTCCCACATTTTACCGGACACCCTGTATACAGGATCCGAGTTCGCCACACCGACATGGACAAGGAGGTGATAAGGTCACCCTTCCTGTTGTTAAACTGTCCTCCGGGCCTTCTGATGGAAGATAGGGATGGTTTAAACCAAGGGTGAGTTTCCTTATTTTGCAAATATTTTAGAGACCAGTTGAGATAGAGCAATGAAATTTGACAGTTAGAGTAAGCAGCTCGAGTATTTTGAAACACTGGTTAAATAAGTTTTTGTAACTCCTCCTAAAACAAATGGTAGGGGGTGGGGGTACATTTTAAAATGAATGATTTGTTTCTACGGTAACGTACTAATAATAAATAAGATTCCAAAACTGCGATCTTTCACCTTTCATTTGGTGTACCGTTGAGATTTGGGGCCCAAGCGGTTACAAAGATGTTATCAAAAGAACGTAATGAACACACAACATTTTCGATAACGGGGTAGAGCACTACATACAGATCGGCGTTTTCCAGCTTCCCATTACAATATTGAAATTTTTTCTCTTGCGAGTGTCGTTAGGGACCATAGTCTCCATTTCTTCAAGATATTAAGAAGTATACGTACATGGTGTTCCAAAAAAGGCTAGTCATCTCATAACTTCCAAATTTTCAATGTGAAACCATCTATATCTTGTTATTTTTTAACTTTTTCTAATATTTCATTTGATGATTGAATTGTTAGCTAAAATCGCATGCATACCGCAAATAAAAAATATTCGGTGTCCATGATATTTTGTTAGTTTTACAAGCCTTGAAGATGCACCTATTTGCCTAAAAAATAAATCAAAATTTGGAAGTTGTGAGATGACTACCCTTTTTTGGGACATAATGTATACTTCTTAATATCTTGAAGATATGGAGACTATGGTTCCTAACGACAATCGCAAGAGAAAAAATTTCAATATTGTAATGGAATGCTGGAAAACGCTGATCTGTATGTAGTGCACTACCCCGTTTTAGAAAATGTGTGTTCCTTACATTCTTTTGATAACATCTTTGTAACCTTTTGAGCCCCAAGTGTCAATTATACACCAAATGAAAGATGAAAGATCGCAGCTTTGGAATCTAATTCATTATTAGTAAACTACCGTGGAAAAAAATATTAATTTTAAAGAGTACCCCTACCCCCTATCATTTTCGCGCGTATGTTCTGGGGAACATCACGTTATCATTTTGCCCAAATGTCCGGCCGGCCGTTGCCACGATAACTTGAGAACGGAAAGAGCTAGCGACTTGAAATTTTCAGGGTAGGTAGCGCATCCCAATACGACGGACAAGTTCGTTAAAGGGCATAATCGGTCCAATGGTTTCCGAGTAATAATTTTGTTTTCAACCAATATAAATCCGATCGAATTGAAACTTGGTGAGTAGTTGTAGAATATGAACCTAAGCAGTTAAAAAATATTTTTGTTGTCACGATAACCTGAGAACGGAAGGAGATAGCGGCTTGAAGTTTTCAGTTTTGGATTTGCATCTGAACGCAACATTTGAGTTTGTTTATAAGCATAATCAGCCAAACTGTTTTAGAGTTATAGCCATCTGAAATTTGATTGTTTTTTTCTCCTCATTAACTCGAAAAACACTCTTAATTCGAATTTACCATGGTAAATTCGAATTAAGTGTCCAATACAGGAGAATGGACAATAGAACATACGCGCAAAAGCACCTGACTTCACGTCAGTGCTAGAACCAATTTTTTTAGTGGGGGTTACAAAACCTTATTTAACCATGGTTTCAAAGTACTCGAGCAGCTTACTCTAACTGACAAATTTCATTCCTCTATCTCAACTGGTCTCTAAAATATTTTCAAAATAAGGAAACTTACCCCGGGTTTAAACCATCTCTAACTTCCATCAGAAGAACCGGAGGACAGTTTAACAACAGGAAGCGTGACACCTTAATGGTACCCTATCAACTTCTTGCCCATGTCGATGTGGCGGCCTCGGACCCTGTATATACAGGATGTTTTCAAAGGTAAGTCTTTCAAAACAGCCTGTATACACTAAACAATAAATAGATAGAGGTATCACCCCTTAAAAGGTGTACCGTCACTATCAGACTGACGTGAAAATTGTCGTCGCCAAATAAAAACCGCTTGATTGCGAGGGAGAATTCCAGGAACGATAATAACCTAACAAAATGGAAGGCTTGTATGTAAATCACCAGTTTTCTTAGTGTTTTTTTATTTTCTGTCTATTCGTAATATCTGAAATACATTTTTCTGAAGAAATAAACAGGGCAAAAATCCAAAACAAAAATTGAATGTGGAAAAATAATCAAAATCAAACGTAAATAATATCGCAAATACTGAAAGGAAATATTCATTATTCCATGGAATTTTTTACATTGCTTTAAAAGTAAGTGGCAATTTATGTCGAAGGTGAAAATTTATTGTCCATCAAGTACGAATGCTGTTTATATATCTAATTTTATTGCAACTTAAACACGATTTACGTGGAATGAATTCCTAAGAATCAGATAATACCTTCTGAAAACTTGTTTTTCTTGTGGTATTTCTCTTTACAATAGCATGGCTATTGTTAGGTTTTTGGAGCGCTTGTTCCCCTGAACATCATTTTCACCAAATGTAATTTTCGAATTTTTGTCCGAAAACGGTCGAAACGTTTAGATTCGAGAACGGTAATAGATAGCGACTAGAAATTTCCAGGGTACGTGGCGCGTCCCAATACGACGGACAAGTTCCTTAATGGGCATAATCAGCCCAATGGTTTCCGAGTAGGTAATAGTTTTGTTTTTAACCAATACAAATCCGATTAAATTGAAACTTGGACAGTAGTTGTAGAATATGAACCTAAGCACTTTTGTGAGAATCGCATCACTAGAAAATTTTTAAAAAATAATTAAAAAATATTATTTATGTCAGTATAACCTGAGAATGGAAAGAGATAGCGACTTGCAATTTTTACGTTAGGTTGTGCATCTGAATGTCACATTTGATATTGTTAATAGGCTTACCCCCGGTTTCTGAAAGGCTGATCAACCCAAATGTTAACTAATCAGACATCAATCTCTTGTTAACCCTCATCTGAGTTGCGCAAAGCAGCAAAATCCGGACTGGTTTGACATTAACAGTTCTGTTAACTTTGACCAGCCTTTCAGAAACCGAGTGTCAATCGGCCAAACGGTTTTGGAGTTATATACCCATCTGGAATATTATTTCCTCGGAAACTTAAAAATATGGACTCGATCGAATTGAAGCTTGGTAGCTAGTTGTAGAATATCGAATATTGGCGTCAATACCCGGGTACGCCACTGCTAAAGGGGCTATGGTGAGTTTTGATGGTGAGTCACCAACCGGTATCGCGGATGGCATAATCTCGCAACGTAAAAGCTCGTGGAGACCAGGCTTTCCGTCAAATATGCATGAGTACCTAGAATTCCACCCAAACAATGGTTCGTAATTCGAGCGTAACAAAGAATACCGTCTGTCGGCATGAATTGCAATCATCTGGGTTGGAATAGCCTAACGCCTCCGCAAATATTTCCAACACGACATTCATCTATCCATAGATTCGATTTTGAATGAAATTTTGGGGGTTCCACCAGGACGATTACATGGATCCTATGGAATGAATGCTTTTCTGCAATATCGTGTAATATTAGCATTGTCTTTTATTAACAAACCAGAATACTTATGTAGGAAATCTCAAATAGTGTTACTGAGGAATACCTACCTGTACATTAGTTGGAAATCCCGTTCTAAATCTTCCATAATTAGAGAATGACTCGTAAATTATGCTCGACTTCCTTGCACTTTTCATTTTCGACTCACTAACCAAAAAACCCTGCCTATGAACTTAGCGAATACAAATTTCAAATTGCTTACGTGCGTACATCAACCAAACTGTTCAGAAATAAACTTTCAATTTCATCTGACGTTGATGACGTTTATTTTGCCCGATCGTCTGTAATTCTCGAATGTTTTGCTGAAAATGGTCTCAAACAATCAGGTTGGATTTCACTGATGAAGAATTCGAGGTCAAAATCGATTATGTCCGACCGTCAGTTGCCACGATAACTTTCGATGTAGGTTCGTGTAGGTTGCGCATCCGAATGCGTTAATGGTCATGATAGGGGAAGCGGTAATATCCGATCGAATTGAAGCTTGGTAATTAGTAGTTCGGAAATGTTATATTTATGAAACCATCTTTCAAATTCCCTACAAGCAAAATATTTCAAAGGGTATATCTTTGAAACTATGGGGCGGTTTCTGTTCATTCACGAATTAGACCAACGTATTCAAAGCTTAGATCTACCGTGCAAATTTCAAGTCTCAAGTTCCTTTTTAGAAATACAACGTATTCTGAGCAGAAAGGATAGATAGAAGCGAATTGACTATGGATTCTTCTTCGGTAAGTCAAATGGATTCGTTTCAGAATATTTTCTGCCCAAAATTACAGACATTAGGCCGATACTATAGCACCCTGGTATACGAGTGTCCAAAAACATTGCCACATAAAACAAGTTTCAAGACTTTAGCTGCAGTAGTTTCGGAGAAAATAGATTCTGGTGTGCAGCGGACAGACGTGTTTAGTTTGTCCAAAATTTACATGCAATTAAACGTAGAAGTTCATACAAAATATATTTTTCTCTAACGAATTCTGTTCGACCAGAGAATACTTGGTAAATCATCTCGCAAATAAACTGATTAAGGGGCATCGGTGCTAATGGAGATTCACCAGATTCACCATGACTGAATGCGTGATTTCCTCACAGATACTCTTTATTTTGTCGTCATCCTGATGACTCATAATTGAAATTCATAATGAACAATCGCCAGTGTGTTATTTATAGAAATGTTCGATGATAACCCAGAAAGACTTGTTGATTTCTTGACGTTCTTTTCGGCGTTTAGTTCTGCGGTTGATGTTGAGGAAAAATACTTTATACAGTTATTAATATATCTACGCATATGTAATATGAAATATTTTTAATCGGTTGATTTTATCCACAGTCTAACATTTTACATCGAAATGTACTATTATTATTATTAGACGCGGCCTTTCAAATATTAGTACAGGGTCTTTTTAAATGATTGTAACATGGCAGTTGACTTTGAATTATTCTTATTTTGCCGCTTCATATACAGGATGTTCCTCAAAGACATGCTAATATTTAAGGAAATGATTCTTTGACTCTTTTTAAGAAAAAACTTCTTATGAACATATGTCCTAAAAGTCTTAACTTTTGAGATACAGGGTGATACAATATCTGTACTGCGAAATGAAGCAATTTTAATTTAATTATTTTAATCAAGAACAGAGCATCTGACAAGAAAGCCAATTTTTTGGATTCCTATACATTTTGGAACAAATCAGATCTCTTAATTTGCTTACAGTCAATGCACAAACATTTCCACACCACATCAGATTTTTGAGGAATGGACTCTGAAATAAAACGACCTTTATTTTTCAAGAGGAAACCGTTAGTCGGACATAGAAGTAAGATCAAATTTGCTCAAAAATAAATGAGGATCTCAAAATTAATTTTTATTTCAAAAGAAAGCAGTGGAGTAGTATTTTTTTTCCAAAATATTCAATGCAAAACCAGTATGGAAGCCACTGGTAGAGGCAATGAAAATTTTTATACATCACAAAATGCACCCTGATGCTTATAAGACAAGTACCAAATTTTATAGAGATTTGTCTACAATATTATCTCAGTTATTATTGAAAAACCGATTTTTTTTCAAAATTTTATTATGTAGGCGCATTTTTTGATGTACGAAAATTTTCATTTTCTCTACCAGTAGCGTCCACACGGGTTCTGCATTAAATATTTTAGGAGAAAGAAATACTACGCCACTGCTTTCTTTTGAAATAAAAATTACTTTTGAGATCCTCATTCATTGTTGAGCAGATTTGATCTCGTGGGTTTTCTTTGTCTGTCGCACGGTTTCCGGTTGAAAAATGAAAATCGTTTCACTCAAGGATCAATTCCTCAAAAATCTGATGCGGTGTGGAAATGTTTATGTATCGACTGAAAGCAAATTAAGGGATCACATTTGTTCCAAAATGAATGAGATTCCAAAAGATATGATCTCTTCTCAGATGCTGTAGTCGTGATAAAAATAATTAAATTAAAATTGCTTCATATCGCAGTACCAAAATGTTATCACCCTGTATCTCAAAAGTGAAGACTTTTAGGACATACGTTCATAGGAATTTTTTTTCTTATAGTGAGTCAGAGAATCGCCCCTTTTAAATGTTAGCATGCCTTTAAGGAACAACCTGTATATACTGTCCACATTCCTGATTCCACATAGTTACAATTATCAAGGCTGTCAACTTCAAAGGCCTGTAAAATAAACAGGAAACAGCGAAAAGCGGCAAAAAATTATTCATGCCAACTGCGATGTTACAATCATTTATACCCTACATTTTGAGAAATTTTAGGCAATACTCAGGTTTCCTTATGTAGCAAGTAGGAAAAAAAATCATTTATCACTAATGCATTACTTTGCCAGATATTTTTGTATCTTGATATCATAAATTTAATTGCATATAATATATGAATCAAAATAATATACCTATTAGTGGTAAATATTGCTTTTTTCTCCCCTGTTAAGAAATTTCAGTATAAGCAAAAAATTTCGAAAAAAAAAACACTTATGATTTCCATATATCTCGGAGCTTCTTTTTGTAGCTGGATGTTACAGTATCCTTGATTTGGATTGTCTCGAGTGCACCTATTTGTCTAAATCCAAGAAATTTGTATGTTTCTACATCTTAGCTGTGGCGAATGATTATTCCACCTTCTAGTTCGATGTATTCTCCTGCTTCTTCAGGTCTCCTTTGCCTAGGTGAAAAACAGCACATTTGTCCAAATCGAATGACATTCCTATTGCTGAAGTGTATTCGGCAAACATAATAATAATAATTATTATTATTAAACTGACCCTCCTAGGTCTTCTTTAAGATGAAGCCTCATAAGCTCTCAACAGCTTGGGCGAGTTAGGATAATCAGTTGACTTCTGTGAATACCTTGTTACTGTGTCCTTACGCCTCCATTGAACAAAGTTTTAAAGTAATTTAAGCCTATTAAAAAAAGGGACCATCAAACAAAAGTGATATGGAAAAATTGTGAAGAAATTCCAAGAAACGAGGTCTGTAATGATGAAGCAAATACGTACTCGTCCAGAAAATTCAGCCGAAAATATAATTGGCGTGAGGAAGGATGAGACAGGAATTGCAATGGTCCACAGACACTTGAGATCGGATATTTACAAAGAATATGTCGTTCCACGCCTATAAAATTCAATTAACTCAAGAAATTAATAATAATATACAGGGTGAGTCTTTGACCACTGCATTAATTTTAACCAAAGATTCCTCTCATCAAATGAAACACTTTTTTCATTTAACATTTTTCACGATTCGGCTCAGGTAAAAAGTTAAAAGCGTTTTAGATTTCACAATGTGCTAATACACTCCCGCATATAAATTATCTATGACATTGTTGGCGGACGAGAATAAGGCATGGTAACGTGGTTTACAGCTTGATTCGGGATTCCAACGGTCATGGACGGATCCATAAAAGTAGTGAAATTTCGGGAGTTTTTCATTTTAAAACATTCAATGAAGAATATCTCGAAAACGGTGCGTTTAAGG
This sequence comes from Halyzia sedecimguttata, assembly GCA_937662695.2. NCBI lineage: Eukaryota > Metazoa > Arthropoda > Insecta > Coleoptera > Coccinellidae > Halyzia > Halyzia sedecimguttata. The sequence goes on along the minus strand of OW569414.2, from coordinate 82,556,061 downwards.
AGAAATGATGAAGAATAATATAATGTTCTAAAACGATGGAATACTCTTGAAATGACTCAAGAAAAACTTTATATGCTTTCTTTATGCTAATTTCGTTTAGTTTTATGAATCCACGAGTCCATAACTAGAAAACCAGTAGAAGTAGAAAATAACTAATATTTGGAAAATATGTATCATAGTTATAGGAAACTTTACGCCAACATTCATTTTATTCGAAAAAAGGATGTCAAAGCTACAAAATAAAAACTGATTTTTTTTCAAAATTTCAACAGCCTGTATCTTTTTACCTGAGCTGAATTTGGAAAAATGTTAAAGGAAAAAATTATTTCATTTGATGAGAGGAATCTTTGGATGAAATTAATGCAGTGTGATGTTGAAAAAATAAATCATAATACGCCCGTGGCTGGATCTTTTGTTACCATTCAATAGTTGATGGATATTTTGAATAATATTATAATTATCTGGACCCTCGAATTCGAGGATAATATCATTATGGAAATCAATAGAATTTGACGTCTTCCATTGTTTTTCTTAGAGGAACACAAGGTATGGAAATAAATCTAGGCTTATTTGGAAAAATTGATGGAACTGCATCTTTATTCAATTTTGGAAATATCAAAATGTTCTTTGCAACCGTGACATCTTTGTTTGAGGGTAAATACCTCGTATCTGATTATTCCATTCTTAAAATGGGGTCTTTCGGAAATTTAAAATGGATGCGGCGAAATATCAGAGGAACAGCTGTAACTGATTTTCAATGACTTGTTCAAGTAAGATTGCACAGACTATACAAATGGTCATTTTGCCGAATGTTCACCTGCCGGGATATCCAGTGGAATTGCGTATTTTTTGAATGGCTATTTCCAGAATATGCCCAATTAAATTTGGTTTTACACTGCAACTAGGGATTGCAATACGGAAAAACCAAACCGGAAATCCGTCGGATCCCGCATCATTTAGCCTATACCGGACCCGGTACCAATATCTACAATACAAAATATAAATATCCGGATCCGGATCCAGTGCCGGATCCGGATTTTTGTCATATTTGACGTGATATTAAAGCTGACTCTTCTGGTACTTCAAAAGACTAAATTTCGATTAAACAAAAATTTTTTGTAAAAGATATTACTAAAAAAGCAAAAGCTAGGTTATTTGAGTTTTAAACATAAATTTTGACGTTATGTGAAAAAGTAAAATTCAAAAGTTGTGGATATTTTTATTCCCCACAACTTAGCCTTTTTTCCATAGGACTTATATTTTTGCCGGAAATCGAGATAAACCGTTAAAAACTCTTAAAAACTCACACGCTTCCACTTCCTGACCTCAGATCGCTCCCAATTTATTTTTCCTTTCATTTTTGGGCGCATGTTCTAGGGGAACATCGTCCTATCATTTCGTCCAAATGTCTGTAATTTTCGAATTTCGAGCTGAAAATTGGCTAATAGACTAATTCGGACTCCCTGATCACGAATCCGGTGTCAGATTTTAGGGTGCCGTCCGGCCGGCCGGCCAGCAGGCCGGCCGGCAGGCCGTAAGCACGATAACAGGAGCACCGAAGGTCCTATCGACTTCAAACTTTCAGGGTAGGTTTCTGATCAAAATGCGACGGTTAAGTTCGTTAACGGGCAAAATCGGCCGGACGGTATAGAAGTTATAGACATTTCAAATTTTGAGGTTATTTCCCTGATATTTCAGGAACTAAAGAAGATGTTGAATCGAAACTTGGTAGTCAGTTCGAGGATATAAACGCGCAACTTTTGGCAAAATTCAGTTATGATCGAAATGTTGGTAATTTTTAAAAAAATATTTCTTTTAATTTTTTCGAAAAAAAAATTTTTTTTTCGTGAACTATTCATCAGATTGCAACAAAAACTTGTACTAACGTCAATTGTAGTATTTTGCAACATTGTGCAAAATTTTGGCTCTATACGATTTCAATTTCTGGAGATATAAGACAAAATGTGTCAAATTTCCTGGGTCTCTCTCAGTATTTTCATCGATTATTCTATGAACTCTTTGAATTCCACCGAAAACAAATTCAAAGACATAAACATAAAGAATCAAGTCATAGTTTAGACGTCGAAAGAAGGACGATGTTGATCGACTTGAAAAGGTACCTATTTCAAGAAATGCAATAATGAAATGCTTAATTTATGGATATAATATTATCTAAGTATTGTTGGGATCGGGCAGTTGGAAAATTTTTTTAAAAAAAAATTTGTACCGACGTTAAATCAAGCATTCTACACGAGTGTGCAAAATTTCAGTTCGATACGATCTCAATTCCAGAAGATATTGCTTAAAATTCACATTCCAGCGTATTTTGACGTTCTATGGTCACAGAAAATCGTCACAAAAATCTATTTACCTCATTTGACGGCTGTTTGTCAAATCAATTAATTCCAATAATTGACGTCAGATTTCCTACATACCAAGTTCAAACACATTTTATTATATGGAAAACACTTATTATGATCACGTTCTACAGGAATTGATACTAAATAGAAGCTAGATGAAGATTATTGTAATGGAAAATTTGTGTTCCAGAATAATATTAAGGTATTCAACATGATACTGCTTTTTTTCTTTACTGGTCAGTACGGGCCACAAGGAAGATGAACATGCGCCCAATAGCTCCTGTCCACAGGGCTTGAACCAATTTTTGTTATATTCTCTTCCTTTTCCAATGGGAATACTATAATTTTTTTGGTTTCAAAAATTATCGACCCTGGTCTACGATGGCTATTCGAAGATAACCGTCCTCACTTGAATCATAATGTCTTGATTGATACAATTTATTTCGACAATTAAGTGCATATTAATGATATTATTGATATTCTGTAAGAAGGTGTTCTTCTCTCTCTCCGTAATAACGTAAAATGCTAATTCGAATCCGTTTCATTTGCATGAATAAATGAGAAAGAGGAAAATCTATCGCGAGATAATTCCGTTATTTGAAATGCACCAATTATCAGAGAGAATGAAAACTGAATGAAAATCTTCCTCGTTATCTACGATATACATTTATACTCCACTCATACTTTATCGTTCAATGATTAAGGTAACCTTATTAAGTATTCACGGATCCTTGAGTACCAACTCCAATACAAATACGTTCTGGGAATAATTATAGATTAAAAAAAACAGATTGTCGTTAATAGCCGCTTTAATAACATATTGAACTCTACGTTCTGTGGTTGAGCAATTAATTCGGTAGCATAAAAATGAACGGAAAAAACTTTCAAGTCGATAAACAATGTTTTGACAACAAAAACGGCAACTGTAGGTACTTCGATACGAAATGTTTTGACTAAAATATGTGATTAATATTCATTGATATCATTGTGAATATTATTTTTTTAAACACTCACGTGACGTCATAATCTTTAGCTTGCGCAATCATTTAACTATCAGTATATTTCACAATTTTGTTTTTTCATTTTTATGTCACAAACACACTGATTTTTTTTTAATTTAGAATGTTTATTTTTTGCCTTTTTTTGACTTAATATCGAAAAAACACCCTAATTTTCAATCGAAAATTGTCTGGTTTTTTTAAAAAAGTCGGTGAGCTTTTTGTTCCCTGAAATCTTTACATTCAGATGGTGTGAACAGAAATATTCATTACTATGGTAAAGTCTCTCAGATGATGCTACGAAATAACAGATAGTAAGGCCCAGATCATCCTAGCCCCTTCCCTACTTCTCATTGCAATACCCGAGGGAATACCTTTAGATGAGCTAAAATATTCCGTGGGTCACTCAAGTTGTCAATAAATAGGCATCAACGCATATAATTTAAAGAAGATTCTACAACTTTATCAAAATATTGTAGATATCTTATTTAATATTAACTTATTTGGTTGTTAATTATAGTGGTTGTTTATCAATGTAACATGGATTCTTACGTTTTTCGAGTACCTAATTAAAGTGTAAATTTTAATGAATAACTCAAAATTGAAAATAATAATTAAAAAAAAATTCGGATTCGTCCTCATCTTCGATTTTTGTATTTTCTGAGAAAATTTACCATAGTAATGTATATATTTTTTTACATCATCAGAAAGTAGAGATATCAAAGAAGAAAAAGCCCACCGACTTTAAAAAAAAGCAGATATTTTGACGGGAGAATTCTCGATTGAAAATTATGTTGCTATTTCGATATTAAATCAAAATGAGGTGAAAAAATAAATATTTTACAGTGTGTTTGGAACATGAAAAGGTAAGTTTTCAGCAAATTTCGTGAAATTTTTTTTTGTAAAAGATAAAAATAAAAAACCAAAAACATTTGAGGTTATGTGAAACAAGTGTAACTACAAATTTTGTAGATCTTTCTATTACCTACAACTTTGCCATTTAACTTTTTACCATAGGACTTGCAGTTTTGCTAAAATCTAAATAAACCGTTTTTACCCTTAAAAACTCACTCCCTTTCACTTTCAGACCTCAGATCGCCCGTAAATTATTTTTGCCTTTAATTTTTTGATATTATGTTATTAAGCTGTAGCTTAAAGTCATTGGCCAAACCATGACAGTAGTTTCAGTAGGACAAAATATGTTGGATTTTCTAAATCATTAGAACCGTTCAATTATAATTAAAAGACAAACGTTCCTATGCGGATTATTCCCAAACAATTAGTTTATGATAGTGGTTATTAGGCACCACTTATGGAAGTGATAAAAATTGGCAACAATATGAAATTACAGTGAAAGCAGACACCGAAAACTAAATATAAGTCATGGAGTGCTCTTTAAGAGAGTAAAAACAAGAATATCCTGTGAGAAAATTCTGCGTATAAGAAATTAATTCAACACGAACTTTCATTATCTCCCCATCAAATTATTGTAGTTCTCTCTTATCTACTGCATTCCCAAATTCCTCCAACTTTTTTTTATCGTTTGGAAGTAGCATGAGAAAACTGAGTTTTCAAATATATATAATATATGTATATAATAAAATTTTGAATTTTGTTTTTTAAATATTATGAACATCTCACGATAACTTGACAATGGAAAGAGATAACGATATAGATAATCGCCCAAACGGTTTTGGAATTATACCCATCTGGAATTTTGTTGTTATTTCCTCAAAATCTCAAAAATTACAAATCCGATCCAATTCAAACATGTTAATTTCTTGTAGAATGACGAAGCGCAAGGTCTTGCGAAATTTCGTGAGGATCGTATCATCAGAAAATTAAAAGAAAAAACCATTAAAACAAATTCTGTATCACGGAAACTATGCGTTCGATATTGCTGAAATGTTGGGACAACCAAGTTCCAAATTTGAACACGATGGGATCTATATTGTTGTAGATCCGAGCAGCCTTGGGAAAGTTCAGTAACAGGATCGTTGACCGTTACTACGATAACTTTCGAACGGAAAGAGTTAGCAACTTGCAATTTTCAGGGTAGATCCAAATGGGACAGTTGAGTACGTTGTTGGTCATAATCGGCCAAACGGTTTCGGAATACCCTTCTCAAATATTGTATATACCTCAACAAAATATACAAATTCGATCCTATTTAAACTTGGTAATTACTTCTAGAATGCCGACGCGCTAATTTTTGCAAAATTTCGTGATTATCGCATCACTAGAAAAAATACAAATTTTTATATTTCAGCTGAAATTCCGCACATACCTTCGAGCCACCATTTTATAATCGAGTACCGAATTTCAACTCGATCGACATCGTATGGGGCATGAACAGACAATGGAACATGTGCGCAAAAGCTCCCGATTTCACGTCAGTGCCTTTTAAGAATTTTTTCATTAATGTTTTGATTTTTATTATGGAAAATACTAATTTTCGACAGATTTAAAATAAAATGATATTCATTATATCACAAGTGACATTTAAAGGAGTTCAAAAAATTCATATGAGATTCCGGACGCGCTCTACAGTTAAGCTCGACCTCAACATAAATTTCGTGTTATCATTAACGTACCGAATAGTAAACTGTCATCTTTTCCCACTTATGACTAGTCATAAATTAAAATTACGAGGAAATATTTCGATTCTTAAACCACCCACGACGAAACAAATGCATCCGTTGAAATATACAGCATACACCACGTTTTCCACTTCCACGGTAGACAAGATATTTGTTTTGGAAGATCAAGATAAACTTGATTGAGAGGAATTTCTTCTAGGATATAAAATCAAATTTTGTTCACCCTTTATTTTCAGCCCTAACAGTGGCGTACGGAAGGAATATCTAACAAAAGATTAAAGTATACTCCATTCACTTTTATAAAGTCTCCCGGTTGGCCATGAAATTTTGACACATTTCACCATGTATATTTTGAAAATGTTAGGTTAGAGTCATTTTCCTGTCAGATAACTACGCAACGTTGTCCTCTCTACATAGAAGTATGTAGTAGTAATTACGTATTTTCACAATGTGAATTTACTTCGGAAAAATAATGAATTTGAGAAGATATTATGGGATTCAATAATTACACATTCCTGGCGACTGTACAAGTAAATTTTTCCTCTGTTGTTACTGGAAATATTTCACGTAAAGTATATAAACGGGTTGGAAGATTCAATTATGCTATTTTCTTGGAAATCAAGAATCAAGTGTTGAAATTTTATTGAAAAATAATGGATAGAGTATAGTCAGTTGCTTTATGATAGATCATTTGAAAAATAAAAGTACCTGAATAACCCGACAGGGAAACTTCTAAACGAACAGTCGTACCTATGGAATTCCCCACTTTTCTCAAGAAGACATTCATATACCTGGTTGCACAACTTGAAATACACCAGTTTCAAAATGTAGTAGTACTACGAAACCCGAGTCATTCTTATACCTTAATAAATTATAATGATAGGAAACTAAGTAATTTCATTCGAGAGTTCAACATTTTAGAATGAAGTTTTCCTCTTGCAGATTTTAATGTTATGATTATGTTGAGTTTGAGACTTTTGAGAGTAAAAATTGGCAACGTCTCGGCGAATTGTTTTGACCTTGACGATATTTCAGCAGTGCCAACCTGCCTCTGCTTTAGTTACAAAAACGTGATAGACCTAAATCATGGCCAACCGAGAGACTTTATAAAAGTGAATGGAGTATAGACAGTGAGTCTATATTTGGAAAAAGATGCGATAAATGGACTTTGTAATGCTCTCATGAGATTTAATACGGAGTACACAGGTGCAATGTACAAGAGCACTGTCACATAGATTTGTTTCAGGAAGTTTGAAAACTTTTTTATCTACTTTCGAGAGATAAAATGGAGTCTGAGGAACCGAAATTGGATAAATTTCGGCTGGTTTGATAAGAGATCAAATGCCGAAGGTTGCTGGTTCGACTCCGGCTCCATCCCTTGTTTTGTGTCTAAAGATTGTTTGGATTTTCTAATGAATATTATAGTGTCCTCAGTATGCACTCCCATATTGGGTATATTCATCTTCGAATAAAACGAAACAAATTGCATAAGATTTGATTTATTAAATAATAATTAATAATAAAATAAAATATATATTAATAATAATAATCTTATATATAAAATTTCCTTGTCACAATGTTAGTTACCGTACTGCTCAGAAACGGCTTTACCGATTTTTAACAAATTTTATATGCGTATTCAGTCGGTCTGAGAATCGGCTACTATCTATTTTTCATACCCCTAAGTGATAAGGGTTGGTCACCCTTAAAAAAATGTTTTTAATTTTTGGACGAAATTTTTTGTTTTTATTTTTTTATAATGTGGCATTACAAAATACAACCCTAAATTTTCACCCTTCTATTACCAACCCCTATTTTTTAATGGTCATTTTAGTAATAAATCATTTTTCATCCCGCTCGATAACTGATCAATTATCACTTGGTAAGTTACCCCAGAGAAAGAGCTAATTAAAACCAAGTCGCCGTATCTTTTGTGAATGTTTTTCACTCTATTTCGATTAAAATTTCCCTGAGCTTAAGGCAAAGCTAAAATTTTTGTACAGAAAAAATATTTATTTTTATAAAAGTATCAAGGCAGTTTATTCCTGCTATACTTAGTGCTGGATTTTTTAAAATTTCCGCGTCTTTCTGGATCAACACTCATTTGCCAGACTATACCGGTGTCACGTCCTAGTAAACAGCACGGAGTAGGGATGAGAACGTATCCGGTCTCCTGTCTTTCTCACCTTTTCTAACTTTTCTTAAACTTTTTCAGATACGTTTTAGTGGGTAGTTCGTATTCGCAATTGAACCTGGTAGGTGGCGCCGCAATCGGGTTCTAGGTATTTTTTAGAATTACGTGTTTGAGTGGGTCCCTGGATAACTTTGGAAATTCAATTGTCCCGGTAGGAGCGCTGCAATCGAGTACTAGTTTTTTTTTAAATTTTTCGCATTTGGAAATAAAATTGCAACCGCAATAACCGATTTGGCGCAGGCGAAGTTGCGTGGGTCAGCTAGTAATTGTATAAGCTTCACAGAAACTGCATCCTAATCAGTCTGAATAAATTTATACTAAATATGGTATATGTTTTGTTTCAAGAATTATCTGGACTGTTCTTCAAAATTGGAATTAGTTACCTATCCTTTTTTCTCACCTTTGCGATATAACTCTGCTTAATATAGAACAATTTCATATTTCTGCAGTAGCTGCCTATTATTACTACGTATTTTCACAATCATTTCGGATTGGGTTAGTTATTTCAAGTTTCACAAATTTTAATTGTTTGTGTGAAGAATTATTATTGGCGTTCTAGTTCCTCGGAACAGAGTTATCAATTTGCCTAAATGTCAGTAATTTTCGAATTTTTGACTGAAAATGGTCTTACACGTTTTGATTCGACTCACTGATCAAGAATCCGTGGTCAAAATTGATTATGTCCGTCCGTCTGACCGTTAACACGATAACTCTCGAACGGAATGAGCTAGACAGTTGAAATGTTCAAAATAGGTTTGGGAGATAAATATTTCGATGAAATGCGTTATTGGCAAAATCGGAGTAACGAAAAAAAATCTTTATTAGATTACGAATTTTAAATACATTTTTTTCAAGATGCAGTTTCATCATAAGAAACCATTGATATCATTCTCAACTCGAAAAACTATCCAAATTTCAATAATTAATCGTAATTTTATGATTTCATAGAATGCTGTATGACGGAGGTTAAACGGTCAATCTGGTTCAGTTTGACATCAATCATGGATTGATGTCAGATTGACGGGAATCTGATTGTATATGTGTAGACTGATGGTCCGGATTGATGGCAAGATTGATGTCAGATTGATGCCAGATTGATACCAGATTGATTGTGTAACCTCCGCCTAATTATAAATTGTGATCCATATTTTCTTTCATTTCTTTATTATTCGTCGAATTTGTCTCTTCTTTGCTTGTGCCCAATTGCTGAACAGTTCTGTCTTCATTTACCCCTGACACATAATGATTTGGGGTAATTGTAGACACATAAGATAAATATGCCAGAAATATTTGCAGTAAAAGCAAGAGCTCACAATTTTTTTTTGGAAATTCCGAAAATTTCGATTATTTTCTCGATTATTTTAAAGTTACCAGCACTTACTATGATAGCCGACGAAACCAATACACCAAATATTTTATAGATATTTCAACACCACGTACGTTGAATCAACTTGTTGCTATTGTATGTTAATACACTGCTATTATACAGGGTGTTTCAAAAAAAGGTGACCCCCTCTCTAGGATAGGTAGAAAACTGAAAAATAATTGGGGTTTGCTCAGTAAAAAATTTTCGTAACGCCATCCGTATTCAAGATACAGGGCGTTGAAAAAAAAAAAATTATACACATTTTTTAAAATATTGCAGAAACTACTGGCAACATTGTAATGAAATTTTATACGAATATGTTTTGGAAGCTGATACATCCAATGAATTCCTTTTTATGTCTGACTCTCCTAGAGGGCGCTAGTTACACGGTTCGTACCAAGTAGTATTAAACATAACTTTTTTATTATTAGATTTATTGAGCAAAATTTCAAGCGTACTTAAACATCATTCAATTTCACACAAAAAAGGTACTCTTGGTAAAACTCGATACTGCGTACCGTTTTCGGAGTATTTTGATTTGAAAATTATGAAGTAATAACCGATGAATTCTACACGGCAATAGCATTTTCTCTGAAATTTGAGTTGCCATGGAGAACTGTCTTTCATTTAATAGTTTTAACGTTGATTCAACAATAATTACATTTCTATTGTTAAATTAGATATTAGTATTGAACATAACTTTTTTAATATTAGATTTATTGAGCAAAATTTCAAGCGGACTTAAACATCATTCAATTTCACACAAAAATCAGAAAATTCAAAAAATGGCTAATAACATTAATATGATTTCAATTAGAGTAGGTGTTCAAAATGTCCTCCGTTTTCACGAATACACAAGGCTATCCTTTTTTCTAAAGAATCCATTAATCTTCTAAATGGTTGGGAGTCAGCTGTGAGATCATTAAAGTGACGTTGTATTCTATCTTTCAAATCTTGAGGTGAATTTACCTCTGCAGCATAAACTTTTTCTTTAAGATACGACCAAACTGTGTAATCCAAGGGATTAAAATCACATGACCGAGGAGGCCAATGAATTGGAGCTTCTGCACCTCTACCAATCCATCGATTCGGAAAATGGTTACTCAACCAATTACGACACCTTCTATCAAAGTGCGGTGGAGCTCCATCGTGCATAAAAATTAGATATCTTCGCTCGTTTACCGTTAAATTTTCTAATATCTCGAATAAATGATTACTTAAAAAGTCCAGGTACATATCACCATTTAAATCTCCAGGTAGAATGTGATAACCTATTAACTTGTTGCCTAAAGTTGCTGCCCAAACATTAACTTTAAATGAGTGTTGGTAATGTGCTACCCTTTTGACATGTGGATTCTCATCACTCCAGTAGTGTGCATTATGGGAGTTAAACATACCTTGTCGCGTAAAACTGGCCTCGTCCGTAAAAAGAATACATTTTAAAAAATTTGGATTGATGGCTGTCCTTTCTTGTAATGTTCGACAAAAATCCATTCTAACCGGTAGATCGTCTGGCAAGAGCTCTTGGACTTGTCTGTAATGATAAGGATGTAGCTGCTGCTCTTTAAGTATCCTCCAAGTACTTGAAGAAGACGTATTTGTTTGTCTTGCCACATCCCTTACGCTAACTGTTGGATTTTGATCAACTAAATTTAAAATCACATTTTCTTTATTAATGGTTCTTGTTATTCTTGGCCTACCAGAATTTATTTTTTTAGGTCTCACACTCCCAGTTTCTCGACAACGTCGTTCAATTGCTCTAAATGTATTTTTACTTGGAAAGTTTCTTCGAGGAAACTTTTCTGAATAACGCATAACAGCTGCACTAGCGTTTCCTAAACACTCTCCTAAGGTTAATAACATGTCAGTGTATTCAAAATTTGAATACATTTTGATTAACAATATCTAATTTAACAATAGAAATGTAATTATTCTTGAATCAACGTCACAACCATTAAATGAAAGACAGTTTTCCATGGCAACTGAAATTTCAGAGAAAATGCTATTGCCGTGTAGAATTTTCAAATCAAAATACTCCGAGAACGGTACACATTATCGAGTTTTACCAAGAGTACCTTTTTTGTGTAAAATTTTGCTCAATAAATCTAATAATAAAAAAGTTATGTTTAATACTACTTGGTACGAACCGTGTAACTAGCGCCCTCTAGGAGAGTCAGACATAAAAAGGAATTCATTGGATGTATCAGCTTCCAAAACATATTCGTATAAAATTTCATTACAATGTTGCCAGTAGTTTCTGCAATATTTTAAAAAATGTGTATAATTTTTTTTTCTTCAACGCCCTGTATCTTGAATACGGATGGCGTTACGAAAATTTTTTACTGAGCAAACCCCAATTATTTTTCAGTTTTCTACCTATCCTAGAGAGGGGGTCACCTTTTTTTGAAACACCCTGTAGATGGCGCCATATCATAGTATTGAACCCATCTATATCATGTGATGGTGAACGAAAAAAATTGAGTGCATGATAATTTTTGTTGGCCCGTCACTCCAGATGAGAGAAGATCATTAATTTATCAATTTCCGTGTATAAGATCGCAATCCATTTCGTAACAAATCATATCGGTACAAAATTATAGATTCCTTCCTTTAGATAAGAAATTATTATACTTGAGTAGATTGTCAATATCCTTGGGAATAATCATTCTCTCCAAGGTTCATCTCAAATAGTATAATGTAATGAGGGAAATTTATTTTGTAGAAACGACAAAATCTGAAATTCATGGCATTTGCTGGGTTAGTTCATAAATTACAGTGTATTTTGTAAACGAACATAATCTGTGACTTTTCGAAATAGAAATGGAATTTTAGTTCAATTATTATGTACAGAGAATTTCGCATTTATACTATATTTTCCTTCACAACTCGCCAAAAACATTGCAGTAATTTTTTTTAAATAAGAATTGAAATCAGGGTTGCCATCTGTTCCCTAAAATAGAGAAGGCAGTGTCTTATTTATAGAGAACCGATTAATATAAAATGATTGTAGGATTGATGCCGGTTAATGCCCGATTTTTGTAATTAGATTCATGAATTTCTGTCCAGATGTTCTGGAGGAATTCTCAGATGCTCAGAGTACTGCGGAGACAGATTTTTATATTATTAATTTCGGTGAACGTGAAAATTCTGGGGGTTATCAAATAATAGGATTTAATATTTGGGGAAATTATAACTCCCAACGAAGGTTTACTTTACGAGGCTTGATTGTGTTATTTTAATTTTTTTTATCCAAAGTAATGTATTATTTTAAAATGGTGGGTTTCACGAAGCTTCGATTAGTTTAATTGTGGATATAATTCGATGGTTGCATCAAAAATCAACTGGGAATGGACATTGAACCCCACTAATTTGGCAATTAAGAGATATCAAAGCTTTGAAAACCCATTTTGAATTTTACTAATTGTTTAAACTATGATTTATCATGAATTCATAGTTCAATAATTCGGAAATTCCTAGGCAATTTCAGGCCTCGTTGGTGTATCGTAATTTGATGGTATTTCATATTATGACGAATAATTATCACTAAGAAATATATCCTAAAATGCCCATAATAAGAGGAGACAATAAAAATCGTCGTCTCATGTTAATCCAGAAAAAGATATCGTTTATTAAAATCTGCCAAGTAGTTCAGTTTTTAAAGCCGTTTTCTCTCCCCCTCCCCTTCTAAATGGGCCCGCTAATACGGACGGAAAACATTCCGTGAAAAAATCATCGAAAATTTTTTTCGTCCTAGATCAAACATCCTTCGGTGGTTTGTAGGTAAAAGATCCACCTTTAAGAATAATAGAAAATTTTCAGGACGTATTATTTATAAGTTTTTCTGTCCTGAATAGAAATAATCAGTCTGTGCGAATGATATTTTCGGAATTACGACTTCCAGAACATGAGCTTCTTATTTAGACGAAAAATGTCTACTTCCGAATTGTGTTCTTCGGAAACTAATTATTGAAAATATCTGTTTGCATTTTCTTATTATACGGGCTCGATTCACATGAGATCCAATGTCAAATTATGACAAAAATCACGTAAAAAATTTGCTACTATTCGCGGAAAATAAAATCAATATCTGTAATTTGTGTACTACCACCCTGTATACATTAGGAGTGATCAATCCTCCATGATAATGAATCATGATACTTACCTATTCCCTAATTATCTGAAGATTAGTACATCGATAAATTTTCAAATCAAATCTTCTATAGTCAATTTACCAGATAACTGCACTTAGCATCGAATCAAAATTTACTACGCCATTTAAAGAGAAATGATACTCACTTGATCACAGATTATTTCCCATTTCTTTCCAGAGTCATAATTCCTCAATAGTTTGGCCTTATCAGGTGGAAGGTCCATAGAGGCCTGAAAAAAAAACAGTTATTAGTGGAAAACAAACCAGCTTGAAAGTGTATTTTGTTTATGCATTCCAGCACGCATACAATAAATATAACCGACGAACGTTTGTTATCTAGAGTTTGGTACACATGCGAAATTGTTGAACGCTTTAAATTCTTTCTGGAAATTCAAACGCGGAAGCAACTTATTGGAATGTCAAGAAAATATATTCAAATAATTCGATAATATAGATTCACCCGTGGATATTAGTTCCGGAAGAATTGAATCATATAGGAGATAGGAATCAGCGCTGGTTCTTTTAATGGGTTGGCTTGGCACGTACCTGGAGCTAGAGAAACCAAACCAATTATGTACTTTGATTTCTATCACTAGATACTACACAACTATACCAATGTGTATAATGAAGTATATGTAATGATAAAAAATATACTGCTCTCAAATATTTTGAGAGTGTTTCAAAAGTTTCCATTTTTGGCGCACTAGTTCCTCGGAACTGAGTGCTTATCAATTTGTCCAAATGTCTGTAATTTTCGAATTTTTCGATGAAAATGGACTCAAACGATTTGGTTCGACTCACTGATCAAGAATCCGAGGTCGAAAACGATTCTGTCCGGCCGGTCCAGCCGGCCGGCCGTAGGCACGATAACTCTCGAACGAAAGGAGTTAGAGGATTGAAATTTGCAAGGTGGGTTTGGAGCGTAAATATCTCGGACAAGTTCGTTAATGGGAGAAATCCATCAAGCGGTTTCGGAGTTATGGCCGATTTTAGTAAAACACATTTTTTATGAATATTTCCGAAACCGATGACCTTCATACGCATGTGAAGTTTTGTATTGACCAGGTTACCGCAAAGTGTCAAAAAAAAATTTCAAAATTTAAAAAAAAAAATTCTACAATAACTCTCGAACGGAATGAGCTAGGCAGTTGAAATTTTCAGAGTAGGTTAGGGAGATGAATATCTCGGTTAAGTTCGTTATTGGACAAAATAGGCCAGATGGTTTCGGAGTAACGAAATAAATTTTTTTTAAGCAACAAATTTCAAATTCAATTTCCATTTAAGATGCAGTTTCACCATTAAAATCCATCGATATCATTTTCAACCCCAACAAGCTAATACTTTCGGAGATATGATTATTCTAAATTTCAATAATGAATCTTACTTCTATGTTTTCACAGAATGCTAATTCTATCTAAGCTTTATTATATGATCTGTGTTCATACTCGTACATTTCATCCTGTTCTATAAGAGAGAGTCAAATTCAGTTCAGCTATTTTAATTTGATTTCTTCCATGGTGCAGTTCTCATTCTCAGATTGCTCATTTAATCTTGATAAATAAACTATTATTTGAATTGAATTTCCTTTATGATGCAGTTCTATCATAAGAATACATTGATATAATTCCCAACTCTGAGAAACCAATACTTTCGGAGATATAATTTGTCTGTTTGAACTAGAGCGCCAGAAAGCTCCTAACGACAGGGCTTGAACCCATTTTTTTTCATCAATTTTTTAAATATATGAGAAATCTAAATGTTTGCTCATCTGACTCATTCTTTTGTCCATTTCCTTATGAGTTTCACAGTTTCAGGTGCAAATTAATTTTAAGTATTTCAAGTATTTGTAGTGCAAAATCAGTTCACTTAAAAAATTGAAAAAATTAATTGCAGTAAAAAGTACGGCTTCCTCGAACATCAACCACAGCTTCACAATGCCTTTGCATACTTTCGATCAGATTGTCGGAGTAACCTTTATCAATTTCTCTACAGGGTTGCGGTAAAAGCTGTCTGAGTTCTTGAAGTGTATGTGGAGGTGGTTGATGAGAATTCAAAGCTCTTTGTAGCTGACCCCAAGCGTGTGGTCTTCACGAACACTTCCACGTACGGCAGCAATATTATCTTCACTTCTTGCATTTCTTTGTCTCGCTGACACTGTAACATCATGAAGTGTAAAGTTTGTTTCAAACTTCTACACTAAACGTTCAATAATTGTTATTTCATCCGGACGATTATAACGACCAAAAATTGAAGTTAAAGCACGTTAACTTAGAGTAACAGATCGCGATTTTTCATAATAAATTTGGATTATTTGTAAACGTTTGTTGAAGTGTGTACCTTTTCATGATTAAATGGTAGACATTGACAAATACAAATGTCAATGTCACAAATAAAAAGTGCTTGCCGTGCGTGAATAATATTAATTTGAAAAAACCCGTTACAAAGTAAATTTCAGCAAATTCTGGTGATAAGTTCGCGAGATATTAATATACCATTCACTCCAATAACTGCATTGGGGTCTCTGTGCCACTGGAAGATGAGCGCTCTATTTTTAAGACACTAGCTGTTTATAAAGGGTCCACCATCTAAGGTTTTTTTTTTCAAATAGTGCTTATTTCGTGAATGGTAACACTTAGCTCATGTCTGATTTTACAGATAATTAGTTTTATCCTTCCGCTGAAAGAAACTGACATCCTCATCGATAAACCAAAGCGTGAAAAGCCAAAAACAGTGCGTACTCCCGTTAATATTGCTGCTGTGGCAGAAAGTGTGCGTGAAGCGCCATCAACATCAATTCACCGTCGTTCTCAAGAATTAAACATTTCGGAGACATCATTGAGACGAATTATGCATAAAGACCTTGGTATGACGCCATACGAAGTCCAATTGGTTCAGGAGTTGAAGCCAACTGACCATCCAATGCGTTTTCGCTTCGCTAAGTGGGCCTGCGATCGACTTACAGAAGATGCCGATTTTGCCAAAAAAATCATCTTTTCAGATGAAGCTCATTTTGATCTTGGCGGGTATGTAAACAAGCAGAATTGTCGCATTTGGGTCACAGAAAACCCGCACGCATACATTGAAAAGCTGAGCCAAAACGAGTCACTGTTTGGTGCGGATTTTGATCCATAATTGGGCCATATTTCTTTGAAAATGAGCAAGGAGTGGCCGTTACAGTCAATGGCGATCGTTATCGGGCCATGTTGAAGGAATTTTTGTTCACAAAAATTGAAGTGGAGGATATTGGCAACATTTGGTTTCAACAGGACGGCGCTACGTGCCACACAGCCGAAGCTACACTCGATGTTTTGCCCCCTGTTTTTGAAGATCGCATTGTCAGCCGCAGAGCTGATGTCGTTTGGCCACCTCGGAGATGCGATTTGACACCGTTGGACTATTATTCGTGGGGTGCCGTCAAAGATAAGTTTTACGCCGACAAGCCAGAGACAATTGACGCTTTGAAGGAAAATATTCGTGAAGCCATTGGTGAAATACAGCTGCACACAATCGATAATGTGCTTAAAAATTGGACCGATCGTGTAGGCTACTGCATGGCCAGCCGAGGCAGCCATTTGAATGAAATTATTTTCCATTATTAACCGGAAGGATTGTACTTTCAATTAAAAGAAGAAATTTGGGAAAATATTAAGTAGTTTTTTTTATTGCATTTTCAAAAAAAAAAAGTTATTTGGCGGACCCGTTATTTATGCTTAGGAGTGAAATAGAACTTCAAGGGGTCGCACAACTACATTATAAAGTACAGCCAGGACGTTCTCAGATACCTGGAACGAGGGGATAATTTCCTGGGAAATATGTGTACACTGTTGTGGGAAGTCATTGGGAATTCATGGGAAATCACGGGAATTCATGGGAATTCATTGGGAATTCATGGGAAGTCATGGGAATTCATGGGAAGTCATGGGAATTCATTGGAAATCACCGAAAATATTTGTGAAATTATGTAAATTCCAACTGAGAAAACATGTTTTTGGCGCTCTTGTTCCTCAGAGAGTGCTTATCAATTTGCCCAAATATCTGAAAATTTCGAATTTTTCGCTGAAAATGGTCTTAAACGATTTGGTTCGACTCACTGATCAAGAATCCATGGTCAAACTCGATTCTGTCCGGCCGGCCTTCCGGTCGTCCATCAGGCCGTTAACACTATAACTCTCGAAAGGAATGAGCTAGACAGTTGAAAATTTCAGAGAAGGTTTAGGAGATAAATATCTCGGTTCAGTTAGTTATTGAGCAAAATCGGCCAGGTGATTTCGGAGTAAGAAAAAAAATATTTTTTTTTATATTACAAATTCTGAATTAAATTTTTTTAATATGCAGTTTTACCATCAAAATCCATTGATGTCATTCTCAACTCTAACAAACTAAAACTTTCGGAGATCTGATTTTTCAAAATGACAATAATTATTCTCAATTCTACATGATTTCATAGAATACTCCAATTATAATTTCCAAATGTATATAAATGCAACATGAGATGAGTCATAGACCTTCGTTTTGAATTCAATTACGAACATTCTTGAGAATTGACGAACAGAAGCCAAATTGAAAAAGTGGGAAAGTCCTGTGGACAGGAGCTTTGGCAAATTTGGTTCAAATTTTGACAAATTATAACTCCGAAAGTTTTGGTTTCTTATTTAATTTATTTTATTTTATGATGCAGTTCTATCATAAGATTCCATTGATATCATTCCCAACTCTGAGAAACCAATACTTTCGGAGAAATAATTTGTCAACGTTTGAACAAGAGCGCAAAAGCTCCTGTCTACTGTGCTTTCTCACATTTTTGGTATTCACAATCAATCTTTTCTGTCCGTCCGGCCGTAACCACGATAACTCTCGAACGCAATGAGCTAGAGATTTGAAATTTTCAGAGTAGGTTTGGGAGATAAATATCTCGGATAAGTTCCTTATTGGGCAAAATCGGCCCCTGGTGGTTTCGGAGTAACGAAAAAAGAATTTTTTTTTACATACGATATACGAGATATGATTTTTCAAAATTTCAATAAATAATCGAAATTTTATGATTTTTTTGATTTATTTTCTTTTATTAAGCTGTGCTATCATAAGAATCCATTGATATCATTCCCAACTCTGAGAAACCAATACTTTCGGAGATATGATTTCTCAAAGTTGGAACAAGAGCGCCAAAGCTCCTGTACACAGTGCTTTCCCACATTTTTTTATAGTGAGAAAGAGAGAAATATTAGCAACAAAAAGTGCAAACTACTTAAGTAACAGGAAAATTTGTGATATATTATTGAGTATTTTAGAGATAACATTTTAAAATAACGTTAGAAGCAACGATATCTTTTATTTATATATTTTTTTCGTATAATATATTTTTATTAGTTAGTAGCAACGATGTCGGTTATTTATGTATCATCCTTTTGACTCAGAAACCATACAGCAATCATTTCATTATCTAACGACTCACAACATTCCCAAACATTAGCATTTTCACTCATATGTGGGTTTAATTACATTATGATAATGAAAATGCCTTTGCTGGACCTCGGAACCCCCTTATTCCGAGGTCCAGCAAAGGCATTTTCATTATCATAATGTAATTAAACCCACATATGAGTGAAATAAATTGACACAAGTCTTAGATTTCAATCTTAATGCCTTTTAATTGTGCGATATGGTGTTGCTCAAATCAGATAAAAATTAGTCAAATTTCTCGTTATCTAGTGCCGTTCATTTCTCGTGTAATCACCGAACGATATTCTGTTCTAATATGCGAAGTAGGTTGGAATGAGTCGAGGTATAAGTTATAAAGGAACACTATCAGGCCCAATCTTCACCACCTGCAGAGACACTAAAACACACACACGCACACACAACATTTCATAAAAATTGGCAGGACGTTTTTCAGTCTTTACATAGTGATTGGAGTGCCACCTACTGGGGCAAATTGTGAATAAAAACCACCTTGAGACCTACTCCAACAAACAAAATTTCCTTAAGATCTGTTGAGCCAAGTTCCTCTAATCCGATTGCAGCGCCACCTACCTGGTCCAATTGTTAATTGGAACCATTCTGAGACTCACATACACAAAATTTCATCAAAATAGATCAATCCGTTTTCGAGTTCCTATAAACCAATTGCAGCGCCACCTACCTTGCCGAATTGTGAATCTGAACCATCCTGATAGCGAGGGGTTAATTTCCTGGGAAATATGTGTATTGTGTACACTGTTGTGGGGGAAGTCATGGAAAATCGCGGGAAGTCATTGGGAATTCATGGGAATTCCTGGGAATTCATTGGGAATTCATGGGAATTCCTGGGAATTCATGGGAATTCATAGGAAATTTCGAAATGGGAAGTCATGTGTACACTTTGATCCTTGAAATTAACCCCTCGACCTGGAATTACCCATCCAGGGTTCCCTATTGGTCCTGGAAAGCCAGAATACCATACAGCCACTGGATAGAGGCCATAAGGTGACTCTTGTGTGGGTGCCAGTCACTATGGTATTGAAGGAGATGAGAAAACGGATGAACTTGCGAAAGGGGCCCCTAGGGTTTCACCTGCTGAACCAGAACCCTTCTGTGGGCTTCGAAAATACCACCACAGGGCAGTGATGTGTGATTCCGGACACGCTATACAGTAAATCTCTAATTTCGTGTTATCATATTATCGTACCAAACAGTAAACTGTTATCTTTTTCTAATTATGTCATTCTCATAAATGTCGAATGTATAGCGTGGCTCTGATAGTGATAGCAATTAGAGGAAAACTTTCGATTCCTAGACCACCCACGACCAAATACATGCTTGTTTCTCTCTTTTTCGCTCCACATGTGGTACAATTTTTTTTGCGCGCTTGTTGGCCTTATTATAGCCATCCAAATTATAGTTTTCCCAATAACTCGGATACACATTTCGTGAGGATATTATGACTAGACATTTCTTAAAAAACTGTTAAGAAATTCTTTAACGAGCACTGACTTTGTCTATTCACGAAATACTGCATGAAGCTTCAAGCCAACTTTTTTCAACCGACTACTATATTTCAATTCGATCGGATCTGTATTTATGAAAATTTTGGAAAAATAAAATTCGGATTGCAGGTTTATGCGGAATTAAGCGGAATCTGACAAATGGTTTCTGAAATAAATAATTTTTGAGGAAAAATTTTAATTTTTTTATTTTAAAGAAATATTTTTTTTTAGTTGTACAAAAGAAAATGAATGAACAAATGATGATGAAATTTTTCAAACTGCTTCGAAATTTTTCCAAATGCTTTAAAATTTTTCCAGCTGCTTTGAAAATTTGCCAAATCTGTTCTACATTACGGAGGATCGCTCGGCCCCCCCATCCTCACCCTTAGGCCCGTTCCTGAACATCAAAACTTGTTTTCCGAAATTTAAACTTATCTATTTATATTATTCAAAGAAAAAGTCAAACTGCGTACTTACATATTTACTTTGCTAAATTCAATAGAAATAAAAGTTTTTCAAAATGCCGCTCGACAGTGAGAAACAGCTCAAATTGGTACCAGATGGTTTGTTTTATGACATACTCCAGTCGGCGAAACTGAAACATCTAGAGAGCTTCCCGCTTAGCGATAACGCAAAAGGAAATAAATAATTTATGTGTAATACTGGGCTACTTATGCAATATTTTGATAAATATTATTTTTCCCGGCTACACACATTGTGCCGAAAACTATTGAATATTGAATTTACGGCAACAGGAAAGTGTAAAAGAGAACATGTTATTCCATGTAATCCCCTCCCTATTATATGCGTGCTTTGCATTTATCCGGTCAGGCGGTCAAATTCCTTCACATTTTATGACAATTTCTTCGGAAATATTCCAACTCCATTGAAATTTTTACAACTGCTTCGCATTTTTTTCAACTCCTTCGAAATTTTTCCTACTGTGTTGAAAATTTGCCAACTCCGATCAACATTGGGGGGAGATTATCCCCCCTTAGGCCCGTGCCTGTCTGAAATTATTACTTTTCAGCACGCATTCGCGTTTTGTAAGTTACACTGCCAGCAGGTTATTTTTTCCGCACGTGAATGTCGAAGAGTAAATCATGCATAATCGCCAATTACGCTGGTAGAAAAATATTGTTCCTAATAGTCTAGTCAACAAATGCTTTTTACGTCAAAATTTTTGAGTGTTCTCCGAAAATCATGATTGAGGTGTTATCCGATTAGGAATGGCATGTAGATAGTTTTTGAGAAAAATCAAGGGCCGCTCGCAAAAATTGCAATAGTTATAAACAATTAAGTGAAAAAAAAAAGAAGGGGCTTTGGTTTTTCGCCAATATCTCAAGAACTATCGGAGATAATTCAAATTTGAAAAAGATTCGAGAAGAGGGGGAAATTTCCTGATAAAACGTTCCAACTCCCGGAACTAGGACCAACATTTAAAATTTTCCGAGAAAGTTGAAAATACTCACGAAAACGGGTACTCCGGCATGCGTAAGCCTCGTCCCCTTCGGACCTTTCATGAATAAATATTATTAAAATTTATTAAATATGAAAATAAAAAATTGAAAAAATTCAGACGCCTGCAGGATAGATCAATGAACAATAATCCGTGGTCCAAAAATGTTGATCACGATTTTTCTTTGAGTTAACCATTAGTTAATTAACAATTTTTGGAGCACGAACATTAACATTGCAAGTACGCTAATTGTTAAACTATTAATCTGAAAATGTTTTGCTTTCGTGAGGCTATTTTTCAAAGATCTTAGAATAGATTTCTATCGGAAAATTTTAAAATTTGTTAATTTTCGTTTTGTAATGAACAATTTACTCGAGTGAAAAGTTTTGAAGCTTCAATTTATAATATTACTATTGATCCGTTTTCTTATATGATCAGAAACCGAGTCAGAAACTACTCAAAAATGATTTTCAATAATTATTATCTCCTATTGTTAAAAGAATTGTTATAAAAAAATGCGTTGTTTTTATGAAATAATTTAAAATTTTCTTTTGAAACATAATTGAAGCAATTTTTCACTTGAGTAAATTGTTAATAATAAAACGAAAATTAACAATTTTTCAAATTTTCCAACAGGAATCTATTCCAAGACCTTTGAAAAATAGCTGCACGAAAGGAAGAAATTCTCAGATTGATAGTTTAACAACTATCGCACTTGCAATGTTAATGTTCATGCTACAAAAAAATGTTAATTTAGTGTGGATTCATGCAGCCCAAATTAACGAGTATCGAGTAACAACTAACAATTACAAATAGTGAGTAAAAGTTGAACTTCATATATCTCAATGGGAGTGTTCATGCAGCCAAGTAAGAATTATCAATTAACAAATAACAAGTATGAGTTCGCCAACTTTTAACTTTCTACCTTAATTTAACGAGATTTTGCACTTGTACGCAACTCGTGCGCAGCTGAACGCAGATTAGACAATCCGATGATGTAAATATAACCTCACTTACATTGGAAAACATAACCTAAAACCGAGTTCCAAAATGGTCGTTACGGCGGGATGTCTACTTTCCCCGCGTCCCAGTTTGGAGCTCCAAAATTTAATATAAATTGAAAAATATATTCAAAGAAGGACTAAGTTTTGAAATTGTATTAAGTGTAATTGTAATTTGTGATAAGTTTGGAACGATTGTCCAGATGTATGGTGATTGTCGAATTGTGAGCGTACACGAGGTTATACCATTCCTGGTGATCGGTTCATCCGAGACTCCCGTTGGCCCCAGGGACACCAGGATATACGACGAAGAGAATTACTGAGATTGGGTACATAGCCTTACTGTGCTGAGCCCATGTTTAAACCTCCCCAAGTAGGGGGTTACTATTTTGGGGCTCTGTTTGTCCGAGAATTTACATACATACATACATAACCTCACTTTGTAAAATATTTAATTTATTTGGTGTGTATTTTTGTGGGTTCCGTGTTATCACATTGGTGAATTTTAAACACTTGTTTTCAAATATAGGGGGATAAGAGGTTATTTGGAAAAATTAATACCTCGGATCTTTGACTTGTGGGTTTTTATTTCTTAATTGTTAATTTGAGTGCATGAATGCTGCATTCTTGTACTTGGTAATTCATAATTGTTATTTGATACTTTTTACTTGATAATTGTTATTTGATGCTGCATGAATCCACACTAACTAATGGATAACTGATTGAGAAGTCGCGATAAACATTTTTGGACCACGGATTATTGTTCATTGATCTATCATGCAGAAGCCTCAATTTTTTCAATATTTTATTTTAATATTTAATAAGTTTGCAAGCCGGAGTACCCGTTTTCGGGAGTATTTTCAACCTTCTCGGAAAATTATAAATTTTGGTCCTAGTTCTCGGAGTTGGAACTTTTTTTTAGGAAATTTCCTCCCCTTCTTGAACCTTTTTTTCAAATTTGAATTATCTCAGATAGTTTTGAGATATTTGTGAAAAACCAAACCCGCTTCTTTTTGGCGCTCTAGTTCCTCGGAACTGAGTGCTTATCAATTTGCCCAAATGTCTGTAATTTTCGAATTTTTCGATGAAAATGGTCTTAAACGATTTGGATCGACTCACTGATCAAGAATTCGTGGTCGAAATTCATTCTGTCCGGCCGGTCCGGCGGTCCGGCCGTAGGCACGATAATTCTCGAACGGAATGAGCTAGACAGTTGAAATTTTCAGAGTAGGTTTGGGGGATAAATATCTCGGCTAAGTTCGTTATTGGGCAAAATCTGACAGATGGTTTCGGAGTAACAAAAAAAAATTATTTTTTTTTTACAGAACAAATTCCAAATTAATTTTTTTCAATAAGCAGTTTTACCATAAGAATCCATTCATATCATTTTAAACTCTAACAAGCTAATACTTTCGGAGATATGATTTTTCAAAATTTCAATGATAGAATTATTCTGTGGCTATTCTATGAATTGTTATAATGTCAACTTTGACGGTTTCTCATTGTCATTCATTCCAGTAATGGTATCAATATGAGAATCATAATATGAGGAGCAACTTATCAAAACGCATTAAGTCCAAAAACCATTTTATTGGGAATCAACGAAAAACGATTTTTTCTTCCTCCCTGGCTTATAATTTGAGCATGTCGAGTTTGTTTGATAGAAATTTACAT
This sequence comes from Halyzia sedecimguttata, assembly GCA_937662695.2. Taxonomy (NCBI): domain Eukaryota; kingdom Metazoa; phylum Arthropoda; class Insecta; order Coleoptera; family Coccinellidae; genus Halyzia; species Halyzia sedecimguttata. The sequence continues at coordinate 82,531,297 of OW569414.2, read as the reverse complement.
CTAAAGGTAATAACTAATCTCATTTAAATCAATATTGATCAGATATACACAGAAAATGTAAAAAACGTTTGGACTTAATGCGTTTTGATTCATCTCATTGTATATAATGCGTTTTGATTTGGTTGAAATTGAAAATAATGCTGTTTGTTGCGATTTTTTATACATTTAGAGAAAACAGTCTGCACAGTAAGTGTTGGCCTGTAACCTAATTAATATGAGCAAATCGATAAAAAATGTTTTTGGTTATATTTTATTTCTTTTAAAAATGCAAACGTAAACATAATTCATTGCGATGCGGCTTACATACTTTGGATTTGAATTACAGAGGGACATAATGCCATTTGGAAGATTTTGTTTACAATAGGGCTATAGAGCAACAGAAAACATTTCTGAATCCGCTTCAAACTCAATTTCGCCCAAATTGGACATAATGCGTTTTGAAAAGTTACTCCTCATATAATATCATACTTTTTGTTGGTTGATATTTTCATGCCGATGGTAATCCATATGATGATGGGAATGGTAATGGTAAGTTAATAACATTGTCATTCATTCCAGCAATCGTATAAATATGAGAATTATAATATAATATCATACTTTTTGTTGGTTGATATTTTCATGCCGATGGTCAATCCATATGATGATGGGATGGTAATGATGGTAAGTTAATAATATTGTGTTCAGAATATCTCCAGTAAAAACAAAACTGGAATATTGGTGTATTGGAGTATTGGAGTGGATTTGAAGAAAGAATATATATTATCGTTCATCATAGAATTGAGGAATGAATATCTCGGATGAGTTCGTTGTTGGGTAGAATTGGTCTATTGGTTTTGGACTGATAATTTTTGGCACTCTTGTTGAATTTGAATTCTTCTATGATGTTTGAATTCAATTTCTGCTAAGATGAAGTTCTAAATTTCAATAATGAATCATACTTCTATGTTTTCACAGAATGCTATAATTATTCTATCTAAGCTTTATTATATGATCTGTGTTCGTACTCGTACTTTTCATCCTGTTCTATAAGAGAGATTCAAATTCATTTCAGCTATTTTAATTTGGTTACTGCCATGGTGCAGTTCTCATTCTCAGATTGCTCATTTAATCTTGATAAATAAACTATTATTTGAATTGAATTTCCTTTATGATGCAGTTCTATCATAAGAATACATTGATATAATTCCCATCTCTGAGAAACCAATACTTTCGGAGATATAATTTGTCTGTTTGAACTAGAGCGCCAGAAAGCTCCTGTCCACAGGGCTTGAACCCATTTTTTTTCACTTAATCGCTTATAACTATTGCAATTTTTGCGAGCGGCCTTAGCATTTTCTCAAAAACTATCTTCATGCCATTCCGAATCGAATGACAACTCAATTATAATTTTCGGAGAATACGCAAAAATTTTGACCTAAAAAGCACTTGTTGACTAGACTTTAACTCGACTGCTTGAAGTGCTTGAACTGCAGTCTCGTGCGGATAGGTACCACTTTCTGAACTTGTTAGGAAAATATCTAGTTCATGACAAATAATATAGGTACCGAAATAATAATTCCCGTCCCATCCGCAACAATTCCCCCTAACGATAGGCATCATGAATATTGCAGAATGCAATTATATCTTTGGGACCGCGATGCTGTACGTACTATAAAGAGTACGTGTGTAGGAAAACAAGCTTGTCAAGTTGCATAGTATCTGGTTCCGAGGCTTCAGAAGTGCCTCTTCAACTCTTATTCTTGGGCCGTATACGTGGGTGTCTTCATCCAACATCACTCGGTGTCCTTTACTGTGGCAGTTCGCGTGATGAATAGACATAAGGCCTCGAGGGAATTCCGTCTTTATAGGTGCCCCCTTGGCGATTGGAAAGATCGATAAAAGAGGTGTGAAAGGGAAGGATTCGTAGAAAGAAATGGAGAACGTAGAAAGCGTGTTTTTATTAAGCTGACAGGTGAATAATACGTCCTGAAAAAGGCGGAAATTTGTGGGATAAGTGAATATGAATCCCATGATTAATTTGGTCTATGGAGAAAATATACGGAATTCCTGCATAGAGTTGAATATTATTTACATTTCTTCGAAAGCGGAATTGTGATAGTATTATAATTGAGTTGAATGAAGATTTTTTTTAATATGGATGACATTTCTTGAATTTTTGTAATGATTAAGCTGTTGTGAACCCTCACCGACTATCAACAAATAATACCGTCGATTACATATACAGAAGTACAGTAGAATCTGATAGAATTACACAACAAGTTTGGTTTTCATATAAAGTTCTTTTTCGAGGACCTCTATGAAAAGTGACATTTTCCGTACTAATTTGCGGCCGTAAAATCGACTATTATTGAAGGCAAGTACTATGCGGACGAGAAAGTTCTTTCTCGTCCGCTGTGGTCACTATGAATACAGCATGATACGGTTCAATACAAACATATTATGTGTCTGTAAGAATAACTGTCAGTGCTGTGGTCACTATGAATACGGTTCGATAAAAACATAAGTGTATGTGTCATTTGCTATTGTGAAATTATTCAAGAGGTACGAAATTCATAAAAATATGTGGAGGTCGATCAAAAAATGTAATATGTACATCGACAAAAAACTGTCTAAAGTCCCGCCTGCTTGCTATCCTCGGTACCGCCTCGGATAGCAATTTGCAGACTCGACTATAATAGACAGTGTTTCGTCCTTGCCGCTTATTGTGACCCATTTTTGTGCGTATGTTCTGGGGAACATCGCGTTATAATTTTGCCCAAATTTCTGTAATTTTCGAATTCTTTGACGAGATGAACTGATTTGACACGGATGAAGAATTTGAGGTCAAATTTGATTCTGTCCGGCCGGCCGTTGCAACGATAACTTGAGAACGAAAAGAGATAGCGACTTGAAATTTTCAGGATCGGTCACGCATCCGAATACGACGGACAAGTTCGTTGAAGGGCATAATCGGCCCAACGGTTTCCGAGTAATAATTTTGTCATCAACCAATACAGATCCGATCGAATTGGAACTTGGTAGCAAGTTGCAGAATGCAAATACGAAGACGTTTGTGAAATGTTGTGAGAATCGTGTCACTAGAAAATATTAAAAAATATTATTTACGCCACGATAACCCGAGAAAGGAAAGAGATAGCGACTTGCAATTTTTAGGATAGGTTGTGCATCTGAATGCAACATTTGTGTTTATTAATAAGCATAATCGGCTAAACAGTTTTGGAGTTATACCCATCTGAATTTCGGTTTTTATTTCCTGAATAACTCGAAAAATACAAAACAGATCCAATTCAATCTTGGTTACTAGTTGTAAAATGCCAGCTCGAAAATTCTTGCAAAATTTCGCGAGAATCGTATCACTAGAAAATTAAAGAAAAATAATTGAAAATAATTCTATATATCAGAAACTATTCGCTCGACATCACTGAAATTTTGCGAGAGTCTTTAAAACCTAACTCTACTGCCAAATTCCAAGTTTGAACATGATCGGATGTATATTTTCGAAGATCCGAGCAGCCTTGGATAAGTTCAGTAGTTGGATGGGTGACCGTCGCCTCGATAACTTACGAACGAAAAGAGGTAGGGAGTTGAAATGTTCAGGCTTGGTTGCGTATCCAAATGGGAGAGTTAGGTTCGTTGTTGAGCATAATCGGCCCTACTGTTTTGGAGTTATAACCATCTGGAATATTAATAAAAAAATGTGGGAAAGCCTTGTGGACAGGAGCTTTGGCGCTCTTGTTCAAACTTTGAGAAATCATTTATCCGAAAGTATTGGTTGGGAATGATATCGATGGATTCTTATGAGAGAACTGCATCATAAAAGAAAATAAATTCGAAAAATCATAAAATTACAATAAATTATGGAAATTTTGAAAAGTCATATCTCCCAAAGTATCAGTTTGTTAGAGGTGAGAATGATATCAATGGATTCTCATGATGAATGAAATCTAAAAAAAATGTATTTTGAATTTGTAATGTAGAAAAAAATTTTTTTTGTACTCCGAAACCACCGATTTTGCCCAATAACGAACTTTTCCGCGATATTTATCTTCCGAACCTACTCTGAAAATTTCAACCTTCTAGCTCATTTCGTTCGAGAGTTATCGTGGTTACGGCTGGACGAACGGCCGGACAGAATCGATTTTGACCACGTATTCTTGATCAGTGGGTCTAACCAAAACGTTTAAGACCATTTTCAGCCAAAAATTCGACATTTTGCTAAATTGATAAGCACTTTGTTCCGAGGAACAAGAGCGCCAAAAAGGAACTTGACCAATAATTTCATTGGTCCAAAAAAATATATAGGGTGTTCCTTAAAGACATGCTAATGGGAGGGTGATTTTTCGACTTATTTTAAGAAAAAAACTTCTTATGAATGCATGTCCTAAAAGTCTTAACTTTGAGATATAGGGTGATAAAATTTTGAAAAAAAATCATTTTTTTGATAATAACTGAGATAATATTGTAGGCATCTTTTTAAAATTCGGTATATGTCTTCTATGCAGCAAATTCAAGTCGCTATCTCTTTCCGTTCTCAGATTATCGTGACATAATTAATATTTTTTGACAATTTTTTTAAAACTTTCTAGTCATACGATTCTCACAAAATTGCACAAACGTCCTTAGGTTTGTATTCTACTAGGTATTCTACAACTACTCACCAAGTTTCAATTCGATTGGACTTGTATGGGTTGAAAACAAAATTATTACTCGGAAACCATTCGACAGATTAACCCATAAGCCCATTAACGAACTTGTTCGTCGTATTGGCATGCACCACATACTCTGAAAATTTAAAGTCGCTATCTTTTTCCGTTCTCAAGTTATCGTGGCAACGGACGGCCGGCCAGACATAATGAAATTTGACATCGAATTATTCATCAGGGAGTCCAACCCATTCGTTTGAGACCATTTTCGGCAAAAAATTCGAAAATTGCAGATATTTGGGCAAAATGATAACGCGATGTTCCCCAGAACGCGCAAAAAAGGTTGAGTGTGAATACCAAAAACATGTTTTCTCAGTTGGAGTTTACATAATTTAACAACTATTTCCGGTGATTTCCGATGAATTCCCAATGACTTCCCATAAATTCCCATGACTTCCCATGACTTCCCATGAATTCCCAAGACTTCCCATGAATTCCCATGAATTCCCACAACGGTGTACACATATTTCCCAGGAAATTAACCCCTCGCCCCTATATTTGTAGAAGATCGACATAAAGACGCGAGTGTGAGGATTGCACGACTAGTAAATTTTAAAAAAATTACGATAAACTATTATGTATCACACGATAACTTGAGGTATCGACCTAACGGTTTTGGAGTATTTGAAGAACCACCTCTTAAAATCGCATCAATTTTGAAACACCCTGTATAAAAAGTGATGATGTGAATGTGAAATAGTTATTAGTTTCCGTTTATTTTGAAGGGGGTATAATAAACATTGACTTTGATGTTGTCTTCCTCATCATGTATGGTTTTGGTGGTATCCGTTCCAATTAAAGAATGATGTATATTGTATACCCGTAGAGCTCCCTTTCCATTTTAACGGCTCATCAACCCGATAAGGCCGAATAAAACGGGGTGAACGCACGATCGTCGCTGAAGTTCTTCATTATGCCCTATAATTTAACGCCAACCGACCGGCCGGAGGAAGAGAAACAATCCAAGAATATCCCGGCAATGAAGTTACGAAGAATCAAAAATAAAAATAGAACGCGATGAGTTGAAATAGCATATCCGATGCTCTTGACCTTCGTCCCACGCAATCTGATGCCGCTGCAGGAACCATTTATCTTGGTTCAGTTCTTGGTACAGAGGAAGATGTTGGACGAGGTTCGAATCAAGCCTCGAAGATGAGGATGCTTGTAAGGCGGAGAATTTGTGGGATACGTACATATTCAAATCTGTTGGAAGAGAAAATAATAAAATGCTGAGAATTTGACAGTTCAGTGTTTTCTAATTCCAATATTTTTTTTAAAACTCATTCTGTGCAAATGCATTTTGAGAATTTTGAGCCGAATATAGTCTCAAACACTTGGACCTCTTGCATAAAATTGGTTACAGGGGAGCAGTGGGGGCCGTCCATTAATCACGTGATGTTTTTTTAGCCCCCCTCTCCCTTGGCGATACTTGGTGAGGTTTAAACCTACACCCCCCCCCCCCCCACCCCAAATCACGTATATTTGTTAGGACCTACAAAGAATCTTAAAATTTTTAGAATATCCTCTTCAAATACAGGTATAAAGTATAATCTAATCATTTTCTGAAATCGGTTTAAAATCGGTTTAGAAATCGCGTTTGGCGATGGGCGTGTTCCAATATTCCTGAACAATACTGCGCAGTAAATGTAGTCGTCTAATATTACTGATATTCACGGGCGATGCCTACTGTCACTAGAGAGCGTTCCGAAATTATTTATTGAGGCCAGTAGTGCCAGCAATATCGGAAAAAAAAATTGGTACAAGCACTGACGTAAAGTCAGGAGCCTTTGCTCCTGACTGCTGAAAATTACGAGTCCCTATCTCCTTTCGTTCGAAAGTTATCGAGGCAACGGTCACCCATCCAGCTACTGAACTCACACAAGGTTGCCAGGATCTCCGACACTATAGATCCGATGGTGTTCAAACTTGGAACTTGGTAGTAGAGTTAGGTTCTGAAAGCTCTCGTCAGCGATGTCGGGCGAAGTTTCTGATATATAGAAATTGTTTCAATGGTTTTTAAATATTTTTTTAAAGATTTTCTACTGATACAATCCTCAGGAATTTTTGCGTTGGCATTCTACAACTAATAACTATGTTTGAATTGGATCGGTGTTGTATTTTTCGAGTTATTGAGGAAATAAAAACCAAATGTCAGATGGGTATAACTCCAAAACCGTTTAGCCGATTATGCCTACAAATAAACTCAAATATCGCATTCAGATGCACAACCTAACCTAAAAATTTCAAGTCGCTATCTCTTTCCGTTGTCAGGTTATCACTAGGGTTTTCATGACATAAAAAATCTTTTTTAATAATTTTTTTTTTATTTTCTAGAGATACGATTCTCACAAAATTTCACGAGCGTGCTGAGGATTATATTCCACAACTATTCACCAAGTTTCAATTAGATCGGATTAGTATTGGTTGAAAACACAATTATTACTCGGATTCCATTGGGCCGATTATGCCCATTAAGGAATGGGCATAATTACGAATAAAAATTATATCAATGTATTTTCATGATGAAACTGCATGTTAAAAAAAATTGAATTTGAAATTTGTAATGTAAAAAACAATTTTTTTTTGTTACTCCGAAACCATCAGGCCGATTTTGCCCAATAACGAACTTAGCCGAGATATTTATCTCCCTACTCCGAAAATTTCAACTGCTCAGTTAATTCAGTTCGAGTTATTGTAGAAACAGAATTTAAAAATTTTTGGAATTTTATTTTGCCACTTTACAGCAATCCGATCAATACCAAACTCCGCATGCATATAAAGGTTGTGATTCTACAATATGATGCTAGATTTCAGTTAGATCGAGTGATCGGTTCCGGAAATATTCATAAAAAATGTTTATACTAAAAACACCAATAACTCCGAAACCGCTTGGTGGATTTCACCCGTTAACAAACTCGTCCGAAATATTTACGCACCAAACCTACCCTGCATATTTCAATCCCCTAATTCCTTTCGTTCGAGAGTTATCGTGCCTACGACCGGCCGGCCGGACAGAATTGATTTCGACCACGGATTCTTGATCGGTGAGTCGAACCAAATCGTTTAAGATCATTTACAGCCAAAAATTCGAAAATTACAGAAAATTGGGCTAATTGATAAGTACTCTGTTCCGAGGAAAAATAGCGCCAAAAAACATTGCGAAACAATCAAGTTGATGCGTGTAACACTTCTGATAATCTCTCGTAAAATACTGAGGAATGTGGTGCTTCATTACCTTATTTATGAATAAACTGAAATTATCTCCGCTTTCCACAGAAAGACTGCGTTTTTCTCTAAACTGAAAATCAAACCAGTCGTTGATACAGCCTGTACTACGTAATCATAAAGGATAGTTTGGGAGGTATGCTCATTATTAAAAGGTTTTTTTTCTGGGTTTTCGCTCCCAAACTCTGAAAAATATCTATAAAATAAAAATTAATTATTTTGTGAAATTTCAATTTTCTGAAAACGATGATTGAAAATGGGTTCAAGCCCTGTGGACAGGAGCTTGCTGGCGCTCTAGTTCAAACAGACAAATATATCTCCGAAAGTAATGGTCTCTCAGAGTTGGGAATTATATCAATGGTTTCTTATGATAGAACTGCATCATAAAGGAAATTCAATTCAAATAATAGTTTATTTATCAAGAATAAATGAGCAAACTTAGAATGAGAACTGCACCATGGAAGAAATCAAATTAAAATAGCTGAAATGAAGTTGACTCTCGCTTATAGAACAGGATGGCATGTACGAGTATGAACACAGATCATATAATAAAGCTTAGATAGAATAATTATAACATTCTGTGAAAACATAGAAGTACGATTCAGTATTGAAATTTCGAAAAATCATATCTCCGAAAGTAGTAGCTTGTTGGAGTTGAAAATGATATCAATGGATTTTTATGGCGAAACTGCATCTTGAATAAAAATTGAATTTGAAATTTGTTCCTTAAAAAAAAATTTTTTTTTTCGTTACTCCGAAACCATCTAGCCTATTTTGCCAATAACGAACTTAACCGAGATATTCATCTCCCTAACCCACTATGAAAATTTCAACTGCATAGCTCATTCCATTCGAGAGATATTGTAGAAAATTTTTTTTTAAATTTTCAAAATTTTTTTTTGACACTTTGCGGTAACCTGGTCAATACAAAACTTCACATGCGTGTAAAGATCGTGATTCTACAATTTGATGCTAAATTTCATATAGATCGAGTGATCGGTTTAGGAAATATTCATAAAAAATGTTTTTACTAAAATCGGCCATAACTCCGAAACATCTCGATGGATTTTGCCCATTAACGAACTTGTCCGAGATATTTACGCTCCAAACCCACCTTGCAAATTTCAATCCTCTAACTCCTTTCGTTCGAGAGTTATCGTGCCTACAGCCGGCCGGCAGGCCGGACCGGCCGGACAGAATCGATTTCGACCTCGGATTCTTGATCAGTGAGTCGATCCAAATCGTTTGAGACCATTTTCAGCCAAAAATTCGAAAATTACAGACATTTGGGATTGATAAGCACTCAGTTCCGAGGAACTAGAGGGCCAAAAAGGCCCATACCTTTGTTAATTAATTTTTATTTTATAGATATTTTTCAGAGTTTGGGAGAGAAAACCCAGAAAGAAGCCTTTCAATAGCCTGTACTACGTTTACATGCATAGCTCTCATCTCGAAATTATCGCAATTTTATACTGTTATTTTCAGGTTGGATGGCCCCTCGTAAATATCGAATACCCATAAATTATCTTATAATGATCACACAATTCACTGTCCGTGTTATTGTCAAGGTAATTTTTTACTTAGAGTACCCCCGTAATTATCTAATGCACACCGTTCAGGGCCGCTCCTGAACGCCATAGAAGTTTAATTTGTTTCACCATCGCCAGACAAGGCGGGGTTCGAAGTTGATGGAGGGCATTTCGAGGGACCTCTCATGGTTTTCAGGGCAATAAAAGAACATAAGGAAGGATTTGGGGTCGGGTTATTCGAGTCGATGGCACTTATTTAAAATAGTTTATTGCTGAGGTTAGACGTTTGGAACTTTAATGTATATTCGGGAAAGTGTGATTTTAAACACTTCGTCTCACCACGATTTTGTATTCTCTCGCGTTGTTGACATGAGCAAACATGTGTCGGTAGTCGGTATTTGATTGTTTCATGTGAAAGACCGGAATCTCGAGTAAAACATGACACTATCTGCAGGAAATGAAATCAATCAAAATGCTACAAATTTCTCATGAATTTTTTTTAAATTTCTATTCAAAGTTTAACAATTTTCCGTATTTGTGTCTATTGCGCTGCTTCTTTGACCATTTTCTTCAGCATCTTCCACAAATCTCGTTAATTACTGATCGTAGAACATAGAGGTGGAAAAGTCTACAACATTTTTACATATACGATTTTTTTAGGGCATTCTTACCCTTGTAGTGCATTAGTCTAAAAAGCTTTTTCTACCAAGATTCACGAATTTTGGAGCTCTTGTCCCTCGAAACAGAGTGCTTATCAATTTGCCCAAATGTCTGTGATTATCGAATTTTTGGCTGAAAATGGTCTTAAACGATTTGGTTCGGCTCGCTGATCAAAAATCCATGGTCAAAATTGATTCTGTCCGGCCGTCCGTTAACACGATAACTCTCGAACGGAATAAGCTAGACAGTTGAAATTTTCAGAGTAGGTTGGGGAGATAAATATCTCGGCTAAGTTCGTTATTGGGCAAAATCGACCTGGTGGTTTCGGAGTAATGAAAAAAAATATTTATACATTACAAATTTTAAATTCAAATAGATGGAGTTGCTTCATATGAATCCATTGATACTATTTTCAACTCTTACAAGTTAATACTTTCGGGGATATCATTTTTCAAAATTCCAATATGAAATCGTGATTCTATGATTTCATATAGAATGCTGTAATCGTATCTATGAATATGTAAATATGAATCATCTGTGTTCATACATGTCACCTTAGGGCTTTTCGTAAAGTGTAACGAGCCCATATACTTAATAGACTATCTATTGGTGTAACCCTGGATCGAGCAGATCATCATCAGTTGTTTGCAGGTTCTTGCAAAGAATCGCGTTCTCGATAACTGTTTCCGGACGCGGCAGTCAGCGCTTAGAGCTGAGGTAGAATTTACATAACCTTATTTTTTATTTGATTATAATTCGTACTTTGAAAGTATTTTGTGTTAAAAAACAATGTTCCGAATCTGGAATTTGAGAATATATGCAAGACTATTTTGATACCAAAAATAATATTGACTTGTTGCATATTGAATAATTCATGTGTAAATATGGTGGATGATGTTTCCGAAGATTTGGAATTGGATCATTTTAATGATGTACTTTTTGAAGGTAATAGGAAAGAACAACATAATGGAATCGTCAAAATAAATTACTGTTCGTTGACTACCCAGGTTAATATTACCTTTTACTTCCTGAAGTCGTGAGACATGTTCCTATATAAAGTATTTTCATAACGTTGCTAGCAAAAAAATGCTAAAATATTGATCTACATGTTTATCGAATATTTTTCTTGAGTTAAGATTCATAATACATAATGAATATTTTAATAGTATGAACTATTGAACTATGAAAAGAGCATTGTATTTTAATAATATATTTTGTCTTATAATGAGATAAGTTTTCAATTAAAGAAAAACAAGAATATAAAATACATATTAATTTTTTTAAACAAATTAAATGAACTATTAAAATGATTTGATCGTCAGCCTACAGTTATTCAAATATAAGGAATAAATGGGCAATCTGCTATGATTGTCTCCAGCCTTGCTCTAGAATTTTCTATGATACTTACGTATTTCGATATGTGAAAACTATGCATCAAGTATAAGTTGCAACTACCCATTCCACGAGGTTAAATCATGGCAGATTACTCATTCAATCTTGATAAATAAACTATTATTTGAATATAATAAAGTTCTATCATAAGAATCCATTGATATCATTCCCAACTCTGAGAAACCAATACTTTCGAAGATATGATTTGTCGAAGTTTGAACAAGAGCGGCAAAGCTCCTGTCCACAGGGCCTTCTCACTTTATTTAAATAGTGAATAAGTTTATAAAGGCGAATGAATGAATTAATTATTTTAATTGTTTACAAAGTAAGAGGAGAACAAGATTCTGTAACTAGTTCTAAATAAGATGAAGATAAAAATACTCTATGGAACCTAGTATATATCTTTCTCTACTTCAGTATCGTAATGAGTTCATCACAGTACTAAAAACAGTGCTGTAATGAACTCATTCCCGCATTGTTTCTAGTTATATTTTTGCGCGTATGTTCTGGGGATCGTCGCGTTATAATTTTGCCCAAATGTCTGTAACTTTCGAATTTTTTGAAAAAATGGTCTCAAACGATTAAGTTCGACTCCCCAATGAAGAATTCGAGGTCAAATTTGATTCTGTCCGGCCGGCCGTCCGTCCGTCCGGCCGTTGCCACGATAACTTGAGAACGAAAAGAGCTAGCGACTTGAAATTTTCAGGGTAGGTGGAGCATCCCAATACGACGGACAGGTTCGTTAATGGGCATAATCGGCCCAGCAATTTCCGAGTAATAATTTTGTTTTCAACCAATATAAATCCGATCGAATTGAAACTTGGTGAGTAGTTGTAGAATATGAACCTAAGCACGTTTGTGAAATTTTGTGCGAATCGTATGGCTAGAAAATTATTAAAAAATTATTAAAAAAAATTTTTGTTGTCACGATAACTTGAGAACGGAAAGAGACAGCGGCTTCAAGTTTTCAGGTTAGGATGTGCACCAGAACGCTACATTTCAGTTTGATTATGAGCCTAATCGGCCAAACGGTTTTAGAGTTATAGCCATCTAAAATTTTCTGAAATTTAGTGGTTTTTTGTTCCTCATTAACTCGAAAAATACTGAACCGATTGAATTCAAACATGGTTATTAGTTGTAGAATGCCAACGCGGAAATGTTTACAAAATTTGGTGAGGATAGCATTTGTAGAAAATTTTGAATAAATCATTGAAAATAAAAAAAAATAATTCTATATATCAGTAACTGATCGTTTGAAATTGCTGAAATTTTTCAAGAGCCTTCATAACCTAACTCTGCTACCAACTTTCAAGTTTTAATACGATCGGTTAAATATTGTTGGAGATTCGAGCATTCTTGTGTGAGTTCAGTAGATGGGTGACCGTTGCCTCGATAACTTTCGAACGAAAGGAGATAGGGACTTGCAATTTTCAGGGTAGGTTGCGTATCCGAAAGGGAGAGTTGAGTTCGATTTTGGGCATAATCGGTCTAACGGTTTCCGAGTTATACCCACCTGGAATATTATTTCCTTGATAACTCAAAAAATAAATATTCGATCGAATTGAAGTTTGGTAACTAGTAGTAGAAAATCAACATAAAGACGTGTTTAAAATTTTGTAAGAACCGTACCCCTAGAAAATTTGAAAAAAATGACGAAAAAAGAATTTTAAGAACCGTACCCCTAGAAAATTTCAAAAAAATCACGAAAAAAAAAAATTGGTTAAAGCACTGACGTGAAGTCAGAAGCTTTTGCGAGTATGTTCTATTGTCCATTCTGCTTCGAATTTACCATGGTAAATTCGAATTAAGTGTGTCCAATACAGGAGAATGGACAACATAATTTACCATGGTAAATTCGATTAAGGGTGTCCAATACAGGAGAATGGACAATAGAACATACTCGCAAAAGCTTCTGACTTCACGTCAGTGCTTGAACCAATTTTTTTTTTCGTGATTTTTTTGAAATTTTCTAGGGGTACGGTTCTTAAAATTTTTTTTTTCGTCATTTTTCCTTTTGTGGTAGTCAGCACTGACATTCGATCCTATCGAATTACAACATACGTCAATTGTCAAAATGGTAAAATCTGGGAATAGGGAAAAATTGTTGAGGAAAAGTTTTGTGTTCATTGAAAAATAAGGTACTACAGATTTCCTTCTAGCTAATTTTGAATCATTCATGCTATTTGGAAACTGTTTTGAATTCCGTAATCTGACAAATTTCGTAACAGTCACAACAACTGCCAATATGCAATACAAAAGTAATTAGGATGTATAATCCCAACTTGCCTGATCTAGAGAAAATATCGTCTAATCCTCGTTGCAGAAGGCAATTCCAACACTCATGCGTTCGAAAACTCGCTCCTTCATCGCTCGTTTTTGAATTTCGCATTCCTGTTTGAATAGGAGCCCATTCTGCAACTAATTTTAGAATATACTTTTAAAATGAAAAGGATGATATTTATGAAACTTTTCAGGCTTGCACAACGACGCATAACGCATCTGATGCCATATATTTTGTTACTACTATGCTTCCGGTTTAATCGGTAATACTCTCAACTTGTTTACTTTAAATGGAACACCCTGCATATGTGTGCAGATTTTGAAAGATCTTGTTATTTCGGATTCGTACATACTAAGTTTAGTGAAAATAATTTGTGGAAACTAGGAATAAATCACTTCACAGTTTCAGAATAGGTAACTTTATTCACTTCAAAGTGATTTATTTCAAGTTTTTACAAATCATTTCCAGTAAGCTTTAGTATGTACTTCGAATTCGGAATAACAAGATCTTTTGAAATCTGTAAAAAAATACAAGGTATCCCATTTAAATTAGAAAGTTCAGGGTATTTCTGGTGAAACCGAAAGAAACAAAAATTATGGCATCCATCGTACTTGTCTTCAAAGTTTCTTAAGTTTCGGTCTTTTCGTTTTAAACATATTCGCTTGGTTCCATTGTTTATCCCAAGCCTGTATGAAGATTGTTGAAGAAATTATAATCAATCCATCAATTCATTTCCCAATGAGTTTTCCGTTTTACGGTCCATTATAGTAATACATGAAAATTTACGATCCATAAATGTAAAAAACATTTTTCGATAAGCGCCAAAATATACGTCATTTCTTCAAACGCGCAGGCAAACTTGCGATTCTAGGAAAGCACTATCGGAATAGAATTTTATTGATTGATTCACATTTCCACACTTTACAAATACAAACATCTAAATTGAAATCGAGATAAGATTCCCAAGTTATGATTCACACTGTAGTGTATCACCACCTTGACATAAATCATAATAATGTAGGTACCTAAAGGGTTTTCCAATACCAGGTGTTATTTTGATTTTCAAAGAAAAATTCCATTTTTCAATATAAATGATCGGATGTTTATTTCATTATGAAGAAGAAGCTATGCCGTTAATAGTGGAAAATAACATCAGGCAAATGACCACCACGACCACGCTTACAGGACCATATCCTTTTAATGGAATTTTCCATAACCAAATCGCAAAGTGGCTGCCCTATGTCCTCGATAGCATCACGAATTTCATCTTTGAGGTCTTGAATCGAAGCTGGGCTATTGGCGTAGACCTTCTCTTTCACGTGTCGGTGGCCAATTGTGATCACCTCTTCGAGAGATAACATGGTCCGGAAACTTTTCCCGCAAAAGATCAATGGTTTCGTTGCTTGTGTGGCACGTAGCGCCATCTTGTTGAAAGTAAACGTTGTCCAGACCAATACCATCCAATTCCGGCCATAAAAAATCATTAATCATCTCTCGATAGCGCAATCCATTCACCGTAACTGTTGCTTCAGCCTCATTTTCGAAAAGGTCCAATGACTCCGCCGGACCATAAACCGCACCAAACAGTCACACGTTGAGGATAGAGAGGCTTTTCAACAATAACTCTTGGGTTTTCCGAGCACCAGATGCGACAATTTTGCTTGTTGACAAAGCCACCGAGGTGGAAATGGGCCTCATCACTCAATATGATTTTTCGATGGAATTCCGGATCATTTTCATGCATTTCAACGACCCAATCAGCAAAGACACGACGTTGTTGATGATCGGCCGGCTTGAGTTCTTGTGTTACCTGAACTTTATAAGCCTTAAGACCCAAATCTTTATGCAAAATACGGTGTAATGACGTTTGTGGAATGCCTAATTCCAAAGAATGACGAGGAATGGACAAACCTGGGTTTTCTTCAACACTTTCGGCTACAGCAGCAATATTCTCGGCTGTTCTTGAGCGACGTGCACGGGTTTTATTCTTCACATATCTAACTTGTCCCACCAGGTCGAATTTTTCCACCAATTTCTTTATTGCGGTCCGACAAGGTGCTTCACAACTACCCAAAAATGTTCGAGTTTTACGAACCGTCTCTGCCAAATTTTCACCATTTTTATAGTGAATTTTAATAATTTCAATGCGTTCTTGAAGCGTGTATCGTTCCATTTTTATTAATGGCGTAGTTTCTACTTGTCAAATGTCAAAAAATGACAGCTTCAAAAGCGACATCTACCGAAATAGCGGGCTATTCAAAATAACACCTCTTATTGGGAAAACCCTTTATATAAACTTCGAATTTGTCCACTCGTTGGGAGAATTTCGATGGTAAAATTGGAAATGTGGTCAGTATATGGAGCCGGGTCCAGTGATGGGTGGCATTCCAATCTTACCATTCATCTCGGGGAATGTTGTAAGTAGAATTGTCAAAGAGAAGAATAGGTGCCCCACAGGGATTTTCTTCAGGGACAAGCGAATGCTACTATGTGCTTTCGACTCATTAATTAAACCTTCTTCATCGCTTTAGGATTATGACATTGAGAAATAGGTTCGCTTGCAGGAAAATATTTTGTTGGGCTTATATGGATTTGTAGGACCGAGAAACTCGGCATGGCCTTAATGTTAAGTTAGCAAAGTCACATGCAAGAATTTCGATGAAACCTATTAAATTAATTGTCAAGTAATTATCGAGAATTTTTCACGAAAGAAAAATATTTGTCGCGTGCTTAGATTTTTTGTATATGCTCTGCTAACTCAATATTAAGTTAGCAAAGCCACCCACAAATAAGCATCAAATGTCATCATAAATGGTTATGAATAATTGTCGAGTATTTGTCGTCCATCTGACTTGAAAACAACGCAAAAAATCTATTCCTTATAGATTATAAAAAATAAATAAATGTTTCAACTTTTCAGTAAAACACCCAGATAACCTAGTTGATTATACTTTTTTTCAGCCAGAAATAAACTAAATAATTGTCGAACGACCAAAACGTATTTGTCGTGAAAGAAAAACTAATTGATTCTGGCATAACTATTAATTTCAAAAAATTTAAAATAACCAGGACATAAAAAAATTAATTTTTCTTTTCATGCATCTCTATCAACCCTTATTTTCTCTATAAACAATAATTAAAATTTATTCATTTCCATAATATTTCACCTTCTGTAATTTTCATAATAAATACCCATCATTTCGGACTTTTTGGCGCTCTTGTTCCTCGGAACAGAGTGCTTATACATTTGCCCAAATGTCTGTAATTTTCGAATTTTTGGCTGATAATGGTTCGACTCACTGATCAAGAATCCGTGTTCAAAATCGATTCTGTTCGGCCGTTAACACGATAACTCTCGAGCGGAATAAGCTAGACATTTAAAATTGCAGAGTACCTTCGGGAGATAAATATCTCGGTTAAGTTCGTTATTGGGCAAAAAAAATTGGTGGCTTCGGAGTAACGGAATACAAATTTCAAATTAATTTTTTTTTAAGATGCAGTTTCACCACAAGAATCTATTGATAACATTCTCAACTCTAACAAACTACCCAACTAGCAAAAATAATTTTATAAAGGTTGTAAGAACTGCTATACAGCATATCTTATAGAAACGTGAAAATCTTATAATGTGGATATAACCCATTATACAATGCCTTTACAACCAAAAAGGGCCCCACTTTACACAACCGTTTAGTTCTTTTAGGACATCCTTTAGTAAACTACACAACCGTTATGGGATAATCAATATGATGACTATATAACTGTCCTATAAGTATGCGGTTTAAGACTATTTAACGGACACATATAGAACTACCAAGAAAGTATTTTATAAGTATTTTATAATGCAGACAGAATAGCTAATACAATAATTTTGTTCTCTACCGTTGAAATTCGGAATAGAATTATCACAAGAATATTTTATTAGGTACCTATGTGTAAACGTTCGCGTTGTGTCATGACAGAGGAGTAATCCAATATCAGGCATTATTATGGCGGTGGGTGATGGAGATGGGACCTGTTGTTAATCATATTGAAGACCTATATCGCTACTGTGGGGGCCAAATTTATTTGCGCAGCTAACTTTTCTGACAATATATATATATTTTGTTGGTAAAAAATTAAAGCGCCTCAGTTTAGCGTACATTTTATTGGTATTGAAAAATAAAAAATAATGTATTATTTGTTGAATTTTCAACTTAAAACAAAGCATGTATTGTGGCTGTTGTAAAAGCGGAAAAAATCTCATATTTCCTTAAAAAATCCATTTTTATTTCACCCTTTTTCGTTTCTATATGATTTTTTTCACAATGGCGGCGGTTTCTGAACAGCCGAACGTTTAATAAATATGGCGTATATGGTAGAATACAAATTAGATACCTTATACAATGATTCTGTTTTCATCTGAGCTGTATACGATATTAAAGTTTTATTATGTTGTTTAATGCAGCGCCATAAAATTGTTTTTAACAGTCTCAGGAATCATGGTGCAGTTTGATTCTTGACCACTTTCAACTGTTGCCAGATTTTGTTTATTACAGAAATGATAGGTAGATATTTATATAAAGGATCAGGATTGGACCACGGGTATAGTGAGTGGTCCAACACATTGTGTGCAAAAAGTACACGTTGCTGTTTTGCATAAAGTGTAGGCTACACAAGATTTTTTTTGTGCTAATTATTCAGTTATTATTTAGAAAAAAGTTGTTTTCTTAGTAAAAATAAAGGAATCTATCGCAATATTGTGTTTGTTCATATGACTAAACTCTCTTCAGCACAAATTTACTGTTAAAATTTACAATGAACCCTTGTGACAATCCGTGTCAAATATATATGACTTTTCATGATTGAATTGCAAAACATACATTGTAGGTGCTTTTAGAACATCTTGAACTACAAGATGTATCATAATAAAATAAAAAAGTCTACATATTTATTGCTACTGATTTTATGTATGTCGGAATAACTACTAACTGCCAAGCTAGCAACACTGTACGTTAGATTTCCGTATAATCCTTTAGCGCGTTTACAAACTACATAATAGAACAGAAGTATCGCTTAACATGCGTTCGGTACGACATTAAACAATTATTTAGTTATATTGTGTTTCGAATAATTTCTTTATACAGATTCTTTCCAATCGTGAACTAACCTCAAATTATTGGATGTATTTATACCGGTATTCATATATTTGAAATATGTTCAAGATAGTAGAAACCGAGGAAAATAATCGAAAAGAGTTGACGATTGTTCCCACAAACTGGGAAACGAATTAGCACGCTATTTATTTCTTTCCACTCAGATATTGCCGAATTCATTTTGAACCCGAAAACTGCTAGAAAACCCGCGTAATTTTTCTATTACTATTGGGTTATGTTTATATGTTTGTAGGTATATGTAGATGATTCTATAACGCAGAACATGAGATAAATTTAATCCTGGAACCACATTTTTATTCTATAAGCTCTTCATAAGAGTGAATACCGTTTTAGTTATAAGATGATTATAAAATAGTTCTATATCTATTGTGTAGTGTTCAACTTCTGCGTAAAGCAACAATCTTATTACTTCTCTTAAAGAACTCTAATGCAACTGTTTATACAGCTTCCTTTATAACCATCTTTTAACGTCGCTATTATAAGTAATACAATAGGTATGCAACCGTATTCTAATCTGTATAACACTGTTTTAAAATTATTTTATAGGAACTTTATAGTACGTTATGCGACTGTTATAAAATTTGTCGTATTATATGAGTTGTAAGAACTTCTATACAACAGCATTATAGAAATACATCTATTTTATGACCAAATTGTCGTATTGAGACGCATTAAAAAATAATGTTATCCTTTCAAGCGGCCCAATACGATAGTTATGAAACCATTTCGTTCTTTTAGGGGTCTATTTTGCTAGTTGGGTAATACTTTCGGAGACATGATTTTACAAAATTTCAATAATTACTTAATCGTAATTTTATGATTTCAAAGAATGAATTATAATTCATTCAACATATGAGGTGAGTCATAGACCTACGTTTTGAATTATTTTTTTATGATGCAGCTCTATTATAAGCATCCATTGATATCATTCCCAACTCTGAGGAACCAATTCTTTCGGAGATATGATTTGTCAAAGTTTGAATAATTACTCGCTAGTAGTTTGGCAAGAGCGCCAAAGACCCCGCCCACAGGGCTTTCTCAAAATTTTCTTTAATACATTTGAGAAGGATAATTTTCGAAATTCCATAACTGGAAAACGGTTGAATTTAGGATACGATAGGCAATTCCAATTTTGTTTATAATTTTGAGAATAATTCAAAAATGGAATAATATACAGAATGTTCCATTAAAGAAAGAGCAACTTTGTTTCGTCATGTCTTTTTGACTAATTAAGGATTCGCCATCGGGTGTTATATTTCCTCGTGCAGAGGGAAGCTACATTCCAATGAAAAAATATGATTAGTTATTGAAGATTGGTCACTGATATTGTTGACTCCATAAGAAGTTTCGCCGTCCTTGAAATATCTTCCAATTCGCGTTTCTAATCTATTTTTAATTTAATTCTCCTAACCCCCAATTTGGATCCTTTCAACCCCAACCTAATCATTTAGCGCCAATTCAGGCTCTCGAAATAGAATGGTGGGGTGCTATTCCCTCATATGTGTTTGTTTATTTGTTGAAGTAGCCATACGGGCCGTAAGGGTCGGTAGGGGTTTACCAAATGCAATCTCTGACAATATGAAGGGGTTATTTAGAAGTGTGTAATGATTTGCAGATGCTACCCGCAGGCCGATCTTCGGTTGCCCATATTCTGTGCTGCAGGCAGATTATTAATTGGATGGACCAAAAGTGGAAGGAAATTAGGAAGAAGTCCTAGTAAAATATTGTGTTTGCGCACCAAGATACAAAAAGTCAAAAATTACGAAAAATATTGTTTCTAATCCGTCTGATAGAAAAGTTTAATTTATGAATTTGAATTTTAGAATAATAATTTTAATTAGCAAAGTTGTGTACCTCAATGTTCTGAGATCAGTAGTTCACGAGTAATGGAGAAATACGGTGACAACATTGAAAAATATTTTCAACTATGGTCATATAGTTCCATATGTAAGGGCAAACATAGATAAAAAGTGATATACCTAATTTTCTCTCACGCAACAGTATTTCAGAATATTTCAAAAATGGTACAATTCAGGTATAGCAAAGTTTTAGAAGATTCGACCTATTTTTGCGCGAATGTTCTGGGAAACATCGCGTTATCATTTTGCCCAAATGTCTGCAATTTTCGAATATTTTGCCGAAAATGGTCTCAAACGATTCGGTTCGACTGTCTAATGAAGAATTCGGGGTCAAATTTGAAACTGTCCGGCCGGCCGTTGCCACGATAACTTGAGAACGGAACGAGATCGCCTTGAAATTTTCAGGGTAGGTGGCGCGTCCCAATACGACGGACAAGTTCGTTATTAATCGTCGTTAATTAATTTTTTTTTTCAACCAATACAAATCCGATCCAATTTAAACTTGATGAGTAGTTGTAGAATATAAACCTAAGGACGTTCGTGAAATTTTGTGAGAATTCTATAACTAGAAAATTTTAAAAAAATTATTAAAAAATATGTTTTATGATGTCAAGATAATCTGAGAAGGGAAAGAGATAGCGGCTTGTAATTTTCAGGTTAGGTTGTGCATCTGAATGCTACATTTGAGTTTGTTTATAGGCATAATCGGCCAAACGGTTTTTGAGTTATTTATATCCATCTGAAATTTGGTTGTTATTTCCTCAATAACTCAAAAAATACTACACCAATTGAATTCAAGCATGGCTATTAGTTGTAGAATGCTAACGCGAAAATTCTTGCGGAATTTCGTTAGGATCGTATCACTAGAAATTTTTCAAAATATCATTGAAAATTATCGAAAAATACTCCATCAGTAACTATTCGTCCGACGTCGCTGAAATTTCGCGGGAGCCTTCTGAACCTAACTTAACTGTCAAGTTCCAAGTTTGAACATGATCGAATCTATATTGTTGGAGATCCGAGCAGCCTTGGGTGAGTTCAGTAGCTAGATGGGTGTCAGTTGCCTCAATAACTTTCGAACGGGAAGAGATAAGGACTTTCAGGGTAAGTTGCGCATCCGAATGGGACATTTAGGTTTGTTTTTGGGCATAATCAGTCCAACGATTTCGGAGTTATAGCCACCTGAAATATTTTTTCCTCGATAACTCAAAAAATATAGACTCTATCGAATTGAAGCTTGGTATATCGACAAAAGGACGCGTTAGAAAATTTCAAAAGAATTACGAAAAATAAAATTGGGTCAAGCACTGACGTGAAATCAGGACCTTTTGCGCGTATGTTCTATTGTCCATTTTCCTGTATTGGACACTCTTAATCGAATTTACCATTTTAGAAGGAGAATGGAATTCACCATGGAAGGAGAATGGACAATATAACATACGCGCAAAAGGTCCTGACCTCACGCATTTTTTATTCT
Source organism: Halyzia sedecimguttata (assembly GCA_937662695.2). Classification (NCBI taxonomy): domain Eukaryota; kingdom Metazoa; phylum Arthropoda; class Insecta; order Coleoptera; family Coccinellidae; genus Halyzia; species Halyzia sedecimguttata. The sequence goes on along the minus strand of OW569414.2, from coordinate 82,509,015 downwards.
AAATTGAACTGGGGTTTAAAACGTAATAGGTGAAAATCTTTCAAAGAAGAAGATTGATTTGCCAAATGTCTTTGTACAAAATTTCAAAACGATTCAAAATGTATTTCTCCGTAAACTTCTAAGGGACACTGCCGGTGAGACGCCCTGTATACAGAGATGTCATGAAAGGGGTTCAAATATATTTATATAACAATTTTAGATTTCACAGCTCAATTTGTCACACTTCACGAGAAAGTTACATCCAGTTCAATGATTTCGAATAGTATTGCGAAAAATCAATTCAGATAGGTACCAAGGTACCCAATCACAATATAGTGAAACCTAATGGCGGAACAAATCAACGGGAAACGTGGAATAATTGTATAAATGACGAAATAAATGAAAGAAGAACAAGGAGCAAAATTTATGTAAAATATTACTGTGTTCTATACTACTCAATAATTAATTTAAGAATAGGAACACGAAATGATCTTAATCAATCCGTCGTTCAGCCGATAATCATTTGCCTGATTGTTATGCACAAATATCTAACAAAAATAAGAAACGGAAAAATGAAAAAAAAATATTCCAACACAGAGACAATTATTATAGACTGAATCTGAAATCAGAAATATTCAGGAGAATTATAATGGTAAAATACTGGTGATTTATGTGATAAAAAGGTCAAACAATTAAAATAATAATAACAATAAAATATTAAATGCAGTAGGTACACAATATTTATTATTATATTATTATTATTATTTTAATTTTTTTCAATTTCTATCCCAGAAATCACCTAAATATTTTACCCTTTTAATAGTCCTGAATATTTCTGGATTCAGATTCAATCCTAATAATTGTTTTTGTATCAGAATATTTTTTTCACATTTTTCGTTCTTTTATATTTTTATATATTTGTTTATACAAATCAGGCATTGGATATCCGAAATCTAAATTACCATAGACCTCATATTTCCGGTATTACTATAATTCATCTAATAAGTGGTAATTATTGCCATTGTTAATAAATTAACAAAGTGTTCCGAAAATAATCTTTCTTCTCATTCTGAATAAGTTCTGGTTATCAACCTTCCAGATAATTCTACATCAGTACACTATCTGAGAAAAGAACTAGGTAATCTTAATCAGTAAACAGCCAAGATGAATCAAACGATGTCCCTTTCAACTATTTAATCGCTTATCAGAATATAGAACTACTAAATCTTTGGTTCATGAATTATATCTCGAATATCAATTAAGATAAGAGATTGAATTATAGGACAACATGAAAAAGAATCGAGGCTGAAATGATTTCTACTGCATTGATGAATAGATCATGCAAATATTGACAATACTTTGAATAACAATTAAACAGTTATAAATGGAAGACGACTAGATCAATAGACGTACACTAATTCAATTGTAATTAATGTTGACCATGTACACATATTTGCAATTGTAATTGGCAAGATTTATAGAATGGTTTTACTTTGAAATTGCATTCCTATTGGAGATCTATAATTATCTTATCTGTAACATTTATAATTGACAGCAAAGTCAAAATTTCATCATCATCAAGGCAGGATAGGCGATACAAAAATCATTGGCCTTTCTTTTAATTCATTACGTCCAAATAATAGATATTCATATCATAACCTTAAATTTTAGCGTACTTGTTTACCTGAAGAGAGTGCCTATTAATTTGCCCAAATGTCTGTAATTTTCGAAATTTTGGCCGAGAATGGTCTCAAACGATTATTTTAGACCTACTGATGAAGAATCCGGGGTCAAATTTCATTCTGTCCGGCCGTTTGGATTCCAAGGTTTGGATTCCAAATGCGCCTGTTGAGTTCATAAATGAGCAGAATCCGCCGAGTTGTTTCGGAGTTACGGCTATCTGAAATTTTGTTATCCCAATAACTAGAAAAATACTGATCTGATCGAATTAAAGCTCGGTAATTAGTTGAAAAATAGCGACAGAAAGACTTATTATATATATCAGAAACTGTCAGATATCGTCGACATTCAAGAAGTGCGTTCGTCAGAATATTTCAAAGAAAGACTCGTGATAACCACTTGAAATTTTATAGTTACTCTTTGTTAGGAGAGATGAATTCTTGGAAAAAATTGTTTTAATGTGTCACTCACATATTAATCTCAGAAAATTCGTGTGAAATCTGAAAAAGCCCTTAAAATTTTCTCAAATAGGGCTTCATTCCAATGTTAATAACTTGTAGATTTTTGCATGAAAATTTCTAGTTTTCTAGCTTCTATCATAAGACATACCAATGCTTCTCCTTCGTTGATTGAAAATTCAATTGAAGTTTTGAGGTTTTTCTCATGACTGACTTCAACATTTAAATAGAGACACCCTGTATGTTCAATTGAATTTTTAATTAACGAAGGAGAAGCATTGGTATGTCTTCGGATAGGGGCTAAAAAATTAGGAAGTTTCATGCAAAAATCTATAAATTATTAACATTGGAATGAAATCCTATTTCAGAAAATTATAAGGTTTTTTCAGATTTCACCCGAATTATCTGAGAATAATATGTAAGTGACATATTAAAAGAATGTAGAATTCAATGGGTAATCTAATTATCATTGAAAAAACTGGGTATTAAGTTCAAAAAATTGGTTCAAGCACTGACGTGAAGTCAGGAGCTTTTGCGCGTATGTTCTATTGTCCATACTCCTGTAATGAACACTCTTCTTAATCGAATTTACCATGATGAATTCTATTGTCTATTCTCCTGTATTGGACACTCTTCTCAATCGAATTCACCATGATGATTTTTATTGTCTATTCTCCTGTATTGGCGAATTTACCAAGATGAATTCTATTGTCCATTCTGGACAATAGAATTCATCTTGGTAAATTCGATTAAGAAGAGTCTCCAATACAGGAGAATGGACAATAGAATTCATCATGGTGAATTCGATTGAGAAGAGTGTCCAATACAGGAGAATAGACAATAGAATTCATCATGGTAAATTCGATTAAGAAGAGTGTTCATTACAGGAGTATGGACAATAGAACATACGCGCAAAAGCTCCTGACTTCACGTCAGTGCTTGAACCAATTTTTTTTTTCGATTAAAAGGGTCCAATCAGGAGAACGGACAATAGAATTCATCATGGTAAATTCGATTAAGAAGAGCAAAAGCTCCTGATTCACGTCAGTGCTTGAACCAATGTTCTATTGTCCATTCTTCTGTATTGGACACCCTACCATGGTAAACTCGATTAAGGGTGTCCAATACAGAAGAATGGACAATAGAACATACGCGCAAAAGCTCCTGACTTCACGTCAGTGCTTGAACAAATTTTTATATTAGCCATCAAACCTTTTTAATTCTTCATAATCATTACAAGAATGTCTGTCGATGTGGAATATGGTAATAATTTGACATTTGAACACATCGTTTAATGCATAATCAATTTCAATACTTTTGTCACTCGTTGATGAGATGAGATATCTGAAATTATAGATAAACTCTAAATATTCCATTCAATATTGAAATATTAAAATTAAATTTCCACTTATTCATTTGTATTTCAAGATAATGAACGTTTGAAGCTAATGATTCATGTAAATTGTCTGTGAAAATTTGTTTTCATGGGTTAGGAGAAAAGAGTTATTGTGAAAATAAGATTCATTTATTTAGATACCAATCTATAAATTGTTTTATACTATCTACTAAGGGCCGATTTATTCAACCTCTCCGTAAAGTATTCGTCAACTATGTGCTCGTTGAATTTACTGATCCCCTTTAAAGTGAACATTTACAGATTACTTTCCTTTCGGTAAGGCTATACTTGACAGTTTACAGGTCGTAAAATATATCAGCCCTCAGTGAACAAAAAATTTGTATACCTCACTGAAGCCGTAATACAAACAAAGGAAATAATTTCGAATAAAACTCTATTAACATATTCGATTATTTACTTCAAGAGAGATCAAGAATAACATTCATTTTGAAAATTCAATACTACATCAAGCAGCATGCAATACATTTTTTCGAGTTTGGACCACTGCTGCCCACATAATCATGGAGGATTCGTGAAACACTGCAGGGAGGATAAATACTTGTATATAGATTATTATTAAAATATGATAACTGACTTTCTCCGTTTCCTTATATACTACTTCTCGTTGTAAAATATACTTGGATTTTCCTCCGCAACACTAGGATACATCATTTTCAAAGTTAGCGTTGAATTATCAAGCCATTCTATTATAATATTAGTAAAATCTGTTCTTCAGAGGTATTCATTGTTAAGCATGCTAAGCAACAAGCATTTAAGAAACATATACCTGAAGTTCCACGGGAAAACAATATACATAATATATACCTACACACATGTTATATTGCATCGCCTTCTACTCCTATATTTTAAAATATTCTGCAATTAGAAAAATTAAAATGTTTCGTTAAAAATGCCTATTATATAGGTACACGCTGGCATCCAAACACCCTGATGATGGATCGTAAGAGACCCATGATATCAGGAAAACAGATTTGTTTGAATAGAAACACTAGATTTTCTTCTTGGCTATTCCACTTTTGAACTTTAAAAATTTTAGTGTTCATGTCATCTTGGTTGCCTCTTATCAATATTAAATTTTCTCATGAGATATACTTAAGCTTCACAAATATTCAATCGACTAAGTTCCATATACCTTGTTTTTAAGAATTCTATCTGCAGTAACTCCAAGAGTAACTCATGCATTCTATTTGTCGAAAAGCATTACTTTTTTGCTCTACGTCAACTGGACCTTAATTCATTCCAACCTGAAAGGAAATATTAAGACTTGGATTTCTCTGAGTAAAGTAATTCATTCAATTCACTTTTATTACTTACTGCTGATTTTTAGCCAGAAATCCTGAAGGACATATACCAGATATCTTCTTTCTGAACAACTTTTCCACAGTTCTCCATAATTTGGAATTTCTTTCACATACGTAAACAATATTTCTAGATTCCTCCAATCTTCAAATACAAGGTAATCTCGATTATTTTCAACGGAAGGAATACTCGTTCGTACTTCGTGGATTGAGAATATTTTGTTTACGTTTCAGATTTCAGATTCGATGTTGAGGTTAAAACGGGGCGCATGCGTAGATCAGAATGTAGTTTGTAGTATATCCATTAATCATGAATCATTCTCAAAAATACCACACAAGCAATTTACCGATCACTGCTAATATTTATTATTTACCAGAAATTCATCACAAATCGAAACTATTTAAATTAGAAATGTCAATTTTTACATGACTAACCCGGACTTAGCCATTTAACCCTGCTATTTTGCCGGGTTAAATTTTTATAGTTTTAACCCAGGGTTAGGCTCTAACTCTTGAAGGTGCAAGACCTATTATCAATTTAACCCTAGGTTTAGAGTTAATCCGGATTTAATTAGATAACCCGCATTCGTGCAAGTGGGCCTTAGTGGCCTACATGGCCTAAAATTCCTCTCTACCCATCACAAGATTTAATATCCACAAATGAGCCTCTCACCTTACAAGATCAGAAGCCTTCAGCAAAATTTCAGCGATATCATATTAAAAATAATACATAACCTTTCAAAAGTCCCCTCTCGCAAATATACTCCTCTGAAGGCACATGGATCTCTTGAAGAAGAATCGCCTTCTCTATTTCTCAAAGATATTCACTCTTGTTCATAGAAATCCCTTCAATATTTAGTTGCCTCCTCCTAAGGAGGATCTCTTTCAAAACCAGGTCTGACCACTAATGTAGGGCTATCATCTCCCATAGATTTGTGATGAAATAAGACGATTATCCCATAATATACGAGCGAAAATATGTCATCATGACACTCATATTTTTTTTGAAGGTTCTCGCAAAAATACGACCATAGACTACATATTATCATACGACGATTCCCATCCGCTACACTTGGCTACCACTACGCTACCGAACTCACAAAAGGCTGCCCGGTTCTCCAACACTATAGATCCGATCATGTTCAAACTTGGAATTCTGCAGTAGAGTTAGGTTCTGAAGGCTGTTCCAAAACTTCAGCCATGCCGGACGAATAGTTTATGATATATAGATTTGTTTTCAATAATTTTCAACTATTTTTTTTTTAATTTCCTAGTTATACCATCCTCACGAAATTCTGCAAGAATTTTCGCGTTGGCATTCTTCAACTAATAACAATGTTTGAATTCAATCGGTTTTGTATTCTTCGAGTTAATGAGGAACAAAAAACTACCAAATTTCAGAAAATTTCAGATGGCTATAACTCTAAAACCGTTTGGTCGATTATGCTCATAAACAAACTCAAATGTCACATTCAGGTGCACAACCCAACCTGAAATTTACAAGCCGCTATCTCCTTCCGTTCTCAGGTTATCGTGACAACAAAAATATTTTTTAATAATTTTTTAATCATTTTCTAGCGATCCGATTCTCACAAAATTTCACAAACGTGCTAAGGTCTATATTCTACAACTATTCACCAAGTTTAAATTCGATCGGATTTATTTTGGTTGAAAACAAAATTATTACTCGGAAACCATTGGGCCGATTATACCCATTAACGAACTTGTCCGTCGTATTGGGATGCGCCACCTACCCTGAAAATTTCAAGTCGCTAGCTCTTTCCGTTCTCAAGTTATCGTGGCAACGGCCGGACGGCCGTACGGCCGTACGGCACCACAGAATTAAATTTCACATTTGGGCAAAACTATAACGCGATGTTCCCCAGAACATACGCGCAAAAAGGAAAGTTGGTATTATTTCCGGTGAAACCGGAAGTCGGACAAATCTGAAATTTTGTCCAAGAATTCATCTCTCCTAACAAAGTTTAACTATACAATTTCGAGTGTTTATCTCGAGTCTTTCTTTGAAATATTCCAACGAACGGTCTTCGTGAATCACCCTGTATATGGGGATGTAGAGAAATAATTCAGAAAACTGATACATAATGATCTTTAGCTCAGGAGTTTTTCCCAGTCCAGTATCTTACATGGGATATGACCCCGGGTAGAACCGGTCATCGTTTACAATCGGATGAAAGAATGAAATACTCAAACCTAAAACCTTGATATTCAGTTCGTTGCCCCACAAATAAGATCGAAAACAAAGTAAAAAGGGAATAAACGATCTGATACGTGTCTGCGTTTCACATAATATTTGCATAATAAAGTGCATAGAACTTTACATAATATGTCGAGATTATTTGATCGTGATTTAGAGGAGGATGCACCAACGTAATGAGTAAATTTAGAACTCCTTTCCTTGTAACGATATGAGTCATACCAATAAATATAGCAAATAATCCCAACACTTGTTCTTGCAGGTTTCGATTCGAAGGTTTGAGCTTAAAATTCCACCTGAACTTTTGTAGGAAAGTGTACCTCGGTTCGAATATTCATATTTATTTTATGAAAACTAATTTCCAGAAACCTCATATTTTTGCGTGTTAGTTCCAGAGCACTATCATAGAGATTTGAAATTTGCAGGGTAAGTTTAGTGTCGACAGGCACCGAGAGAACGTGAATGGGCAGAATCCCCCTAATTGTTCATACGAAATTTTATCTAATATAGGTATAAAATTTCCCTGTCACAATGTTAGTTACCGTACTCCTCCGAAACGGCTTTACCGATTTTTACCAAATTTTATATGCGTATTCAGTAGGTCTGAGAATCGGCTACTATCTATTTTTCATACCCCTAAGTGATAAGGGTTATTCACCCTAAAAATTTTTTTTTTTATTTTTGGACCAAATTTTTCGTTTTTATTTTTTTATGATGTGGCATTACAAAATACATACAAAACTTAATTTTCACCCTTCTATCACCAACCCCTATTTTTTAATAGTTATTTTAGTAATTAATCATTTTTCATCCCACTCGATAACTGATCAATTATCACTTGGTAAGTTATCCCAGAGAAAGAGCTAATTAAAACCAAGTCGCCGTATTTTTTGTGAATGTTTTTCACACTATTTCGATTAAAATTTCCCTGAGCTTATGGCAAAGCTAAAATTTTTGTACAAAAAAAATATTTATTTTTATCAAAGTATCAAGGCATTTTATTCCTGCTATACTTAGTGCTAGATTTTTTAAAATTTCCACGTCTTTCTGGATCAACACTCATTTGCCAGACTATACCGGTGTCACGTCCCAGTAAACAGCACGGAGTAGGGATGAGAACGAAACCGGTCTCCTGTATTTCTCACCTTTTCTCACTTTTCTTATCCAGATACGTTTGAGTGGGTAGTATTCGCAATTGAACCCGGTAGGTGGCGCCGCTATCGGGTTCTAGGTAATTTTTAGAATTACGTGTTTGAGTGGGTCCCTGGATAACTTGGATATTCAATTGTCCCGGTAGGAGGCGCTGCAATCGGGTTCTAGGTTTTTTTTTTTTTAATTTTTCGATATATAATATGTACCTAATATTGAAATGAGGATGATGCAGAGATGTAAATTTAAATGGTATATCCTTTTCCATAGCATCCAATGTTATAATTCACATCGTATCAGTAGAAGGAAAGAAAAAATTTCTTGAGAAAAATCCAATATATCGAAAGATGAAATTTTGAGGACAACTATATAGCTGCTTTATCATCATTATTTTTCAAGTACTACATAACAATTTCATTTCATTTCATTTAACTATTAATATCATTTTTGGTCACGGAAAAATATCCATAGACGATGGCACATACTGAAAAAAATCTTTAAATTTGATTTGAGAAGTTGCTATCTGTGAATGTTACATGGATCAGCCGGCTACTTCGGAAGTAGGTGTACAAATTCTAGAAAATATTACAGAAATATCGGAAATATTTCAGAAGTATTAGCAATATAGGAATTAATATACCGTCAAGGCCAATCCGAAATGTTAAGAAATATTTTATAAATATCGGCAATATATGAATTAATATATCTTTTTTCTTTATGTCAAAGTTTAAAAAAATATTAAAAAATATTATCTATCTCACAATTACATACTTGAGAACAGAAAGAAAGAGCGACTTGCAATTTTTAGGGTAGGTTGTGTATCCTAATCCGTAATGCGACATTTGAGTTCGTTAAAGGGCATAATCGGCCAAACTGTTTTGCAGTTATATCAATCTGGAATTAGGTTGTTATTTCCTCAATGATTGAAAAAATACGATGCCGATTCAATTTAAAAATGTTAATTAGTTCTAGAATGCCGACGCAATCATTTTTACAAAATTTCAAAAAGATCGTATTACCAGAAAATTTTAAAAAAATTATTGAATATCATCGAAAAAAAAATTATATGTATATCAGAAAGTATTCGTCCGACATCGCTGAAATTTACCGAGAACCTTCAAAACCTAACTCTACAACCAAGTTGCAAGTTTGTACACGATCGGATCTCTATTGTTGGAGATCCGATAAGACTTGGGTGACTTCCGATATTTTAGAAGGATTAAAAGTTTTTTTTTGGGTTTTCTCTCCCAAACTCTGAAAAATATCTAAAAAATAAAAATTCATTATTTTGTGATTTGCTTCTGCGTAAGAAACACAAGATATTTGTCAGAGCAATCAATTCAACAATGTTGCCTAACAAACAACAACGAAACAACATTAACGAAGAAACAACAATATCGTAACGTTTCAGATTCTATATCAGACTCCTTCGTCAGACGCTTAATGAAAATCTTTAGAATTATTTTGTTGATAGTTATTGTGAAATTCAAGAATTGTCACATTGATAGTATTTGAAAATCATAGCTAACATAGTTTTACTTTGCATAGAAATTTCCAAGTTCCAACTCCTTTTTCAATTAATTTAACCAAATATGGTGAATACCAATTGAGCAATTTGCAAAATTGTATTCTCTGTTCAATGAAATAAAAGTTGACTCCTTAAGTTTCCTTTTCATTTAATCAGGTTCTGTCATTAGAATCTTTGTATTACTCCAATCAATCATGTGATCTCCTTGGATTGTACATACATGTTCTGCTATTTTTGATTTCTGTATGTCTCTATTTCTCAAGTTATTCTTATGCTCTGACTTTCTTACTTCTAGTGGTCTTGATGTTTATCCTGTGTATGATTTACCACAAATACAAGGAATATTATATACACAGTTATTTTATTTTTGTTTTTCATTTATGGCTATTGTTTCCGTTAATAAAGACCTAAGATCATTTTATATTTTGAAGATGGTTCTTATATAGAACTTAGAACCGATTCTTCTATTTTTTTCAGAAAGGCCACGAACATAAGGGATCACATTCAACATATTGGGTTGCTGTTCTTGTTGATTATTCTGTTGTACTTGTTGATTATATTGTTGTTCTTGATTATTTACTCTTCTATCTAAATTCATGATACATGTATTTATGAATTGCCTCGGATATCCATTTTCTTCAAGAAATGTTTTGATGAAATCAATTTCATTATTTCGAATTTCAAGAGTAGAACAAATTAGGTTAGCTATCATAAAGTGTTTTAAAAACACCTCTTTTCACACTAAGCTGATCTGAAAAGAGATGGCTAAATTTATTGAAAAAGGAGTTGGAACTTGGAAATTTATTGAAAAAGGAGTTGGAACTTGGAAATTTCTGTGCAAAGTAAAAACTCTGAAAAAAATATATAAAATACAAAATTTATTATTTTGTTTTCACAAAATAATAAATGTTTTATTAAATACATATTTTTAGGAGTTTGAGAGAGAAAACACAGAAAGGAACCATTTAAAATTAGATTGATTCAAAAAATATCTCCATTGGAATTCATTACTGGAAATTCACAAAAAGGAATTCCTCTAACGTTGATTTATTTTTCGTAATATCAGGTGATAAGCAGAAACTGAAAATATGCTAAAATATTCCGACCTCAGATATCCAGTTACTGTAGAAATCTCACTGTTAGTTTCATAGCTCAAATAATAAAATCGAGCAGATTTGAGAGATTTCTCAGATCACCTTACATATAGAAATATGGTACTGTTATATAAAGACTGGCGCCAGTAATTTTTTTACAACTTCAACACGTTAATCATTTCCTTTGTATAAATTCCATACCTCCAAGTTTGAAATTTTTATTGGTTCATTATACCTAATAATACCTTAGAAATAAAAGCCACCGTAAAATGTTCACTGACGTTTCGATGTAGGAACAAAGAATTAATAGTTTTAAAAGCACTGACGTCAGGGACTTCAGCGCATTCATTCATTTAATTATTTATCAATATTTCACAAAGTTATTTAAACCATACACTATTTAAATGTATTCTTATTGTCAATATTGCCAGTCATCCATCAGAACCTCGATCAGAACCTACTCATAAAATATGAATCACACAGAAATTCGTATATTTTAAGCAATAACTTCTTCTGGCAGGTCTAGCAAGCATTCTCGAATTTCAGCTTGTGGAATCTACAAAATCTCATATACATCATTTTGTCACGTTCGTCATCGAAATCACATATTGCCATCTTTACACGTTTTTGGTTAGAATTCCCGCATTAATCGTAAATGTCACGACTGAAAACCGAGATAAAAAAACAAATCACAGATAAAACCGAAATTATGAGGTAGGAACGTCATAGAATTATCAATCGGAAATAGGAAGAAACAAGTAAGCATATGTGCTGCTGAATACTAAGAAATTCAAATGATTGCTGAATAAGAAGAAATGTGAATGTGTATGTTGACAATGGCTAATGAGATTTCGGAGTACGGTTTCACGATAATGAGAAATTGAATTCATCATTTATCCAGTCATTTATTTCTCGATTTATTTATAGCTATATTATTCGACTAAATATGACTTAAAATGATGAAGACCTTATTTGACACCAGCTTTCTTAATAGTAATTAATATATTTGACAGCTGCCTGTCTATAAATTTACGTGAAGAAAGTCGGAGTATTATTTTATTTTTTTGGAGTCAAACTAACACATTTAGCAGAAAAAATTATTTACAAAAAAGTTGCATAATGAATTTGTCTTCTTCAATCATTTTTTCTATTTTAAAAATGTTGAAGCACCACAAAGTTCTGATGCAAAATGTAGTAGGGGTTGATTTTTCCATCCCTTTATGATGAAATTTCCTTCCACTAAATTGTTCCACAAAAAAGATATTCAATAAAAACAAAAATGCTCCCCCTATTTCAAACGGCAGTAACTTGGAGGAGATGAGTCTTAGATCAAAACATTATATGTATATGAAAGACTCCCCTTAAGTTTCGCCAAAGTAACACCCCCTAACATATTTTCCATCCATTTAAAAACACCCTGTATAGGGAAACGATAAAATGGAATCTGGAATACTAGTCTAGTCAACAAGCGCAAAACTCTAAAAAGTTTTGACCTGAAAAGCACTTGTTGGCTAGATTATATCAGCTGTATAGTAACCATTCTACCTGAAAAGAAATTTCCTGATTCGGTATTGAAATTAGAAACAAATCTGAACCACTGAGGGGTATCAGGAAATACCTATTTCGAGGATTGGGTGTTTTATTTTAGATATGGATGTTAGGTAGAATTGGAAACATTTGGGAAGAGAAAGAAAAGATGGAATTTTCTTTCAACACATACTTAGTAGCAATTAAACTAATTTAAATATTTGCAACTAGAACAAATACCTATCTATAGACTAACATCGAAAAGTGCGTTCTTTGAAGGTTCAATAGCCCATTTGAAATAACTATAAATTCCAGTATCTTAGGTAGGGTGTTAAAAATATTGATCATTAAATAAACGAGCTCTCCAAAGTTCCTGAAGTCACATGTGTGCTTTAAAAATGTTTCATTCAAGGTTTCATTAGAAAAATAGTTCCCTTATAACAAACATGCATACTCTGTGACATTAGCGCAGCTGTTGTTTAGCATAATATTTACATAGGTACTCAATTTATTTGTTTTATTGGAACATTGCGATCAACAGTAAAACTTCTGGAATAATTATTAGAAATAAGTTGAACACAACAATCAACTATAATATTGTTCGAAAATCGAAAAAACAAAAAACATGATCCCACGACAATAAATTAATGTTTGATATGAATCTATCTATGAAGACTTAAGAACTCGAAATCCTACATTTCGGCACTTCTGAGAGTGCAAAAACACACTCACCAAAACTTTGGTGAACCTTTTCTCTAGTTCGCTCGGATCGGGCATAGGCTGTTTTTGCTTAGGCCTAATCGTACTTTGCCGCACACTCGTCTGCCGACCGTGTAATTTCGCTGAAATAACACTTTCGGGCCTTTCTGTCTCCTCCCCGGAGGAATCTTTCATATAAGACAAACTCAAACCCATGTTTGTGGCGGCCGTAACACCAGCTGACGGTACACACGTTTTGACTCGTTTTACGAACAATAAAACACAACAATATCACATACTGAACGGGCCAAATTTATTTACAAACATCAACAGGTTCTGAAAAAATCGACCGAAGTACGTATCACATCACATAATAAACTTTGCTCGTCAAACTAACTTGAAGTTTCATAAAGTTGCTGGGTTGTTTATACTGACTAGTGAGGTTGGTCGGGCGCAGATGCAGAGCAACAAGCGATGAATAAATTCATTCCCCATTCATCATCTGGTCGGTTAGAGTTCCATCTGTTGGACGGCAAAAGAAGCTTATATATCAAGGTATAGAATTCTGTACGAATTGGAAATGGGAAATGCCGGAAATGGTAGGGAAAACCACAGCCCTCTAGAGAGATAGCCTGGAACATAGTTTGACAACACCGCAAGTTATCGTCTCTTGGAGGTAAACTTTTTCAATGCGGTAGCGCGGGATATACATAGTGTAGTGTAGTCAACAAGTGGCTTTTAGGTCAAAACTTTTGAGAGTTCTCCGAAAACTATGACTGAGGTGTAGATATTGTTTGAGAAAATTCAAGGGCAGCTCGCAAAAATTGCAAAATTTATAAACAATTAAATGAAACAAGGGGTTTGGTTTTTTGCATATATCTCAAAAACTATTTGAGATTTTTCCAATTTGAAAAAAGATTCAAGAAGAGGAGGAACTTTCTCAAAAAAGTCCCAACTCCCGGAACTGTACAAACAATATTTACAAGCCACGCCCATTTCGGACCTTTAATGAATAAATATTATTTAAACTTATTGAATATGAAAATTAGGAACTGAAAAAATTCAGACGCCTACTGGATAGGTCAATGAATAATAATCCGTGGTCCAAAAATTGTTATCGCAATAATTGAATTAGTTATCCATTAGTTAATTAACAATTTTTTGTAGCACGACCATTAACACTGCAAAAAAGAGATTTTAAATTATCCTATAAACAATTGTTTAATTTAAAATTTCTTTTTTGGAAACATAATCTTTAATGGGAATTATGATTTAAAAAAAACCGTTAATTAAAAAAAAATGTTTTGCTTGAAAATGGATCGTTAGTCAACAATTTTTTTCTACCACTTTTAATTAATATTAAAGAATAATTTTTTTAAATCATTATTCATCTTGGTCTATAGTATTAAAAAAAATTATTATTATTTAAATTTTCATTGTTTATTTAATAAACAATTTGTTATGAACAAATGAATTGTCCCTATGTATTATTTTTCTATTTCTACGGCACTACCTTCTAACGCGACGCTATTAATCCAACTGGCAGATTTCTCGATATTCAAGCGAATAAAAAATATTGGTATAATAACTAAAAGAGTGACAAGAGGAAACTAAATTTATTAGTACACTGTGAGTTTTGTCCAATTTTCAAAAAAAAATTGTTGCACCCGAGTATGACTAAGAATATTAAAAACGGATTTAGAGCTTGTGGTTCGTATTATTCAAAATCATGAAGTTTTGGAGAAATTTCCATTCTGGTTCTACTACTAATAAACCAACACTGGCATGGTCTACTACTATAACTGACATTTAGTCCATTTGGTTGAGAATTAATTACTTGAACTCGCTTCCAAACTCAAGTTTAATGTTAACGCCGACCACTGCCAAATTCACCCAAAATTGCCTAAACATATTGACAATATAATAATAATAGTGTCTCTATTAGCAAACCAGAAGCAAAATACACTTGGCGGAAATCTAGCGTCAGCTACTTCACTCAACCCCTGACAAAATAAAACAAAAAAAATGAAAAAATATATGAAATAGAGAAAATATTAACACAAATAAACAAAATTAACGAAATATACATTGTACTGTAGTGAAAATATGCACCAAAACAAAAAAAATATCAACTCCAAAACTACGACTGGTTCACAAACAGCTTCATTTTCCATTTCTTTCTTTATGATTTCCGAGAAGTTCGTTCGCACGTAATTAACAATTTGTTGTGGAGTTTCACAAACATTCTCAATATTTGTTGGAATACTCTACCTAAAAAAATTATCCATTTTATTTGGGAAATAATTTGAGGCTTCCACTCTAAGAATGAGGTTTTCTATCTGACCCTTCTGCTGTTATACTGATTCACCCTATATACTGAAGTTAGGTGGGGAATAGGAAAGAAAAAACTTCATCTCAAGAATTTCTTATTGCATATGAAAAGTTCAATAGCTTTATTTCATTTTATATTGTTGCATTTGAAATTTGTTTCATAATCTCTCTTACAAGTTTCCTGCCATAATCGATAGTTTAGAGAGAACTACGTCCTTGCTCACTATCCTTTTCGAAATATTTTTTTTTGAGATTCAATTTTGATTGAGAAAAGCTTCCAATTGTTTGAAATATTCTCTCTCGCGTACATATACCGCCATACAATGAAAATTGGTTCATTTTCATAATCAGATGTGTTGATACTGAAGAAATTAATTGGACTCAGAAAGAATAGCATGGTTTAACAATTGAACTTCCTCCAAATATAGATAGCAGAGCACTATAGGTAGAAGCAATCCCTCCTACTACTCCAACCAGGATGAGCTCCCACAGATAAACCCTCTCGTGGGATGAAATATATCTGAAATGAAAAATGAAGGAACGAAAATCTTTCTGTGCAATGTATAATTAATAGATTAAATAAAAAAAATAAAATAAAGGTGGTATTCTTCTCATTTGGTGTTTTTGTTAGCAGGCTGTAGAGTACCTACACTTCCCGCCACGTATGACAAGGATACATCACATAGTTTTTTAAAGTACTGGGCACAAAAAGTTTTTGAATTTTTAAATAAAACACCCTGTAACTCAGTAAGGAGTAAGGATTTTTTGAGGTTCGGTGAGGCTCAGTGATGAAGAAATAAGTTCAAAATGGATTCTGTCAGGCCAGACGTCCGTTGCCACGATAACTTTTGAACGGAAAGAGATAGCTACTTGAAATTTTTAGAGTGGGTTGCGTATCCGAATGCGGCGGTTAAGTTCGTTAATTAGCATAATCGGCCCAACGGTTTCGGAGTTATACACATCTGAAATATTGTTTCCTCAATAATTCATAAAATACCTATCCGATCGAATTGAAACTTAGTAATTAGTTGTAGAATGTGGACGTGCAATGTTTTTCAGATTTTCGTGAGGATCTTATGACTAAAAAAATGTTTTTCAGAATTTTAATATTACCTATTTTCCCATTCATCACTCTTCTGATCACATAACTTCATATACAAATAGGGTGGGAAAATAAACGTCAACAGTGCTATCGTGGATCCACCAATGAGCGATAGTATTTTGCTGAATTTTGGAATGGTCTCCCCAACAAATATCAGTCCTAATATAATCATACTTCGTGTCACACATCTCTTCCAGTTGAATACTGAAAAAAGAATAGATACCCACGTTATTTCCACATTTCTTAACATTCAAACTAAAACAAATCGCGCCGAACAAACTATTCGCAACCTGTTTAAACATGCATTAACGAAAATTTGCCAAAAAGAAATATGTAACGGGTCTTTCAATGGGAGCGTCTCATTTTCAAATTGACATTAATCACGCACGGTAGCCATTTTTTAGATGTGACATTGACATTTGTATTTGTCAATGTCTACCATTTAATCATGAAGAGGTACACAGTTCAACAACGTATACAAATAAACCAAATTTATTATGAAATCTCGCAATCTGTTCCCCTAACTTTACGTGCTTCAACTTCAATTTTTTGTCGTTATAATCGTCCGGATAAAAGAACAATTGGACTTTTAGTGGAGAAGTTTGAAACAAATCTTACAGTTCTTGATATAACAGTGCCAGTGAGACAAAGAAATGCAAGAAGTGAAGAGAATATTGCTGCCGTAAGGGAAAGTGTTCGTGAAGACCAAAATGTATCGATTTCTCGTCGTTCACAAGAACTAGGCATCACGTCTTTGGGGTTAGTTTTGATTTGTAGAACATGTGGTTTCAACAGGACGGTGCCACTTATCATACTGCCAATGACACAATTGATCGAAAACAACATTCGGTGATTCGATTATTTCAAGAAATGGACCGATAAATTATCCGCCTCGTTCTTGCGATTTAACTCCACTGGGCTTCTTTCTTTGAGGTTGCATTGAGTCATTGCTTTACTTTACAGCAATCATCCAGCGTATTGAGACGATTTACAGATCAATATTGAACGAGTAATACGACCAGACGTGTGTCGTGAAAAATTGAGTTCAATGACTTCATTGCTGCCAGCGTTTCCGTGGTGGACATTTAAATGATGTTTTATTTCATAAATAATGGTATCCATTGTACTTTATGATTAAATACAAATTTTAATAATTTTCAAATAAGTAGTAAGTAATGTGTTCATTTACAAAATAAAATGGGGCGCACTTAATGAAAGACCCGACATGCCTAAATCATGTATTTAGGCATGTCGGATTACAGAGAATGAAATCGGAAGAAAAGCTACTTGTATTTGACAAATATTATATAAACTTCTAGCACTCACTCTTTGGTATGTCGAAAGCCTGTTCCAAGTCTTGACAAACTGGATTTATAAGTATTAAGAATGCAAATATCAAGTGTGTACCCATTAATATATTCCCTACGGAGACATATAAGGATTTTCCAAGGGATGCTGCAATATTGTCAGCTACTTGGTCGCCAAAAACGAGGTAGCCTCCAATGGCGATTGGAAAATAAAGTATAATAATCACTGAAAAATACAAGATAGAATTAGTATAGGTACAGCGTAGGTATTTGAGTTTCAGTTTGATGAAACTTTAATTCATAAAGAAAATTGATTATACCGGTTAGCCCACCACAGACGCGGAGCTCGTTTTGGTGGAGTAAATGAAGATATTTCGAGAATATTTTTTTGTGATGTGTGTAGGGTGTTCAAAAGCACAATTAAAAATTATTTTCATATATATAGGGTGTCCGAAAACGAAGATATAGACCAAAGTTAATTTATTTTAATTGTAACACCTGTATTTGACCTCAAAAATGGAATGGCAAGCTTAACTTATGATGAGTTTCTTCAGATCACTTTATATCTTAGAAGTACCATTTAGGAGATAATAGCGAAAAATTGAAAATATGGAGTTTTTGCGCGTATGTTCTGGGGAACATCGCGTTATAGTTTTGCCCAAATGTCTGTAACTTTCGAATTTTTTGACGAAAATGGTGTCAAACGATTTAGTTCGGCTCCCCAATGAAGAATTCGAGGTCAAATTTGATTCTGTCCGGCCGGTCGTTGCCACGATAACTTGAGAACGAAAAGAGCTAGCGACTTGAAATTTTCAGGGTGGGTGGCGCATCCCAATACGACGGACAAGTTCGTTAATGGACATAATCGGACCAGTGGTTTCCGAGTAATAATTTTGTTTTCAACCAATATAAATCCGATCGAATTGAAACTTGGTGAGTAGTTGTAGAGTATGAACCTAAGCACGTTTGTGAACTTTTATGCGAATCGTATGGCTAGCAAATTTTAAAAAAATTATTAAAAAATATTTTTGTTGTCACGATAACTTGAGAACGTAAAGAGATAGCGGCTTGAAATTTTCAGGTTAGGATGTGCACCAGAACGCGAAATTTCAGTTTGTTTATGAGCATAATCAGCCAAACGGTTTTAGAGTTATAGCCATCTGAAATTTTCTGAAATTTGGAGCTTTTTTGTTCGTCATTAACTCGAAAAATACTGAACCGATTGAATTCAAACATGGTTATTAGATGTAGAATGCCAACGCGAAAATGTTTGCAAAATTTGGTGAGGATAGCATTTGTAGAAAATTTTTAATAAATCATTGAAAATAAAAAAAAAATTCTATATATCAGTAACTATTCGTTTGAAATTGCTGAAATTATGCAAGAGCCTTCATAACCTAACTCTACTGCCAAGTATCAAGTTTTAATACGATCGGTTAAATATTGTTGGAGATTCGAGCATTCTTGTGTGAGTTCAGTAGATGGATGACCGTTGCCTCGATAACTTTCGAACGAAAGCAGATATGGACTTGCAATTTTCAGGGTAGGTTGCGTATCCGAAAGGGACAGTTGAGTTCGTTTTTGGGCATAATCGGTCTAACGGTTTCCGAGTTATATACCCACCTGGAATATTATTTCCTTGATAACTCAAAAATTAAATATTCGATCGAATTGAAGCTTGGTAACTAGTAGTAGAAAATCAACATAAAGACGTGTTTAAAATTTTGTAAGAACCATACCCCTAGAAAATTTGAAAAAAATGACGAAAAAAAAATTTTTAAGAACCGTACCCCTAGAAAATTTAAAAATAATCACGAAAAAAAAAATTGGTTCAAGCACTGACAAGAAGTCAGAAGCTTTTGCGCGTATGTTCTATTGTCCATTCTTCTGTATTGGACACCCTTAATCGAATTTACCATGGTAAATTATGTTGTCCATTCTCCTGTATTGGACACTTAATTCGAATTTACCATGGTAAATTCGTATTAATTTTTTCGTGATTTTTTTGAAATTTTCTAGGGGTACGGTTCTTAAAATTTTTTTTTTGTCGACATTTTTTTCAAATTTTCTAGGGGTACGGTTCTTACAAAATTTTAAACACGTCTTTATGTTGATTTTTTTAATAGCAATTAATGAAGAAACAAGTTACGCCAGCGATACAGACAGTATTTTTTCGAGTAGACATATTGGCTATCATTTTACCCAAATGTCAGTAGTTTTCCGAATTTTTCCGAAAATGGTCTCAATGGATTGGGTTGGTTGATGAAGAATTCTAGGTCAAATTCGATTCTATCCGGCCGGCCGGCCGTTGCCACGATAATTTTTCGCCCCTTTTAATGCCCTACAAGGTTACATTCAACCTAGCGATAATGTTAAAGGAGGAAATTATATTCGTAAAATCACAACCAAAATTGAAAATTTTCTTTCTTACATATGAAGGCGTAAACAATACTGGTTCCAAATTTATCCTTCTCCTTCATGTCGTTCTGAATGGTTGGGAAAGTGGACGCTCCGCCAAAAGCGAACAGAAGTGCTCCGAATCCTAGAAAGAATTCCTCGAACCCATATTGAGTATGTGTAACCTTTTCCAAATCTTTGGCATCGCTCAACATTTGAATGAAGAATAGAATGCATGCTCCTGCTGTGGTCAAAACCGCTCCAATTCCTACGAAACTTCACAATCTGGGATAAGTGAACCAACGTTTTAAAAAATAATAAAAGATTGACTTGATAAAATTGAAAAATTTGGAACAAGAATGAATAATACGAGAAATATATTGGTTCGAACCAGGGGCGATTTATCCTGTGAGGCTTATGAGCTAGTGCATCACCAATAAATTTGCAAAATTACCCGTATCCATCGAATATTTTAATATTTATATTATTTCATTTCTTCATCGCCACAATTCCACATATTCGTTTCACAATTTATTGCATAATTTCGCATCATCATGCAACAAAAATATTGTAAAATACGGCCGTGGCTATCCATTAGAATCCAGATATTCCCTATGTATTCATCTCACTTCCTCTTTAAGAAGAAAATGGTTACAGGCTTGCAGCACGCACTTCCTTGTCTAGCGCGTTTCATCATGAAGTGAGATGACGTCAGTTTTGTCATAGTAAATGATAAAGCGACTGAAAGATTGACTCTGGTCTGGGGCATGCCTCCATGTTTTCGTTGTCGTCGGATTGGAAACGATCGTGAGGAATTGTCATAAAATTTCTTGTGACATTTAGGTAAAAATCACTTTGCAACACAGCTGTTATTTTGATTTGTTACTGTGTAAACTATGATCTGTGATTTTTTTTCATTTTGGTACCAAATAACACCAATTCAATTAATCAATTACTACGACCGAGTGAATTGTCACAAATTCCCAAGGTACCTAATTGTGAATATTCGAAGTACTTGAGGTTTTGTAATTTTTTGATAAACCAGCAACATTTTTCGAGTCATTTCTACGAGGATAAATTATGTTTAATTACAGCAGTAATGCTACCTGTTCCAGATCTGAGTAGATGTCTTCTGACTATCGGTCAAGATAAATCTCTTCACTGGCCTAATTTTTCTTTCATACTCGTAGAAATAAATTTTGACAATGTAGCCATAATATGAGAAGCAATTTAAATTATTCATAAAAATTTTTATATTTATTATTTATTTATAATTGTTTTGCAACGAGTAGAGAGATCACTTGATTAACTTTGTCCGAAAACCTAATAGCTATATTGTAATAATTATAATTTTCTTTCTGATGTGCCTCACACTGTCACGAGCCACCCCTGGTTTGAACAGAATGAGCAGAAATAAATAAGAGGTAAAATTTAATCAATAAAATCACCAATTCAACCGTCAATACTGTTTTTAGGTTTGATTTAAGTGAATTTACATACCAAAAATACTCCTCCACATTTTTGATTGACTAGATTTTAAAAAGACCGTGTACATAAAGGGAATAATATCAAGACACCCTTAGTTATTCAAAAGATAGCATATCTGGACAAGCTACAACATTAGCGAAACAATTGTTATATTACAAGTGAATAGGTTATTAATTAATTGAAATCGTCTACCATTAATATCTTATTTTGCTTATTTTTTCAAATGAAACTTACCTGAAATGTTTTGGTGAACCAAACCACATAAGGGGAGTGACAAAAATAGCCATGAATAAGAAGTATTCACAGTAGGTTATGGTAGGCAAGAAATCGCCGAAAATTTCTTGAAACATTTGTGATGCCAGAAGCAAATTTACTGTTCCAGCTCCAAAGAGTGTTATTCTTATTGATACAGTAACAATAGTGCTGCAAAATATTGGTGCTGATTATAATTATAAATAGCAAACTTATTGTAATTCACCTGGCTAAGGGACCAATTGCAACATTTGCTATTGCTGGGTAAGGATTTCTAACGTGTGCTCTGTACTCTGGATATCTTTCTTCGATGATTTCCCAACATTTTCCTAGTTTAACGCCACTGTATCCGGCATTGAAACAAAGAATAGGAAGAAGAATTAATCCTACTATTCCTGATGAGAAAAAAACGATAGATGTTAAAATATTCCGTTCTTAGTTCAGCTTAGATGTTAGTTATTAATATGGGTTAGATCAGGCCCGCCGCTAGCTGTTTGATCGCCCGCGTGCAATACCGATTATGCCGCCCTACGACTACTTACTCTGAGTTTCGTCAAAAAAGGATAATTAATGTTTTTTCATTATGGTGGAAATGGAAATTTTTCAATATTGGTGGAATGAAGATCAAGAATCCGTGGTCAAAATCGATAAGAGACATGTCATATTTATTTCTGGTTCTATTCAAAATTCGTTGCACTAGAAATTTTTTCAAAAATTATTAAAAAATAATATTTATTTCACGATAACCTGAGAACGGAAAGAGATAGCGACTAATAGCAATTTTTAGGGTAGGTTGAGCATCTGAATGCGAAATTTGAGTTTGTCAGGGACGGGCTGAAGCCAAATTTTTGGGGGTGAAAAGCATTGAAAATTTTACAACTGTGCACGAAGGATTCCAAAAAAAATTCCAATTCCGGAACACATATCATATAATTATTAATAGATACAATAATTAAGTACAGCATTCTGTGGAAACCATATACTTAATAAGGTCTAAGTTGGAAACATAGAAGTAGGTACGATTTATTATTGAAATTTTGAAAAATCATATCTCCGAAAGTATCAGCTTATTAGAGTTGAAAATGATATCTTTGGATTCTTACGGCAAAATTGCATTTTAAAAAAAATTGAATTTGAAATTTGTAATGTAAAAAAAAAATTATTTTCGTTACTCCGAAACAGTTACGCCGATTTCCTATAACGAAATTATTATAACGAGATTACTCTGAAAATTTCATCTGTTTACCTCATTCTGTTCGAGAGTTATCGTCTTAACAGAGGGCCTGCCGGACCTGTAATTCGAAAATTACAGAGATTTAGGCAAATTGGCACCTTGTTCAAAGGAGCAAGAGCGCCAAAAAAGGAGCAAACTGCGTACTCACATATTTACGTTGCTAAATTCAATAGAAATTAAAGCTTTTTAAAATGCTGCCCGACAGTGTCAAACAGCTCAAATTGGTACCAGGAAATATTCCTACTCCATTGAAGTTTTTCCAACTTCTTCGAAATTTTTTCCAACTCCTTCGAAAATTTTCCAATTGTGTTGAAAATTTGCCAACTCCGTTCAACATTGGGGGGATCATCATCCCCCGTGGGTACCTTACCTACGCCTCCTAACTGAGAAGAAAGCTCAGAGGGGATTCCCCTAACTTCGCTTGTCCTGCTTTTCATAGAATGACAGACGACTTTTGGATTTGCATCTTAGTTTTAACGGATTCCAATAGATGGCGTTGTTAACGTGATTCGGTCGGTTTTTCTCCATGCGATGACATTTCCTATACACAAGAACCTTGAGGTGGGGTGGGTATTAAGACAATGACTTGAATTACGTGATGAGTCGCTCGATTTGCCGCCCCCCTGGACGTGCGCCCGTGTGCGGTGCACGCCTTGCACGCCCGCTTACGGCGGGCCTGGGTTAGATCATTATTGAGTAAAATATCTTTTTCCTTATACATTCCGATCCCTTCAAATATTCTTAAGTACAATTTATTGGAATTTTCCAACAATTTGATGGAATTTTCTGAAATTGAGAGCCAAGTTGTAAACGTGATTTTGCAACAGCAGATTTATCGATGTTGTTGTTCCGAATGTGTCCTGTATGCTCTTATACCGTGCGATAATGTTTCTGGTTGTTTGGCCAACGTAGCACTTGTTGCAATCTTTATATATTCCTTGAAGTACGGGAATGGTTCTGACTGGGAAAAAAATTCAAAAAATTGCCCGAAAAGTCTACAGGTTGTTTTTCTTTTAACGTCAATGGCAACTTGCTGTTTTACATGTCATAATTGTACAATTTCATTCATTTGTGTTAAAAAATATACTTTCGAGGCATACATCATTGAAAATAAACCATAACTATAACGAGGTTTTTCTTTTTCACGGCTCAATTGTACGGGATTGAAGTGATTTGTGCCATGAACAAAGCATTAACTAAATAGGTACCTTGGATGGATTCTCATAATGTAACAATTTTGTTGATGTGTTTCCCGTCGGATTTTCCCTGTTTCGCGCATGGACAATTATACGTCTCATGTTCGCACGTCGGAAAACCGTCATCTTTGTTTATTTACGCACCACGAAACAAAACAAAAAATATAGTTTATCAGAAAGCTTTAAATTGATTAACAGACTGTATCATAACTGTTTCTGTCTGTCAATATCAGATAGAAACCTTATAAATAGACAGTATTGCAGGAAAACTCTGTTTTGTAAGTAAGCAACATCATGTATAATTAATCGAAATTAATAATAAAACTTCATTCATACCGAGCATTTTTTTAATTAATTACGGATTCCTTGTGTTTGTTTTAAGTTTATTTTGTGCAAAAGTTTAGGTCTTTTATTAATCGATTGAGGCAGTCCGAGGTAGGCCGGGTCAGCTTAATACTTAAAAGTCAATTTGCACTTTAATACCATACCATAAAGTTTAAGTGTTAGTGGAGAGGCTCCAGGAAGGTACAACAATTGAGTGACGTTAGTATCGTATAAATATTAATGTCAATATTTATACGATGGTAACATTCCTCAAAAACAAATTGTCTATGGTAAAATGTGAATTGTCTGTGGAAAAATGTCACTTGAAATGTAAACGTCTCTATGCTGTGCATCTATAATATTACTCAATCTATAAGCCACAAATTTCTATGAAATTAAAAAAGTGTTGTGTGACTCATTTATACTGAATATGCCTCCTATAAGGCGGTGGTAAATTTAGGCAGAAGAACCCAAAATGCAACGAATCAAATTAATTATCAATCTAATCGTACTGCCCAGGAACGTGAAGATCGCAATGAACGTGAACGAATCCGGTTGAGACAGACCCCTGAAGCACGACATTCGACTTATAATGGTGCAAGTTTGAATCGAGCTTTCTGTTACGATATGTCAATTAATTACAGTGCCAACAACTGTGTTGCTATTGGACCTATGAACTCAATTTGCCAATATTGTAAGAGGCATTGAAATAAAAAAAATGAAGACAGTGGATCGTGTTGATTTTTATTTTTTGACATAATGTAATTCTTAACTTATTAACTTTATCTTTACTTTTTTTATCAAACTGGCTGACCCGGCGTCCCGGAAAGCAGAATAAGTATTAAAAAAAATAAAAAAAATTAAGAATTAGTATTTGATAAATATCATGTACTGCCGACTACAAGCCAAAATTTGAAAAATATGAATGACATTAAAGTCATCGTAAACAACATCAATATAAATACATAACACCCACCTGTGTTCACCAAGGCCCTAGGTAATGCCAATACGCCAGAACCAGCCATTTCTCCAACAATAAAAATGAAAGTTCCTGCCACTGTAAGTCCATTTCTAGCCAAACTTATTTTCTACGTGAAAACAACAATTTATAATCACGAAAAATACGTATTTTAGAATCGACCTCACCCTCAATCTTTCAGCTTTCGAAACGTTACATTCCTCGTCAATCTCCAGAGTACTTTTTATGGCACCATAACCGCTCATTGTTGCGGTTAACTTGTTACTATAATATTCGGCTTTTAAAAGGTTTCTTCTCGCTCATTTAGAACACTTCTCCTTGGGATTTGCATTCCTCAATGATACGAATACGAGTAAGGAAAAGATTATTGAGTTAAGACTGGAGAAACACGTGTTTAAATTTAATCGGCTTCTTATCTCCAATTATTTTCCATGTTTATCTTCTACAATTCGAGTTATTAATATAGGTTATTGCTGTGGGCTCAGAATGTTTCATTCGATCCACTCACATATCAACCGCTCTCATCGATGGTCACAATAATTAGGTCGATAATTTCTTCATATAAAACTGAAATCGATACTAATGAAGTTATACAGTGAGGAAAAGCCAAATGGAATAAATTAATTATACTGGTTACAGTATACATATTTATGGCAAATCCCGAAACACGTCAAATTCAAATTTTAAATTGTCATTCTTCTTCGTAAAAATGCAAACCCTACTTTCAACCCCCCTCCAAAGATAGGTACAACCCCCAATTTTTCAAATAGGAAGTATGGGGTTGTGATACATCGTTTGAAAGGTCGCGTCATCTATGGTCGCGTCATTCTCTATTCAGAAATGGTATCACTTTCATGTTTCTTGCAAAACTCAAAATAAAGAAAAATAAAATCATGTGATTTCCGAAATTCATTATATTCGAAGGGATATCCTCGAATATTCTACGTAAATCACTTTCTGTGGCAATGTTAGTTTCTTTAGAACAGCTTCGCAAATTGTTTTGTGCTGATAAGTGGTATTAGTATTGATTAACGGAAATGCACAGAATATCAATTGTAGAAATGATTGGTTACGGAGATAACACCCACAAAAAGAAGTAAGTCGCTTTTTTCATGAGAAATTTCCGAATTTGCCGCCTATAACCCAAGGGACAATAAGTAAAATAAATAGAGAAGCAGTTTCGCGAGTTTGGCCATGTAAGACAAATTAAAAAAGCCGCTGCTAATACACTGTGTGAAGATGTCAAATTAGATAGAATGCTTGACTTCAAAGAAAATCCATATAAATCGAGTGGAGATGCCTCCACCACATTCAATGTCAGCCATATATATGTAGATTCTGAACATATTAAAACAAAATAAAATGCATCCCTAAAAAATGATACTTACCCAGGAGATCTTGGAAGACGATTTTGATAGGAGAACTTATTTTTATGAACAAATGATAGACATATAAGATAACAATATTATCCAGTTAGTAGACGTTTTTTTTCTTATGAGTGTATTTTCTCTCAACGGCCATGCTAATCGTCAAAATTGCCGCTATTGGTCTACCGGAAATCCTCACTGGATGAGAGAGGAACACACGCAATTCTCTTAAAAGGTTAATGTGTGAAACCGTATCATAGGCCACTTTTTCATTGAGGGCAATTTGAATGGCGATAAATATTTAGCACTACTTCAAAGTGACGTCGTTCCAACTTGGTATTTTTCATTATATATATTCCTCAAGTTCCACGGAATACGATATGATTCCAACTGCTCCACATTACCTCAACCAACGCAATGCCGAGCAGTACCTCGACGCAATATTTCCAAATCGGTGGATAGGAAGGAGAGGAACGATCGAATGGCCAGCGCAATCCACTGATCTTAACCCATTAGATTATTTTTATGGGGATAATGTGAAGAGCGTTGTGTAAAAAACTAAACTCCTTGATTTGAATGACCTAAAAAAGATCGAATAACGCTTGCGATTAGGTCTATCACTCCTGAGATTTCATTGTTACCTCAAATAAATACATACATTAATTTCCAGCTGAATATGACAACAACAGAAAACTTCAAATGATCTTGCAAATTTTACCATATTTATCGTTACATTCAAGCTTGAATCCTGCCCTGCATTAACAGTTTTTTCAATCGAGTGTTAAAGTGCTTACAAAAGACCGGTCAGCATTAAATTTTTCCTGCCAAAGATTCGAAACATCCAGATATTTGAACAATATCCATTAGTAAATATCGTATAATAGTTAGGTATAGATTTTTATTACTTTATATATTTTTTACACAATAAATACTAACTCTAATTAACCTAAAGTTCATTATGAATATATTCAGTCGTTACTTTCACTTCCTCGTCATGATAGTCACTACACTCCGGTTTAAAATATGTCTGTAAAAAGAAACAATTTTTTAAATTCGCAATTTGAATATACCTGTGAATTTGTGAGAGAAGAATCATTAATTTACCTGACACTGATCTTCGTACATGATAAGGTTGAAATATTCCAGCATTGAAGATTCTGAGAGAGTACTGAGAGCCCAACTTGCAACAAAGCTTGTACCTTTACTCAGCAGCATTTTCAGACCTGGTATGGTATCCGTTCCAACACCCTTTTGGTTCACTAGGCACAGTACATATCTGTAAAAGGGATCAGCATTCATTTTCACGAAATCATTTATATTGACAATAATAAAATAAGGCATAAAAATATCTGTTTTTACCTATCGCATTTGGGGTTCTTCTTCAAGAATCTGTAAGCCCGGTTCACACGAGCGATTGGTTCTATTATCTCTAAATTGATGGAGTCCGCTAGTTTTGCTGATATGCCTTCAGTACCCCCTCTAGCACGTCCTTGTTCTCTGACCATGTTGAAGATTGTCTGAAAATTGATTATATATAGAGAAACATTAATGATGTACCATTTATATTCTATTTTGAGTTCACTGTAGACTCATTATGATCACTATAAAAGTAAATACACTCTTGTCCACTACAGTTTTTTGTCGTCTGACATATGTGTCTGAAACAAAGTTTCCATCTTCAAAGACAAAACTCTTCGTCTTTGAAGATGGAAACTTTGATTCCGAAACATATGTCAGACGACAAAAACTGTAGTGGACAAGAGTGTAGTTACTTTTATAATGATGTACCATTTATCGATAAATTGTTTTCAATACAGTGGCGGCTTAACCGATACGCTTAGTACGCTTAAGTGCACAGGAGAAACTGATCCCATCTTCTAAATATTTTTCAGAATAAAAATTCTGCCTGTTAGTGAAAATAAGAAAAATCTCTTTGCCTCCTTGGACTACTATATTTTACAAGCAGCGATAACATGTAAATTGTCACAGACGCACGAAACGCAATTGAATGGCAAACAAAAGAGCCAGAGCCAAATCCAGATGTTAAGGCCTGGTTTCGCTAGTGCGTCGGATGCATGCAGTGACTTCGTGCAGCGAATGCTCGCGTCCGCTGCGTCGTCGGAGTGGTTTCATTAGGTGCAGCGGAACTACTGCAGCCGGCATTATTATTTGTGTTCTGTGAGTCGTCAGTGATAATTCGTTAGCAATGGGGTATGTACTTTCGCTTCATATTTTGGAAGAAGAGCAGGGTGAATTGATCTTGAAATATCTGAAGCAAAAAAGGTGACCTGTGCATTTAATGTATAAAAACAGGGATGATGAAGGTATCTTCAACAACCTTATAACGAGACATCTTCTAGATAATGAAGAAAAATTCCAGCAAGAACGTAGAGATCGAAATTATGAATATAAAATTGTACAAAACTGTTCATATTAGCATACGAAATAAAAATTTTCAAAAATATCTTCATTTTACCTGTTTTTCCCTGCATTTCTGTCGCGATCGATTTCCATATGTTATCTTTAACATACCTCGGTTACCTCGGACACATACTGCTTGGAGAACGCTACCACTTTCAATGCCTCATTCTCTAGGGTAAAATTGAGGGAGGAAGAAGAGGAATGAGGCAGAAGAAAGTTATCATGGCTTAGAAATATCCGTCAATGGACGGGAATAAAGGACTTTCAAACATTGCAGAATGCTGCATTCGACAGAAACATTTGATAGGAATAGATGAGGATGAACGCCTACGCAGGAATCTGCACGGCACCAAAAAAAAGAAGATCTTTAACATTATTAGTTTTATAATTATCATGAGATCATATATGCATCTATTTTGCGAAACTAATTCAATGAGATTCATCTCTTCGTCCCTTTTGAATTTATCCACACTCATTTTCTCTTGTTTACGCTGCAGCGACGTCGCACAGACTGGTACCCCAAGCAGTCAGCCTTTTGGCTGTTGCAGTGCTGTTGCGTCGGACGCAGAAGCGAAACCACATCTTCGTAGTAGCAGTATATTCGAAAGACGGTGCAGCCACTTTCTGCAGTCACTGCATGCAGCCGACGCACTAGCGAAACCAGGCCTTTAGTAGTAAAACAGTACCATAAATAAAAGGTTCCGCATACTTTTCTTACCCTTATTAGGGGCTGTCTGCCTGAAATAAATTCCGGCAACGTTGGCTACCTAGTACCGATTCCGGATTCCCAATGTTTACAAATTCGTCATAATACAATAAATCTGTAGGCATGCCCTTTGAAGTCTAGTACCTCCGAATGGATGTTGAGTAGAGAGCGGTGTGAAGGGCAAAACACTTGTTCTTCATATATTACCTATTCATATTTCAAAACCCAAAGAAATATTGCAATTGTTGATGGTAATGGACGAGTACAGTTTATTCTTCGTTCTACTTGCTATTTATGTTCTTATTTGTCTTCTAATTAGATTTATTTTCATTCAATGATAGATTGTAGTAAGCTTTACAGTTTCAGTTTCATATTTTCGGAATAATTTTCTGTATAAGGCACCCAGATATTATCGTTGTGCAGTTCTTAGGAATACTCTCAATTGAAAGTGATATAATGAACAATCTGAATTAAGATGCTGTAATATAAGAATTTGCAGACATGAAAATAAGAAAGAAATGTTTTCTCTGGTTAATCAGTTTCTCTGTATTCTGTTCTGTTTTTTTTTAATTTAGATCGTATTTTATCCTCATTGAGTTCTTTTTTGTACCCGGTTTACTCTTGTTGAAATATTTTCCATTTTGTTATTGATTTGGATTCATTTCTTATATTTTTGTTTTGGTTTTGATAAACCTTATATTCTATTAATAAAAATTAAGTATTTTTTGAAAAATCTGAGATTCCATTGAAAATTTGTTTCGAAATAAATTGAAAAAGACTAAAATTTCGGTGTATGGGCCCCGAAAGCTTACTAGCGTAGGGCCCTGGAAATTGTAAATCAGACACTATAAATAAACTGCTGGCCACTTGGACCGGAACAAGGAAATTTTTAGGTCTACTTTGAAGTCGAATTTATTTCGAACCAAAAGAGACATTTCCGAGGAGTTTTGGTAATTTGATGGATAATTTCATTTGATAGACACCTATGGGTTCATAATTTCTTAGCTTTCCAACTCTCCCTAGACCGGAGCCAAGATAAGTCTGTATCTTTGGCGCGCTGGTTCCCCTGAAGAACACCGATCAATTTGCCCAAATACCTGTAATTTTCGAATTTTTGGCTGAAAATGTTCTCAAAAGCTAAATTTCGTGAGAAAATAATTATAAAATTTTTTTTTTAATTCTGTATCTCTGAAACAATCTGTCAGATATCACAATAATTTTGCAATATATTTTGAAACCTTGAATTACAGCCACGTTTTAGATTTCAATCAGTATTTTTCGATTTATTGGAAAAAATCGATAAAAAAAACTAACTAACGAGTTTCATTCCAAATGTTCATAGAATTTTCAAAATTTCCGTTAAGTTTCTAGCGAACGACGTTACTTCTGTCGACCAGACTACAATAGTATTATATTAAAAATCGATATCGGACGTATACTTTCGGAGACAATGATTTTTTTTCAATGATTTATCAAAAATTTTCTAGTGATACGATCCTAATAAAATTTCGCAGAAATTTGCGCGTTCGCATTATACAACTAATTACCATGTTTGAATTGGATCGGCTTCGTATTATTTGAGTTATTGATAAAATAACAACAAAACTCCAACACCGTTTGGCTGATTATGCTTATTAACATCAGATTCGGATGCGCAACCTACCCTGAAAATTGCATATCGCTATCTTTTTGCGTTCTCAAGTTATAGTGAGATACATAATATTCTTCAATAATTTTCAAAATTTTTTTTAGTGATACAATGCAAGTTTCAATTCGATCGGATTTGTATTTTTTTGAAACAAAATCCGTATTCTGAACCCGTTGGGCCGATTATGACTATTAACGAACTTGTCTGTCGCATTTGGATGCGCCACCTACCCTGAAAATTTCTAGTCGCTAAATATTTCCGTTCGAAAGCTATCGTGGCAACTGCTGGCTGGAGATAATCAAATTTGACCTCGAATTCTTCATCAGTGAGTCGAAAATTACAGACATTTGGGCACGCTGTTCCCCAGAGCATGCGCGCAAAAATTAAGATTCTGTGAAATTTGTGTTAAGGCGGGTTTATACAGCAAATAAGATAAGATAAAATAAAATAAGAAATAAAATAAGAAAGTTAAACATGTACATTACAATGAGAGCATTTATACACGGAATAAGATAAAATAAGAAATAAGAATAAGAATTAAAGTTGGCCAACTCTCACCTTTATTTCTTATTTTATGTTATTTTATTGGAAAATGACAATGTGCATGCTCAAAGAGTGAAATTCATAGAACTTGCATAAAATTGTCAAAAAGCTGCGATTTGATTGGTTCATTCTTATTTCTTATTTTGTTTTAGATTATCTGTATAAACCGAACCGTTTAACCCTTAATTCTTATTGTATTTTAATTTGTTTCTTATTTTATCTTATTTGCTTTATAAACCCGCCTTTACTAAGCGACTTCGCCCGCCACTGGTAGACGTGGACCTTAGCCAAATATAATTATTATTATTTGTCCATGAAGTCAATAAATAAGCAACTTCGATAATGCCATGATATTGGATCTGGTCAAAATAAGTTCATAAATTCATTTAAATTTTGAAATTATCATATCTCCTATACCTAATGACGCAGATATCAAAATTTCGAGAAATAATTTTTTTCGCGATGGGTATACAATTTGCCGTATTAAGAAATACCAAAAACTCCGCTTAAATATCTCTTTTCGTTCGGAAAATATTTGACTTCAAAGTAAACCTAAAAAGTTTCTTGTTCAGGTTCATGTGCCCGGCAGTTTAATATCGGAGAATTTGCAAAAATTTCGTGCGTATTTCGTCATATCAAGAAATATTCCGAATAATATTATAATCATGTCTAGATTTATCCAGGAATATTTCTAATATTCAGTGTTAATTTCAAGTAAATAAAAAAATTGTTGAACTTTCATATTATTCCGACGAATGAAAAGAGTTGATTGAACAAGTTCAATGACCTAGGTACATATATACTGCTCGACTACAGTTGAATATTGAATCCAGATAATTAGCAGTACGTTATAGTTGTAAGCAATAGGTACTATTTACAATATTCTATTTTGATTTCACTGTTTACTGATTATGAACAGTGCAAAAGTAACTACACTCTTGTCCACTACCAATTTTGTCGTCTGACATACGTTTCGGAAACGATTTTTCCATCTTTACTTATTATACCGTTAGTCATGTAGAAATGTAAGCTGGCTGTTTTGGGTGATCAGGGAGCAACTGAATCAGATGAAACCTAAATATCAGATTTGGGAGGTTTTCTAAAAATGTCAATTTTGTCACCTCCATAAAGTTAGCAGAGCCACTTGCGAAAATTTCAATGAAACCTATTGCATTAATTGTCGAATATTTGTCGAGAATTTGTCGTGAAAGAAAAAAATTTGTCGCGCGCTTAGTTTTTTTTTATATGGGGTGGCTCTGCTAACTTAATATTAAGTTAGCAGAGCCA
This sequence comes from Halyzia sedecimguttata, assembly GCA_937662695.2. Classification (NCBI taxonomy): domain Eukaryota; kingdom Metazoa; phylum Arthropoda; class Insecta; order Coleoptera; family Coccinellidae; genus Halyzia; species Halyzia sedecimguttata. The sequence goes on along the minus strand of OW569414.2, from coordinate 82,475,386 downwards.
CTTGCAAGAATTTCAATGAAACCTATTGCATTAATTGTCGAGTATTTGTCGTGAATTTGTCGTGAAAGAAAAAAGTCTGTCGCGCGCTTAGTTTGTTTTGTATGGGCTAAATTAATATTTGGCTAAAGGGGCCACACACAAATCACGTAAGTTGGTTAATCGTATTTTTTTTCAATCAGAAATGAGCTGAATAATTGTCGAACGACCCAAACATATTCGTCGTGACAGAAAAAATTTTGTCGCGCGCTTAGTTTTTTTTATATGGTGTGGCTCTTTTTTGAAATTGTTGCAAGTGGCTCTGCTAACTTAATATTATGTTAGCAGAGCCACCCCATTTAAAAAAAAACTAAGCGCGCGACAAACTTTTTTCTGTCACGACGAATATGTTTGGGTCGTTCGACAATTAACCAACGTAGTGATTTGTGTGTGGCCCCTTTAGCCAAATATTAATTTAGCCCATACAAAAAAACTAAGCGCGCGACAAACTTTATTCTTTCACGACAAATATTCGACAATTAATGCAATAGGTTTCATTGAAATTGTTGCAAGTGGCTCTGCTAACTTAATATTAAGTTAGCAGAGCCACCCCATTTAAAAAAAACTAAGCGCGCGACAAAATTATTTCTGTCACGACGAATATGTTTGGGTCGTTCGACAATTATTCAGCTCATTTCTGATTGAAAAAAAATACGATTAACCAACTTACGTGATTTGTGTGTGGCCCCTTTAGCCAAATATTAATTTAGCCCATACAAAAAAAACGAAGCGCACGACAAAATTTTTTCTTTCACGACAAATATTCGACAATTAATGCAATAGGTTTCATTGAAATTGTTTCAAGTGGCTCTGCTAACTTAATATTAAGTTAGCAGAGCCACCCCATATAAAAAAAAACTAAGCGCGCGACAAACTTTCTTCTGTCACGACGAATATGTTTGGATCGTTCGACAATTACTCAGCTCATTTCTGATTGAAAAAAAATAAGATTAACCAACGTACGTGATTTGTGTGTGGCCCCTTTAGCCAAATATTAATTTAGCCCATACAAAAGAAACGAAGCACGCGACAAACTTTTTTCTTTCACGACAAATTCACGACAAATACTCGACAATTAATGCAATAGGTTTCATTGAAATTGTTGCAAGTGGCTCTGCTAACTTAATATATATCTCGGTTGAGTTCGTTATTGGGCGAAATCGGCTTAATGGTTTCGGAGTACCAAAAAAAAGATTTTTTTTACATCACAAATTTCAATTTCAATTTTGTTTAAGATGCAATTTCACCATAAGAATCCATTGATATCATTTTCAACTTCAACAAGCTAATAATAATGATGAGAGATAAATGTCAAATTTACTTTTGGTTCGTTATTCTTGATATAAAATACACCTTCTGTTCTAGAAAACAAAGTATGATTGAAAGCAAAATGACCATTGAAATAACCTCAGCTATCGTAGAATTATTAGGATGATATGATATTATAATTTTAAAGTAATAATATAATGCCCGTGGATAATCCATATGATGATGGCAATATATTATACTTTGGTAAGATACATAATCAAATTGGGTTCAGAATATCTCCAGTAAAAACAAATCTGCAATATTGTCTAAAATTTAATTAATATAATATAACTCTCAGAGTAGATTTGAGGAATGAATATCTCGGATAAGTTCGTTATTGAATTTAATTTCTTTCATGGTGCAGTTCTATCGTAAGAATCCATTCATTTCAATCCCAGAGACTAATAATTTCCGATATATGATGTGTCCAAGTTTGAACAAGAGCGCCAAAGCTCCTGTGCACAGGGCTTTCCCACTTTTCATTTCAAAGGTGAACTTAATAGATGGGTATTTAACTATGTATTTACTGTTCAAAATACTGGTGAATTCTTTAATATAAAAATTTTATTCCACAATTGCAAAGATGAAATTGACGTATCTAGCCCAAAATTTGGTTAAATATTTGTGGTCTTTTTTATATCAAGGTCCAAATTGCTGAGCGACAATTAGCCAAAAGGGGGTTACCCAAGGCTGTACCAATAGTTTATAATATTTATCGTTGAAAGAAAGGATATTTTGTTCCATGCAAAGCGAGGTTAACATGAAGTACATAGGTAGTCATTAATTTCTATTTGGGGGAGATCTAAACTAGAAAGCCAGTCTTTCAAATTTTCTATTGCGATTTTAACAGGGCTGTTCGGAAATGAAGCGGTCTTTATCATTGATTTTGAAATTTCAATTAACTAATTCGTATGAATTTTTTATTGCCAATATCTAGGAGTTTGGAAGCTGTTGAATCTATTTACTAACCACTTGACAAAATTGTAGGTAGGATAATCTAAATTCGAGACGATCGGGAATATGTAGTGAACAAGAGTGTATAGTTACTTTTGTAGTGTTCTTTCTAGAATGAAGAAATCGCAAGTGTAGATCATTTCAAAATCCACACAAAGATTTATTGATTTTTCCTCAAAATGTACCAGATTCCTCGATTATTCCACTAATCAGCAGTCGCAATGCCGGATGATTCTCGATTATTCGACTTTTGTTTCATGCATTTTTAAATATTTATTTGCTTACCGAAGCGTAGGAAACAATTGGTTGAACATATTGCTTCGATTTCAAGTTTGTTCCCAAATATTTCTCAGCAACGTAATCCGTAAGGGCTGCTAAGCTTCTTGCAGGAGAATCAGTGCTGAACAGAACAGATTTAGGATATCCTTGGCTACTTAAGTAGCCGTTGATCATGAATTGGATAGTAGATGTATACCTGGTGGGACAATAAAAACAATAATTAGTGTCGTAGGGTTATATTTTCGAAAAGGTTTTCCCCAAGGATCAGTCTAGAATAGAATATATTTTTTATGTTTGACCGCCCGGGAAAAGGAAAACCTCTGTGACCTAGTTGGTGCCTCAAACAGAAAATTAAGTGCTGTTTACTTTAATCTTGAATGTTGAAGATTATACTGCGAAGGAAATACATCACTGGAAGCGTGTTGCACAATGTGCCGGCTCAGTGGAAGAGGGACATAATAAACAGAAGTTTTTGGAGTTGTTAATTGAACTGCATAGGAATATGCACTGCTTACGAAAAGGGCAGCATTTAAAATCACTTCTTGAAGCTGATTGGAGCATTGAGTAATTGGTTATAGTTGTTCAGTCAATCTGCCTTACTACTCTTTTCTAGCTGAAGTCTAAAAGTTACAACGAATAACCAGGTGCTGAGCAACACACATGAGAGCAGTATTTAAGTCCTGGTCTACTCTAGGCCTTATAGAGTAGAAGAGCCTAATCTACCGAGAAATATGTTCTAGCCTTGAACAAATATCCCAGCTTATTTGCAGCGGACATGTTAGCTACATATTCCCCTCCGAAGACCGAAGAATGTACAGTCACGCCAAGAAAATAAATGGAATCCTCCGGCTGAAGCACTCAATCCTCCATCACCAAGTCACGAATTTAGATTTAAGAAAAAAAGTTTTTCAATTAGACTAAGAAGACTGTTTATATGGATCAGGAAGAGGAGGAGTGGCAAAACTGAGTCTTGGGGAAATCCAGCATACAGATTGAAGCCAGCCTCCGGAACTGATACCATCCACAACCACATGGATGCTCCTGTTAGTATATTGTATATTGTTGTAGGGGGTAGCGCAGTGACCTGTGAGGAAACTTCTTTCATCCGGAATTCACTTTTGTAGGTGTATCTACCAACCCCACAGTAGGGTTCCGGGCCAATAAAGGGGGTTTTTACTCCTTTCTTGGCAAGTGTGTTGGCCTCCTCATTTGCCATGATTCCTGCGTGACCCAGACCAAGGAGACACTGTAGTGCGATTTGCCTACTTCATTGAGTTTTCTTCGGCACACCCATATTAGCTTGGACTCGATAACATGGGAGCTCAGAGCTTTAATAGCAGCTTGACTGTCAAAGTGGATTGATATATCACATCTCTGATAGTTTCTTTCTAGGTTCGTTTCCACGGATCTTTCTATTGCAAGTACTTCTGCCTGGAATATGCTCGGATAGGAGACTAGCGATAGTGAGCATTTGGTGCCTGGCCCATATATTCCAGCGCCAGCTCCTGTAGTGGTTTTTGAACGGTCTGTGTACCATTTAATGGAATTTCTTTTAAGAACTTGGGTGGTGGATTCCCTGTCTCAGTCTTTTTTCCTACCAAGCATCGTAGTGAAGTTCTTTTCGATGCTTACTTTCTTGATCATTTCGTCACTAGGAAGATTGGCTGATGAAATGTTCCTGGTAAGAGAAGACCAGGCCTTCTGGTTTTTAATACTTAGCTAGTAAGAAGGATTAGTTGTTCTATTTAGTCTTTATTAATATCTCCTTACAGCAACTAAGGCGCAATACAGTAAATTTTTCATTTTACACTGAATGGTGACGTTAGAAAATCTCTTTCCAAGTCCGGAACTTGCAGTTCCTAGTCCAACGCTCTACCACTGGCTAACGCCACTACATATAAACAAACTAGTCTTTCTTCTTATAAATTTTGTATTTATTTCATATTGTTTCACTTACTTTTCGTAGATTTTCGGATCAGAATAATATTCCACAAATTTGCCCATCCTTAGTGTCACCATATGAATCCAATGTCTTCGGAATGAATGATTCTCCATCAATTCAACAAATTTGTCGTAACTGAATTGTCCCGACTCGTCAGAAAAAATTTTTATAAACTTCTCTGCTCCAACCATTTCCGAGATTTTTCTACCGAATTCGGAGTTCATGAAATGGTCTGCCAGAACGTGAAACCTTTCAAGGAGGGGTGGGAAGACCCAAGAATGGTCAGCATGTCTTTTCTCTCTCTGCTTTGCCTCCGGACTATAGAGTGCATTGAGGAAGTCCATTACCAACGGCATATATCCTAAAAAATTCGCCTGACATTAGAAACACGCATTCTTCATTTTATATTTTCGATTGTCTGTTTCAATATTTTTGTGGCTGCATAGCTTTATTTCGATTTGAGATTTCATTTCAGCTCGCAGCTTTAGTACAAACCTGTTATGTGCTCGAGTTTGTCGGCATTGCCTGGCTGGCTCAAAACACCCCCAACAGTCGATAATACTGAGAACATATCTACACCACCTTGATCTTTTTTGTCTGGATCTAGAGAATTTCCAATCATTCCTACTATACCGGATAATACATCAGTGTCAATACCTTTAGCATTTGGGCCTACCATGTTACCAAGTCCTTGAAGGACTCGACCTGCAAAGGTGAATTGGTTACTTAAAGATTCGTTTGCAGCCAATAAAATTCTTCCGTTAAATTTTGCTCACCTAAATTGCTCGCTGTTTTTCCTCCACTATCTCCTGATAAAACACCTGATATTGCACTTCCCATGAGTCCTTGAACCATAGACCCTAAGCCTTCGCCTCCTTGAGATTGAAACAAATCTGCAGCCAATTCCGCAAATTGGCTGAAGTCTTCGCTTGCATGCTCTTCGCCATGAATTTGCGGGGATTGTGTGGCCAGAAGGAAGGAAAGGATGACTAGTAATTTGGCTTCCATTTGGTATCTGTTGAATGCTGTGAAAAATATACCAGTCAGATCTTTGGGTAGATTTACATTCACATACGATTGGAAGCAAATCTACAATTTTAGGTATGTTATTCTGAACGAGTCCTGAACCTTCTAAAATTCTGCAGAATGCTCATGAGTCGTCCGATTCCGAAGAGTCCATATGCTTAGATACGATTATGTCTACTAACAAACTAAAAAGTCGCATTCGGATGCACAACCTTAGCTGAAAATCGCAAGTCGCTATCTCTTTCCGTTCTCAAGTTATCGTAAGATATACAGGGTGTTTCATCGGTAAATGAACATACGTTAACCTGAGGTAGATCTACTCCAGATGACTTCCAAAAACCTATATATGATAGGTCTAATCAGCTCCATAGCCGTGATACAGGGTGATTTATGTATTCGCCAATATTTTCGATTTATCGATCGATTAATCTTTAAACTATTTAAAAATCCAGGTCCGCAAGCTTAGATTCAACACCCTGTATGAAGGAATATTGGAATTTGATTACAATTTTCGGAAAAAGCAGAAACTTTTCGATATGGATCAGTAGATTTCAGTGTCGCGCACGACATTTGACTACTCAAAATTTTTGTCGAATGATTTAGTTCGATAGTGAAATTCTCAAAAATGTCGCACATCAACATTGAACTCGAAAATTTGTCAATTTCATAGCTCGAAAATTTGTACTTTTCGATATTTTCACCAATTATTTCTAGCATTCCTCCAAAAATATGGATTGTGAATAATGTATTCAAAATGACCAACGGTGAAAAAATAAATAAAGAAATGAATGAAAAAGTTAATTGTTTAAAGAAATCATAAACGTTGCTCAAAAGTGCCACCGTTTTCTCGATGCACATTCTTGCTCGTCTCAAATTATATCTTCTAGCCTTCTTGATCACTTCTGGATCATTACGGATCTTATTGCATGCAACTTCAATACGTTGCAATAAAAAACCCTCTAATCTCAGACGCATAGACTAAAGATCTCAAATCTCCTCAAACGAAATAATCGGCAGGATTGAAATATGGAGATCTAGGGGACAACCTCTGCTATACGCATATTTGGAAAATGCTCATCCAAGAAGTTGAAAAAATAAATAAACAAATGAATGAAAAAGTTAAAAGTTTAAAGAAATCATAAACGTTGCTCAAAAGTGCCACCGTTTTCTCGATGCACATTCTTGCTCGTCTCAAATTATATCTTCTAGCCTTCTTGATCACTTCTGGATCATTACGGATCTTATTGCATGCAACTTCAATACGTTGCAATAAAAAACTTTCTAATCTCAGACGCATAGACTAAAGATTTCAAATATCCTCAAACGAAAGAATCGGCAGGATTGAAATATGGAGATCTAGGGGACAACCTCTGCTATACGCATATTTGGAAAATGCTCATCCAAGAAGTTGAAAAAATAAATAAACAAATGAATGAAAAAGTAAAAATTAAAAAAAATCATAAAAGTTGCTCAAAAGTGCCACCGTTTTCTCGATGCACATTCTTGCTCTTCTCAAATCTTCTAGCCTTTTTGATCACTTCTGGATCATTACGGATCTTATTGCATGCTACTTCAATACGTTGCAAGAAAATATCCTCACTTCTAATTTCAAACGGATAGACTAAAGATTTCAAATATCCTCAAACGAAAGAATCGACAGGATTGAAATATGGAGATCTAGGGGGGCATATTTGGAAAATGCTTATCCAAGAAGTTCCTAAGAAATTATGATAAATTTTCAAATGATAAGAGATCAGAACATCATACTGTCGACCCCAGTTGTCAAAATGTATGTTCTAGATATTGTTGTAGCCTACTTGAATGAACACTAGTAGTATACTACACAAATTAATATGCTGATTTGTTGTTCATGTATTTTTTCTGTGACAATCAGCAATGTTTACGAGGGATTGAGTCTTTAATTTGAGGAATTCGCATGGATGGGCACATGCAGTATTGTTTACTCATTTGTTTGTTTATTTGATCATTTTGAAAAAAAAAAAATTCAAAAACCATATTTTCTGAAAAATAATTTGTTAGAATATCGAGAACAGTAAACTTTCAATCAGTGGAACTAACAATGTTTCGAATGAAATCTTAATGTACAACATTTTTGAGAATTGAGTGGAATTTCACTATGGAATCTTTCGACAAAAATTTTATGAGTCACTTATCGTGCAGGACACTGAGATCTACTGATTCCCATAGAAAATTTTCTGCTTTTTCCGAAAATTCTATTCATATTCCAAACTCCCTTCATACAGGGTGTTTTAACTCAGCTTGGGAAAAGTTCTAAATCTTTCAATACGGACCTGGATTTTTAAATCAGTTTGAAGATTAATCGATCGATCCATGGAAGTCTATTTTACGTTCCAAACATCAACTGATTCTACTGAGTGGTTCAAAAGTTATAAGCAATTGAAAATATTGGCGAGTGCATAAATCCTCTGTATCTCGGCTATGGAGCTGATTAGACACATCATATTTAGGTTTTTTGGACTCGTCTAGAGTAGCTCTACCTCAAGTTAACGTATGTTCATTTACCAATGAAACAACATATACAGTGGTTCCTAACAACTCCGCACCAAGAGGGACTTTTCTTTTCTATTAATATTTCCGAATTTTATTAATTACAAGAAGTTGGTGCATCTAAAATGATATAAAACTTGGGCAACTGAGACCATTTTCAAACAAAAATGTTCATTATCTCGGAAAATTCGAAGTCTTTTTGTGAAGCGCTTTGAGTAAATTTGTTTGAAATAACGATTCAGATCCATGTGCCAAATTTCAGGTCGGAAAACCACGAAATTTTGCTTTCTTTTTGGCGCTCTAGTTCCTCGGAACTGAGTGCTTATCAATTTGCCCAAATGTCTGTAATTTTCGAATTTTTCGATGAAAATGGTCTTAAACGATTTGGTTCGACTCACTGATCAAGAATCCGTGGTGGAAATTTATTCTGTCCGGCCGTCTGGCCGGTCCGGCCGTAGGCACAATAACTCTCGAACGAAAGGAGTTAGAGGATTGAAATTTGCAAGGTGGGTTTGGAGCGTAAATATCTCGGCTAAGTTCGTTAATGGGCAAAATCCATCAAGTGGTTTCGGAGTTATGGCCGATTTTAGTAAAACACATTTTTTATGAATATTTCCTAAACCGATCACTCGATCTATCTGAAATTTAGCATCAAATTGTAGAATCCTGACCTTCATACGTATGTGAAGTTTTGTACTGACCAGGTTACCGTAAAGTGTCAAAAAAAATTTTGAAAATTTAAAAATTTATTTTTTACGATAACTCTCGAACGGAATGAGCTAGGCAGTTGAAATTTACAGAGTAGGTTAGGGAGATTAATATCTCGGTTGAGTTCGTTATTGGGCAAAATAGGCCAGATGGTTTCGGAGTAACGAAAAATAATTTTTTTTTCAAGTAACAAATTTCAAATTCAATTTTTAATTAAGATGCAGTTTCACCATAAAAATCCATTGATATCATTCTCAACTCCAACAAGCTAATACTTTCGGAGATATGATTTTTCGAAATTTCAATAACGAATCGTACTTCTATGTTTTCACAGAATGTTATAATTGTTCTATCTAAGCTTTGTTATATGATCTGTGTTCATGCTCTTACATGTCATCCTGTTCTATAAGAGAGAGTCAAATTCATTTCAGCTATTTTAATTTGATTTCTTCCATGGTGCAGTTCTCATTCTCAGATTGCTCATTCAATCTTGATAAATAAACTATTATTTGAATTGAATTTTCTTTATGATGCAGTTCTATAATAAGAATACATTGATATAATTCCCAACTCTGAGAAACCAATACTTTCGGAGATATAATTTGTCTGTTTGAACTAGAGGGCCAGAAAGCACCTGTCCACAGGGCTTGAACCCATTTTTTTGCCAATTCATAGCTAGTTTTTTGATTGGAATGAAATTTTGTCAGCAATATCCATCGCTAGATCAACTTCAACGTCAGTTGATTATTTTTTATGATCACAGATTTGTGAAAATGTCGAAAAACACATGGATCTATTTATCTATCTCCAATTGTAATTTCAAACAAGTTTACTTCGAGCGTTTCATCCAAAAAGTTCTAATTTACTGAGATAGTCGACATTTTTGATAAAAGTTGGCTAACTTTTATACTGTTTTCTATCATTTTTGATGCACCTACTTGAGTTGCTTGGAGGTACTGTATAATATCTACATAATATTGTCAAATAATTATTTTAAAATTTTTTGTGCTATGATCCTCACGTCTCTTTCCATCCGAAAGTTGATGTCAAAGTAGAATCAAATTCGACCTCGAATTATATTCGGAAAAAATTCGTATTATATCACGAAAAAATTACAGACATTGGGCCAAAATGAAAGCACGCTGTTCCCCAGAACATGCGTTCAAAAAGCCTCGCGTTGACTCATTCAAAATTCCAAAAACAATAATCCTCGATGCAATTGCCGAGCATAGAACCCATTAACGTTACATCTCTTTTGATTGGCTCCTTGGTATCACAGGAAACTTCCATTATTATAACGCTATAATTTCTAGATCGTTAAACTTTCGCGAACTTCATTACTCATTTATAATTGGAGATGAAGTGTGTACAATTAAATTGCACCAGGTTGAAGGGTATACATACTAATTTAAAGAACGTTGGGACGAACAAATTCGCTTCCGTGTAGGTTCGCGAATCTAATGATATTTGGAAAACTTGGGATAACTTTGGATATAATCAATGAACGAAGGATATAGTCAGTAATTTTCCAACCTTAAAGGGTCCCCGAATAACCCTGGAAATTTCAATGCGCTGCGATGTTTTTTTCGCAGTGCCCCGAAGTTTTAAATATTTCGTTCCGAAAAAAAATCTTCGTAATTAGCAATTTTTCGATTCTTATCTATTTTTCCCATGAAACTTTTCTATTTTTGACGATTTTCCCCATTTCTTCGATCAAAAAGATCCATTATTTGATAAATCTGTAAACAAATAAATTTTTAAATGATTTGCCAATTAAGAGCTGTTAAAGCTTTGTGAAACCCTTGAAAATATATAAATTTCAGTAATAAAGCTTCTTAAATAAGCTCCTTCTTAGCAAATACTTGCATTTATCAAATCGTTCGGACATTTCTACTTTGAAATACATATTCATCTTTTGCATGGGAAACATGTTTTTGGATATCTAACCATCTTCCAATCTTTGTGGCAACCTTGCGAAACTGGTTCCTAATCCTATTACAAAGCTTTGTTATTAATTTATTATCATTTTCAAACTGGTGTGTCTGTCAGCCTGTCCCTGTCATTTCAGAGAATGACATGAACTCGAACATAGAACGCTATGAAATATGACATCACAGAACACTAAGAATAATTATCTATGCAAACACGTCTTGATTACTTATATTCTTTCAAAAATCAAAAACTGTTGATAATTTGTTTGGTTCAATGTACATAATACCAGTGGACTAGTTCACCCCGATCTTTGGAATATATCAAAATTTTGGACATATCTTCACCAATATGGATCCGATCGAGCTCAAATCTAGAACTTTACTATATAATAAGGTTTTGAAGGCTCTCGTAGAATTTCAACGATATCTGATGGATACTTTCTGAGATACATAATTTCTGCGATCCTCACAAAATTTTGCATAAGTCTTCGCTTCGTTATTATTCAACTAATTACCGTGCTTTGATTCGATCACATTAGTATTTTTGAGTTATTGGTAAAACAAAATTTCAAATGGTTATAATTCTGAAACCACTGGGTGAATTTTGCCCATTAACGAACTTAGCTGGAGCATTTGGACTAAAAAGCTACCCTGAAAATGTCAACTCTCTACCTCATTGAGTTCGAGCGTAATCGTGCTGACGGCCGGCCGGACAGAATAAATTCTGACCTCAGATTCTTGATCAGTGAGTCGACACTAATCGTTTAAGACCATTCTAGGCCAAATATTCCGAGAATTACAGACATTTGGACGAATTGATAGGCTAACGTGCCAAAAATACCCAATTTTTTATTAATTTTTTCTGGGCGTCTTCACAATGCTTGATTATTATCAAAAACATTTTTTTTTCACCTCTGCTACTACTGTTTCAAATGTCAATTGAAAAATTATTTCTTTATAGGGAAAAACGGGTTTTCTCGAAACATTTGATATGTTGCGTCGACACTTGGAAAAATTGTTTTCCAGACTTTGTCAATAATTAATTTTTGATCGAAGAAATCACAAAAAAATAATTTTTTTTATTGAAAAAAATAAATGAGGATCGACGTCAAAAAGGAGTCCCATTGAAAGGAATAAAATTTCCAAAAAAAGCATTATGATGGAATTTTGAAAAAACTAATTTTTGGTAAATCTTTTTTAAGGCGATAAAAATTAGAAAAAATTTGATTTTGGTGGTTTTCCACTACGGCTCCAGATATAAAAATACACTTGGAGCTAAAATTTGATAATTTTTTTTTGCTGTGTGATCATTTCCCTCCGAGTTAGCCTGTTGAAAATCATCCAAACTAGCGAAAGTTCATTATACGATGAGAGTCATTTATAAAAAATAAAATATCCGTTTAGTTATCTGAGTATAGCCTCAAGTAACAAGGATGGAATTTAATTATTCCAAATGACAATCCAATCACTTTGAGTAATTCAAAATTCACGGTAGATATTGTGGACAATAGAATGATCTTAAGAAGCACTTCGTCCCAAATTGTGTCGAAAATGAAATTGAGTGAAACAATACAGTTATTTTCTTCTAAAACAATGATGTGAATGTTGCAACACGCGGAATCAGACATTGTATCAATAGTTATACCTTCTTTCTTGATCAACTATGTAACAATAGTGTGTCTTCGATAGAGCGGTATAACAATTCCTATAATCACTGGTATTTCGAAAATATTTAGGATCATTACAAGTGTCACCTCAGAATACAGTCAGAAAATAATCAGGAATTCATTGGATTGAAACAAAGTTAATATAGTGATTCAGTCGGAAATACTAGAACTTTTAGAAACGTGTTTGCATCAAAATTATTTTGGTTTTACGATTAAATTTATCTGCAGATATTTTGACGTGAGAATTATCGATTGAAAATTAGGCTGCTTTTTCGATATTAAAAATATAATAAGTTGAAAAAATGAATATTTTAAATCAAAAAATTTACAATGTGTTTGGGACATGGAAAGGTAAGTTTTAACGAATTTCGTAAAAAAATAAATTTAGGTTATTCGAATTTTTCACAAATTTTGGGGTTATGTGGAAAAACTATAAATACAAAAGTTGTAGATAATTTTAATGTCTTCAACTCTGCTTTTTAACTTTTTTCCATAAGACTTTTTAGTTAAGTTTTGTCGGAAATCGAGATAAACCGTTTTTTACCCTTAAAAACTCTCCCCCTTTCATTTCCTCAGATCGTCCATAAAATTATTTCTCCTTTCATTTTTGTTATATTCTCTTTCATTTCCAATGGGTTGTACCCTACTTTTATTCTTTTTTGTTTCAAAAATTATCGACCCTGGTCTATATCAGGATACAGACAGATAAATGTTACCGATTTTTTATTTCCCAATGTTAGCGCCTGAAAATATATCATAGATATTCAAGGATAAAAAATTCTTGAGTTCATTCTTTCCCTTCTCCTTTATCTCTTAAATATGCGATCCAATACAAGCTGTAAACGGCGAAGTTTATCTCCACCGTTTTCCCGATAATAAAATAGTTTTTTCCTTATGAACATTCATATTTATATTCATTATACCCATTTTGTAAATTCAAGATAGTTACTCAACATAATCATTCTTGTGGCCGGAACAAAACAAATATTTTCGTACTGAATTATTTATATGTTTATCCAATCATTTCTCAAGCAGTGCATGGCTTGATAAACAAATATGTCGATATGGAAACATTGTTTTAACGGAATTTCCATCGAGCTTTATTATGTCACTTTGGGATAAGGTAGTATTCCTGTGGTGGAATAATTTCTATAGATCAGGGTCGAAAATTGTGGAAACAAAAAAAATAATAGTAGAATGAAACACATTGAAAAAGAAAGAGAATATAACAAAGATGAAAGGAAAATTTTTTACGGGCGATCTGAGGTCGGAAAGTGGAAGGGGGATAGTTTTTAAGGGTTAAAAACAGTTCATCTCGATTTCAGGCAAAACTACGAGTCCTATGGAAAAAAGTAAAATCGTGAAGTTATAGGTAATAAAAAGATCTACAACCTTTGTATTTACACTTTTTTCACATAACCTCAAAATTTATGTGAAAGATTCAAATAACCAAGTTTTTTATTTTTATCTTTTACAAATTTTTTTTCCGGAATTTGGGAAAGCTATATAAGCTTTCCCAAATTTCGTCCTAAACACATTATAATTTTTTCTATTTGAAATATTAATTTTTTCACATTATTCTGACTTAATATCGAAAAAGCAACATAATTTTTAAAAAAGTCAGTGGACTATTTGTTCGATGAAATCTCTACTTTCTGTGTGAAAAAATATACATTACTATGGTAAAATTTCTCAGAAAATGCTAATGTTAATAAAGTTGATATTTAATAAGACATCTCCAATATTTTGAGAAAGTTGTAAAATCTTCTCTGAATTATATGCGTAGTTGACTATTTATTGCTATTTTAAGATAACTTATACACCTGAGTGACCTACGGAAAGTTTTAGCCCCTCAAAAAGTGTTTCATAGAGAAATGGGGAAGGGGCTAGGAGGGTCTGGGCCTTACTACCTGTTATTTCGTAGCATTTTCTTAGGAAATTTACCATGGTAATGTATATTTTTTATACCATCAGAAAGTACAGATATCAACGAGCAAAAAGACCAACGACTTTCTAAAAAAGCAGAAAAATTGAATGTTTCAAATCATATAAATTTTGGCCGGAAATCGAGATAAACCGTTTTTTGGCCTTAAAAACTCACCCCCTTGCACTTCCCGATCTCTGATCACCCGTAAATTACTTTTCCTTTAGTTTTTGTTATATTCTCTACTTTTTGCAATGGGTTTCATTCTACTATCAATTTTTCTTCACTTTTTACCATTTCCAAAGACATTGGTCTACAAGAACTCAAAATTGAATTGAAACATCAACAGACGTATTCTGGAGTGCTTATAATTCAATACATTTGCCCATTTATTCGTGTAGTTCTTTTTGAATGTCAATTTAAAGGAGATTACCCAATGTACTCTGAACAGAGTGCCCAATTATCCCAAATGTTTGGAAATTTGGAATTTTTAGCCGATTAGTTTCGACTCACTGATTAAGAATTCGTGGTCAAACTTGATTCTGTCCGTCCGTCAGCACGATTACTCTCGAACACAATGAGGTAGTAAATTTTGTTTTCCCATAACTCCAAAAATAGTGATCTGGTCGAATGTAAACTCGTGTCTGCTGAAACGAACACCGTCCGATATTCTACATTTTAACACGATCGGATGCATATTGTTGGAGATATTTGCAAAATATCGAAATATCATAACGATTACCGTATACTGGTTCACTGTTTTACACTCGAACAGCAAAGTTTTCAATGGAAATACACGTTTGACGAGAAGTTGATGAATTTCATGATATCTTGTTTATGGTCATTTTCACGAGTGAATTGCAATTTGTTTGAAAATTGATTTTAAATCGATATTCAATACACATCGCGGGCGAGACGTATATTTAGGTTTGATTGAAAGTTTACCGATATTTTCATCCAGAAATAATAGGGTACACAAGATTTGAGGGTTTACCGAAATAGGAAATATTCTATATTATATAAAGAACAAACAATTAAAAATAATTTTCCATAATATTATAATTTTATTTAGCGATTCACAACGAAATGTTTCATTCTGAAAATTTTCAAATGTCAGTTTCAGGTGAAGTTGGAAAACAATTTATCCTTATA
This sequence comes from Halyzia sedecimguttata, assembly GCA_937662695.2. NCBI lineage: Eukaryota > Metazoa > Arthropoda > Insecta > Coleoptera > Coccinellidae > Halyzia > Halyzia sedecimguttata. Next base: position 82,459,930 of record OW569414.2, on the reverse strand, counting down.
TATTGTGTATAACTCCAAAACCATTTGGCTGATTATGCCTATTAACGAACTTGAATTTTGGATTAGGATGAGCAACCTACCCTAATAATTGCAAGTCGCTATCTCTTTCCCTTCTCAAGTCATCCTGAGATCCATAATATATATTTTTTTTATTTTCTAGTAACACGATCCTCACAAAATTCCAAATATGTTTGTATTCCACAACTACTTACCAAGTTTGAATTCGATCCAATCTGTATTTTCTGAGTTATTCAGAAAATAATATTCCAGATGGGTGAAACTTCGAAACCGTTTGGCCGATTATGCCCAGCAACGAACTCATTTTTTTCTGCATTCGGATGCAAAACCTACCCTGAAAATTGCAAGTTGATATCTCTTTCCGTTCAAAAGTTATCGTGGCAACGGTCACCCATCCAGCTACTGAGCTCACCCTGGATCTCCAATCGTGTTTAAATTTGGAACTTTGCTATACAGTTCTGAAGATTCTGAAGGCTCTCGCAAAATTTCAGCGATGTCTGACGAATAGTTTTTAATATAAAGCATTATTTCAATGATTTTGTAAAAAGTGTATAGTAACGATCCTCATGTATTTTCGCAAATTTGCGCGTCGTTATTCTACCACTAACTACCTGGTTTGAATTGGCTCGGTTTCGTATTTTTGAGTTATTGAGGAAATAACAACATTTCAGATAGATATAACTCCAAAACCATTTGGCCGAATATGCCTATTAAGAAATATGTTGCATTCGGATGCGCAACCTACCCTAAAAATTGCAAGTCGCTATCTCTTTCCGCTCTCAAGTTATCGTGAGATAAATAATATTTTTTAATAATTTTTTTTTAATTTCCTGGTGATACGATACTCACAAAATTCCACATTGGTCTTTATATCGGTATCTTACATCTAGTCAACAAGTTTCAATTTGATCGGATCTGTATTGGTTGAAAACAAAATTATTACTCGGAAACTGTTGGGTCGATTATGGCCATTAACGACGTTGTCCGTCGTGTAGGCACCACCTACCCTGAAAATTTCAAGTCGCTATCTCTTTCCGTTCTCAAGATATCGTGGCAACGGACGGCCGGCCGGAAAGTATCAAATTTGCCCCCTAATTCTTCATCATTGAGTCGAACCTAATCGTTTGAGACCATTTTCGGCAAAAAATTCGAAAGATATTTGGGCAAAATGATAACGCGATGTTCCACAGAACAGGCGCGCAAAAATGAAAAGAAAAGTTTTATGATTATGCCCACGCAACATTTTGTTTTCTTGATATGAATTACTGTGTTGAATACATAAAATAGATAGATTCGCAATAGAGAGATGAGGCGATGACGTTTTCCGGAAAGCTCATAATCCAAAGGATTTGTTTATTTATCTATGTAGGTACCTACACTAGTTTCGGAATTTTTTTTGTTAGTAAAGAAATTGTATACTGATAGAGTATTACTGTTCATTGATTCTACTGTTGTTTTTCTAAAGGTACTCGATGTTGCGTGATGGCATTCTCTTTAAGTGAATCTGGCATTGATCCTGATAGATTTTCGTAGCGGTTAACAAATTTTAACAGTTGAAATTTGCGAGTAGAAATTCAGAAAATAATTCCTCCAAAACCAATGAACGGACTAACACGAATATTTTAATATAAATTGATAAATTTTCAATATGAAAATTGGTTCAAGCCCTGTGCCTTGGCGCTCTTGTTCAAACTTTGACAAATCATATTTCCGAAAGTATTGCTTTCTCAGAGTTGGTAATGATATCAATGTATTCTTATGATAGAACTGCATCATAAAGGAAATTCAATTCAAATAATAGTTTATTTATCAAGATTAAATGAGCAATCTGAGAATGAGAACTGCACCATGGAAGAAATCAAATTGAAATAGCTGAAATGAATTTTACTCTCTCATATAGAACAGGATGACATGTACGAGTATGAACACAGATCATATAATAATTCATAGATAGAATAATTATAGCATTCTGTGGAAACATAGAGGTAAGATTCATTTTTGAAATTTCGAAAAATCATATCTCCGAAAGTATTAGCTTGTTAGATTTGAAAATGATACCAATGGATTTTTATGGCGAAACTGTACCTTAAAAAAAATTGAATTCAAAATTTGTGAGTTAAAAAAAAATTTTTTTTCGTACGAATTTAACCGGGATATTTATGTCCTAAACCTACTCTGAAAATTTCAACTGCCTAACTCATTCTGTTCGAGAGTTATTTTAGAAACGAAATTTAAAAATGATGCGTTCTACACTTTACGGCAACCTGATTAATACAAAACTTCGCATGCATATAAAGGTCATTATTGTACAATCTGATGCTAAATTTCAGATGGATCGAGTGATCGGTTTCGGAAATATTCATAAAAAATGTTTTTACTAAAACGGCCATAACTCCGAAACCGCTAGGTGGAATTCGCCCGTTAACGAACTCGTCGGATATATTTACGCTCCAAACTTACCCTGCAAAATTACAATCCTCTAACTCCTTCCGTTCGAGAGTTATCGTGTTAACGGCCGGACAGAATCGATTTCGACCACGGTTTCTTGATCAGTGAGTCGAACCAAATTGTTTAAGACCATTTTCATCGAAAAAGTCGAAAATGACAGACATTTGGGCAAATTGATAAGCACTCTGTTCCGAGGAACAAGAGTGCCAAAAAACCAAAGGTTCGTATAAGGTGTTTCTTGTCAATTAAATTTGTTAAATTCCTATCTATAATCGTACGAATTATAGGTACGGCATACTATCTTCAAGAATCGAACTAATATTAAAGATAATTACTACATAATGGCCAGTTTCAACCTTCACCCTGATGAATTCGAATCGACACAAGAAACAGCTACACCTAACTGGTATATTGACAGTTATTCCATTCACAAACTCACCTGTATAAATAAGAAATTTCAGTCTTTCGAAACAATCAACGCCACAGTGTCACTAGATTATATTCACATCTCAATTGGAGACAGCAACGATTTTTTTTTTCGAAACCGACCAGACGTCGCCGAAGAGGTGGTGAACTTCCGGAAATCTCAGGTGCTGCTGGAGGTGAACGTCAGCTCCAAGTAGTACCTGCGTGTCGTTTCGACGATGCTTTGGGAATAACTGTACCGGCACCGGTACTAGAATTTGGTTGCCTGGTACTTGGTTTACTTAGAAGTGATCGAGAATTTTATTGACCGATACCTGCTGGCAGTGACGTAATTGTTTTTCCGATGAGTAGTGCTGAATGGGTAGAGAATGCCAAATTTTTGTGAAATGAATTGTAATGGGGGATTCCGCAACAAATTTTTGTTATTTAGCCTAGTCAACAAGTGCTTTTTAGATCAAAATTTTCCGAAAATTATGATTGAGGTGTCATTCGATTCGGAATGGCATGTAGATAGTTTTTGAGAAAATGCTAAGGCCGCTCGCAAAAATTGCAATAGTTATAAGCAATTGAGTGAAAAAAAAGAAGGGGCTTTGGTTTTTCGCCAATATCTCAAAAACTATCTGCGATAATTCAAATTTGAAAAAAGATTCAAGAAGACGAGGATATTTCCTAAAATAAGTCCTAACTCCCGGAACTAGCACCAATATTAATAAATTTCCCAGAGGGTTGAAAATACTCCCGAAAACGGGTACTCCGGCTTGCGTAAGCCTCGACCCCTTCGGAACTTTCATGAATAAATATTATTTAAACTTATTAAATATAAAAATAAAAAATTTAAAAAATTCAAGCGTCTGTGGGATATATTGATGAACAATAATCCGTGGTCCAAAAGTGTTTATCACGACTTTTCAATTAGTTATCCATTAGTTAATTAACATTTACATTGCAAGTGCTATAATTGTTAAACTATTAATCTGAGAATTTTTTCCTTTAGTGGAGCTATTTTTCAAAGGTCTTGGAATTGATTAACGTTGGCAAATTTGAAAAATTGTTATGTTTCGTTTTGTTATTAACAATTTAATCAAGTGAAATATTATAAAGCGTCAAATATGTTTCGAAAGAAAATTTTAAATTATCTCATTACCATCGCAATGGTTTATTTAATTTTTCAACAGTAGGAGATAATAATTATTGAAAATCATTTTTGAGTAGTTTCTGATCATAAGAAAACGGATCAATAGTAATATTATAAATTAAAGCTTTATAATTTTTCACTTAAGTAAATTGTTCATAACAAAACGAAAATTAACAATTTTTAAAATTTTACAATAGAAATCTATTATATGACCTTTGAAAAATAGCTCCACGAAAGAAAAAAATTCTCAGATTAATAGTTTGACCATTAGCGTACTTAAAATTTCAATGTTCGTGCTACAAAAAATCGTTAATTAACTAATGGATAACTAATTAAAAAATCGCGATAAACCTTTTTGGACCACAGATTATTGTTCACTGATCTATCCTGCAGTCGCCTGAATTTTTAAAATTTTTTATTTTCATATTCAATAAGCTTAAATAATATTTATTCATCAAAGATACGAAGGGGGCGAGGCTTCCGCAAGCCGGACTACCCGTTTTCGGGCGTATTTTCAATCCTGTAGGAAAATTATAAATACTACTCCTACAGTTGGAGCTTTTTTTTAGGAAATTTCCTCCTCTATTGGAATCTTTTTTCAAACTTTAATTATTTCAAATAGTTTTTGAGATATGAGCAAAAACCTAAACCTCCTTCTTTTTTTTTCGCTTAATTGTTTATGGCTATTGCAATTTTAGCGAGCAGCCTTAGTATTTTCTGAAAAACTAACTGCATGCCATTCCGAATTGAATGACACCTCAATCATTATTTTAGGAGAAAACGCAAAAATTTTGACCTAAAAAGTGCTTGACGAATTGAAGAATTTGAACGACATTTGAATTTCATTGGATAACTTAAATTATTGTTGTTCCTGAACCAGACGCACATCCAAATATTTTGCAGCGTTATAGTTTCCAGGAAATAACATTTCAAACGGTCATAATCGGAAAATTGTTTAAAATAAGCATTTGAATAATTATGCGAATCCATTGAACATTCAAAAGACATCATTTTTCGATGCCAATCTATAGATTTTGATCTAGTTAAGAGAATCTGTCAAAGTGACTCCGTGGATTGATATTTTTCAGTGAATCGAGATAATATTTATTGTACCCAAATCAAATTCACAGCAGCGACTAACCGCCGTTTTCACTAAGCATTCAATCTCCGTTAAGTCCTAAGTGAGGTCCTCAGTTAAGGATAAATAAGAATCACAACCTCAGTTTAAGTGAAAATTAACGTGAAACATGCCTGTTTGAGCACGGTTACATACGTTAACTGAGGTTGCGATTCTTATTTATCCTTAACTGAGGACCTCAGTTAGGACTTAACGGAGATGGAATGCTTTGTGAATACGGCGGTAAATCTTTTATTCAGATAACATCATCGAGTTATGTAGTTTACAGAAAATACCTGTTAGGATTAAGAAGCTGTGAAGCTGATTTTTCAGATAAGTTTTTTATCATTCAATGGTTTTTCTGGGTTTTCTTAGGAGTGATCGAGAATTTTATTGACCGATACCTGCGGGCTCTGACGTAATTGTTTTTCCGATGAGTAGCGCTGGTTGGGTAGAGAATGCCAAATTTTTGTGAAATGAATTGTATTGGGGGATTCCGCAACAAATTTTTGTTATTGACGAATTTGAACAACGCATAAATATCATTGGATAACTTAAATTATTGTGGTTCATGTTCCTGAACCAGACGCACTTCCAAAAATTTTGAGGGCACTCACGTGATGCAAGAAGCCATTATAGTTTCAAGAAAACATAATTTCAAATGGTCATGATCAGAAAATTATTTAAAATATGCACTTGAAATAATACCCAAATCCATTGAACATCCAGAAGACGTCAGTTTTCGATGAAAATCTATAGAATTTGATCTTGATTAGGGAATCTGTCAAAGTGACTTCATGGATTGATATTTTTCAGTGAATCGAGATAATATTTATTGTAGTTCAAAACAAGTACTATATATTATAGTACACTATAATATATGACTATAATTTTTTTTACATTACAAACTTCAAATTCAAATTTCAAATTCAAGGTCTTTGCATCTTTTTTAAGGGCGTGCAGAAATTTTCAAGAAACAATTTTTCTTTTTTGAAAAATATTATTCAAAAAAGGAAAATTTTTTCTTGAAAATTTCTACACGCCTTTAAAAAAGATACAAAGACCTTGCCAAAAAAGTACCACATGACCCACATTCCCTATTCAAAAAGTTTAGAGGGTTGATGGGGGTGGCACAAAGGTGCAACAAAAATCCTTCAAAAATGCATAAAAATTTTGTAAAAGTGAAACAAAATTGACCTGTTTCAGGATTTTGTTGCCATATATTTTTCTTCTGAGAAAATGAATTTGTTCCAATATTTTGACGCGCACTGTATACAAGACTGAAGACAAAAAATATTGGGAATTATGTTTCAGTAGATTTAGAATTGGATCATTTTGATGATGTGGTTTATGATGGCAATAGGAAAGAACAACATAATGGAACCATAAAAAGAAATTACTGTTCGTTGACCACCGAGGATAATATTACCTTTTACTCCCTTAAGTAGTGAGACAGGCTTCTATATACGGTATTTTCATAATGTTGCTAGCAAACAAATGCTGAAATATTGATCTACTTTTGAGCATCAAATATTCTTTCTTGAGTTCAGGTTCATATACAGAATGAATGTTTTAGTAGTATGAACTATTAAATTATGAAAAGAGAATTGTATTGTATTAATATATTTTGAACTATTGAAATAATTTGTTCGTCAGCCTATACCCATTCAAATATGAGGAATAAATGGGCCATCTGCTATGATTGTCTCCAGCCTTACTCTAGACATTTCGATGATACTTTCCTTTTTCGAGTATTCCGAAATGAGCTGATTTCGGTTAAAATTTTCGTATTAAATTGGGTAGATGGAGTTTCTGCCAAGCATCATCAGAATTGATAAAGTCGGTAGAAAACCATGTAAAACAATGCATATTCCATGTCACTTTATTTTTAATATACTCCGTTATTGTTTGGATTAATAGTATTATGATACGTGAAATTGAAGTTACGTTATGATATTAAAAACAAAAGGTCGTTAAATCCGAAGAGAATAAAATTCATCGCATAGATTGATATTTCAATTAATGTCACAAACAAAATTCGATTTTATACTTCACACACGGTTTCGAAAAAGCATATTCGATCTATGTTGGAGAGAAATAATTATGTCACTTAAAATTGGTGGAATTGTTATACCTAATTTCAGGGTATCGTTAAATGGAACTACTTTTAGGATGAAATCATATTGTCACGCCATTTACATTTTATTAAATGGTTTTCTGGGTGTTCTCTCCCAACCTCTGAAAAATATCTATATTATAAATTTTTTATTATTTTGCGAATTGATTCTGCGTTAGAAACACAAGATATTTGTCAGAAGATATAGAACAATGTTGCCTAATAAACAATGTTGCCTAACTAATGTTTCGGAGACTAGATCAGACTCCTAGACACCTAGTAAAAATATACAGAATTATTTTTCTCTATTTCAGTATCGTAATGAGTTCATTACAGCACTTGAAACAGTGCTTTAATGAACTCATACTCGCATTGTTTCTTGTTTTTATTTTCGTTTTGTGTTAGTCAGCACTGACATTCGATCCGATCAAATTTCAACACACGTCAATTGTCAATATAATATAATCTGGATATGGTGAAATAATTGTTGAGAGGAAAAGTTTTATTTTCATTAAATAATAAGGTACTAGAGATTTCCTTCTTGCTAATTCATGCTATTATGAAACTATTTTAAATCTGGTCTCCATGCCTCACGAACGATTCAAATTGAAATTCCGTAATCGGTCAACTTTCGTAACAGTCACACCAACTGCCAAGATACAATACAAAAGTTACTAGGATGTATAATCCGAAGTTTTCATTATATTTCAACAGCATGTTACAAAGCTTGCCTGAAATAGAGAAAATATCATTATTGAAAGGTTTTTTTCTGGGTTTTATTTATTTAATTAATTATTTTGTTATTTGCTTCTGCGTAAGAAACACAGGATATTTGTCAGAAGCAATCAATTGAAAAATGTTGCCTAACAAACAACAACGAAACAACATCAACGAAGAAACAAGTATATCGTAACGTTTCGGAGTCTATATCAGACTCCTTCGTCAGACGCTTAATGAAAATCGTTAGAATTATTTTGTTGGTAGTTATTTTGTGAAATTCAAGAATTGTCACATTTTTTGCTGGTTTTCTTTAAACCGGTTCCTTCGTAGTATTGATTTCATCAGCGTTGAATTGTGCTCCACTGATGATTCCTAATAAGGATGAAACCGCGGTATGTAGCTATTCAACTTTGATGAAATCATACACACTCTGTGGATTGCTCCAAAACTTTGGTCTCTGCTAGCCCTTCCATCTACAACATCTAGTGGTTAGCTTTCCTAAAGCGTTATTCTCTTTGTATGAAAAAAAACCTTTCAATAATGAGTATACCTCCCACAGTATCCTTTAATGATTAGAGAAAATATCGTCTCGATGTTTCTCTCGTATAAGATTTACCACACATACAAGGAATCTTATTTACACGGTATTGTCTTTGTTAATAAAAACCTGAGATCATTTGGTGTCTTGAAAACGGTTCTTGTATTGAACTTAGAACCGATTCTCCCGATTTTTTGCGAAAGGCCACGAACATAAGGGATCACATTTAAAAGATTGTGTTGTTGTTCTTATTGGTTATTATGTGTTGTACTTGATTAATTGATATTTGACTATAAGCTCTTCTATCTGAATTCATGATAGATATATTCATTAATTGTCTCTGAAATCCATTATCTTCAAGAATTTTTTTGATGAAATCAATTTCATTATTTCGAACTTCAAGAGTAGAACAATTCAGATTAGCACTATGGTAAAGTGTTATTTTATATACATATCTATTATATTGAACAGGTGGTTTTCAAATAGATTCTATAACTCCTGGTGTCGATCATAGAAGATACAGACTTAAAGGCACACAACAAATGAATCTTTCTAAGCCTTGTGCATAAATTCTTCCGCCATTTATATATTTTACCAGAAAATCATGATGTGGTTGCATAAAATTCTCCACCAATCAAAAACTATGCAAGGCAACAAAAATTCGAGAAAAGCACTGGCGTGAAGTCAGGAGCTTTTGCCCGCATTGTCTATTATGTAATCACGCCTGACGCACTATCACGAAATACTGCATCAACCGGCAAGACATCTTTTTATCGTTTACACGTAAAAAAATACATTAGAAATCTGAATTTAAATTTTTAAATAAATAAAATATTGAACTTATTCAGCTGGGATTCGAAACTGGATATCCTGCGCGGCATGCGAGCACGATGACATCTCGGCTACCGATGAGTTGTTACTTTTCTGAGATTTACATGAATTGAAATTTCAAAGGAAGCACTTACTTATAGACTTTGAAGAAAACCCTGTTTTCTTCTAATTTTTATTAGCACTGATAGAAATCTATAAAAAAACAATCAAATCGTCTACAAGATCTTGCAAGGCATTAATTATTGTGTTTCAAATTTCTAAAGACTTGATGCGGTCCAAATATAACCGGAATGCAACTTGAAATGTACAAGAAAGTTCCTCTAGACGCCAAAGTCGAAATTCATTGAATTAAAAAATTTAAAATTATTTCTTCTTCACGCTTTTGCATGCCCACTCCATTCCTTCTCTTATGCCTTCGCCGGAAATGGCTGTACAAGCCTGTATTTGCCAAACTCTGTCTTTTATCGAGTGTAGTCCTAGCGCTTCCGCCAATTCTGAAGATTGAAGCGAATTTGGCAGATCTTGCTTGTTGGCGTAAACCAGCAGAGGAACTTCTTTTAATTTGTTCTCGCCCAGAAGCTCAAAAAGTTCGATCCCTGTCTCTTCTAGTCTCTTCTTGTCTGAGGAATCAACAACATAGATCTACAAGAAGAAAAAGATTAATAATTAGAAGGAAGGATACGTATAGCAATAGAAATAATTAACTCAAAAATATTTTCGAAAAGCACTGACATAAGGTCAAGAGCTTTCGCAAGCATGTTCTATTGTCTATTCACGCCTCTCATAATCATAATGATAGACTTTGAAAATGGTGAAAAGTGAAAAAAATAATAGTAGGATGAAGCCCATTGGAAAAGGACCGGTGTGAAGTTATCCACATCCACACATACACTCAACGACCAAAAAATATTCAAATTGAAATATTAATAGCTCGATAAGTACTCGGTGAATAATGATGAAATTTGAGAGCGTTGCTCATGGATGCCCAAACAATCGAAATAAAATGTCAGATAATTTGTGTAGCCCCCAGGGGGTGGTGGCTGGGGGCGGTAAAACGAAAAATGCTATAACTCGGAAAATATTGAGTGTTCCACGATGAGCTTCGGATATGTCGTCTAGAATGGCGAAAATACAAAGATGTAGTATGTCCCATAGTTTGTGCGGCCCCAGGGGGGCGGCGATCGGGGGCGGTATATCGAAAAATGCCATAACCCAGAAAATATTGAGAATTCCACGATGAGCTTTGGATATGTGGTCAAAAATGGCGTAAGTACAAAGATGTAGTATGTCCCATAGTTTGTGCGGACCCAGGGAGGCAGCAATCGGGGGCGGTATATCGAAAAATGCGATAACTCGGAAAATATTGAGTGTTCCAGCATGAACTTTGGATATGTGGTCGAGAATGGCGTAAATACAAAGATGTGGTATGTCCCATAGTTTGTGCGGCCCCAGGTGGGCGGCAATCGGGGGCGGTATATCGAAAAATGCCATAACTCGGAAAATATTGGGTGTTCCACGATGAGATTTGAATATGTGGTCGAGAATGCCGTAAATACAAAGATGTAGTATGTCCCATAGTTTGTGCGGCCCCAGGGGGGCGGCAATTGGGGGTGGTATATCGAAAAATGCCATAACTCGGAAAATATTGAGTGTTCCACGATGAGTTTTGGATTTGTCGTCTAGAATGGCGTAAATAAAAAGATGTAGTAGGTCCCATTGTTTGTGCGGCCCCGGGGGGGCGGCAATCGGGGGCGGTATATCGAAAAATGCCATAACTCAGAAAATATTGAGTGTTCCACGATGAGCCTTGGATATGTCGTCTAGAATGGCGTAAATAAAAAGATGTAGTGGGTCCCATAGTTAGTGCGGCCCCAGGGGGGCGGCAATCGGGGGCGGTTTTTTAGAAAAATGCCATAACTCGGAAAATATTGAGTGTTCCACGATGAGCTTTGGATATGTCGTCTAGAATGGCGTAAATAAAAAGATGTAATAGGTCCCATTGTTTGTGCGGCCCCAGGGGGGCGGCAATCGGGGGTGGTATATCGAAAAATGCCATGACTCGGAAAATATTGAGTGTTCCACGATGAGCTTTGGATATGTCGTCTAGAATGGCGTAAATAAAAAGATGTAGTGGGTCCCATAGTTTGTGCGGCCCCAGGGGGGCGGCAATCGGGGGCGGTTTATGGAAAAATGCCATAACTCGGAAAATATTGAGTGTTCTACGATGAGCTTTGGATATGTCGTCTAGAATGGCGTAAATACAAAGATGTAGTAGGTAGGTCTCATAGTTTGTGCGACCCCAGGAAGGCGGCGATCGGGGGCGGTATATCGAAAAATGCCATACCTCGGAAAATATTGAGTGTTCGGCCATTAGCTTTGGTTTTTTCGTATAGAATGGCGTAAATACAAAGATGTAGTAGGTCTCATAATTTGTGCGGACCCAGGGGGGCGGCAATCGGGGGCAGTATATCGAAAAATGCCATAACTCAGAAAATATTGAGTTTTCCACGATTAGCTTTGGATATGTCGTCTAGAATGGCGTAAATACAAAGATGTAGTATGTTTCACAGTTTGTGCGGCCCCAGGGGAGCGGCGATCGGGGGCGGTATATCGAAAAATGGCATAACTGGGAAAATATCGAGTGTTCCACGATGAGCTTTGGATATGTGGTCAAGAATGACGTAGAAAAAAAGATGTAGGCGGGGAGGCGGCAATCGGGGGCGGCATATTGTAAACAAAAATCGACGTATGATACAAGAGGTCAGGGAAAAAACTTCAGCAAAGATAGGCATCACAATTGAGATTCTTAAAATTGAAATTGATTACAAAATATCGCTCATCGTGGAACTCTCCTTATTTTCCGAGTTATGGCATTTTTCGATATACCGCCCCCGATCACCGCACCCCTGGGGCCGCACAAACTATGGGACATACTACATCTTTGTATTTACGCCATTCTAGACGACATATCTAAAGCTCATCGTGGAACACTCAATATTTTCCGAGTTAAGGCATTTCTCGATACACCACCCCCGATTGCCACCCCCCTGGGGCCGCACAAACTATGAAACGTACTACATCTTTGCACTTACACCATTCTTGATCACATATCCAAAGCTCATCGTGGAACACTCAATATTTTCCGAGTTATGGCATTTTTCGATATACCGTCCCAGATTGCCGCCCCCTGGGGCCGCATAAACTATGGGACATACTACATATTTGTATTTACGCCATTCTCGACCACATATCCAAAGCTCATCCTGGAACACTCAATATTTTCCGAGTAATGGCATTTTTCGATATACCGCCCCCGATTGCCACCCCCTGGGGCCACACAAACTATGGGACCTACTACATATTTTATTTACGCCATTCTAGACGACATATCCAAAGCTCATCGTGGAACACTCAATACTTTCCGAGTTATGGCATTTTCGATAAACCGCCCCCGATTATTGCCCCCCTGGGGCCGCATAAACTATGGGACCCACTACACCTTTTTATTTACGCCATACTGGACGACATATCCAAATATAATCGTGGAACACTCAATATTTTCCGAGTTATGGCATTTTTCGATATACCGCCCCCGATTGCCACCCCCCTGGGGCCGCACAAACTATGGGACCTACTACATGTTTGTATTTACGCCATTCTAGACGACATATCCAAAGCTCATCGTGGAACACTCAATTTTCCGAGTTATGTCATTTTTCATTGGCATTTTTTCATATTTTGACCTTTCACTCCCTTCAACTTCGCAACCTTAGATCGCCCGTAAATTATTTTTCCTTTAATTATAGCGGATTTTGACAAATAGTTTCTGAAATATAAAATTTTGAATTTTTTTCTAGTGCTGCGATATTCTTGTGATAATTCGCGATTTCGCAAAAATTAGCTCGTCAGCATTCTACAACCAATAACCATATTTGAATTGGATCCGATTCGCATCTTTTGAGTTATTGAAGAAATAACAACACAATTCCAGATCGGTATAACCCCAAAACCGTTGCGCCGATTATACCTAGTAACAAACTCAAAGGTCTCATTCAAATGCGCAAACTACCCTGAAAATTGCAAGTCGCTATCTCTTTCCGTTCTCAAGTTATCCTGACATACATAATAATTTTTGTAGAATTTTCTAGTAATACGATCCTCACGAAATTTCACTTTCGTCTTAGTTTCGATATTCTACGACTGATGGTTACCAAAGTTTCAATTCGATCGGATCCGTATTGTTTGAAATTAAAATTAGTAGGTACTTGGAAACCGTTTGGCCTGTAATGCCCACGAACTTAACCTTCATATTAAGATGCGCCACCTACCCTGAAAATTTTAAGTCGTTCGAAAGTTATCGTGGCACAGAATAAAACTTGAATGCTTCATCAGTGAGTCCATTTTCGGCAAAATATTTGAAAATTACAGTCGCGCAAAAATCAATCAGAAAATGTACTTACTAGAACATCTGTGTTCTCAAAGTAGTTCTTCCAGTACGGCCTTATCTTTCTCTGGCCTCCGATGTCCCATACGTTCAATTTGAATCCTTCTGAAGCCACCGACTTGATGTTGAATCCAGCGGTTGGTGTTACATGGGTGACGTCTTCAGATGCCATTATTTTGAGAATGGTGGTTTTTCCTGCATTGTCTAGTCCTAATAGCAGAAGCCTCAACTCTTTCTCCGGGGATTGACGCAGTTTCTTCAGGATGGACAGTAAACCCTATAAGAACTAAAGACTTTAAAACTGTACGTTGAAGAATATGCCTAGTCTAAGTCTAACTTATCTTTAGAAAAAGTAAAAAAGGCGAGATAAGGCAATTCTAGCTCTAATAACAAAACGCTGTACATTTTACGACAAGGATATTAAATGGTTATCAAAATCTCCCATTATCATAGCTCCTTGTCTATATTCCATTTTTTGGCGCTCTAGTTCCTCGGAACTGAGTGCTTATCAATTTTCCCAAATGTCTGTAATTTTCTAATTTTTGGCTGAAAATGGTCTCAAACGATTTGGTTCGACTCACTGATCAAGAATCCGAGGTCGAAATCGATTCTGTCCGGCCGGCCGGCCGTAGGCACGATAACTCTCGAACGAAAGGAGTTAGAGGATTGCAATTTGCAAGGTGGGTTTGGAGCGTAAATATCTCAGTTGAGTTCGTTAATGGGCGAAATCCATCAAGCGGTTTCGGAGTTATGGCCGATTTTAGTAAATTACATTTCTTATGAATATTTCCGAAACATATCACTCGATCTATCTGAAATTTAGCATCAAATTGTAGAATCATGACCTTTATACGCATGTGAAGTTTTGTATTGACCAGGTTACCGCAAAGTGTCAAAAAAAAAATTTCAAATTAAAAAAAAAAAAAATTCTACAATAACTCTCGAACGGAATGAGCTAGGCAGTTGACATTTTCAGAGTAGGTTAGGGAGATGAATATCTTGGCTAAGTTCGTTATTGGGCAAAATACACAGATGGTTTCGGAGTAACGAAAAAAAAAATTTTTTTTTAAGCAACAAATTTCAAATTCAATTTTTATTTAAGATGCAGTTTTACCATTAAAATTCATCTATATCATTTTCAACTCCAACAAGCTAATACTTTCGGAGATATGATTTTTCTAAATTTCAATAATGAATCGTACTTCTATGTTTTTACAGAATGCTATAAATTATTCTATCTAAGCTTTATTATATGATCTGTGTTCATACTCGTACATTTCATCCTGTTCTATAAGAGAGAGTCAAATTCAGTTCAGCTATTTTAATTTGATTTCTTCCATAGTGCAGTTCTCATTCTCAGATTGCTCATTTGATCTTGATAAATAAACTATTATTTGAATTGAATTTCCTTTGTGATGCAGTTCTATCATAAGAATACATTGATATACCTAATTCCCAACTGCCCAACTCTGAGAAACCAATACTTCCGGAGATATAATTTGTCTGTTTGAACTAGAGCGCCAGAAAGCTCCTGTCCACAGGGCTTGAACCCATTTTTTTTTAAATTTAGCACCATCATTCTTTTCATGTCAAAGATGATGAAATAATTGAATGAACTGGTCGCATAACAAAATATTTTGAACGTACCACGTACTCCATTTTCTTCCAATTTGTTTTGGTTACACCAGTTGCTATGGAAACAGTGTCATAAGTTTATTGTAGGAACCTCAAAATTGATAGAATTTTTTTAATAAATTTACAAATAAAATTATGAATATCTATGAAAAATTGATGGAAAATCTCAACATACCATGGTGAATCCCCCTGCTACCTTTCCATCAAATGAAACTGTCTGAAAGTGCACAAAAAAGCAGGACAAAGTAGAAGTAGCCTACCCTTTACAGCAAATTAATCGACTGACAGCATTTGAAATAATCGATACTATGAAGATATATTGCAACGGTTTTAATTTGTACAAAAAGTTCAAGACTGACGAACCTCTGATCAAGAAGTTCAAACATATCGATTTTGATAATGTGTGTGATTTGGAGGTTAGTTTGACTTTCGCTGTTTTCAAGAACAAAACCAACGAATTGTTTTTAGCTGGAGGGAGTTTGAATGATATTCAAAATATAGAATATAACTTTGGACAAATAACATGCATCTCATGTACGAATGACAATATATTTGTGTTGAATGCAGAAGGTCACTTGTTCCAAATAGATATTGTGAATTTAGAAAAGGTAACTCAGGTGAAAACTGAAGAATTTCTACAGGCTGATGATAAATTTGTTCTCTGCGTTATTGGAGATAGGATAAAAGTTGGTTTAACCAGATTTGGGTACATATACGACTTTCCGAACAGATTGAACTTTGATGTACGTTCCACAGTGGATATAAAAGTTGGTGGGGTACATTGCCTATTACTCGATTCCCAGGGACATGTTTACAGTTTTGGAAATGGAAGGTAATGAACCTTTTGATAATTCATGATAATTTTTTAAGAATTTAATTATTTCGCAGTCGGGGTCAGTTGGGACTTGGAACGCTTGAAGATCATTCAACACCAAAACAGATCGAAGCTCTTGCAGGTATACAGATTGTGACCATTGCATGTGGGACCTGGCATTGCGCTGTGATAAGCAAAGATGGAGATTTATACACATGGGGTTGGAACCAGAACGGGCAACTAGGTTTACAAGTACATTCTTCGGAACGAAATGAAGGTGTATCTGTGATGGCGTCGCCACATGTGATCGATTTCCCTGATCCCAATGCGATTGTTGTTAAAGTTGCATGTGGAAAGAGACATACAATTGTCCTATTAGGTCTGTATTAGTTAATTTACACAGAGAGAAAATTGAATTACATATATTATCCACGACTTATACATTCATTAATCGCCAATGATAACTCATTCTGTAGTGGCCCATCACCATGGTAACAATCCATATGAAAAGATAATTATGATGATTTTAACAATTTGAGACTATTTAAAAAGGAATTAATCGTCGTGGACCAATCATAGTATTCTATTCGCTCATTTTGACTGATCTGCCAATCTCACCTTCACCATTGGGAATACTGACAGTCATAATAAGCTCCGAGAATGATATGCTATTTATGATTTTGGTGCGTTTATTCTAGTGTGCTAGCATTTCTTCCAAAAGTCTGTAATTTAGGAATTTTGAGTCGAAAATGGAATCACACAATAACATAAGATTCACTGATGAAAAAATATTTGAGAAATTCCTGTTGAGCTTTGGTGCTCTTGTTCAAACTTTCATCATCATCATCATCAATCAGCCCTCTGCGTCCACTGCTGGACATAGGCCTCCCCTAGCTGAGTCCATTCTCTTCTATCTTGAACGCTACGAATCCAGTTTTTTGTAATTTTTGTAATGTCGTCTTTCCAGCGAGTTGGTTGTCTTCCTCTATTTCTTGTATCGGATCTGGGTCTGGGTTCAAACCTTGACGAATCATATCTCTGAAAGTATTGGTTTCTCAGAGTTGGGAATGATAGAACTGCATCATAAGAAATAAATTCAAAACTTAGGTCTATGACTCACCTCATATGTTGGATTTACATACATAAGCATGTTATAATTAGGTTATTTTATGAAATCCTAAAATTACGATTAATTATCCGAGATATTAATCTTCCAAACCTACTCTGAATCTTTCAACTGTCTATCTGAATCCGTTCGAGAGTTATCGTGTTAAAGGACGGCCGGACAATCGATTTTGACCACGGATTCTTGATCAATGAATCGAACCAAAACGTTGGAGATCATTTTCAGCCAAAAATTCGAAAATTAAAGACTTGTTCCAAGGAACAAGAGCGACAAAAATTCATGGTCAAATCCAATTATGACTATCCGTCTGTAAACTAATCAAGAATCCGTGGTCAAAATCGATTCTGCCCGGATGTCCGACCGTTAGCACGATAACTCTCGAACAGAATGAGCTAGAGAGTTGACATTTTCAGAGTAGGTTTGAGAGATACATATCTTGGTTAAGTCCGATATTGGGAAAGATCGGTTTCGGAGTAACGAAAAAAAAATAAAAATTTTTTTACATTTTAAATTTCAAATTCAATTTTTTTTAAGAGGGAGTTTCATCATGTGAATCCATTGATATCATTCTCAACTCTAACGAACTAATACTTCCCGAGATATGATTTTTCTAAATTTAATAATTAATCGTAATTTTATGATTTCATAAAATGACCTAATTATCATTTGCTGATGTATGTAAATCGAGCATGGTGACTCATAGACCTACGTTTTGAATTTAATTTGTTATGATGCAGTTCTATCATAAGAATCCATTGATACCATTCCCAACTCCGAGAAACCAATACTTTCAGAGATGTGATTTGCCAAAGCTCCTGTCCACAGGGCTTTCCCACATTTGACATATTCGTTTTTACCAAATTTCTACGAACCGCTTAACTGTTTCAGTTAAATCTAATAAGATTTTCCTGATAACTATAAACCGTTAGAAATTTCATTCTTTTCAAATATGCTCTAATGAAATAGTTCATCATTTCAGTAGAGATGATACAATTAAACAAATAAAATTAGCTGAAAAAAATTATTTTAATTTTATTTCCAGATAATGGAGAAATATATGGCTGTGGAATGAACAAATACAAGCAACTCAAGGAAGATGATCAAGATATCATTGAAACTATGAATATCTTAGGGGACTTCTCCAAAGAAAAAATTAAGGACATCAAGTGTGGACCTTGGAATTCCGTTATATGTTGTGAATAAATTTATGTTGTGAATTTTGGGATGTACATACTTAGATTAATGAAATCGTTTATTATGGAACTAATTTCTATGCTGCTCCAATCAAGTGTAATCATGTATATAGGTTTACATGTGGAAAACCAGTTTTGACTAATTTGCTTCCATATTATGCTCAGTTATGGCTTCTGCTTTATCATTGAGGGTGCTTTAGTCTTCACCACATTTATTACCTCCATGTGGAAACGCTAACATCAACAGAAATGGATGCAATTGAGGAAATATTTTTTGAAAGGATCGAGCATGAGCGTTCATGTACAAGTTTGTATAATTTATACCGTTATCAAATAATAACAACGGCAGATCGGGGAAGTACAAGGGAATAATGAGTTAGGTTTCCGCATTTTCAGAATAATGAGAATAAAGATAACGTTATCGGAGGGCTTTCAAAATAATCTTGGAAATGATTATGTATATGGAATTTACCCCTTCAGCACGTGGCTTAGCAAAGCAAAGTTTAAATATCATTTTCTCCACTGACCTTGAGCATGAAGCACGGTCATCACCTCGCGCATCCGCCAAATTTGCAACTGCGAAATTAGCCTACCATTAAAGTTGTGCGTTTTCTTGCAGGTTTCACTGACACAAAATGTGATGGAATATTATGCTCTAATTAGAAAAAAAAATCAGAAAAGCACTGACGTAAGCTACTTTTGCACGCATGTTCTGTCATTTCCCGCCTCACATACCCTCGCGAAATACTGCATGAACCTTAAAGAAGTCTCTTTTTCAACCGACTACTAGATTTCAATTCGATTCGGATGGGCATAACTGTAAGTGGCAATATATATTTGAAGACCCTCGCAAACTTTCAGCGATATCGGTAGGCGGTTTTTGTATTAAAAAATATTTTTCAATACCTTTTTTAAAATTGATATGATCCTTACTCATAAGTCTTTGTGTCAGCTTTCTTAAATTAGTTACCAAGTTTCAATTCGATCGGATATCTATATCGGACGGATGGTTCCTCAGATACAGAATTTTTTGATTGATTTTTTAAAATTTTCAATAATAATTCAGATTAACAAAATTAACCGTAGCATTCGGATGCACACCCTACACTGAAAATTTCCAAATCGAATTCTTCATCAGTGAGTCGAACCTAATCGTTTGAGACCATTTCCGGCAAACAATTCGAGAATTACAGACATTTGGCAAAATGATAGCACGCTATAAGTTCCTTGGAACATGCGCGCAAAAATGCAGCATTGAAGGGTTATTTTTGCGCGTATGTTCTGGGGAACATCGCGTTATAGTTTTGCCCAAATGTCTGTAACTTTCGAATTTTTTGACGAAATTGGTCTCAAACGATCAAGTTTGACTCCCCGATGAAGAATCCGAGGTCAAATTTGATTCTGTCCGTCCGGCCGTCCGGCCGTCCGTTGCCACGATAATTTGAGAACGAAAAGAGCTAGCGACAGGGTGGGTGGCGCATCGCAATACGACGGACAAGTTCGTTAATGGGCATAATCGGCCCAGTGGTTTCCGAGTAATAATTTTGTTTTCAACCAATATAAATCCGATCGAATTGAAACTTGGTGAGTAGTTGTAGAATATGAACCTAAGCACGTTTGTGAAATTTTGGGCAAATCGTATGGCTAGAAAATTTTAAAAAAATTATTAAAAAATATTTTTTTTGTCACGATAACCTGAGAACGGAAAGAGATAGCGGCTTGAAAATTTCAGGTTATGTTGTGCATATGAATGCAACATTTGAGTTTGTTTATGAGCATAATCGACCAAACGGTTTCAGAGTTATAGCCATCTGAAATTTTCTGAAATTTGGTGGATTTTTGTTCCTCATTAACTCGAAAAATACTGAACCGATTGAATTCAAGCATGGTTATTAGATGTAGAATGCCAACGCGAAAATGTTTGCGAAATTTGGTGAGGATAGCATCTGTAGAAAATTTTTAATAAATCATTGAAAATAAAAAAAAAAAATTCTATATATCAGTAACTATACGTTTGAAATTGCTGAAATTTTGGAAGAGCGTTCATTACCTAACTCTACTGCCAAGTTTCAAGTTTTAATACGATCGGTTGAATATTGTTGGAAATTCGAGCATTCTTGTGCGAGTTCAGTAGATGGGTGACCGTTGCCTCGATAACTTTCGAACCAAAGGAGATAGGGACTTGCAATTTTCAGGGTAGGTTGCGTATCCGAAAGGGAGAGTTGAGTTCGTTTTTGGGCATAATCGGTTTAACGGTTTCCGAGTTATACCCACCTGGAATATTATTTCCTCGATAACTTGAAAAATATAGACTCGATCAAATTAAAGCTTGCCAATTAGTTGTAGAATATCGACTTGAAGACGTGTGTAGAATTTTGTGTGAACCGTATCGCTAGAAAATTAAAAAATTGGTTCAAGCACTGACGTGAAGTCAGGAGCTTTTGCGCGTATGTTCTATTGTCCATACTCCTGTAATGAACACTCTTCTTAATCGAATTTACCATGATGAATTCTATTGTCCATTCTCCTGTATTGGAGACTCTTCTTAATCGAATTTACCAAGATGAATTCTATTGTCCATTCTGGACAATAGAATTCATCATGGTAAATTCGATTAAGAAGAGTGTCCAATACAGGAGAATGGACAATATTTTCATTTGGTAAATCCCTTCAGTTTTATTTTGGCGAATATCAATGAATAATCCATACAAATAGAGGCATAGATAAGCAATATTAGCATTAATAGCATTAGCATAGCTCTTTGGGTTGATAAATTGATATTGACCTAGGACGGAGGAATTACATTTAATTTGGTGGTAAATGACAAAATTATGTTTTTTCATCCATTACAGATTACTGTTAATATTATGTGTAGTTTGGATTATGTTTCAGTAAGGCGTATAGATGGTGCCAGATGTTTCAATTTTTGGCGCGCTGTTCGCCTGAACAGAGT
This sequence comes from Halyzia sedecimguttata, assembly GCA_937662695.2. Lineage (NCBI taxonomy): Eukaryota > Metazoa > Arthropoda > Insecta > Coleoptera > Coccinellidae > Halyzia > Halyzia sedecimguttata. Next base: position 82,438,416 of record OW569414.2, on the reverse strand, counting down.
GCCTATCAATTCTTCCAAATGCCGTCAGCACGATTACGCTCGAACGCAATGAGTTAGAGAGTTGAAACTTTCAGGGTAGGTTTGGAGTCCAAATGCGCCGGCTAAGTTCGTTAATGGGCAAAATCCACCGAGTGGTTTCAGAGTTATAGAGCCATTTGAAAATTGTTTTCCCAATAACTGGAAAAATACTAATCTGATCGAACCAAAGCATGGTAATTAGTTGAAAAATACCGACTTGAAGACCCATGCCAAATTTTGTGACGATCGCATGACTAGACAATTACAAAAAAATTGGTTCAAGCACTGACGTGAAGTCAGGAGCATTTGCGCGTATGTTCTATTCTCCTGTATTGGACACTTTTAATCGAATTCACCATGGTAAATTCGATTAAGAGTGTCCAATACAGGAGAACAGACAATAGAATTCACCATGGTAAATTCGATTAAGAGTGTTCAATACAGGAGAATGGACAATAGAACATCCGCGCAAAAGCTCATGACTTCGCGTCAATGCTTGAAGCAATTTTTTTTCGTGAAGTCAGGAGCTTTTGCGCGTATGTTTTATTGTCCATTCTCCTGTATTGAACACTCTTAATCGAATTTACCATGGTGAATTATATTAAGTAATCATTGAAGGATACTGTGGGAGGTATACTCATTATTGAAAGGTTTTTTTCTGGGTTTTCTCTCCCAAACTCTGAAAAATATCTATAAAATAAAAATTAATTAATTTGTGATTTGCTTCTGCGTAAGAAACACAAGATATTTGTCAGAAGCAATCAATTGAACAATGTTGCCTAACAAACAACAACGAAACAACATCAATGAAGAAACAACTATATCGTAACGTTTCGGAGTCTATATCAGACGTCAGACGCTTAATGAAAATCTTTAGAATTATTTTGTTGATAGTTATTTTGTGAAATTCAAAAATTGTCACATTGACAGTATTTAAAAATCATAGCTAACATAGTTTTACTTCGCATAGAAATTGCCAAGTTCCAACTCCTTTTTCAATAAATTTAGCTAAATATGGTCAATACCAATTGAGCAATTTGCAAAATTACATTCTCTGTTCAATAAAATACAAGTTGACTCCTTAAGTTTCCTTTTAATATAATCAGGTTCTGTCAGGACCGTAGCTAAGAGCTTTTCCGAGGGGGGGGGGGGAGAAACGGCTTTTGGCACCCCTACTTCGAAAAAATATACAAAAATTGAAAAACACAAAAATATGGATAAAGTGTACCTACATATATTGATGCATACTACATAGTTTCTGAATAAAGAATGAATTATAAATTAATATAAGTATGAATGAAAATTATTTCACAAACAAGACTAAGTACGTTCTGAATTTGTGTTTTTGAGTGAAAAATATTGTTTGCATCTCTCAAAAGATCCAGGGCCAAAAAATAATTGTATTTGACAAAAATAAATATATACATCAAGCTTTCGAGATGATAAGAATTATCTGAAGAGTTCACAAATATTAAAACGAAAACTTTCGAAAAATGATATAGCAATAATGTCATATTACCCTGCTGCTATCTAGAGTGGAATGTTCCAACAATTCTTCGAAAATATCTGCTATTTGGAAAGAGTTTTTTGTAATTCCTGAATGAAAGCAATATTTTTGTATTGATCACCCTGAAAATTTTTGTAGTATGTAGATAGAAAATTAAATCGTCGATGTCACCCAATCGAAAATTTCACGAAAAAAACAGTCATGTCTAGTATTATAGTTCAATCTGTCAGTGCAGTTGTTGAATGGAGATTCACAAGGTGCTACTTTCCATAAAAACTATGTGTCAGCAATCGCCAAAACTAACGCTTTTCGCTCTATTCGAAAATACAGTCCTCTTTTTTGTTCTGGGTAACAGCGTTATCATTTTGCCAAATGTCTGTAATTTTCAAATTTTTGGCCGAAAATGGTCTCAAACAATTTGGTTCGATTCTCTAATGAAGAATTCGAGGCCAAATTTGATACTGTCCGGCCAGCCGGCAGTTGCCACTATAACTTGAGAACGGAAGGAGATAGCGCCTTGAAATTTTCTGGGTAGGTGGCGCATCCCAATACGACGGACAAGTTCATTAATGGGCATAATCAGCCCATTGATTTCTGAGTAATAATTTTGTTTTCAACCAATACAAATCCGATCAAATTGAAACTTAGTGAGTAGTTGTAGAAGGCAAACTTAAGGACGTTGGTGAAATTTTGAGAGAATCGTATCGCTAGAAAATTTTAAATAAATAACTAAAAAATATTATTTATGTCACAATAACCTGAGAACGGAAAGAGATAGCGACTTGAAATTTTCAAGTTAGCTTGTACATCTTGATGCGACATTTGAGTTTGTTTATAGGCATAATAGGCCAAACGGTTTTGGAGTCAACGCGGAACCTTGCGAAATTTCGTGAGGATCGTAACACTAGAACATTTTTAAGAAATCATTGAAAAAAATATCAGATATCAGAAACTATTCGTTCGTCATCGCTGAAATTTTGCGAAAGCCTTCAGAACTCAAGTCTACGGCCAAGTTCCAAGTTTGAACACGATCAGATCTATAGTGTTGGAGATCCGAGCAGCCTTGTGTGAGTTCAATAGCCGGATGGGTGACCGTTGACTGGATAACTCATTGGGACTTGCAATTTTCAGGGTAGGTTGCGCATCCGAATGGGAGAGTTAAGTTCGTTCACGTGCATAATCGGCCCAACGGTTGCGGAGTATTACCCACCTGGAATATTATTTCCTCGATAACTCAAAAAATATAGATTCGATCGAATTGAAGCTTGGTAACTAGTTGTAGAATATCAACATAAAGACGTGTGTGAAATTTAGTGATAACCGTGACCCTATATAATTTAAAAAAAATTAGGAAAAATTTTTTTTTTTGCAGGATCCATAGTACGTATTCGGTTTTCGATTTTAAATTTCAATCAATATTCAGATTCACTAATTCACTATTCACGAATAATTTATATAAGAAGTACAGGGTTATGTTTCTTTCTATTGAACGATTTTGATGTATAGCCGGGGAAGGCCGGGAATTCCCCACTCCTGCCATCTAGTCTCTAGCAGCAACAAAGTTTTCTACAATGCTGTCGGTCTATAATAATAATCATCTTATTCAAGTAGTAGGTCAAAAAAATTGTTTTCATTATGCCTTTTTTCTGTAGTTTTCCACGTTTGTGAAATTTTGTGCGAATCGTATGGCTAGAAAATAAAAAAAAAATTATTAAAAAAATATTTTTGTTGTCACGATATCTTGAGAACGGAATGAGATAGCGGCTTGAAATTTTCAGGTTAGGATGTGCACCAGAACGCGACATTTCAGTTTGTTTATGAGCATAATCGGCCAAACGGTTTTAGAGTTATAGCCATCTGAAATTTTCTGAAATTTGGTGGTTTTTTGTTCCTCATTAACTCGAAAAATACTGAACCGATTGAATTCAAACATGCATGGTTATTAGTTGTAGAATGCCAACGCGAAAATGTTTGAAAAATTTGGTGAGGATAGCATTTGCAGAAAATTTTTAATAAATCATTGAAAATAAAAAAAAAAATTTCTATATATCCGTAACTATTCGTTTGAAATTGCTGAAATTTTGCAAGAGCCTTCATAACCTAACTCTACTGCCAACTTTCAAGTTTTAATACGATCGGTTAAATATTGTTGAAGATTCGAGCATTCTTGTTTGAGTTCAGTAGATGGGTGACCGTTGCCTCGATAACTTTCGATTTTTGGACATAATCGGTCTAACGGTTTCCGAGTTATACCCACCTGGAATATTATTTCCTTAATAACTCAAAAAATAAATATTCGATCGCATTGGTGCTTGGTAACTAGTAGTAGAAAATCAACATAAAGACGTGTTTAAACTTTGTAAGAACCGTACCCCTAGAAAATTTGAAAAAAATGACGAAAAAAAGAATTTTATGAACCGTACCCCTAGAAAATTAAAAAAAATATCACGAAAAAAAAAATTGGTTCAAGCACTGACGTGAAGTCAGAAGCTTTTGCGCGTATGTTCTATTGTCCACTTAATTCGAATTTACCATGGTAAATTCGAATTAAGAGTGTCCAATACAGGAGAATGGACAACATAATTTACCATGGTAAATTCGATTAAGGGTGTCCAATACAGAAGAATGGACAATAGAACATACGCGCAAAAGCTTCTGACTTCACGTCAGTGCTTGACCCAATTTTTTCATTTACCATTTTTCCAGATTCGCCTCAGGTAAAAAGCAAAAATCGTTCAAAAATTTCACAATGGGCTAATACACAGCTTGATTCGCGAGAGTTAAAATTTAATTTTCTATAACGATTGAATATTCTTGAAGTTACTCAAGAAGAACTTTATCTGCATTCTTTATGCTAATTTCATTTAGTTTTAAGAATCCACGAGTCTATAACTAGGAAACCAGTGGAAGTAAGAAAAAACTGATACTTGTATAATACCAATCATAGTTATAGGAAACTTCACACCAACATTCATTTTATTCGAAAAATGGATGTCAAAGCTACAGAAGACAAACTGATTTTTTTTTAAAATTTCAACAGCCTGTATCTTTCTCCCTGAGCCGAATTTGGAAAATTGGTGAATGAAAAAGGTTGATGATAGGAATCTGACGTTGAAATTAATGTACAACTCAAGGATTCACTCTGTATATTGATATTGGGTTATAGGAACTCCAAACTTTCTTCTGATTTTTTTAAAACCCCTCTTCCACCTTGATACGATAGAAAATTGATAACTTGATATTTGCTGAAGAAGTGAATATTCCAAGCTTGAAAGAAACTGCTATGATTGTGAATACAGGATGGGCCACGGTCGATGGTACCCTGGACTTTTACGGAGAACGGGACGTACGATTTCATTGAAAATTTGGTTCCTTGGCTAGGAACCACTGCTCCATCGATCTAGAATATTTTCTGCGCCGCGGTGTTGCCGCTTATATCAAACACTACTAACAACCTTGATATTCCAATTGGAACACCCTATATAGTATTGCTTTTTCGATCCGCCGTAGCCTCCTTATTAATTCATTATCAACTTCATCTTGCCTATCTCTAGCGGTTTTCGAGTAATTAATTGATTTACTTCCGTTTTTGTGCAAAACAGCTTCAATTCAACATTCATTACTTTGTTACTTAGAATCCTTCAAAGACGAAATTTCGGGTATGGATCATACAGGGTAATACAGGGTTGTTCAAATTCCGACGCTTTTCCGAGGCATACTTAAACGATTGAAAGTGCGTTTTGAAATGGTATAACCTGTTTATCATAAGATGTATTGAAAGAGAATTAAATTTCCGATCCGAAGAAATAGCATGTTCCTACATCTAGATTGTAAGGTTTTCGAATAAAAAGCAAGTTTTCATGCTAATGAAAATTAATATATTGAGCTGCATTCTGTATTAGCCATCCATGAAATGTCATAGAACATGTATCTATTGACATCGATTGATGAAATTATTTATTCTTTACGGTCAATGCGATCAAACTATAGCAAGATCATGCAGAATGTTCTAGTTAGGCCTAAATCTTATTCTGCACTTCTGGTGAAAGCATGAGGATTTGCGTTAAAATAAGTTAATCCGTATAAAATGTTTTATTCGCTTCGGCATTGTGCGTTTTAGTATTTCTCAGATATTGAACAACCCTGTATGATTTGAGACGTATTTCATTGAACGTAAATTATACACGGGATATTGGTAATCTATACTCGAAATTTCAGCTCTGTATAGGATTCCATGCACCGAAGTAATGCATGTTTAATTCTAAACTATATTTTGCTCAAAATATTTCGATGGGATCACCCTGTATATTATTGATACTGATTATTTTTGTATCAACTTCCTCATCCCTATCTCTACAAGGTTTCGGGTAATTTATTGATTTACTTCTTTTTGCGCGTATGTTCTGGGAGACATCGCGTTATAGTTTTGCCCAAATGTCTGTAACTTTCGAATTTTTTGACGAAAATGGTCTCAAACGATTTAGTTCGACTCCCCAATGAAGAATTCGAGGTCAAATTTGATTCTGTCCGGCCGTCCGTCCGGCCGTTGCCACGATAACTTGAGAACGAAAAGAGCTAGCGACTTGAAATTTTCAGGGTGAGTGGCGCATCTCAATACGACGGACAAGTTCGTTAATAGGCATAATCGGCCCAGTGGTTTCCGAGTAATAATTTTGTTTTCAACCCATATGAATCCGATCGAATTGAAACTTGGTGAGTACTTGTAGAGTTTGTAATAAGATTCTTCCGTTTTAATCGGATGAAAATGAGATATAAGATGTTAAATTTCATACTATGATGAATTATTTATTGCTTAAAATAAGCAAATTACACGTGTATTCAATCCAATAATATTTATTAGAGTTCAGAGAATACCTGGCTTCAGTAATCGATTAATTGTGAAAATATGTTTCAACCCCATTCCTAAATATTCGAACATATCACACTGTATATGGAAAAAATATGAAAACATAATGGGAACATTAAATTCGAAATATATCATCTTTTGTAATGATACACATGCAATAAACTCATAAACATAATATGTAATTCTATTTCCCCATAAAATTATTCAAAAATATCATCCTTATGACGAAATTCTGCCAACTATCCTCATTTCGTTCTATTAAGTATGTCATTATGAAAATTTAATACACAATATACCATAGGATCGAAAAATGACAGAATGGAATAGTCGACAACAAAATCATAAGAACGTTGACTTGGCATCATGGGCTTTATGGCGCTAGTTCATTGGGAAATTAATATATTTAATTAATTTGTAACAACTGAAATTTGCTACAATCACAGAAATGCCATATCAAGAAAGTTAAATTTTAAATATTAATAATTAAATAAACGCATTAAAAAAAATAACTTCATGTACATATGTAAATACTATATATATTATATAATGAATAGCCCAAATATTTCTGTCAGGCACAAACTAATTGTTTATTTGGCAGAATTTATCATAAACGAAATGTGCAATATTTGTTACAAGAATAAATTTGATTTGGTTTTTTATTTAGTTTTGTTTCCAGAAAATGTCACTTTTGATGCAGATCTATAGCTTTTCAATCCAATTTTCTTAATTGGTCGAAGTAGTGTCATATATACATACCGGGTGTCCAGTATACATGTTCCAATGGATCAGCCATTTCAAAAGATAAAAAATCGAAAATTTGATGATTTTCAATTCGTCCAATGAACCTTCAACTGAGAAAAACAAAAATTGAAAGTCACTTTCGGTTTGACCGGAAGTGACTCTGACTTTTTTGTCTCAAATAGCACACGATATATATTTTTTTTTGGAATTTTTTATTTACACTCAAAATAACCTTTTTACCGATGTATCACACTTTGTATCTTACATTTGATTCGATGGAGAAACATCAATTGAAATTTAAAATTGAAAGAATTTCAGTAGGCTACGATATTTTGTGTAATTTTGATTTTGACTTTAATAATCGTCATCAATAAAAAAAATACCTTACTCAAGTTGAAATCAACTATGTATTTTACCGAATGTTAAACAAAGAATGAATGGTCAAAAATGAAAAATTACAAAAAAGGGGGTAAAAAAACCTATAATAACTAAAGCATATGTTCGAACTATAGACCAACTGCTTCTATACATCTTTCAGCTCGGTAGTTCACGCAAAGTAACACTTCTCAATACCTCAGCATTGAGGGCTCTACATGCATTCCTTATTTTGTTTTTTAGATCTTCCATATCAATAGGAGCAGTCTGGTACACACGATCTCTCAAATATCCCCAAAGGAAGAAATCCAGCGGTGTTAAATCTGAAGATCTTGCAGTCCATCTTATCGGTCCGTGTGTGCCGATCCATCATCTTCAAATGGGCCGATAAGATGGCCTGCAAGATCTACAGATTTAACACTAGATTTCTTCCTTTGGGGATATTTGAAAGATCGGGTGTACCAGACTCCCCCTATTTTTTTGGAAGATCTAAAAAACAAAATAAGGAATGCATGTAGAGGCCTCAATGCTGAGGTGTTGAGAAGTGTTACTTCGCGTGCACTAGTCCACCGAGCTGAAAGATGTGTAGAAGCAGATGGTCAACATTTCGAACATATGCTTTAGTTATTATTATTATAGGTATTTTTTTGCCCCTTTTTTTTGTATTTTTTATTTCTTATACTATTCATTCTTTGTTTAACGTTTGGTAAAATACATAGTTGATTTCAACTTGAGGAAGGATTTTTTTTATTGATCTCGATTATTGAAGACAAAATAAAGATTACACAAGACATCGTAGCCTACTGCAATCTTTCAATTTGAAATATTAATTGACGTTTTCACCATCAAATCAAATGTAAAGCATGGTCCAGACGGGTGTAATGTAACACGTAATGTAATGCGTAATGTAAGGCGAATTCTCCGTGTGGACTGTAGACGAGCGTTACATGCATTGCTCGTAGTACCGTCCACACGGATAATTCGCCTTACATTACGCATTACATTACGCGTTACATTACACCCGTCTGGACCCGGCATAAAATACCAAGTGTGATATATCGTTGGAAAGGTAATTTTATGTAGAAATAAAAAATTGTAAAAAATATATAGGGTGCCTTTGAGATAAAAAAGTCAGAGTCACTTCCGGTCAAACCGAAAGTGACTTTCAATTTTTATTTCTCTCAGTTGAAAGTTCCTTGGACGAATTGAAAATCATTAAATTTTCAAATTTTTATGTTCGGAAATGGCTGAGTTAATACATTGGAACATGTATTTTGGGACACCCGGTATAAAGTCATAACAACGAATGTGTTGTATACATATACCATCATTGAGATATGTTTGGTTCTAGTGATATGATTTTAACTAAATTCGTTAACATTCAAATTAAAATTTTACATATCTCGTTTTAAATTTGGTTTTATCTGAATTTTTCAAGATATCAGGAGAAGAACGAAGTTTGAAAGGGTAATTTTTCGGGATCATGCCTGGCCCAGAACTCGATCTTCCCATCGTGCTCTAAACCAATCCAGCAAATTTTGGGTTCTCAAATGATCAAAATAATTTCATTCGAAAGATATCTTGCTTATACACAGCCTCAAAGAATTGAATATACATCAGCAAGGATATGCACTAACGATATATATAATTTAAGGAATCCAGAGGAAAACAACCCTCATCGGGTCAAAGTTGATTTACAGAAAAACGGTTTACCAACTCATGGTAACTGGAAAAATGATTTTTAAAATACAAAAAATGTTGTATTTGAACCATCAACTAAACTGATTCAAATTATTCGATGATATTTTATTTTTTGCAAAATGTTCAAATTTTAACCCTTTCTACGTCATATCCAAACAATGGGGATAGGAAATTATTTTAAAGTACACAAAAATGTAGTTTAAGGTTCACTTAATAGAAGTATACACAAAAAATTGGTTCAAGCACTGACGTGAAGTCAGAAGCTTCTGCGCGTATGTTCTATTGTCCATTCTTCTGTATTGGACACCCTTAATCGAATTTACCATGGTAAATTCGATTAATCATTTCCTTCAGTACCACAGTGTCCTAGCACCCATAGAAGAGTTACCTCAGTGCCTCTAGCCAGTTGCTTTATGGTATTTTTGCATTCCCAGGACAGTAGGGAACCCTGGATGTGTGAATCCAGGTCTCTCAGTGTGGTCTGGCTGTCCATTAAAATATAGATGTGCCAAGGGCGTAGCCAGGAATTAATTTGGGGGGGGTTTGAAATAGGAATTGATTTGGAGGGGGGGGGGGGGTTGGGGGTGTAAGGGTCACTTTCTGCAGCAAAATTTTGGGAGGGGGGGGGGTTTGAACCCCCCCCTTCCTGGCCACGCTCTTGAGATGTGCACTCCATGAAGCTCCTTTTCAGAAACTCTTGAGCACGAATGTAGATAGCTGATGTCTCTGTCTGTAAGATAGAGGGCTAATTTAATATACCAGGGGCACAGATTTCCTCATTTTCGGCCCATATACCCCTTTATCTGATTTTGATTCATCTGTATATCAAATAGAAATTTTGTCCAATCGATTTAACGAGGTCCACCGCACTCAGACATTCTCTTATGACAGTTTCAAAGGGAGTTTCGAAATCGAATATGGTTTGCATTACATCTGAGGGCTTAACCAACAGGTTTGAGTCCAGTTGATCTAGTAGCCTCATCATATTTCCTACCCAGTTACCAGGAAGGAGCTCCCCACTTTGAGAAATTCTTATTGCATCCGACAGGCCACATTTTCTCACATGTAAGTGCAAAGGAGGCAGATTCAGTATCACCCCAACCCAAAGCATTGGTCAAAGGTGAAATAAAATTCCTCATTGGCATTTTAACTACACACTGCAGGCTCATATTTTCAAAATTGGTCTGGCTGATGATGACGAATGGGGGCTGTGATCTGAAGTAAGCGAAACAACCACGTACAACGTCTCAGAGTGCCCAGCGATAAAAAATATCAGGTTTCTTTGGTGGAGTCACCCTAGGTCTAATTGGTCCAATATTTTTCGTACATGCATACCACATTGACAAAAAGCATTTAAGTTTAGCGTTACGTCATCAACTCAAACGATGCCACCGTTAAATAATTTGTCATGGATCATGATCACAGAGCCCAGAACACAACAAATTGGAAAAATAAAGTTCAGTAAAGAGTATGGCTCGAACATTAAGTACAGCCTGACAACGCCTGGTGACCGTGGGGGCAGGGCCAAATGGGAAATACCATGGATTTCCAAAGCTTCATCAACAAATCTCACAGGATATGGGGTAGCGCATTATCCTCCATAAATAAGAAATTTGGCCTAATAGCAGCATGAAACAAAGGAGTAATATTGCCAATCATGTAATCATGTAAAGCACCAACAATTCTCTACGTCTATTGAAACAAATGCCTCCCTAAACAGTAACTGTACCACCTCTGAACGGATGAACTTCCTGAGCCGATCTGCGATTTCTGGGAACCAGAGGATGGATCCTTACCAGAACACGCCGACTATCCCAAAATCGTCCATAGCTTGACTCATCTGTGGACAATACAGACCTCCATTGATCGTTCTAATTCACGTGCTCACTGGCCCATTCCAAATCAAAGTCGCATTGATTTTGAGTATATGAGCCTCGATCATACCGATAGCTCTATTAGCCTCATCAGCACAAAGTTAACGTCTAGGCATTATTGCAAAACAGATTTTCAGATCTTGAATCAAAGTTGATCGTAAGAACGTAAAACAATAACTGATCGAACATTGTCAGAAACGTGATCGAAAGGAACTTGCTTGAGACTGAAAAAGTTATCAAGAAACGAGCAAAAAAACATTCAGACATAAGAGAGTAAACATTTGGTTTCTCATAAATGAACATTTGGTTTACAAGAATCGGCAATTTCTGAAACGGTTACAAAATTTCTGAATTTCCTCAACTTTTTTGGAGCAGTATATATTGTCTATGTTTGCAGTTTGGACCACGAACCTGTCACTTGTCCATGACACTTATGACACGAACTGGTGCGCCATTGCTCGCGTTCAGCAGAACCAACAGTTGCGGAACAGTTGTCACATTTCGATGATTTTTCTGCTGAACGGTACGCTCACTTTGGAACATGTTGAGTAGCGGTTGTCATTTTAAGGAGCGTAGATTTTTTCCGCTCAGTATCGGTAACATGTTGTAAGTTTGTCAGTTGTGACATTTATTTTAAAAATAAGGAGCGAAAAAATGGATGCTGGACATATATTTTCGACGGAAAGAAATACCTGCATTTCGGGACATTCTAAAATGGTCTTCGAATAAATCATACATATATTGAGGAATTGTCTCTTCATAAAAATTCTGATTCCTGGAACAATTTCTCTGTTTTCATCTTCCAATGAAGGCAGAGGTTGAGCCAATAATTCAACAAGTTCACTTCTTATGTTGGCCGTAATATTATCATCTTCGAAGAGTAATGAAATGATATTTGGATTCATGATTGAATATTTATTTTTTTGACAGGCAATCGAAGAAAATTCGAATCACCTAACCTGAACTTCAAACATCTGTGATTTTCTGACAAAAGGAGCTGTCCGTTCGGCAGAACACGATACCGCTACCCATCGGTAGCGTAGCGGTTCATGCTACCGATCTTTCTGCTGAACGCGACCATTGGTGCAATAAAATACTAGCAAAAAGCATATGTCATTTTCGTACTACAAAAAAGTACGAAAGTGGAGCAGCACTGACTATGATCATTATGAGCTATAATAGTCTGATGGCTCCAATCCGAGCATCTTTCCAGCAGAACTACTTGCAATTGAAAGATGCTTGGAAAGGAACCTAGAAAGAAACTATCAGAGATGTGATATAGCAATCCACTCTGACAGTCCAGCTGCTATGAAAGCTCTGAGCTCCCATGTTATCGAGTCCAAGCTAATATGGGAGTGCCAAAGAAAACTCAATGAAGTAGGCAAGAACAACAGGGTCTCCTTGGTCTGTGTTCCTGGTCACGCGGGAATCATAGGAAATGAGGAGGCCAACACACTTGCCAAGAAAGGAGCACAAACCCGTTTTATTGGCTCGGAACCCTACTGTGGGGTTGGTAGAAACACCTACAAAAGTGAGCTTCGCATGAAAGAAGAAACTGTAAGAGGTATTTTCTGGAGATCTCTCCCCGGAATGTATCATTCCTCCGCAACTTTGATCCAAGAAATACTTGGACCTCAGTAAGAACACCTCCGCACTGGTTTCCTCACAGGGCACTGCAGCCTTAGGAAGCATATGATGAGATTAGGAGTAGCAGAAACTGACGAGTGCAGATTCTGTTGGGAGGAGAATCAAACGCCTGATCACCTGACAACGGAATGCCTCGCAGTCTCAAACCAACGCAAGGAATGCTTTGGGCAAGAAATTTGCAGGAGCGAAGGCGTAGCCTCCTTTTTGAAGTCATCTCAGATACAGGCGTTCATCAGAACTCTGGAACTGGAAGGCGAGCTGTAGGTGGTGATTACATCGACAGATCTGACGGGGGGCACAATAGACCTTAAGGTCGCAGTGCAACGTAACCCCCTACAACAATATACAATATATACATTAGTCTAGAAGGAGGCTGGGGAAGGGCAGGACATCACCCAGTTAATCAAACAATATAAAAGTATAATGATGAAATTTATCGAGTTATGGCAAAGATGGTAGTACATATTTTTAGTTACCAATACCTGCCATTGGATTCCTTAGTTTCTCATTAAAACCCTCGTACCTATATAAATTCCAACGGTTTGTGCAACGCCCAAATATGAGACTCGTCAATATTAGGGTTAAAAATGCATGTCAAAAATATCGACACCTGATGCCAGCATACACTCAGTCGGTGCTCCAATCGGAAAAATCGGATATGGGGAATATATGATAGAGTGCTAATTCGTGTAGTGAATTTGAATGGCTGAAATTCATTCGATGCCGACCGGGGGGTGGGCGGTGGGCCAGTTTCGGAACAGGTGATGAATTCGGCGCCGTGTTTTGTTTTGCTAGATGGATTTTTCAATTTTATGAATAATTACCGGCACTTTTAATACGAGTTATATGTTTACAACCGTTTGTTATGTACAATGAATTAATGCGAATGATTTTCACTTGAAATTACGTCGGGGATGATTTGAATATAAACAAGTATTGTTGAATTTCATCATGATACATTGTGGAAACGCACAAGCGGGCGTTGTTCGGGGAAAAATGTCCGACGGTGCATGAACAATGGCAATTTTATGCATCGCGGGGTTGACGGGTACCGTTTTGGATTACTGCGAAAACGGTGAAGCATTGTTGTTATTCGTGGGGAGGCGTAGGGGGTTGTATACATTTCGTCATGAGAATCGTAGCGTAGCTTTATATCTAGAAAATATTTCGGACCTTTTCAAGGTGAATTTTTGAAAAAGTAAAAGTAATTTCGGAAATAATAAAACTAATTTCGGAAGAATTACGTAATATCCAAAAAAATTTGGTCGGGAGCTTTTGGGCGCATGTTCTATTGTTTATTCAGATCTATTGGACACTCTTAATCGAATTTACCATTGATAGAGACCATTTTCTCTGCTTTTATAATACAGGGTGTCCCAAATTTGAGTGGCTATAGCCGTTTCTCGAGAACTGGACATATTTGAAATCTGAAAATAGAGATTATGATATTGCTTACAATGCTCTACAGAGCTAAAATATTTTGAAGCCCAAGTACTTCCAGTTATACAGGGAGTGAAAATAAATTTGATGAAAACATTTTTTTTTCGATGTTTGCATTCCTGGTATGATCAAGTCTGAATACATTGCTGAATACATTTCTGTTAAAACCATTGTATTCATTCGAACAGTTTTCAAAATATCGAAAGAAAAACGGAAAAAATGTCAAATAAGTTTAGTTAGTATTATGTTCATTATTCTTATTTTAAATACCCTGAGCGTGAACCGTTTTTACAACATCGAAGAGGGAGAATGTGGAAAGATCATGCATCTTTTGAATTTGAGAAATATCATCACAGGGTGTTTCAAATTCTGTGTCGAAAATTGTGATCAAAAATTGGCCATAACTTCTGTTTTTCAAATTGGAACCTAATTTTTTTATGATTGCGATGGATTCTGCGGTGAAAAATAATGATAGTTTTTTAACATGATTATGCACCTAAATTAAAAAAAAAAAATTAAAATAATTGAATTTAGGAGCATAATCATGTTAGAAAACTATCATTATTTTTCACCGCAGAATCCATCGAAATCATAGAAAAATAGGGTTCTAATTTGAAAAACAGAAGTTATGGCCAATTTTTGATTACAATTTTTTTGACACAAAAGTTGAAACACCCTGTGATGATATTTCTGAAATTCAAAAGATGCACGACCTTTCCACATTCTCCCTCTTCGATGTTGTAAAAACGGGTTACGCTCAGGATATTTAAAATAGGAATAATGAACATAAGACTGACTAAACATATTTGACTTTTTTGCCGGTTTTTTTTTCGATATTTTAAAAACTATTCGAATCAATGCAATGGTTTTAATAGAAATGTATTCAGCATTGAATACTTGATCATACCAGGAATGCAAAACTTGAAAAAAAATGTTTTCATCAAATTTATTTCCACTCCCTGTATAACCCTGTGTAGCCCTGTGCTTGGGCTTCGAAAATATTTTAGCTCTGTAGATAATTGCAAGCAATATCATAATCCCAATTTTCAGATTTCAAAGTTGTCCAGTTCTCCAGAAACGTCTAATAGGCACTCGAACTTGGGACACCCTGTATATGAATACATTTCGTACCATTTTAATGAAAGAATCGAGCAGTGGGAGAATTGTCTGAGATCACAGAACTTTCAATTCTGACATATTTATGTATCCTATCAGAATTAAAATTCTTTAAATATACAATAATAGGTAAAAAAAAATTTTGGTCTCAAGTAATTTCAGGATACAATATTCACCAAATTCCGCAAAAATTAGCGCGTTAGCATTCTACAAGTAATTACCAAGTTTTAGTGGGATCTGATTTGTATATTTTCCGTTATAGAGGAAAAAACAACAAAATTTAAGATGGGTATGACTCCGAAACCGTTTGGCCAATTATGCTCAACAACGAAATTAAATGTCCTTTTTGGATGCGCAACCTACCTTGGCACTTGCAAGTCACTATCTCTTTCCGTTCTAAAGTTATCGTGGCAACGGTCACCCGCCCAGCTACTGAACTCGCACAAAGCTGCTCGAATCTCCAACAATATAGATCCATTCGTGTTCAAATTGGAAACTGGGTGTAAAAGATAGATTTTAAAGGATCTCACAAATTTTCAGCGATATCGAACTGATAGTTTTTGAGATACATTGGTTTATTTTAATCATAGAGATAGAATATCTCTAGCTGCTCCTTGTTAGTAGTCGGCAACCAACAAAAACGAAATTTGATTTACTGGTCACCGAATAATTTAATATCGTTAATCTATTTCAATCTGAATTAGAAATGTTTGTTTAATTAAACTCTCTTAATATTCCAATATATTATAGAAATTGTTCCAATACAGTTTTGTTCAGAACAGTAAATTTACTGTTTCAATTCTGTGCGCCAACAGAATTTTCTTTGGTTTACGGCGTTTCCCGTAAGATTCCTTTGTTGAGATAAAATAAATGGTGTTCTGCATATCTCATAACAGTTTGTGTGATTATTTGTAAGAATATATACGTCAAGTTCGATGTTGAGTAATATTTAAATATGTTTTGGTTTATTAAGATTAGTTTTGTGAATTGTTTCACGTGATGATTTCGGTGACAATATTAGTATGTAAAGTATTGCACGCCAGTTTTTTAGAAAATCATCTAGAGTATTTTGTGTTTGATTCTTTCGATTACATACAATTTTTGTTGGTATATTATACCACATATGAATATGTATAACATTGATGTTATTCCGAACGAATCAGAGGAGTTTCTTCAATTTTCGAAGGATTGTGTGCCTCGTGTGTTTTCTAGACTTCGATGAATTCCGACGAATAAAGTGTGTATGCTGTTAACTTATATTCCCAGATTCGTTCAGAGAAATAATGTATATTTTGCGAATTAGTACGTGTAATACTGGTTTCATCATTCGTAGTTTTTGGTTGAGACTGAAAACCTACTAACTTGCTGCTATTATCGACTGAAAACCTACCTAACATATCTTGAGCTGAAAATTGACCTTACTTATCTAACCCTGTAATATTTAGATGTTTTGAACTGATCCCTACATTATCTATGCCTTATCTGCAGTGATCCTGAGTTCCTGCAGGAATAATCAACTTACCTTACATGGAAGGATCCTAAGCGATCACCTAGTAGTGGACGAGCACAGCTCCGGATGTATAGGCTATGCCGATGACTTAGTCCTAATAATCAGAGGTAAATTCGAGGGCACCTTATGTGACTTACTACAGCAGTGTTGCTTGTCAGTGGGGGTGAGCATAAACCCGAAGAAGACCACAGTGATTCTGTTTACTCGGAGCAGGAAACTGTGTGATCCCTCTTTTTGAACGGAGATTTTACAGAATAGAAGTCTGAAGATAAATATTTAGGGGTAACACTAGATAGTAAACTCCTGTGTAATAGGCATGTTGAAATCACTGCTACCCATTAAGACATTCTCAGAATACCTAGGAGAGGAACAGGGAATGAGATTATTGAAAACCAGAATGGTCCTCTCTTTCCAGGTATATTTCATCAGCCAATATTCCTAGTAACGAAATGATGAAATGATGTTTCATAGACTTAACAAAGGCCTTTGATCGCATAAAACTGAAGGATGTACTACACCTCTTATATAACAGAAACATACATCCAAATATCATCGAAACAATAGAAGACATATATCGAAACAATACCGGAAAAGCGCGAATCGACGGCCAACTGACGAAAGAAATCCCAGTGAATAGTGGTATCAGACAAGGAGACTCCTTGAGCCCATTACTGTTTAACATCATAATGGATGAAATTATCAAAAAAGTACGCAAAGGAAGAGGCTACCGAATGGGTAACAGGGAGATCCAGATGCTTTGCTATGCGGATGATGCAGTGATGGTGGCCGAGAGTGAAGATGATCTTCAGAGACTCTTGCATGTTTTCAATTCCACGGCAAAAAAATTCAACATGTTGATCTCAGTCGAGAAAACAAAGTGTATGACTACGTCAAGGGAACCTTTAAGGTGTAAACTGGAGGTGGATGGTAAGATTGTCAAACAGGAGTCATCAGTTAGATATCTGGGTGTGAATCTGACAAACTATGGGAACGTAGAGGAGGAAGTAAGGCAGCAAGTCGCTAGGGCTAATCGAGTAGCAGGATGTTTGAACAACACGATCTGGAAGAACAGAAATCTCCGAATGGAAACAAAGACCCGCATTTACAAGACGACCATCAGACCAATCATAACGGTGTGAAAACAGCCGAATGAGATAGCAGAATTTGACCTTGAAGTATTCGTACGCTACTGTACAATTGGACGGCTACTGTACAATTGGACGGATACTGATGCAAACAGATACGAAAAGTCGCGTCTGAGTAATTGAATGTGGGAACACATTCATCTGATATGAGGTATGATATCGAAGAGTGCATTTACTTCATTTACTCACACCCTCAGGGGTGGCCAGGGGGGAGACCTTTATCACTAAATATTCATTATCTGAAAAACGGAACATAGGATAAATATCAAATTTTGAGGTAGAATTAATAAGCACCAGCAGAAAAAAACCCACTTTACCTCATTCACTTACACCCTAAGGGGACCGAGGGGGGACATTTTTATTACTAAATATTCATTATCTGAAAAACTGTACATAGGATCGGACTAAAAATAGGAGGTAGTTTTGATAAGCCCCAGCAGAAAAAAAAAACATTTATCTCATTTACTTACACCCTCAGGGGGGGCCACGTGGGAGACCTTTATTACTAAATATTCATTATCTGAAAAACGGAACATAGGATAAATGTCAAATTTTGAGGTGGAATTAAAAAGCACCAGCAGAAAAAAACCCACTTTACCTCATTCACTTACACCCTTAGGGGGATGAGGGGGGATATTTTTATTACTAAATATTGATTATCTGAAAAACAGTACATAGAATCGAACTAAAAATTTAAGCCCCAGCAGAAAAAAATTGCGTTTACCTCATTAACTTACACCCTCAGGGGGGTCAGGGGGGAGACCTATATTACTAAATATTCATTATCTGAAAAATGGAACATAGGATAAATATCAAATTTTGAGGTAGAATTAAGAAGCACCAGCAGAAAAAAACCCACTTTACCTCATTCACTTACACCCTCAGTGGGCCGAGGGGGGACATTTTTATTACTAAATATTCATTATCTGAAAAACGGTACATAGGATCAATATCAAATTTTGAGGTAGAATTAAGAAGCACCAGCAGAAAAAAACCCACTTTACCTCATTCACTTACACCCTAGGGGGGCCGAGGGGGGACATTTTTATTACTAAATATTCATTATCTGAAAAACTGTACATAGGATCGGACTAAAAATTGGAGGTAGTTTTGATAAGCCCCAGCAGAAAAAAAAAACATTTATCTCATTTACTTACACCCTCAGGGGGGGCCACGGGGGAGACCTCTATTACTAAATATTCATTATCTGAAAAACGGAACATAGGATAAATGTCAAATTTTGAGGTGGAATTAAGAAGCACCAGCAGAAAAAAACCCACTTCACCTCATTCACTTACACCCTTAGGGGGCTGAGGGGGGATATTTTTATTACTAAATATTGATTATCTGAAAAACAGTACATAGAATCGAAATAAAAATTGGAGATAGTTTTAATAAGCCCCAGCAGAAAAAAATTGCGTTTACCTCATTAACTTACACCCTCAGGGGGGGCCAGGGGGGAGACCTATATTACTAAATATTCATTATCTGAAAAATGGAAAATAGGATAAATATCAAATTTTGAGGTAGAATTAAGAAGCACCAGCAGAAAAAAACCCACTTTACCTCATTCACTTAAACCTTCAGGGGGCCGAGGGGGGACATTTTTATTACTAAATATTCATTATCTGAAAAACTGTACATAGGATCGAACCAAAAATTGAAGGTAGTTTTAATAAGCCCCAGCAGAAAAAAAAACATTTATCTCATTTACTTACACCCTCAGAGGGGGCCAGGGGGGAGACTTTAATTACTAAATATTCATTATCTGTAAAACGGTACATCGGATCAGTATCAAATTTAGAGGTAGAATTAAGAAGCCCCAGCAGAAAAAAACCCACTTTATCTAATTCACTTACACCTTCAGGGGGCCGAGGGGGGACATTTTTATTACTAAATATTCATTATCTGAAAAACGGTACATAGGATCAATATCAAATTTTGAGGTAGAATTAAGAAGCACCGGCAGAAAAAAACCCACTTTACCTCATTCACTTACACCCTAGGGGGGCCGAGGCGGGACATTTTTATTACTAAATATTCATTATCTGAAAAACTGTACATAGGATCGGACTAAAAATTGGAGGTAGTTTTGATAAGCCCCAGCAGAAAAAAAAAACATTTATCTCATTTACTTACACCCTCAGGGGGGGCCACGGGGGAGACCTTTATTACTAAATATTCATTATCTGAAAAACGGAACATAGGATAAATGTCAAATTTTGAGGTGGAACTAAGAAGCACCAGCAGAAAAAAACCCACTTCACCTCATTCACTTACACCCTTAGGGGGCTGAGGGGGGATATTTTTATTACTAAATATTGATTATCTGAAAAACAGTACATAGAATCGAAATAAAAATTGGAGATAGTTTTAATAAGCCCCAGCAGAAAAAAATTGCGTTTACCTCATTAACTTACACTCTCAGGGGGGGCCAGGGGGGAGACCTATATTACTAAATATTCATTATCTGAAAAACGGAACATAGGATAAATATCAAATTTTGAGGTAGAATTAAGAAGCACCAGCAGAAAAAAACCCACTTTACCTCATTCACTTACACCTTCAGGGGGCCGAGGGGGGACATTTTTATTACTAAATATTCATTATCTGAAAAACTGTACATAGGATCGAACCAAAAATTGAAGGTAGTTTTAATAAGCCCCAGCAGAAAAAAAAACATTTATCTCATTTACTTACACCCTCAGGGGGGGCCAGGGGGGAGATCTTTATTAGTAAATATTCATTATCTAAAAAACGGAACATAGGATAAATATAAAATTTTGAGGTAGAATTAAGAAGCACCAGCAGAAAAAAACCCACCTTACCTCATTCTCTTACACCCTCAGGGGGCCGAGGGGGGACATTTTTATTACTAAATATTCATTATCTGAAAAACGGTACATAGGATCAATATAAAATTTTGAGGCAAAATTGGGAAGCCGTAGCAGAAAAAAATCCACTTTACCTCATTCACTTCCACCTTCAGGGGGCCGAGGGGGGACATTTTTATTACTAAATATTCATTATCTGAAAAACTGTACATAGGATCGAACTAAAAATTGGAGGTTGTTTTAATGAGCCCCAGCAGAAAAAAAAAACATTTATCTCATTTACTTACACCCTCAGAGGGGGCCAGGGGGGAGACTTTTATTACTAAATATTCATTATCTGTAAAACGGTACATCGGATCAGTATCAAATTTTGAGGTAGAATTAAGAAGCCCCAGCAGAAAAAAACCCACTTTATCTAATTCACTTACACCTTCAGGGGGCCGAGGGGGGACATTTTTATTACTAAATATTCATTATCTGAAAAACGGTACATAAGATCAATATCAAATTTTGAGGTAGAATTAAGAAGCACCAGCAGAAAAAAACCCACTTTACCTCATTCACTTACAGCCTAGGGGGGCCGAGGGGGGACATTTTTATTATTAAATATTCATTATCTGAAAAACTGTACATAGGATCGGACTAAAAATTGGAGGTAGTTTTGATAAGCCCCAGCAGAAAAAAAAAACATTTATCTCATTTACTTACACCCTCCGGGGAGACCAAGGGGGAGACCTTTATTACTAAATATTCATTATCTGAAAAACGAAACATAGGATAAATGTCAAATTTTGAGGTGGAATTAAGAAGCACCAGCAGAAAAAAACCCACTTTACCTCATTCACTTACACCCTTAGGGGGCTGAGGGGGGATATTTTTATTACTAAATATTGATTATCAGAAAAATGGAAAATAGGATAAATATCAAATTTTGAGGTAGAATTAAGAAGCACCAGCAGAAAAAAACCCACTTTACCTCATTCACTTACAGCCTAGGGGGGCCGAGGGGGGACATTTTTATTATTAAATATTCATTATCTGAAAAACTGTACATAGGATCGGACTAAAAATTGGAGGTAGTTTTGATAAGCCCCAGCAGAAAAAAAAAAACATTTATCTCATTTACTTACACCCTCCGGGGGGACCAAGGGGGAGACCTTTATTACTAAATATTCATTATCTGAAAAACGGAACATAGGATAAATGTCAAATTTTGAGGTGGAATTAAGAAGCACCAGCAGAAAAAAACCCACTTTACCTCATTCACTTACACCCTTAGGGGGCTGAGGGGGGATATTTTTATTACTAAATATTGATTATCTGAAAAATGGAACATAGGATAAATATCAAATTTTGAGGTAGAATTAAGAAGCACCAGCAGAAAAAAACTCACTTTACCTCATTCACTTACACCTTCAGGGGGCCGAGGGGGGACATTTTTATTACTAAATATTCATTATCTGAAAAACTGTACATAGGATCGAACCAAAAATTGAAGGTAGTTTTAATAAGCCCCAGCAGAAAAAAAGAAACATTTATCTCATTTACTTACACCCTCAGGGGGGGCCAGGGGGGAGACCTTTATTAGTAAATATTCATTATCTAAAAAACGGAACATAGGATAAATATAAAATTTTGAGGTAGAATCAAGAAGCACCAGCAGAAAAAAACCCACTTCACCTCATTCTCTTACACCCTCAGGGGGCCGAGGGGGGACATTTTTATTACTAAATATTCATTATCTGAAAAACGGTACATAGGATCAATATCAAATTTTGAGGCAAAATTGAGAAGCCGTAGCAGAAAAAAACCCACTTCACCTCATTCACTTACACCTTCAGGAGGCCGAGGGGGGACATTTTTATTACTAAATATTCATTATCTGAAAAACTGTACATAGGATCGAACTAAAAATTGGAGGTAGTTTTAATGAGCCCCAGCAGAAAAAAAAACATTTATCTCATTTACTTACACCCTAAGAGGGGGCCAGGGGGGAGACTTTTATTACTAAATATTCATTATCTGTAAAACGGTACATAGGATCAGTATCAAATTTTGAGGTAGAATTAAGAAGCCCCAGCAGAAAAAAACCCACTTTATCTAATTCACTTACACCTTCAGGGGGCCGAGGGGGGATATTTTTATTACTAAATATTGATTATCTGAAAAACAGTACATAGAATCGAACTAAAAATTGGAGATAGTTTTAATAAGCCCCAGCAGAAAAAAATTGCGTTTACCTCATTAACTTACACCCTCAGGGGGGGGCAGGGGGGAGACCTATATTACTAAATATTCATTATCTGAAAAATGGAACATAGGATAAATATCAAATTTTGAGGTAGAATTAAGAAGCACCAGCAGAAAAAAACCCACTTTACCTCATTCACTTACACCCTCAGGGGGCTGAGGGGGGATATTTTTATTACTAAATATTGATTATCTGAAAAACAGTACATAGAATCGAACTAAAAATTGGAGATAGTTTTAATAAGCCCCAGCAGAAAAAAATTGCGTTTACCTCATTAACTTACACCCTCAGGGGGGGGGCAGGGGGGAGACCTATATTACTAAATATTCATTATCTGAAAAATGGAACATAGGATAAATATCAAATTTTGAGGTAGAATTGAGAAGCACCAGCAGAAAAAAACCCACTTTACCTCATTCACTCACACCCTCAGGGGGCCGAGGGGGGACATTTTTATTACTAAATATTCATTATCTGAAAAACGGTACATAGGATCAATATCAAATTTTGAGGTAGAATTAAGAAGCACCAGCAGAAAAAAACCCACTTTACCTCATTCACTTACACCCTAAGGGGGCCGAGGGGGGACATTTTTATTACTAAATATTCATTATCTGAAAAACTGTACATAGGATCGGACTAAAAATTGGAGGTAGTTTTGATAAGCACCAGCAGAAAAAAAAAACATTTATCTCATTTACTTACACCCTCAGGGGGGCCACGTGGGAGACCTTTATAACTAAATATTCATTATCTGAAAAACGGAACATAGGATAAATGTCAAATTTTGAGGTGGAATTAAGAAGCACCAGCAGAAAAAAATCCACTTTACCTCATTCACTTACACCCTCAGGGGGCTGAGGGGGGATATTTTTATTACTAAATATTGATTATCTGAAAAACAGTACATAGAATCGAACTAAAAATTGGAGATAGTTTTAATAAGCCCCAGCAGAAAAAAATTGCGTTTACCTCTTTAACTTACACCCTCAGGGGGGGGCAGGGGGGAGACCTATATTACTAAATATTCATTATCTGAAAAATGGAACATAGGATAAATATCAAATTTTGAGGTAGAATTGAGAAGCACCAGCAGAAAAACCCACTTTACCTCATTCACTCACACCCTCAGGGGGCCGAGGGGGGACATTTTTATTACTAAATATTCATTATCTGAAAAACGGTACATAGGATCAATATCAAATTTTGAGGTAGAATTAAGAAGCACCAGCAGAAAAAAACCCACTTTACCTCATTCACTTACACCCTAAGGGGGCCGAGGGGGGACATTTTTATTACTAAATATTCATTATCTGAAAAACTGTACATAGGATCGAAATAAAAATTGGAGATAGTTTTAATAAGCCCCAGCAGAAAAAAATTGCGTTTACCTCATTAACTTACACCCTCAGGGGGGGCCAGGGGGGAGACCTATATTACTAAATATTCATTATCTGAAAAATGGAAAATAGGATAAATATCAAATTTTGAGGTAGAATTAAGAAGCACCAGCAGAAAAAAACCCACTTCACCTCATTCACTTACACCCTTAGGGGGCTGAGGGGGGATATTTTTATTACTAAATATTGATTATCTGAAAAACAGTACATAGAATCGAAATAAAAATTGGAGATAGTTTTAATAAGCCCCAGCAGAAAAAAATTGCGTTTACCTCATTAACTTACACCCTCAGGGGGGGCCAGGGGGGAGACCTATATTACTAAATATTCATTATCTGAAAAATGGAAAATAGGATAAATATCAAATTTTGAGGTAGAATTAAGAAGCACCAGCAGAAAAAAACCCACTTTACCTCATTCACTTACACCTTCAGGGGGCCGAGGGGGGACATTTTTATTACTAAATATTCATTATCTGAAAAACTGTACATAGGATCGAACCAAAAATTGAAGGTAGTTTTAATAAGCCCCAGCAGAAAAAAAAAACATTTATCTCATTTACTTACACCCTCAGGGGGGGCCAGGGGGGAGATTTTTATTAGTAAATATTCATTATCTAAAAAACGGAACATAGGATAAATATGAAATTTTGAGGTAGAATTAAGAAGCACCAGCAGAAAAAAACCCACTTTACCTCATTCTCTTACACCCACAGGGGTACATAGGATCGAACTAAAAATTGGAGGTTGTTTTAATGAGCCCCAGCAGAAAAAAAAAACATTTATCTCATTTACTTACACCCTCACAGGGGGCCAGGGGGAGACTTTTATTACTAAATATTCATTATCTGTAAAACGGTACATCGGATCAGTATCAAATTTAGAGGTAGAATTAAGAAGCCCCAGCAGAAAAAAACCCACTTTATCTAATTCACTTACAACTTCAGGGGGCCGAGGGGGGGACATTTTTATTACTAAATATTCATTATCTCGGCCCCCTGTAGGTGTAAGTGAATTAGATAAAGTGGGTTTTTTTCTGCTGGGGCTTCTTAATTCTACCTCAAAATTTGATACTGATCCGATGTACCGTTTTACAGATAATGAATATTTAGTAATAAAAGTCTCCCCCCTGGCCCCCTCTGAGGGTGTAAGTAAATGAGATAAATGTTTTTTTTTTCTGCTGGGGCTTATTAAAACTACGTTAATTTTTGGTTCGATCCTATGTACAGTTTTTCAGATAATGAATATTTAGTAATAAAAATGTCCCCCCTCGGCCCCCTGAAGGTGTAAGTGAATGAGGTAAAGTGGGTTTTTTTCTGCTGGTGCTTCTTAATTCTACCTCAAAATTTGATATTTATCCTATGTTCCATTTTTCAGATAATCAATATTTAGTAATAAAAATATCCCCCCTCAGCCCCCTAAGGGTGTAAGTGAATCAGGTAAAGTGGGTTTTTTTCTGCTGGTGCTTCTTAATTCTACCTCAAAATTTGATATTTATCCTATGTTCCATTTTTCAGATAATCAATATTTAGTAATAAAAATATCCCCCCTCAGCCCCCTAAGGGTGTAAGTGAATGAGGTAAAGTGGGTTTTTTTCTGCTGGTGCTTCTCAATTCTACCTCAAAATTTTATATTTATCCTATGTTCCGTTTTTTAGATAATGAATATTTACTAATAAAGATCTCCCCCCTGGCCCCCCCTGAGGGTGTAAGTAAATGAGAAAAATGTTTTTTTTTTTCTGCTGGAGCTTATTAAAACTACCTTCAATTTTTGGTTCGATCCTATGTACAGTTTTTCAGATAATGAATATTTAGTAATAAAAATGTCCCCCCTCGGCCCCCTGAAGGTGTAAGTGAATGAGGTAAAGTGGTTTTTTTTCTGCTGGCGCTTCTTAATTCTACCTCAAAATTTGATATTTATCCTATGTTCCATTTTTCAGATAATGAATATTTAGTAATATAGGTCTCCCCCCTGGCCCCCCCTGAGGGTGTAAGTTAATGAGGTAAACGCAATTTTTTTCTGCTGGGGCTTATTAAAACTATCTCCAATTTTTATTTCGATTCTATGTACTGTTTTTCAGATAATCAATATTTAGTAATAAAAATATCCCCCCTCAGCCCCCTAAGGGTGTAAGTGAATGAGGTGAAGTGGGTTTTTTTCTGCTGGTGCTTCTTAATTCCACCTCAAAATTTGACATTTATCCTATGTTCCGTTTTTCAGATAATGAATATTTAGTAATAAAGGTCTCCCCCGTGGCCCCCCCTGAGGGTGTAAGTAAATGAGATAAATGTTTTTTTTTTTCTGCTGGGGCTTATCAAAACTACCTCCAATTTTTAGTCCGATCCTATGTACAGTTTTTCAGATAATGAATATTTAGTAATAAAAATGTCCCCCCTCGGCCCCCCTAGGGTGTAAGTGAATGAGGTAAAGTGGGTTTTTTTCTGCTGGTGCTTCTTAATTCTACCTCAAAATTTGATATTGATCCTATGTACCGTTTTTCAGATAATGAATATTTAGTAATAAAAATGTCCCCCCTCGGCCCCCTGAAGGTGTAAGTGAATTAGATAAAGTGGGTTTTTTTCTGCTGGGGCTTCTTAATTCTACCTCAAAATTTGATACTGATCCGATGTACCGTTTTACAGATAATGAATATTTAGTAATAAAAGTCTCCCCCCTGGCCCCCTCTGAGGGTGTAAGTAAATGAGATAAATGTTTTTTTTTCTGCTGGGGCTCATTAAAACAACCTCCAATTTTTAGTTCGATCCTATGTACAGTTTTTCAGATAATGAATATTTAGTAATAAAAATGTCCCCCCTCGACCCCCTGAAGGTGTAAGTGAATGAGGTAAAGTGGGTTTTTTTCTGCTACGGCTTCCCAATTTTGCCTCAAAATTTTATATTGATCCTATGTACCGTTTTTCAGATAATGAATATTTAGTAATAAAAATGTCCCCCCTCGGCCCCCTGAGGGTGTAAGAGAATGAGATAAAGTGGGTTTTTTTCTGCTGGTGCTTCTTAATTCTACCTCAAAATTTCATATTTATCCTATGTTCGGTTTTTTAGATAATGAATATTTACTAATAAAGATCTCCCCCCTGGCCCCCCCTGAGGGTGTAAGTAAATGAGATAAATGTTTTTTTTTTCTGCTGGGGCTTATTAAAACTACCTTCAATTTTTGGTTCGATCCTATGTACAGTTTTTCAGATAATGAATATTTAGTAATAAAAATGTCCCCCCTCGGCCCCCTGAAGGTGTAAGTGAATGAGGTAAAGTGGGTTTCTTTCTGCTGGTGCTTCTTAATTCTACCTCAAAATTTGATATTTATCCTATTTTCCATTTTTCAGATAATGAATATTTAGTAATATAGGTCTCCCCCCTGGCCGCCCCTGAGGGTGTAAGCTAATGAGGTAAACGCAATATTTTTCTGCTGGGGCTTATTAAAACTATCTCCAATTTTTATTTCGATTCTATGTACTGTTTTTCAGATAATCAATATTTAGTAATAAAAATATCCCCCCTCAGCCCCCTAAGGGTGTAAGTGAATGAGGTGAAGTGGGTTTTTTTCTGCTGGTGCTTCTTAATTCCATCTCAAAATTTGACATTTATCCTATGTTCCGTTTTTCAGATAATGAATATTTAGTAATAGAGGTCTCCCCCGTGGCCCCCCCTGAGGGTGTAAGTAAATGAGATAAATGTTTTTTTTTTTCTGCTGGGGTTTATCAAAACTACCTCCAATTTTTAGTCCGATCCTATGTACAGTTTTTCAGATAATGAATATTTAGTAATAAAAATGTCCCCCCTCGGCCCCCCTAGGGTGTAAGTGAATGAGGTAAAGTGGGTTTTTTTCTGCTGGTGCTTCTTAATTCTACCTCAAAATTTGATATTGATCCTATGTACCGTTTTTCAGATAATGAATATTTAGTAATAAAAATGTCCCCCCTCGGCCCCCTGAGGGTGTAAGTGAATGAGGTAAAGTGGGTTTTTTTCTGCTGGTGCTTCTTAATTCTACCTCAAAATTTGATATTTATCCTATGTTCCATTTTTCAGATAATGAATATTTAGTAATATAGGTCTCCCCCCTGGCCCCCCCTGAGGGTGTAAGTTAATGAGGTAAACGCAATTTTTTTCTGCTGGGGCTTATTAAAACGATCTCAAATTTTTAGTTCGATTCTATGTACTGTTTTTCAGATAATCAATATTTAGTAATAAAAATATCCCTCCTCAGCCCCCTAAGGGTGTAAGTGAATGAGGTAAAGTGGGTTTTTTTCTGCTGGTGCTTCTTAATTCCACCTCAAAATTTGACATTTATCCTATGTTCCGTTTTTCAGATAATGAATATTTAGTAATAAAGGTCTCCCACGTGGCCCCCCCTGAGGGTGTAAGTAAATGAGATAAATGTTTTTTTTTTCTGCTGGGGCTTATCAAAACTACCTCCAATTTTTAGTCCGATCTTCTTCTTCTTCTTCTTCCGCGGTGCCGTCTCAGGCTGAACTGAGGCCTTCTGGCCCATTGTTCTTCCGCTTGACAGACTCGTGAGACTCATTCCAAAAAACACGCTGACAGGAATGCCGCGAGCTTAAAAGGAGAAGTCCCTCTCACCATAGGAATCGTAGGTGTTGGGTTGCCTAGGTGTATGACCCTCAATTCTTTAAGGTTGTTACAGTCGAACAGAATATGTTCAGCTGTTTCTTCCATGCTCTTGCACCAGCGACACAGAGCGCTATCGGCCAATCCCATCCTATTCAGATGTTTGTTGAACTGGTGACCAGTTAGTAATCCAGTCACCAGGCTCAGTTCTCTTCTTTCGAGTGAAAGAAGTTTCTTTACTTCAGACTTTGACGATGGTTTCTTAATGAGAAGCCTTGACTGCCTGAGTCCTACTCCCATGTTCCATAGACTGGAGAAATTCTTGTCCAAACGATTCTTGAAGAATGTTTTAACATAGGTACGACATACTGGAAGTGAAGGCTCAGGACCTATATATGGTATCCGAGCCCCCTGCTTCGCCAGCTTATCTGCCTTAACATTACCTGAAATCTCCGAGTGAGCCGGACACCAGATGAGTTTTACAACGTTACCAGCGCCCAGCCTTCGCAGAGCCTTCCTGCATTCGCCTACTAAGTAGGAGTTTATCTTCACATCAGATAGGGTCCGATCCTATGTACAGTCCGATGTACAGTCCGATCCTATGTACAGTTTTTCAGATAATGAATATTTAGTAATAAAAATGTCCCCCCTCGGTCCCCTTAGGGTGTAAGTGAATGAGGTAAAGTGGGTTTTTTTCTGCTGGTGCTTATTAATTCTACCTCAAAATTTGATATTTATCCTATGTTCCGTTTTTCAGATAATGAATATTTAGTGATACAGGTCTCCCCCCTGGCCTCCCCTGAGGGTGTGAGTAAATGAAGTAAATGCACTCTTCGATATCATACCTCATATCAGATGAATGTGTTCCCACATTCAATTACTCAGACGCGACTTTTCGTATCTGTTTGCATCAGTATCCGTCCAATTGTACAGTAGCCGTCCAATTGTACAGTAGCGTACGAATACTTCAAGGTCAAATTCTGCTATCTCATTCGGCTGTTTTCACACCGGTACCAATCATGACATACACCGCGGAGACGAGACCAGACACATCCAAAACTAGACAACTCTTGGAGACTACAGAAATGCGGGTTCTAAGACGAATAACAGGCAGAACATTGAGAGATAGAGAACGGAGTGAAAACATCAGAAAAGAATGTAAGACAGAAAATATTAACGAGTGGGTGAAAGGAAGGAAAGTAGAATGGAACCGACACATTGGACGAATGACTCAGGACAGATTGGTTAGAGTTGCAAGAGATAAGTCACCAAGTGGAAGGCGAAGTGTTGGACGTCCTAGAAAGAGATGGAGTGATGACATCGACCTGGGATGAGGTGGATTCATTCGATGAAAGAACAGGCCCGAGGCCTATTATGGAAGTCAGAAGAAGAAGAAGAAGACGAAATGATTAAGAAAGTAATCATCGAAAAGAACTTCACTACGATGCTCGTTAGATAAAGACTGTGACAAATAATCCACCACAAAAAATGCCATTAAATGTTAAACAGACTGTTCAAAAACCACTATATGAGCTGGCGCTGGAGTATATGGGCCAGACACCAAATGCTCACTATCGCTAGGCTCCTATCCAAGCTTCTTTCAGGCAGAAGTAGTTGCAATCGAAAGATGCGTGAAAATGAACCAAGAAATTAACTATCAGAGATGCGATATAGCAATCCACTCTGACATTCAAGCTGCTATTAAAGCTCTGTGCTCCCATGTTATCGAGTCTGAGCTAATATGGGAGTGCCGAAGAAAACTTAAGGAAGTAGACAAGATCAATAGGGTCTCCTTGGTCTGGGTTCCTGGTCACGAGGGAATTAAAGGAAATGAAGAGGCTAACACACTTACCAAGACAGTAGCACAAATCCCTTTTGTTGGCCCGGAACCCTACTGAAGGGTTGGTCGCCTACGAAAGTGAATTTCAGATGAAAGAAGAAACTGAAAGGGGTATACTCTGGAGATCTCTCCCGGGAATGTATCACTCCAAAAATTTCCTCAGGAACTTTCACACTGTCAGATCCAAGAAATGTATGGACCTCAGTAAAAACACGCTGCACTTCCTCACTGGTTTCCTCACAGGGCACTGCGGCCCTAGGGAGCATATGATGAGATTAGGGCTAGCAGAAACTGACGAGTGCAGATTCTATGGGCAGGAGGATGAAACTCCTGATCACCTGTTTACGGAAGCTTTGGGCAAGAAATCTGCAGGATTGAAGACGTAGCCACCTTGAAGCCATCCCAGATACTGATAGGGTGCAACGTTACCCCCTACAATAATATACAATATATAGTTTTCCAAGGACTAATTCTCCGAGGAAGATTGATTATCTGAGCTAAATGATTTTCTGTGTAATCAAGGGAATTAATTTTATTAAACCTTTAAAAACCAGCTTTATCAGTTATTGCCCTATATCCCAGGAAGCATAATTGTATCGTTGACCTACCAGATAGTCGAACAGACTTTAAAGGGGATCATCGTTACTTAATTCAAAATTCCCGCCTAACCTGACTATTGTGGTCTATACGCAGCCTCCTCATTTGCCCGACATGAGTCCTCGTAACCGTTTACCCTTTCCTCTACTCGCACCTGAAGATTTCGTAATTTGAGGTTGGAAATAGGTAGAAATTATCTCACCCCCTCAACCAACCTCAACCCCATTCAACCGGTCCGACAGTGCCATCTCGCAAATCCATTAATGCACTGCGCAATGTTCATATATTTCACGAGTTTAGAAACAGTATATTATAAAATCGGTTCTGCCGTACCTACGGGATTAAGTTTGATTTAATGGAGTTTCGGGTGGATTAAAAATCCAATCGTGGAAGTTACATCAAAGCCGATTTCGAGCTCCGAATCGTAAATCAGAATAATCTGAATGATGCGCCCGCTAATGGGCATCCATGATGGCCCGCTCAAAACAAAAAGCGATGGCCGTTAATTCGGAAGATATGCCCCCAATAATTGATTTCGAACGATTTACCGGGTGGAAAGAGCGTATATCTATTAACAGATTGGGGAGTATATCGTATAGTTAGTTAATTTACCTGGATTTAAGGGGATCTACTTAGGGGCGATCCATAAGGACACCTTTGTATTCGTAGTAGACCAGTGCTGAAGCCTTCGAAAATGGTAAAAAGTGAAAAAACAATAATAGTAGGATGAAACCCATTGTAAAAGGAAGAGAATGTAACAAAAATTAAAGAAAAAATAATTTACGGTCCATCTGAGGTTGGGAAGTGGAAGTGGGTGAGTTTTCAAGGGTAAAAGACGGTTTATCTCGATTTCCGGCAAAAAAAGTTCTATGGAAAAAGGTTAAATAGAAAAGTTGTAGGTAACAAAAAGATCCATAATTTTTTTTTCAAACTTTCTTCACATAACCTCAAAATGTATGTGAAAAATTCAAATAACCAAGTTTTTGGTTTTTGGCGCTCTAGTTCCTCGGAACTGAGTGCTTATCAATTTGCCCAAATGTCTGTAATTTACGAATATTTCGATGAAAATGGTCTTAAACGATTTGGTTCGACTCACTGATCAAGAATCCGTGGTCGAAATTCTTTCTGTCCGGCCGGTCCGGCCGGCCGGCCGGCCGTAGACACGATAACTCTCGAACGGAATGAGCTAGAGAGTTGAAATTTTCAGAGTAGGTTTGGGGGATGAATATCTCGGCTGAGTTCGTTACTGGGCAAAATCGGACAGAAGGTTTCGGAGTAATAAAACAAAATTTTTTTTTACAAAACAAATTCCAAATTAATTTTTTTTTAATAAGCAGTTTTATCATAAGAATCCATTCATATCATTTTTAACTCTAACAAGCTAATACTTTCGGAGATATGATTTTTCAAAATTTCAATGTAAATCGTATTTCACAGATTGATATAATTATTCTATGTATGAATTCTCATAATGTCAACTTGACAGAAGGGAATATTGTAACTTCGAAAATATTGGGGTTGAAATACTCGTATTTTAGCGATGCAACGGGGACCTCACCCGAAAATGTTTGAAAATATTACGTAAATATTGAAAGCATAATTCTGTAGTTCGAGAGAGGAGAAAATTTGGTGATCGTAGATCAGGAAATTTTTGATCGATTACAAGGTAATTTTTAATTATTACTCATCTTCTTTCATACATGTTTTATGGAATACCTACTAATTGTAGGTACTTTAAACCTGTTTTGGGCAATTGTCATACGAAACTTGTTTTTTTGGCGCTCTAGTTCCTCGGAACAGAGTGCTTATCAATTTGCCCAAGTGTCTGTAATTTTGGAATTTATGGCTGAAAATGGTCTCAAACGATTTGGTTCGACTCACTGATTAAGAATCCGAGTGCGAAATTGATTCTGTCCGGCCGGCCGACCGGCCGTAGGCACGATTACTCTCGAACGAAAGGAGTTAGCGCATTGAAAATTGCAAGGTGGTTTTGGAGCGTAAATATCTCGGACAAGTTCGTTCGATCTATCTGAAATTTAGCATCAAATTGTAGAATCATGACCTTTATACGCATGTGAAGTTTTGTATTGACCAGATTACCGCAAAGTGTAAAAAAAAAATTTTGAAAATTTAAAAAAAGTTTTTCCACAATAACTCTGGAACGGAATGAGCTAGGTAGTTGAAAGTTTCAGAGTAGGTTAGGGAGATGAATATCTCGGTTAAGTTCGTTATTGGGCAAAATTGGCCAGATTTAATTCGATTTCTTCCATGGTGCAGTTCTCATTCTCATGATTGCTCATTTAATCTAGATAAATAAACTATTATTTGAATTGAATTTCCTTTATGATGCAGCTCTATCATATGTTTACAGTGATATAATTCCCAACTCAGAGAAACCAATACTTTCGGAGATATAATTTGTCTGTTTGAACTAGAGCGCCAGAAAGCTCCTGTCCACAGGGCTTGAACCCATTTTTTATTTTTATCTTTTACAGACAATTTTTTTTCATGAAATTTTGTGAAGACTTACCTTTTTATGTCCCACACATACTGTAAATTAATTCTTACACCTTATTTTCACTCAATATCGAAAAGTAGCCTAATTTTCAATCGAAAATTCTCAAGTGAAAATATCTGCCTTTTTAAAAAAGACGGTGGGCTTTTTGTTCGTTAAAATATCTAATTTCTGATGGTGTAAGAAATATACATTACTATTGTAAATTTTCTCAGAAAATTCTACGAAATAACAGGTTGTAACGCCCAGACCTTCCTAGTCCTATCCCCACTTCTCTATGAAATAACATTTAATGGGCTAAAATTTTCCGTATGTCACTCAGGTATATAAGTTATAGCAATAAACAGGCATCTACGCATATAATTTAGAGAAGATTCTACAACTTTCTAAAAATATTGTAGATGTCTTATCAAATATTAACTTTATCAACTTAGCATTTTCTGAGAAAATTTACCATAGTAATGTAGGTATATTCGATTCTTACGAAATTTCGCAAAATTTGCGCGTCGGCATTCTACAACTAAATACCATGTTTGAACTAGATCAGATCTGTGTTGTTTGAAAACATAATTTTTACTTGGAAACCGTTTGGTCGATTATGCCCATCAACGAACTGGTCCACCGTATTTGAATGCGCAACTATACCCTGAAAATTTCAAGTCGCTATTTCATTCCGTTCGAAAGTTATCGTGGCAAGACAGAATCGAATTTGACCTTGAATTCTTCATCAGAGAGTCGAACTTAATCTATTGAGATCATTTTCGGCGAAAAAATCGTAAATTACATACATTTGGTCAAAAAGATCGTGATAAGCACTGACGTGAAGTTAGGACCTTTTGTGTACATGTTTTATTGTCTAATGACGCTTTGGGCACATCGCATAAAGCTTAAAGAAGTCTTTTTGCCGCTCTTGTTCCTTGGGTCGGAACAGAGTGCCCAAATGTGTTTAATTTTCGAGTTTTTGACTGAAACGGAATGAGCTAGATAGTTGAAATTTTCAGAGTAGGTTTGGGAGATAAATATCTCGGTTAAGTTTGTTATTGGGCAAAATCGGTCTGGTGGTTTCGGAGAAAGAAAACAAAAAATTTTCTTTTACACTACAAATTTCAAAATCAATTTTTTGTAAGATGCAGTTTCATCATAAGAATCCAATGATATCTTTCTCAACTAACAACTAAATACTTTCGGAATTATGATTTTTAAAAATTTCAATAATTAATCGTAAGTTTATGATTCCATAGAATGCTCTAATTATAATTTGCTGATGTATGTAATTCCAACATATGAGGTGAGTCGAAAACTTATGTTTTGACTTTGAATTTTTTTATGATGTCGTTCTATCATAAGAATCCATTGAAATAATTCCCAACTCCCAACCAATACTTTCAGAGATATGATTTGTCATAGTTTGACAGCAGTGCCATATGCTCCCCTCCACAGGGCTTTCCCACATTTTTTAGAGTCAACACGTGGGAACATGCTTCGAGCATGAACTTACTCAACGCGGAGTCGAACCCGAATCTCCTTTGCGCCAGGCGAGCACGCTTACATCTCGGCCATAGAGGTGTTATTAATATTCTGAAATTTATATGATTTGAAATTCCAGAGACAAATTAAAATTTTTTTCCTTTCATTCTTTCAATAATTCCTGAAATACAAAGCCGGCTAGTCGGCCTAGCTGGAATCCGGTACTCGATTGTAATGGTTTGAAAATTTACTTGGAATTTTAGCGGAATCTGACGGATAGTTATATAACAATATTTAAGAAAAACAAAATTTCTTCTGACACAATCCTCATGAATTTCTGAAAAAAGTCACAAAATTTTAATTCAATCGGATATGTATTTTTTGAATTATGGAGGAAATAATATTTCAGATGTGTATAAGTCCGAAACCGTTCGGTCGATTATGCTCATTAACGAACTCAACCGTTCGAAAGTTATCATGCCAACGGACGGCCGGCCGATCGGATAAAATCGAATTTGCCCTCGAATTCTTCATCAGTGAGTCGAACCTAATCGTTGAGACCATTTTGGCGTCGCTTCAGAGGAACAAGCGCCAAGAAGTATCTTTCCTTTATTAGACTGAAGGAATTATTATTCTTGAACAGGAATAGATATTTATATTCCAAGGACGAAAAACTGTCTATTATAGTCTAGTCTGCAAATTGCTATCCGGGGTGGAGCCGAGGATAGCAAGCAGGCGAGACAATAGATAGTTTTTCACCGAGGTCGACATTTTTTCGTCGACCTCTACATATTTTTATGAATTTCGGACCCGTCGACCTCTACATATTTTTATGAATTTCGGACCACTTAAATAATTTCACAATAAGAAATAACAGATACAAAGCAAATGTCACATACACTTATGTTTGTATTGAACCGTATCATCCCGTATCCATAGTGACCACAGCATTGGCAGTGGTCGAGAAAGTAATTTTTTCGGACGAGAAAGTACATTCTCGTCAGTTGACTGCCGCAAATTAGTACCTACGTAAAATGTCATAGAGGTCGATGAAAAAGTACTTTTTCGTGCACAAAGTGCTTGCCTACCAAAATAATCAATTTTACAGCAGCAAATTTGTACATGAAATGTCACTTTTCAATAATTTACATTAATGTGAAAATTTTTTCAAATAACATAATAAGAAAAAAAAGTGGGAAAGCTCTGTGGACAGGAGCTTTTTGGCGCACTTGTTCAAACAGACAAATTATATCTCCGAAAGTATTGGTTTTTCAGATTTGGGAATTATATAAATGGATTCTTATGATAGAACTGCACAAAGGAAGAAATTAAATAAGAAAATGTCGTTTAAAAAAAATGCTTAAAAAATTATCATTTAAAAAAAAGATCAATCTGCAATGCTTCAAAAATTGTAATTAAAAAAACTTTGAAAAATCATATCTCCGAAAGTATTGGTTTTCAAACTTAGGAATTATATAAATGGTTTCTTATGATAGAACTACAACATAAAATAAAATAAATTCAAACATCATATAAGAATTTAAATTCAACAAGAGTGCCAAAAATCATTAATCCAAAATCAACTGACCAATTTTACCCATTAACGAACTTATCCGAGATATTCATTCCTCAAATCTAATATGAAAACTAGATTACATCAATTGAAACTTAGCCAATAATCCAGTTTTGTTCATACTGGAAATATTCTGAACCCAATTTACCTACCAAAGTATATATTTCCATCATCATATGGATTATCCACGGGCATTATATTATCATCTTAGAAGTATAATATCATATCATCCCCTTAATTCTACGATAGCTGAGCTTATTTCCTTCGTCATTTAGCATTCAATCATACTTTGTTCTCTATAACAGGAAGGGTATTTTTGATCAAGAATAACGAACCAGAAAGAAAATTTGAAATGTCACTTAAAGCAAAATAAGATGAGATGAATGAACACATATCATATAATAATTCATAGATAGAATAATTAAGTACAGCGAATGAACTCTATACTAACGTAGTATAGAGTTCTATGAGTACAGCATTTTGTGAAAACATAGTACCTACAATTTATGTTTGAAATTTTGAAAAATCATATCTCCGAAAGTATTAGCTCGTTTGAGTTCAAAATGATATCGATGGATTCTTATGATTAAACTGCATTTAAAAAAAAATGAATATGAAATTTGTAATGTGAAAAAATTTTTTTTTTTCATTTCTCCCAATCCATCATACTGATTCTGTCCAATAACGAACTTAATCGAGATATTTATCTCCTAAAACTACTCTAGAAATTCCAACTGCCTAGCTCAATCCGTTCGAGAATTATCGTGTTAATGGATTTTGACCACGGATTCTTGATCAGTGAGTAAAACCAAATCGTTCAAGACCATTTTCATAAAAAAATTCGAAAATTACAGACATTTGGGCAAATCGATAAGCACTCTGTTCCGAGAAACAGGAGCGCCAATAATCAGCAAATTGAGGCTATGTTATTTGTGGAACGAAAATCTCAGTTGAACTCCCTTTTGTCCTGAATCGAATCCAAAGTTTTGATTTAGTGCCTTCCACTTACAGAAACATTCAAATACACCCTCCTGCAGTGAGAAATTTTCCCAAGTTCGGAGCGAACTTTCAAAAAACAGATAAAATATCGCTGACCTGAGAGACACGTGGATGAAAACAACGCAAGTGGCAATGCAGATAAATTGAATGTACGTTCAAAATAACCTTACCTAGCACCTTTATATTTATTATTGACATATATTCGCTCAAGCGTTCACAGGAAGTGGAATAATAGCAGCGAAATGTTGAAATCTCCATTTTCAATGTCAAAAACGGACGCTATTACAGTTTCCAGTCAGAATGTGACTTACGATACCGACCTTTCCTGTCCTGTTTTCTGCGCTGGGACAGAGACGGACCGACCTATACGCAAATTTATTTCTTTTTTTGAGAGTCATGCTCAAATAATCGTGAACATTAATGAACGTAAAATTCAACTATGTATTGGCACAATTACTCGGATGATTTTATTCGCTGACTTTTTTTAAAATTCAATGAACAAATCTATTGATTTTCTTGATTTAGACATCCTTAGAATAATGCTTAATCATTTCAATGTTAAGGAAGGAAATCTTCAATTCCTTTTCACGTACGAACTGGTCTTTCAATGAAAATGCCCCATTTTCAGATTGACATTACTCACGCTCGGCAGCCATTTTTTATTTGTGACATTGACAGTTGTGTTTGTCAATGTCAACCATTTAATCATGGAAAGGTACACGCTTCAACAACGTTTACAAATAATCCTAATTTATTATGAAAAATCGCGATCAGTTACTCTAACTGTAAGTGCTTAGCTCCAAGTTTTGGTCGTTGAAATCGTCCGGATAAAAGAACAGTTGAACGTTTAGTGAAGAAGTTGGAAACACTTCAAGATGTTACAGTGCCAGTGAGACAAATAAATACAAGGAGTGAAGAGAATATTGCTGCCGTACGCGAAAGTGTTCGTGAAGACCAAAATTGATCGATTTCTCGTCGTTCACAAGAACTAGGCATCTCCCAGAAGTCTTCGTGGCGAATTTTACGAAAAGACCTTGGTATACATCCATGCAGAATTGTTTTAACCCAAGAACTCGAACCAACTGATCGTTTAAAGTGTCGTGTATTCAGTAATTGGTGCGTAGAAAGAATCATTCTCTT
Source organism: Halyzia sedecimguttata (assembly GCA_937662695.2). Classification (NCBI taxonomy): domain Eukaryota; kingdom Metazoa; phylum Arthropoda; class Insecta; order Coleoptera; family Coccinellidae; genus Halyzia; species Halyzia sedecimguttata. The sequence goes on along the minus strand of OW569414.2, from coordinate 82,399,274 downwards.
TTAAATGGTTTCTTTCTGGTTTTTCTCTCCCAAACTCTGAGAAATATCTATTAAATAAAAATTTATTATTTTGTGAATTGCTCCTGCGTAAGAAACACAAGTGTAACAGACAGTTGAGGTTGTAAGTCTCACGTCTTTGCGTTGGAATTCACTAATGTGAATTCTTAAAGAAGAAACTGAAGAATCGTTTATTTCTAATACTAACACCTATTTATATTACATCTAAAACAATATCACTATTAATTGCTTAATTAAGATTGTTGGGGTTCAGAGTCCGTTTATTCACCATAATCCATCGTCCAGGCATGGTGTCCCACTTGCAGATTGCAATTCAGCATAAGTGCTGATATATTAATTTCCACGATTTTTGCGCGTATGTTCTGGGGAACATCGCGTTATAGTTTTGCCCAAATGTCTGTAACTTTCGAATTTTTTGACGAAAATGGTCTCAAACGATTTAGTCCGACTCCCCAATGAAGAATTCGATGTCAAATTCGATTCTGTCCGCCCGGCCGTTGCCACGATAACTTGAGAACGAAAAGACCTAGCGACTTGAAATTTTCAGGGTGGGTGGCGCATCCCAATACGACGGACAAGTTCGTTAATGGGCATAATCGGCCTAGTGGTTTCCGAGTAATAATTTTGTTTTCAACCAATATAAATTCGATCAAATTGAAGCTTTGTGAGTAGTTGTAGAATATGAACATAAGCACGTTTGTGAAATTTTGTGCGAATCGTATGGATAGAAAATTTTAAAAAAATTATTAAAAAATATTTTTGTTGTCACGATAACTTGAGAACGGAAAGAGATAGCGGCTTGAAGTTTTCAGGTTAGGATGTGCACCAAAACGCGACATTTCAGTTAGTTTATAAGCATAATCGGCCAAACGGTTTTAGAGTTATAGACATCTGAAATTTGGTTGTTTTTTGTTCCTCATTAACTCGAAAATTACTGAACCGATTGAATTCAAACATGGTAATTAGTTGTAGAATGCAAACGTAAAAATTCTTGCAAAATTTCGTGAGGATGGTATTTGTAAAAAATTTTTAAAAAATCATTGAAAATTGAAAAAAAAAATCTATATATCAGTAACTATTCGTTTGAAATTGCTGAAATTTTGCAAGAGCCTTCATAACCTAACTCTACTGCCAAGTTTCAAGTTCAACACGATCGGTTGAATATTGTAGGAGATTCAGATTCACACATTCTTGTGTGAGTTCAATAGATGGGTGACCGTTGCCTCGATAACTTTCGAACGAAAGGAGATAGGGACTTGCAATTTTCAGGGTAGGTTGCGTATCCAAAAGGGGGAGTTGAGTTCGTTTTTGGACATAATCGGTCGAACGGTTTCCGAGTTATACCCACCTGGAATATTATTTCCTTGATAACTCAAAATTTAAATATTCGATCGAATTGAAGCTTGGTAACTAGTAGTAGAAAAGCATCATAAAGACGTGTTTAAAATTTTGTAAGAACCGTACCCCTAGAAAATTTGAAAAAAAATGACGAAAAAAAAATGTTTAAGAATCGCACCCCTAGAAAATTTCAAAAAAATCACGAAAAAAAACATTGGTTCAAGCACTGACGTGAAGTCAGAAGCTTTTGCGCGTATGTTCTATTGTCCATTCTTCTGTATTGGTCACCCTTAATCGAATTTACCATGGTAAATTATGTTGTCCATTCTCCTGTATTGGACACTTAATTCGAATTTACCATGGTAAATTCGAATTAAGAGTATCCATTCGAATTTACCATGGTAAATTCGAATTAAGAGTATCCAATACAGGAGAATGGACAACATAATTTACCATGGTAAATTCGATTAAGGGTGACCAATACAGAAGAATGGACAATAGAACATACGCGCAAAAGCTTCTGACTTCACGTCAGTGCTTGTACCAATTTTTTCAATTAATCCCAATAATGAAACCCTATATACATTTTTGTGATATTTGGTCCTTGTCCACGGTGGTGTCGATAAACATAATAACAACTGTCTAGCTCCTAGCTCATCCCGTTCGAGAGTTATCGTGTTAACAGCCGGACCGGCCGGACAGAATCAATTCTGACCACGTATTATTGATCAGTGAGTCGAACCAAATCGTTCAAGACCATTTTTATCCAAAACTCCGCAAATTACAGTCATTTGGGCAAATTGATAAGCTCTCTGTTCCGAGGAACAAGAGCGCCAAAAACAAGTCCAGGCTTGGAGGAATAAGTAGGTTAAGGGTCGAACCAATATTTCAAAATTTCATTTACAAATTTGGAAGAAGCGGAAAAAAATAAGTTAGACTAAATCTATTTATTGTTCACATACAACATGCAAGGTTTTTTTGGTGCGCTGTTCACGGAACAGCCTATCAATTCGCCCGAATGTCTCAAACGATTGAGTTCGACTCATTATGAAATTTAATTTTTTCCTGGGGTTAAGGAGCTTTGGGAGAGTTAAATACCTGCATGGGTGACAGTTTTGGCTATAAATTTGTACAGCGCACCGCAGCTCCTGGCCTCTGTGCTTTTCCAACTTAATTGTGGCTCAAATGTGGCTGTTGAGGGTTTGATTTTTTGTATTTTTTAATATTCAACTAGTGTCTTCTTTTGTTTAACGAATAATATTTCTTATTAAGCTAAATAATTATGAAATCATTAAAGGATACTGTGGGAGGTATACTCATTATTGAAAGGTTTTTTTCTGGGTTTTCTCTCCCAAACTCTGAATGATATCTATAAAATAAAAATTAATTATTTTGTGATTTGCTTCTGCGTGAGATAAACAAGATATTTGTCAGAAGCAATCAATTGAACAATGTTGCCTAACAAACAACAACGAAACAACTTCAACGAAGAAACAACTATATCGTAACGTTTCGGAGTCTATATCAGACTCCTTCGTCAGACGCATAATGAAAATCTTTAGAATTATTTTGTTGATAGTTATTTTGTGAAATTCAAGAATTTTCACATTGACAGTATTTAAAAATCATAGCTAACATAGTTTTACTTACTTCGCATAGAAATTTCCAAGTTCCAACTCTTTTTTCAATAAATTTAGCTAAATATGGTCAATACCAATTGAGCAAAAAATAATTGAATTTTATTTTATAGATATTTTTCAGAGTTTGGGAGAGAAAACCCAGAAAAAACCTTTCAATAATAAATAATTATGATTGTAGAGCTATATATGTGTGAGCAGAGATTAGTGTAACGGGGTACCATACAATTATACGTATGATACAAGAGCTTAGAGTAAAAACCTCAGCAAAAAAACCTGTCTCCCCATGAGTGTTGTGACTTGCAAAAATTGAATGTATTTACAAAATTAGCTGACATTTTGAAATATTGATGGGCATTTCTTTTTTCAATATGGATTTCCGCGTCAAAAACGGAGAGATTTCTCCAAGTTGTAGAAATAAATATAAAAAAAATAAAAAGTAGTGCACTAATTACGTTAAGAATAATAAATGTTGATAATTCGCAGTAAGTTCGACAGAACTGCCAGAAACAGTATTCTCTATGTTAAATTCGAGAGTAGAGATCTCCCGTTGGGCCGGTCCAACACTGGCCAAAAATATTTCGGATCCCTGGTAAACAGTGATAATATAAAGCTCCAGTCATAAATAACTGAAGTCGAGAGGATGTAAAAATCTCCCCTATCGCACTTTCTGGCAGCATCTACTTGAAATATTCGGTACCGCACATTATTTTCGTCGATATCGCACCCGATTATTTGTATATTTCTGTAGTAATGTTCGTCTGGGGATTTATCGGGCAACATATTTCCCCCCACGGCTTGAATTTGGTTTTTACCTTCGAAACGGCGGATAAATCATCATAATATGCGTGCGCGCCAATAAAAAATACTGCAAAAATGCATCGCCGATTTAGCTACAACAGGGTATTGCAAAAATTGATCGTTTTCCATATCGATAAGTTCGATTTGGGTTTTTATTTATGGCCGATTGCGATGGGCAGAGGGGGGTATGACGGTCTTTTACAGTTTTTACTGATACAGTATATTTTAGCATGACATAGAGAGCAAAGGTATGGCGAGAAACATGTTAATTCCAACAAGACATGAGCAATCTGCTTAAAGCGTCAATTTTTTTGGCGCTCGACTTATTCCCCGGAACAGAGTGCTTACCAATTTGCTCAAATGTCTGTAATTTTTGGATGAAAATGGTCTTAAACGATTTGGTTCGAATCACCGATCAAGAATCCGTGGTCGAAATCGATTCTGTCCGGCCGGTCGTAGGCACGATAACTCTCGAACGGAAGGGCTAGACATTTGAAATCTTCAGAATAGGTTTGGGAGATAAATATTTCGGTAAAGCTCGTTGTTGGACTAAATAGGTCTGATTCTTTCGGAGTAACGACAAAGAATAATAAACAATATTTTTTAAAATGCAGCTCCATCATAAGAATCCATTGATGTTATTTTTAACTCTAACAAGCTAAAACGTTCGGAGATATCATTTTTAAATATTTCAATAATACATCGTACTTCTATGTTTTCACAGAATGCGAGTTATATCTGTATGTGTTCACTGTTCATTCATGTCATCTTATCTACCTATAAGACACATGTTACATTTATTTCTATTGTAGTTTGTTTATATAATTCGTACCTTGAAAATATTTTGTGTTGGAAAACAAGGTTCCGAATCTTGAATTTGTGAATATATACAAGACTGTTTTGATATCAAAAAATGTTGACTTGTTCCATATTGAATAATTTATGTATAAATATTGGGGATGATGTTTCAGAAGATTTAGAACAACATTTTAATGATGTAGTTTGTGAAGGCAATGGGAAATAACAACATAATGGAATCATCAAAATAAATTACTGTTCGTTGACCACCGAGGTTACTATTACTTCTTACTTCCTCTTAAGTGGTGAGACATGTTCCTATATACTCCAGCTGCACATGCGCTCAACGAAAAATGCCCGGAAGGCACAGCATGAACTTCAAAAAAATAGGTTTCAGAATTTTAAGCAAAATAGAACCATTTTTTAAAATTTTGTCAGGTCACGTGTTCCTCACGGAATTTTGTAAAAGTATTTGCTTTTCTTTTGCATCTAACTACTGAGTTTCAATTCAATCAGATCAGCATTTTTCGAGTTATTGTGGAAACAAAATTTTAAAATTTTAGTTATATTTTTGCCACTCTATAGTCGTCCGATCAATACAAAACTACGCACGCACATAAAGGTCAGGATTCTACAATTTGGTGCTAAATTTCAGATAGATCGAGTAATCGGTTCCGGAAATATTCATAAAAACTGTTTTATCTAAAAATGGCCATTACTCCAAAACCACTTGGTGGATTTCATCCGTTAACGAAGATATTTACGCTCCAAATCTACCCTGCCAATTTCAATCCTCTAAATCCTTTCATTCGAGTGTTATCGTGCAAACGGCCAAACGGACGGACAGAATTGAATTTAACCTCGGATTATTCATCAGTGAGAACTGAATTGTTTGAAACCATTTTCGGAAAAAAAATCTAAAAATACAGACATTGTGGCAATGCTATTCCTTGTGGAACAAGCGCGAAAAAAGAAAAATTCTATCAATCAAACAAATCTCATTATACATTAATGAATTTTACTAAGCATCATTAGTTTAAGCAATTCAACATAAAAAAAATTGATTGAAGCACTGACGTGAAGTCAGGAGCTTTTGCGCGCATGTTCTGCGGTCCATTCTCCTATATAGGACACCCCCAAACGAATTTAACATGGTAAAAATTGAACCATTTTATTTTTTTCGTACTTTTAAAAAAATTTTTAGTCTTACGGTCCTCACAAAATTTTACACACGTCTTTATGTCGATATTTTACAGCTAGTTACCAAGTTTCAGTTCGATTGGATCTGTAGTATTTGAGTTATCGAGGAAATAATATTCCAGGTGGGTATCACTGAAACCATTGAACCGATTATGCCCAAAAACGAACTTAACTCTCCCATGCGGATGCGCAACCTACCCTTAAAATTGCAAGTCCCTATCTCCGTTCGTTCGAAAGTTAAAGCAACGGTCACCTATCCAGCTACTGAATTCACACATGGCTGCGCGGATCTCCAACAATATAGATCCGATCGTGTTCAAACTTGGAACTTGGAAAAAGAGTTATTTATTTTTGATATATAGAATCTTCTTCAATAATTCTCAATGATTTTTGAAAAATTTTCTAGTTATACGATCCTCACAAGATTTCGCAAGAATCGGTTTCGTTTTTTTGAGTTATTGAGGAAATAACAACCAATGTTCAGATGGGTATAACTCCAAAACCGTTTGGCCGATTAATCCTATAAACTAGCTCAAATGTAGGATTTAGATGAACAATCTAACCTGAAAGTTTCAAATCGCTGTCTCTTTCCGTTCTCAGGTTATCGTGACATAAATAATATTTTTTGAAATTTTCGAGTTATTTGGTCCTCACAAAATTCCACAAACGTACTTAGGTTTGTATTCTACCACTACTCACCAAGTTTAAATTAGATCGGATTTATATTGGTTGAATACAAAATTATTTCTTGGAAACCATTGGGCCGATTATGCCCATTAATGAACTGGTCCATCATATTGGGACACGCCACCTACCCTGAAAATTTCAAGTTGCTAGTCTTTCAGTTCTCAAGTTATCGTGGCAACGGCTGGACGGCCGGCCGGACAGAATCAAATTTGTCCTCGAATTCTTCATCAGGTAGTCGAACTCAATCCTTTGAGACCATTTTCGGCAAAAAATTCGAAAATTACAGACATTTGGGTAAAATGATAACGCGATGTTCCCTAGAAAATGCGCGCAAAAACGTCAAATTTGATCCCTGAATCAAATAAATCCCGCACTAGTAGTTCAAGGCATATTGAGACACTGCATAGTATAATGTCAAAGTTTTGCTTTTAATTGTTCTGTCCTTTTTCTGTGCTGATATCAATGGTCTTATTTTCACAACCAGTCCATGGTATTCAATGTATATATGATCATTTCTTACCCAAATCTGTCATTGAAATGATACGAAATCTATTCATATCTTATAAGAAAACTTTGAAAACGGACTAAACCGATGGCATATTCGATAAAAAGGATGCAAAGGAGGTGAATATAACATAATTAACTGTACATTTATCAGATTTTGGTTAAAATGTAATTTTCAGCTATCTACTCTTTACCTCGGTCGAAGTGGAAACAGAAAACCTTCCAAAAAGTTTGAATTATGGACATTTAGCGTGAAATATAGATTGAAATGAGTTCGTTATTCGTAAGTATTACGTTTTTATACGAACACAGTCGGAAATTGCTTTGAATGAATCCTAAGGAACAAATTTTAATATGACGTATGTATGACGAATATTGAAATATCCTGAGGTAACTATTGACTAAATTTAAGTCAATCTATCAATGAAATTACGTGAAACGTGAGATTTTCCTCTAAATTGTAAGATTTTCAATGAATTTCAATTCTGATAGTTCTGTGATCGCATAGAACATTTCTTAATTAAATCTGTCATTGGAATGGTATGAAATTCATTCATATCTTATTAGAGAATGGGTTCAAGCCCTGTGGACAGGAGCTTTCTGGCGCTCTTGTTCAAACAGACAAATTGTATCTCCGAAAGTATTGGTTTCTCAGAGTTGACAATTATATCAATGTATTCTTATGATAGAACTGCATCATAAACGAAATTTATTTCAAATAATAGTTTATTTATCAAGATTAAATGAGCAATCTCAGAATGAGAACTGCACCATGGAAGAAATCATGACACTCTCTTATAGAACAGGATGAAATGTACGAGTATGAAAACAGATCATACAATAAAGCTTAGATAGAATAATTATAGCATTCTGTGAAAACATAGAAGTACGTTTCATTATTGAAATTTAGAAAAATCATATCTACGAAAGTATTAGCTTGTTGGAGGTGAAACTGATATCGATGGATTTTAATGGTGAAATTGCATCTTAAATAAAAATTGAATTTGAAATTTGTTGCTTAAAAAAAATTTTTTTTTTCGTTACTCCGAAACCATCTGGTCTATTTTGCCCAATAAAGAACTTAATCGAGATATTCATCTCCCCAACCTACTCTGAAAATTTCAACTGCCTAGATCATTCCGTTCGAAAGTTATTGTAGAAATTTTTTTTTTAAGTTTTGAAAGTTTTTCTTTGACACTTTGCGGTAATCTGGTCAATACAAAACTTCACATGCGTATGAAAGTCATCATTCTACAATTTGGTGCTAAATTTCAGATAGATCGAGTGATCGGTTTCGGAAATATTCATAAAAAATGTGTTTTACTAAAATTGGCATACCTCCGAAACCACTTGATGGATTTCGCCCATTAACTAGCTTGTCCGAGATATTCACGCTCCAAACTCACCTTGCAAATTTCAATCCTCTAACTCCTTTCGTTCGAGAGTTATCATGCCTACGGCCGGCCGGCCGGACCGGCCGGACAGAATCGATTTTGACCTCGGATTCTTGATCAGTGAGTCTAACCAAATCGTTTGAGACCATTTTCAGCGAAAAATTCGAAAATTACATAAATTTGGCAAATTGATAAGCACTCAGTTCCGAGGAACTAGAGCGCCAAAAATGTGAAAACCGACTATTTCGATTACAAATTCGATGAAAAGTATTCAATGCAGGTAAAAATAACATTATTAACTGTACATTTATAAGATCTTAGTTGAAATATAATTTTCAGCTATCTTCTACTCATTCCGGTCACAGTGGAGACAGAAAACCTTCCGAAAAGTTTGAATTATGGACATTTATCGTGAAATATAGGTTGAATCGTTAGTTCGTTATTCGTAAGAATTATGTTATTATTACGAACTGAGACGGAAATTTCCTGAAATTGAATGAAACTGAGAATCCCGATGGAAAATTTAATGAACAATATACAATACAGGTAATTCAATGATTAAGAACTCTACTTAGGAGATACCACTGCTGGGAAGTGAAGGTTCAAATTGATGTATAATGAATTATTGTCGGATTTCAGAGAAGAAGGAGTTTCTATTGTAAGGGTATGTGAGAATCTATTGTGTTTCATATTATTCGGCAGTTTTCGATGTCAATTAATGCTTTTTCACGGCATAATCATACGATTGGACTAACATGTTTGCAGAATTTTGCGAGAACCGTATCACTAGAAAATTAAAAAAAATAATTGAAAAAAATTCTCTATATCAGAAACTATTCGCCCGACATCACTGAAATTTTGTGAAAGCCTTCAAAACCCAACTCTTCTGCCAAATTTCAAGTTCGAAAACGATCGGATGTAAATTTTAGAAGATCCGAGCAGCCTTGTATAAGTTCAGCAGCTGGATGGGTGACCGTTGCCTCGATCTCTTTCGAACGAAAAGAGGTAGGGAGTTGAAATTTTCACCCTTGGTTTCGCATCCGAATGGGAGAGTTAAGTTCGTTGTTTGGCATAATCGGCCCAACGCCTTCGGAGTGGTATATATTTGTACAATATTGACATAAAGACGCGTGTAAAATTTTGTGAGGATTGTACCACGAGAAAATTTAAGAAAATACGAGAACATATTATTCATCTGACGCTAAATTCAGAACAGAAAGAGATTTGCGATTTGCATTTTTCAGGGTAGGTTGTGCTGCCGAATGCGACATTTGAATTTGATTATAGGCATACTCATCCCAACGGTTTCGGAGCTATACTCATCTGAAATATTTTGGTTGTTATTTCCTCAATAACTCTAAAAATACAAAACCAATCAAATTCATACATGGTTATTAGTTGAAGAATGCCAACGCAAAAATTCTTGCGAAATTTCGTGACAAAACTTTTGAAAAATCATTGAACAAATTTCATATATCAGAAACTATTCCTCCGACATCGTTGAAATTTTGCGAGAGACTTCAAAACCTAACTCTTCTGCCAAGTTTCAAGTTTTAACACGATCGGATCTATATTGTTGGAGATCCGAGCAGCCTTGTGTGAGTTCAGTAGCTGAATGGGTGAACGCCAAGATAACTTTCGAATTAAAGGAGATAGGGACTTGACATTTTCACGGTAGGTTGCGCATCTGAATGAGAGGGTTAAGTTCTATTTTGGGCATAATCGGTAGAACGGTTATGCGAAGTTATGCCCACCTGAAATATTATTTCCTCAATAACTCAAAAAATATAGACTCGTGTCAAATTTTGTAAGAACCGTATCGAAAATTTTAAAGATAAAAAAAAATGGTTCAAGCACTGACGTGATGTCAGGAGCTTTTGCGCGTATGTTCCATTGTCCATTCTCCTGTATTGGACAGTCTTAATCAAATCGAATTTACCATGGTAAATTCGATTTCATTAAGTGCTTGAACCAATTTTTCCAATTTCGGATCAGGTAAAATATACAGGCTGTTAAATTTTCAATAGAAAATCAGATTTTGGCGCTCTTGTTCCTCGGAACAGAGTGCTTAACAATTTGCCCAAATGTCTGTAATTTTCGAATTTTTCCCTCACTTTCAAGCCAATCTGACCACTTTCGTCTGATTTACAGCAGTTGAATAAAAGCATAAAGGTTTACGCTCCCTTAGTGGAAGCGGCGCCGGCAAAACTGAAACATCAAGAGAGCTACCCGCTTTGCGATAACGCTATATGTATTATGATACCTATTATTTTTTTAAACAACTTTAAGAAGGTTTTTTTCATTTAATTGTTTTTATTGAATGTTTTGACACATGAATATATTATTGCCATTTTTAATGATGTTTAAACTGTACCAAACACCAATTTTGAATTAAAAAAAAATTATAGTTGTAGAACAACTTGACAACGTTGACAAATCATATGTCCGTCATATGTGCTTACCTACAATTTTTGTTACAGAATCAGAATATTTATAGAGTTGAAACTTTTATTCATCAATGCATCCTTGGAACTAAACGTAAGCATTATTCCTCCAAATCCAATTTAAGATAACATGGATTCCATACTCTCAAAAAGATCCTCTTTGCTTGCGTCCAGGAAAGAAGGATAATTTCTATTCCGGAAATGAAAGGAGTAATTATATTCAATATCCATTCTTCCCCGGCTCGTAATTGGAATGAAAGTATAAGATTAAGATAAGATTTGTCGAAAAGTAAAGGAGAAAAACGGAAACGATTTATTCTGGGTCAGTGGCGTCCCGTTCTGAACGAATTTGCAGGAACAGATGTACATAATAAACATAAAACCAGGATTTATTCTGCAACTTGATTCAACAGGGGGCAGATTTTTCTTTTTATTGGCGCTCTTGTTCCTCCGAACAGAGCGCTTATCAATTAGCCCAAATGTTTTTAATTTTCGAATTTTTGGCAGAAAATGGTCTTAAACGATTTGACTCAATGAGAAAAAAAATTAAACGATTTGGCTGGACTCACTGATCAAGAATCCGTGGTTGAAATCGATTCTGTCCGACCGTCCGTTCGGCCGTTAACACGATAACTCTCGAACCAAAGGAGTTGGAGGATTGAAATTTGTAGCGGAGGTTTGGAGCGTAAATATCTCAGACGAGTTCGTTAACGGGCGGAATCCACCAAGCGGTTTCAGAGTTATGGCCATTTTTAGTAAAAACATGTTTTATGAATAATTCCGAAACCATGACTTATTTTCCTATGAGAGATAAATGTCAAAATTATTTCTGGTTCATTATCCTTGATATAAAATACAGCTCGTGTTCTAGAAAACAAAGTACGATCGAATACAAAATGACCAATGAAATAACCCCAGCTATCGTAGAATTATGAGGATGATAATATGATATTATACTTTTAGGGTGATAACATAATGCTCGTGGATAATCCATATGATGATGGAAATATATTTTTGGTAGGATACATAATCAAATTGGGTTCTGGGTTCAGAATATCTTCTGTACAAAAAAACTGCAATATTGTCTAAGTTTTAATTGATATAATATAATTTTCAGAGTAGATTGGAGGAATTAATATCTCGGATAAGTTCGTTATTGGGGTGAATCTGTCTGTTTGAATTTAATTTCTTTCATGATGCAGTTCTATCGTAAGAATCCATTTATATCATTCCCGGACACCAATAATTTCGGAGATATGATTTGTCAAAGTTTGAACAAGAGCGCCAAAGCTCCTGACCACAGGGCTTGAAGCAATCAATTTTTAACTCTGCCACTCATATTTGTAATATCTATTCATATTGCAGCATAAATTCTGTAGTTGCGAACTAACGGGAAGCTAATTATTAAGACAGAGAAGGTGTGCTGTACCTACTGTCGGAACCAAAATTCCACAAGTTGAAGAGGAATAATTACTTAACATTCTCCGATAAAGAACAACAATGACATAGTCACATGCCTTTTTCGATCATTCTCAAAGAAATTTGGTACAGTGAAGCCACGGGAATTGATTGCACACCACACTTTAACTTTTTCTTAATGCAACTGTTTTTGGCGCTCTAGTTCCTCGGAACTGAGTGCTTATCAATTTGCCCAAATGTCTGTAAATTTCGAATTTTTCGATGAAAATGGTCTTAAACGATTTGGTTCGACTCACTGATCAAGAATCCGTTGTCGAAATTCATTCTGTCCGGCCATTCCGGCCGGCCGGTCCGGCCGGCCGTAGGCACGATAACTCTCGAACGCAATGAGCTAGACAGTTGAAATTTTCAGAGTAGGTTTGGGAGATAAATATCTCGGCTGGCTAAGTTCGTTATTGGGCAAAATCAGACAGATGGTTTCAGAGTAACAAAAAAAAAATTTTTTTTTACAAGGCAAATTCCAAATTAAATATTTTTCAATAAGCTGTTTTACCATAAGAATCCAATGATATCATTTTTAACTCTAACAAGCAAATACTTTCGGAGATATGATTTTTCAAAATTTCAATAATAAATCGTATTTCAACGTTGTCACAGAATGATATTATTCTATGTATGAATTGTCATAATGTCAAATGATGTTCCTGAGACATGACATTATCTAATCAATCGAAGAATTGTGAGCGAAGTGAGAAAAATCTCAGTTGTTTGCTCCGAAATTAGGTTTTCTCAGAAAATTCTTACATTTGGGAACGGAACATGAAGTAAGAGATCTGAGAGTAGTGAGACTGCTTTTCATCCATAGACATAGATATAACTCTCGAACGGAATGAGGTAGGTAGTTGAAATTTTCAGAGTAGTTTAGGGAGATGAATATCTCGGTGAAGTTCGTTATTGGGCAAAATTGGCCAGATTTAATTTGATTTCTTCCATGGTGCAGTTCTCATTATCATGATTGCTCATTTAATCTTGATAAATAAACTATTATTTAAATTGAATATCCTTTATGATGCAGTTCTATCATATGAATACATTGATATAATTCCCAACTCTGAGAAACCAATACTTTCGGAGATATAATTTGTCTGTTGAACTAGAGCGCCAGAAAGCTCCTGTCCACAGGGCTTGAACCCATTTTTTTCAAATGAATTTTACAAATCCTGTAATGTTCATATTAACATAGCCGTTTAAGCAAAAATGACCCTAATCGCAGAATATGACAGTTAGATGAAATTACGGAAACTTCTAAAGTAACTGCACTCTTGTCCACTACAGTATTTGTATTCTGTCTTATCTTTCGGAAAAAAAGTTTCCATCTTCCAAGACGAAACGTTACTAAAGCATGCTACCAATTTCTACACTCAAGTATGGGTTGACATTATACCTTTAGTGATTGACCAAGTAGTGAGAATAATGAGTTGTAAATAGGGGTTAGTTCATTATTGAGTAGAATATCTTTTCTCTTATACATTCCGATCCCTTCAAGTGTTCCTAAGTACAGTATATTGGATTTTTTCAACAATTTAACCAAAAAGTCAAAACGTGATTTGCACAAGCAGATTTATCGATATTGTTCTTCGGAATGTGTCCCGTATGCTGTTTATACCGTGTGAGAATATTTCTGGTAGTTTGCCCGATATAGCGCTTGTTGCAATCTAAACATTTAAACTCATATATACCCAATTTTAACCGTCTGGAGTTTTATTGAATGTCTTTCCTAGAAGTTGTTCAATTTTCGTGGAAGTTTTGAAAGCCAGCTATATATTAACCTTTTTAAAATTATCTGTAGTTTGTTGTTTGTTTTCGTATGGAACGTGAAAGCGTGGAAACCTTTTACCGTTTTTATTTCTTTCGTTAGCGTTAAGTTACTGAAGAGATTTTTATTTTTATGTTTGTTGATAATTTTTTGAACTATTTGATGACTATACCCGTTTCTTTCGACAATTTGGAAAATAATTTTTCTTTCTTTCCTGAAGTTTAAATTACTCAGCGGAATATTAAATAATACCGGTTGACCAGGAAATGTAAGCTGGCTGATTTATGTGACCAGGGAGCTACCGAATCAGATGAAATATTTGAGACCTGTTTCGGCAAAGAATTCGAAAGTTACAGACAATTGGGCCAATCGATAGCACGCTGTTCTCTAGAAGAAAAAGTGAATCAATCAAATACTCGTAAACCAATAGAGATGGGGGTGACAAAGTCGATACATAAATAATCAGGAGGCTACGGCTAATCGAAAAAACCAATAATATAAAGCGTGTTCCATTTCGAATATCAAAGTTTATAATACTATTATGATATTAAGTAATCATTAAAGGATACTGTGGGAGGTATACTCATTATTCAACGGTTTTTTTCTGGGTTTTCTCTCCCAAACTCTGAAAAATATCTATAAAATAAATTAATTATTTTGTGATTTGCTTCTGCGTAAGAAACACAGGATATTTGTCAGAAGCAATCAATTGAACAATGTTGCCTAACAAACAACAACGAAACAACATCAACGAAGAAACAACTATAGCGTAACGTTTCGGAGTCTATATCAGACCCCTTCTTCAGACGCTCAACGAAAAACGAGAGAATTATTTTGTTGATAGTTATTTGGTGAAATTCAAGAATTGTCACATTGACAATTCTTGAATTTCAGCAATTTCAAACTAATAGTTACTGTTATATAGAATTTTTTTTCAATTTTCAATGATTTTTAAAAAATTTTCTACAAATACTATCCTCACGAAATTTAGCTAGTATTTTTGCGTCGGCATTCTACAACTAATAACCATGTTCGAATTCAATCGGCTTAGTATTTTTCGAGTTAATGAGGAACAAAAAACAATCAAATTTCAAATGGCTATAACTCTAAAACCGTTCGGCCGATTATGCTCATAATCCAACTGAAATGTTGCGTTCTGATGCACATCCTAATCTGAAAATTTCAAGTCGCTAACTCTTTCCGTTCTCAAGTTATTGTGACAACAAAAATATTTTTTAATAATTTCTTAATAAGTTTCTAGCTATACGATTCGCACAAAATTTCACAAACGTGCTTAGGTTCATATTCTACAACTACTCACCAAGTTTCAATTCGATCGGATTTATATTGGTTGAAAACAAAATTATTACTCGGAAACCACTGGGCCGATTATGCCGATTATGCCCATTACGAACTTGTCCGTCGTATTGGGATGCGCCACCTATCCTGAAAATTTCAAGTCGCTCTTTTTGTTCTCAAGTTATCGTGGCAACGGCCGGCCGGACATAATCAAATTTGACCTCGAATTCTTCATTGGGGAGTCGAACTAAATCGTTTGAGACCATTTTCGTCAAAAAATTCGAAAATTACAGACATTTGGGCAAAATGATAACGCGATGTTCCCGAGAACATACGCGCAATTAAATAAATTGCAAGTTTTTTGGCGCTCTGGTTCCTCGGAGCAGAGTGCTCATCAATTTGCCCAAATGTCTGTAATTTTCGAATTTTTGGCTGAAAACGATATGGTTGACTCACTGATCAATAATCCATGATCGAAATCGATTCTGTCCAGCCGTCCGGCCGTTAACACGATAACTCTCGAGCGAAAGGAGTTAGAGGATTGAAATTTGCAAGATACGTTCGGAGCGTAAATATCTTGGACGAATTCGTTAACGGGCGAAATCCATCAAGCGGTTTCGGAGTTATGGCCATTTTTAGTAAAAACACTTTTTATGAATATTTCCGAAAACAATTTTTCGATCTATCTGAAATTAAGCACTAAACTGTAGAATGATGACTTCTATATGCATGCGAATTTTTGTAGTGATCGAGTGGCCGTAAAGTGTAAAAAAAATTGTCTCTACAATAACTCTTCAACAGAATGAGCTAGTTGGTTGAAATTTTCAGAGTAGGTTTGGGAGATAAATATCTAAGTTGAGTTCGTTTTTGGATGAAATCGGCCTTACGGTTTCGGAGTAACGAAAAAAAAATTTTTTGTACACTACAAATTTCAAACTCAATTTTTTTCAAATGCATTTTCACCACAAAAATCCATTGATATCATTTTAAACTCTAACAAGCTAATACTTTCGGAGATATGATATTTCGAAATTTGAATAGTGAATCGTACGTCTATGTTTTCACAGAATGCTGAATGAATTATTATATGATCTGTGTTCTTACATGTCATCTTATTTTCTGATGAGAGGTGAATGTCAAAATTATTTCTGGTTCGTTATTCTTGATATAAAATACACCTTCTGTTCTAGAAAACAAATTATGATTGAATGCAAAATGATCAATTAAGTAACCTCAGCTAGCTTAGACTTATGTGGATGATATTATTATTATTATTATTATTATTATACTGATCCTCCTGGGTCTTCCACAAGGAGACCCCTCATAAGCTCTAAGAGCTTGCCCTGAGTTAGGAGAACCAGTTGTGTTCTGTGTAGGCTTTGTTACTGTGTCCTTACGCCACCTTAGGCACAGCACTGTTAATTTTTGACCCAACAGCGAATGGTGGCGATTACCGTGACTAGAAAATTTCTTTCCTAGCCTCGGAATTGAACTTGGGGCTTCCGCTCCCAAGTCAATTACTCTACCACTGAGCCAATCGCACTACATGATATTACACTTTTCAGGTGATAATATAATGCCCGTGGATGATCCATATGATGATGGAAATATATTCTTTGGTAAGATACATAATCAAATTGGGTTCTGAATATCTCCAGTAAAAACAAAACTGCAATATTATAAAAGTTTTAATTGATATAATATAATTTTCAGAGTAGATTTGAGGAATGAATATCTCGGATAAGTTCGTTATTGGAGAGAATCGGTCTGCTTGAATTTAACTTCTTTCATGATGCAGTTCTATCGTAAGAAACCATTTATATCATTCCCAGAATTTGTCTCAAGGGGGCACCATGCCAAAAAAGGTAACACTGTCAGATTTATCATATTTCAGAACCCCCGTGTATACAATTTGGTATGTAATATGCAACATCTACTGTTGAATTTTGTTGCATATATTTCGGGACACGCTGTATATTTGTAAAAATGACATGTATCTGAATAAACCATTGTGTCAGCGAAACATTTGCTTCCAAACTGAAATTTCTTGGAAATCGGTATAGAAATCCCCAATCGATGTTGGGGAGGATCATCCACTCTCCTCTCCTTCCAGGAACCACCACTGCTCCCACGTAGGAATGGAGGCATTGCGCACCGAATGGATATTGGAGCGAGAGCAGCAACTTTTGTTCAAAATCTCTGCACTCCAGCGATAAGGCGGGCGAGCTATAGGTAGATTTAGATAGATTAAGATAGAGTGTAGTCCTTCTCGGTTTCTTCCTTATTGTCTCCTTATTCATACTTACTTTTATTCGATCTAATTAAATTGTGTATCCTCGGAAAGGGGCTTTCGGCATTTTAAAAAGTGTTTGCACTGTTTATGACACACTTAAAAGAGATGAAATAGACGACGTCAGCGCCGAGAAAATCTCTCCTCAATTCCGTATAAAGCGTTCGAATGAAAAGCGGGGTTTTTCTTCGGAGAAGACACTCTATTATCGTTAATCGAATATACGAAGTGTTCCCACCGTCGGCGATGGAAATATTCCTGCCATCTTTTCGTATGGATATGCTGGGTTTTTGAGGGTTCGCGGGTGAAATATTCTCGCATTATCTCCAATGTCACGTGAACGAGTTTTTCAACAGTTGTACGAGTGGGGTTGACTCATTCTAGGTGGGGGGTGTATTTTCTAGTACGAAGCCTTTTCGGGTTGGTTCTGATAGTGGGGATTGAGTTTAATCTGTGTTTTATTGGTATTCTGATTGTTGGGTTTGGATTGGATGTTCCGTATTCGACTGAAAGAATCTCATGGATTATGGCGGATACAATGCATAGGATTCTTTCGGAAATGGCAGAATTATTTGTTTGATGAGTTGTAATAAAACACATTTTTGCGTGTATGTTCTGGGGAACATCGCGTTATCGTTTTGCCCAAATGTGAAATTTAATTCTGTAGTGCCGTCCGGCCGTTGCCACGATAACTTGAGAACGGAAAGAGCTAGCGACTTGAAATTTTCAGGGTAGGTGGCGCATCCCAATACGACGGACAAGTTCGTTAATGGGTATAATCGGCCCAATGGTTTCCGAGTAATAATTTTGTGTTCACCCAAAATACATCTGATCGAATTTAAACTTGGTGAATAGTTGTGGAATACAAACCTTAGCACGTTTGTGAAATTTTGTGAGAATCGTGCAGAAAATTTTAAAAAAATTATTAAAAAAAAAAGCACTGACGTGAAGTCAGTACTCTTTGGCGCGCGTGTTCACGGTGGCTAATTTGAATTGAATGATGAGTACTTCAAGCTCAGTGGATAGAGCGAGCCGAAGATCTACCCAAAGGATAGTGAACACCATTCACTGTCGGTTCAATAATTAACAGTGCTGTATCTAAGCTGCCATCAGGATAGAGTAACAAAGTTGGAAAAGAACACAAGTGACTCTCCTTAGTCGCACAAGCTCCTAGAAGATTTGGGAGGGTCAGTATAATCCTAATCATGTTTATAGCACGCGCGCCGAAGCAGATTGACTTTTTACACTTTTTCTTTCATTTTTAAATCACTCTGCTTTTGCGCGCGTGCTATAAACATGATTAGGATTATACTGACCCTCCCAAATCTTCTAGGAGCTTGTGCGACTAAGGAGAGTCAGTTGTGTTCTTTTCCAACTTTGTTACTCTATCCTGATGGCAGCTTAGATACAGCACTGTTAATTTTTGAACCGACAGTGAATGGTGTCCACTATCCTTTGGGTAGATCTTCGGCTCGCTCTATCCACTGAGCTTGAAGTACTCATCATTCAATTCAAATTAGCCACCGTGAACACGCGCGCCAAAGAGTACTGACTTCACGTCAGTGCTTTTTTTTTTTTCAAATTCCTTTAACAAATATAGCTATCAATACAGTTTGGCTGTTAGCTTTACTGTAGATCCAAAAAAATTGCGGTTGTGGGACCTCCGTTAGGAAAGCAATTGCCTCTTCTCCAAATCCGAACGTATTTTAATATAGATCTACCGAATATAGTTATTTATAAATTTGCCTCAGGGCTACAATACAGACATTTCAACTCGGAAACAACGCTATTTCCCCCAAACTGACTTCTGTCCGTGCACTGAATTGACATGAATATTCTTTTAAAACCTCACAATATCGGCTCATTACTCCCAACATAACCCAAACAACCCAAAACCATTCACTTCTCGTCTGCGCATGCGCAATATACTCGTGGCTGCAAGTCCTCCCAAAATTACACACCTCACAAAACACTCCAATTCTCCAACACTAGTGGTTCAGGAGATATCGCTTCTTGAATCCACGCATGCGCAGACCCTCACCAGGGGATTCTATAGAGGAATAGCATCCGCCACCCCAAAATCCCAATCCTCTCTGACGAAAGCACCAGCAGTTAAATCACTGATGGACTGCTCATGCGCATAACGAAAAATGCCCGTAAGGGGTACATCAATTTCGAAATTAGCCCCAGGGCCACGGTACGGACACTTTAACTCGGAAACAACGCTACATCCCCCAAACTGACTTGTCCTTGCACTGAATTGCCATGAATATTCTTTTGAAACCTCACAATATCGGCTCAGCACTCCCAACATAACCCATATAACCCGAAAACAGTCACTTCTCTTCTGCGCATGCGCAATCTACTTGCGGCTAAAAGTCCTCTCAAAATCACACACCTTACAAAAAACTCCGATTCTCCAACACTAGTGGTTCAGGAGATAGCACATCTTTAATCCACGCATGCGCAGACCCTCAATAGGGGATTCTATGGAGGAATAGCATCCGCCACCCCAAAACCCCAATCCTCTCTGACGAAAACTACAGCAGTTAAATGACTTCTCATCTGCGCATGCGCACAACGAAAAATGCCCGGAAAAGGAAGCATGAACCTCAAAAAATAGGTTTCGGCATTTTAAGCAAAGTATTCCGCAAAATAGTAGTAATTTTTTGATTTTTTTCATGTCACGTGATCTTCACGAAATTTTGCAAAAGTGTTTGCATTGGTCTTTTGCATCTAACTACTGAGTTTCAATTCAATCAGAGCAGTATTTTTCGAGTTATCGTGAAAACAAAATTTTAAAATTTTTGAAATTTTTTTTGCCACTTTAGGGCCGTCTGGTCATAACAAAACTTCGCAGGCATATAAAGGTCATGATTCTACAATTTGATGCCAAACTTCAGAAAGATCGAGTGATCGGTTCCGGAAATATTCATAAAAAACGTTTTGACTAAAAACGGCCTTAACTCCGAAACCGCTCGGTGGATTTCGCCCGTTAACGAACTTGTCCGAGATATTTACGCTACAAAACTACCCTGCAAATTTCAACGCTCTAAGTCGTTCCGTTCGAGAGTTATCGTGCTAACGGCCGGCCGGACCGGACGGACAGAATTGAATTTGACCTCGAATTCTTCATCAGGGAGTCGAACCCAATCGTTTGAGACCATTTTCGAAAAAAAATTCGAAAAATACAGACATTGTGACGAAATGATAGCACGCTGTTCCTTGCGGAACACGCGCGCAAAAATATTATTTATGCCACGATAACCTGAGAACGGAAGGAGATAGCGGCTTGAAATTTTCACGTTAGGTTGTGCATCTGAATGCGACATTTGAATTTGTCTATAGGTATAATTGGCCAAAAAATTATTGAAAATAATTGAAAAAATTCTATATATCATAAACAATTCGTCCCGCATGGCTGAAATTTTGGAAGAGCCTTCAGAACCTAACTCTACTGCAGAGTTCCAAGTTTGAACACGATCGGATCCATATTGTTGTGTTGGAGAACCGAGCAGCCTTTTGTGAGTTCGGTAGCTGGATGCGAATTGTCGTATTTCTGCGAGAACCTTCAAAAACATGAATGTCATGATGGCATATTTTTGCGCGTATGTTCTTGGGAAAATCGTGTTATTTCATCACGAAACTATGGGAGATGATAGCCCTACATTAGTGGTCAGACCTGGTTTTGAAAGAGATCCTCCTTAGGAGGAGGCAACTAAATATTGAAGGGATTTCTATGAACATGAGTGAATATCTTTGAGAAATTGAGAAGGCTATTCTTCTTCAAGAGATCCATATGCCTTCAGAGGAGTATATTTGTGAGAGGGGACTTTTGAAAGGTTATGCATTATTTTTAATATGATATCGCTGAAATTTTGCTGAAGGCTTCAAAACTTAACGTTAAATTAACCATACTTTCTGATGTTTTAAGGTGAGAGGCTCATTTGTCGATATTAAATCTCGTGATGGGTAGAGAGGAATTTTAGGCCAGTTTTTCTATCACTAATGAGAATATATCTTTATGTTTCACCTCAACACGTTTAGATCTATCAATGGGAATTTATTGGTTAAGAATAAGTAATTGAATATTACTGGAATTCAATTGAATTTCATTCAATATGTTAGTAACTAAACTTATAATATTCTTTACTTTGATTATTTAAATATGACATTAATTACAGTAATATATTTCTAGAATAATTATGTATTCTTCTCCTAAAGAAGAATTGAAGGTAGACAATAATGTGTTAATTTTTTCATCATTGCTTTCTATCCTTACTTCACGAAAAAAAAATGGTTCAAGCACTGACGTGAGGTCAGGAGCTTTTGCGCGTATGTTCTATTGTCCATTCTCCTGTATTGGACACTTTTAATCGAATTTACCATGGTGAATTCTATTGTCTATTCTCCTGTATTGGACACTCTTAATCGAATTCACCATGGTTAATTCGATTAAGAGTGTTCAATACAGGAGAATGAACAATAGAACATACGCGCAAAAGCTCCTGACACGAAAAAAAAATTGGTTCAAGCACTGACGTGAAGTGTGGAACTTTTGCGCGTATGTTCTATTGTCCATTCTCCTGTATTGAACATTCTTAATCGAATTTACCATGGTGAATTCTATTGTCTCTTCTCCTGTATTGGACACTCTTAATCAAATTTACCATGGTGAATTCGATTAAGAGTGTCCAATACAGGAGAATAGACAATAGAATTCACCATGGTAAATTCGATTAAAAGTGTCCAATACAGGAGAATGGACAATAGAACATACGCGCAAAAGCTCCTGACTTCACGTCAGTGCTTGAATCAATTTTTTATATGTAAATAAAGAATAAAGTACATTGGATACCATTATTCATTACTCATTAAACAAAATACATTCAAATGTCCATCACGGAAACGGTGGTAGCAATGAAGTCGTTGAACCCAATTTTCCATGACTCTCTCACACAAATCGGGTCGTACGTTAACAATTACTCGTTCAATATTGATCTGTAAATGTCTCAATTTGGTGTATGATTGCTATTAACCAATGACTTAATGTAACCACAAAGAAAGAAGTCCAATGGAGTTAAATCGCAGGAACGAGGCGGATAATGTATCAGTTCATTTCTTGAAATAATCAAATCACCGAATGTTGTTTTCAATAAAGTCATTGTGTTATTGGCAGTATGACAAGTGGCACCGTCCTGTTGAAACCACATGTTCTGCAAATCAAGACGAACCAATTCAGATCATAAGAAATCAGTCAACATTGAACGATTTCCATTGACAGTTACTGCCTTATGAACTTCGTTGAAAAAAATACGGTCCAATGACCCCTCCAGCATAAAATCCTCACTAAGCAGTAAAGTTATCAGGATGTAATGGCAGTTCTTGATATTCTTCAGGTTTATCACCACTCCAGATACCGCAATTCTGCTTGTTAACAAAACCGTTCAACCAGAAATGAGCCTCATCACTGAAAAAAATTGTCTTATGGAAATCTGCAACATTTTCGACTGTTTCTAAGCACCAATTACTGAATACACGACGCTTTAGATGATCAGTTGGTTTGAATTCTTGGGTTGAAACAGTTTTGTATGGATATAAACCAAGGTCTTTTCGTAAATGTTTTGCCTAAAATAGACTAAAACAATTAGTTTGCACTCCCTGATGAAGAATTCGAGGTCAGTATCTGGATGGGTGGCCATTGCCATGTTAACTCGAACGAAGTAGGGTAGGTTGCGCATCTGAATGGGACCGATAAATTCGCTGTTGGGCCAAATCAGCCAAACTTTTTTGGCGTTATACCCACTCAAAAAATACAGATCCGATGAAATCGAAACTTGGTAATCAGTTCTAGAATATGGACGCAAAGACGAATGTGAAAAAATTTTGTGAGGATCGTATCACAGAAAATTTTGAAAAAATTATGAAAAAAAAATTGGTTCAAGCACTGACGTGAAGTCAGAAGCTTTTGCGCGTATGTTCTATTGTCCATTCTTCTGTATTGAACACTCTTAATTGAATTTACCATGGTAAATTATGTTGTCCATTCTCCTGTATTGGACACTTAATTCGAATTTACCATGGTAAATTCGAATTAATTGTGTCCAATACAGGAGAATGGACGCGCAAAAGCCTCTGACTTCACGTCAGTGCTTGAACCAATTTTTTTTTTCGTGATTTTTTTGAAATTTTCTAGGGGTACGGTTCTTATATTTATTTTTTCGTCATTTTTTTCAAATTTTCTAGGGGTGCTCTTCTCACAAAATTTTAAACAGGTTGTTATGTTGATTTTCTACTACTAGTTACCAAGCTTCAATTCGATCGAATATTTATTTTTTGAGTTATCAAGGAAATAATATTCCAGGTGGGTATAGCTCGGAAACCGTTAGTCCGATTATGCCCAAAAACGAACTCAAATCTCCAATTCGGCTACGCAACCTGCCCTGAAAATTGCAAGTCCCTATCTCCTTTCGTTCGAAAGTTATCGAGGCAACGGTTGCCCATCTACTGAACTCACACAAGGCTGCTCGAATCTCCATCAATATTTAACCGATTGTGTTAAAACTTGAAACTTGGCAGTAGAGTTAGGTTACAAAGGCTCTTGCAAAATTTCAGCAATTTCAAACGAATAGTTACTGATATATAAATTTTTTTTTCAATTTTCAATGATTTTTTTAAAATTTTCTACAAATACTATCCTCACGAAATTTTGCAAGAATTTTTGCGTTGGCATTCTACAACTAACAAACATGTTTGAATTCAATCGGTTTAGTATTTTTCGAGTTAATGAGGAACAAAAAACAACCAAATTTCAGATGGCTATAACTCTAAAACCGTTTGGCCGATTATGCTCATAAGCAAACTGAAATGTCGCGTTCTGATGCACATCCTAACCTGAAAACTTCAAGCCGCTATCTCTGTCCGTTCTCAAGTTATCGTGCCAACGAAAATATTTTCCAATAATTTTTTAATAATTTTCTAGCCATATGATTCGCACAAAAAATTTCACAAACGTGCCTAGGTTCATATTCTACAACTACTCACCAAGTTTCAATTCGATCGGATTTATATTGGTTGAAAACAAAATTATTACCTACTCGAAAACAACTGGGCCGATTATGCCCATTAACGAACTTGTTCGTCGTATTGGGATACGCCACCTACCCTGAAAATTTCGAGTAGCTAGCTCTTTTCGTGCTCAAGTTATCGTGGCAACCAAACAGAATCAAATTTGACATCGAATTCTTCATTGGGGAGTCGAACTAAATCGTTTGAGAGCATTTTCGTCAAAAAATTCGAAAGTTACAGACATTTGGCCAAAATGATAACGCGATGTTCCCCAGAACATACACGCAAAATATTATGTATCTCACGACAACTTCAGGAGGAAAAGAGATAGCGATTTGCAATTTTCAGGGTAGGTTTCGCATCCGAAGGCGACATTCAAGTTACTCAATACGCATAATCGGCCAAGCGGGTTCGAAGTTATATCCATCTGAAATTGAATTTAAGTCGATCTTCCAATAAAATTACTTGAGACGTGAG
This sequence comes from Halyzia sedecimguttata, assembly GCA_937662695.2. Taxonomy (NCBI): domain Eukaryota; kingdom Metazoa; phylum Arthropoda; class Insecta; order Coleoptera; family Coccinellidae; genus Halyzia; species Halyzia sedecimguttata. The sequence goes on along the minus strand of OW569414.2, from coordinate 82,374,084 downwards.
TTTTTCATAAATTATCAGATATCTGAAGATTTTCAATTCCAATGAAATACATTTGTGCCAAAATTAAAAATTCAGTGATCTTAGACGATTCTCTGATTACTCATTAAAATGGTATTAAATTTAAATGTATTCATAACTGACTGATAGTCGGGTATAATTCCAAAAGTACCTTGCGAATTGTCCATTAACGATCTGAAACAAGATATTCATGCTCCAAACCTAACCTGCAAATTCCAACTCTCTAACTCATTTGGTTCGTGCTTACGGGGCCGTTCCATGTTAGATCATGATATATGGGTAAAAGGGTGACAGATCATAGAGCGCACTCTTAGGGCGGGTTGTAACTCAGTTGGTTAAACTCTGGTTTTCCTTAACCATCGGATACCGTTGGTTAACATGTTTGCATGAATACCGGACTCCAACCTTGAGATTTCATTAGCCCCTTACAGCTGTGTGTTAGGCAACACACAACATCAAAATAGGTCACTGGCCATGTGCGAAAGTTAAAACGCAAGGTAAAACTTTCGCACATGGCCAGTGACCGATTTTTATGTTGTGTGTTGCCTAACACACAGCTGTAAGGGGCTAATGAAATCTCAAGGTTGGAGTCCGGTATTCATGCAAACATGTTAACCAACGGTATCCGATGGTTAAGGAAAACCAGAGTTTAACCAACTGAGTTACAACCCGCCCTTAGCATGCGAAAGGTACCGGGATCAATTCCCGGCCCGCCCAACTCCTTTTGATTGAACACTTGGCCTCACTCCACCAACTAGGACAGATTGTTGTTAGTGGAAAGAATATATTATTGATTTCGTGACCCACTGAATACCTGACATTCATGGTCACATTTATATGGAAAATATGGTGAGTATGTCATTTCGTTACCTAACTACCATTGCCCAAATCCTTGTATGTTTTTCATGCAACGCTTCGTATAATACTTGGATCGGAGAAAATTAGTGATAGAGTAATCAATCTATCATTATTATTATTTATTCGCTATGTGATAATTCCACGAACTAGATCTTAACCTAAAGTTTTATTCCCAAGGGATCCTCTATTTTGAAGTCTTCGATTGGATCCTTGTTACAGAATGACGTGTTACAAAGAACGGTAGGGCCAATGTATTCCTCCAGTAAGCTGTAGCCAATAGACGTAAAGTTGGTGAAATCTTTCACGTCGCTGAACATGGTACAACCTCTCTTATAATTGTACTTTCCACCATAACCATCATTGAATGGATTGTATAAAACCATGGTGTAACAGGATACTACGGTTTCGAAGCACAATGCTGGTTCAAGGTTTGTTCCTGTGGCACAGTTTCCATTATAGATTTGCTCGCAGTCGTAGCATTCAAGGATTTCTAAAAAAAAAACATAAATACCATCAGTTTATTCTCGATGCTACAGAATTTAACGTGGGTAACAGTAAAAAATGATATCTGAAATTAAATGCCTCAAAATTTGATGGGTTTCGACTGAATTATACATACCGGTAAGAATAAGCACCGGGAGTTCATCATTCAAAATGCCCGCTCATACGTATTGTCAACCTTTTTTGCGCGATTGTCCAACCCAGATGTTGGTATTCTTGAAATTTTTGGCCTAAGATGATCTCAAACGGTTCGACTCATTGATGAATAATCTGAGGTCAAATTCAATCCAGTCTGTGCGATTGTAAGCACGATAACTCTCGAACGAAATTATTTAGAGTTGAAATTTACTAGTAAGGTTTGGGTCATACTTATCTCGGTCAAGTTCATCAATAAAATAAAATTCACTTAATCAAATTGATAATAATACAACGAAAATTAACAATTTTTCAAATTATCCAACAAGAATCTATTCCAAGACCTTTGAAAAATAGCTCCACGAAAGGAAAAAATCCTCAGTAATAATATAACAAGAGAGAATAAATTGAAAATAATTTGACAGATTTTTTGAAAACTTGTTGCCAGGCAATAGTCACGAGAGCCCGTAGGGCTCGAGGGGCTATTTCCAAATGGCAACAAGTTTGAACTAAATCTGTCAAATCATTTTCTAATTTATGGAACTCGCGAGTTATATTTGACTAGATTATTTGTTTATTCACGAATTCTTACAATAAATAATCTGAAACAAGCCCTGTGGACAGGAGCTTTCTGGCACTCTAGTTCAAACAGACAAATTATATCTCCGAAAGTATTGGTTTCTCAGAGTTGGGAATTATATCAATTTATTCATATGATAGAACTGCATCATAAAGGAAGTTCAATTCAAATGATAGTTTATTTATCAAGATTAAATGAGCAATCATGAGAATGAGAACTGCACTATGGAAGAAATCAAATTATATCTGGCCAATTTTGCCCTATACCGACATTAACCGAGATATTCATCTCCCTAACCTACTCTGAAAAATTCAACTACGTAGCTCATTCCATTCGAGAGTTATATCTATGTCTATGGATGAAAAGCAGTCTCACTACTCTCAGATCTCTTACTTCATGTTCCGTTCCGAAATGTAAGACTAATTTCGGAGCAAACAACTGAGATTTTTCTCACTTCGCTCACAATTCTTGCCTCTTGGATTGATTAGATAATGACATATCTCAGGAAAATAAGTTGACATTATGACAATTCATACATAGAATAATTATATCATTATGTGACAACGTTGAAATACGATTTATTATTGAAATTTTGAAAAATCATATCTCCGAAAGTATTAGCTTGTTAGAGTTAAAAATTATATCATTGGATTCTTATGCTGAAACTGCTTATTGAAAAAAATTTTATTTGGAATTTGTTTTGTAAAAAAAAATTTTTTTCTTTTACTCCGAAACCATCTGTGATGATTTTGCCCAATAACGAACCTAGCCGAGATATTTATCTCCCAAACCTACTCTGAAAATTTCAACTGTCTAGCTCCTTCCGTTCGGGAGTTATCGTGCCTACGGCCGGCCGGCCGGCCGGACAGAATGATTTTCGACCACGGATTCTGGATCAGTGAGTCGAACCAAATCGTTTGAGACCATTTTCATCGAGAAATTTGAAAATTACAGACATTTGGGCAAATTGATAAGCACTCAGTTCCGAGGAACTAGAGCGCCAAAAAGATCAATAAAACTATCATAAAATTATACCTGTTATACTTATTAAAGTAAAGTTCTTGAACTAATTTTGCCGTTTCATTCCACATTGTCTTTATTACTGCTTCTTTATAATCATTTCCGTCGTTTCTTTCCATGTTATAAGCCCAATCTTTCAAAATCAATGCCAGAGTAGCTGTTGTAGTAGATTGATCCAGAATATAATTTCTTTCTTTGGTGAAGATCTCAAATTGCCGCCATAGAGTCTGATTACTTATTAGAGTATTATTCGAAGTAGTTATATATCGCGTTGACACAATTAGGTAATTATTTTGACAACTATCTGACATTTGCTAGGCAAATAAAAGACACAGTGATTATGCCCGAGAATAATCACAAGAGATTTATTCCCACTATAATGATGACATAATTGGTTGAAACTTACCCTTGTGACAAATAAAGAAGCATTTCAACGTCAAAAAATAATCAGATTAATAGTTTAACAATTATCGCACTTGCAATGTTAATGTTCGTGCTACAAAAAAATGTTAATTAACTAATGGATAACTAATTGAAAAGTAGCGATAAACATTTTTGGACAACGGATTATTGTTCATTGATCTATCCTGCTGATGCCTGAATTTTTACAACTTTAATAAGTTTAAATAATATTTATTCATGAAAGCTTCGAAGGGGTGAGGCTTACGCAAGCTGAATTACCCGTTAATTACAATTATAAATATTTGTCCTATTTCCGGGAGTTGGGACTTTTTTTTAGGAAATTTACTCCTCTTCTTGAATATTTTTTTCAAATTTGAATTATCTCGAATAGTTTTTGAGATACCTATTGGCAAAAAACCAAAGTCCTTTCTCTTTTTTTCACTTAACTGTTTATAATAATAATAATATAATAATAATAATAAGTTTATTGATCCTCTCAGACTAAAAAGTATAGGACAGGTCAGTATTCAAAAAAACAAATCATACAAAATAAATTAATTAACAACAAATGTCACTCCTCCACGCGATTTTAATGATCGGTCATTCAAATACTCAGATACTGTGTAATAACCTTTAGTGAGCAGTAGTTCTTTAATGCTCATCTTAAATTTTGTGAGATTCAGTATTTTCATTGATGCTGGTAAATGATTGTAAAGTATTATACTCTGATATGAAGGTGAACGTTCAAATCTAGATGTTCTGTGATTTGGTATCAGCAGAGTATTATCATTTCTTGTGGAGTAGTGATGGTTGCTTGACAACCTTATCATATTACTTTCATTTTCCTTAACATAAAGTAGACATCTATATATATAAACAGAGGCTAATGTCATGATTCTGTTCGCAATAAACAAAGGTTTACAGGAAGATTGAGGATGTAAGTTAAATATTAGCCTAATTATTCTTTTCTGACAAATAAAAACTCTAGTTATTTCCGAAGAACTACCCCACACCAACACATTATAGGACATGTAAGAGTAGCACAGACTGTAGTAAACATCTATAAGTGATTTCAAAGGAAATAAATTCTTGATTTTCAATATTGCAAAATAAGACCTATTCAATTTCTTACAGACACTGTCAATATGTTGGTTCCAGCGCAGACCCTCATCCATATATATTCCTAGAAATTTAGTGTATTCTCTTGATACTATTGAAACATTGAGATGGGATATTGTTAAGTGATCCCTATTCATTTTGTTCAACGAGAAATAGACCAAATCAGTCTTATCAACATTCAACATCAGCGCATTCACTCGACACCATTCCGTAAACATCCGAAAGACCGATAGAACAGATAACCGGAGTTCATCAGAGCTCCTTGCTGTTACGAGTATGGAGGTATCATCTGCAAATAAGGTTATGGATGCTCGTTTGATATGGTCTGGCAGATCGTTTATGAATAGTAAAAAAAGTAGAGGTCCCAGCACTGAACCCTGCGGCACTCCCATTTCAACTTCATAATCGTCAGAATATGTGTTTTCAACTTTCACAGAAAAAACGCGACCGCTTAGGTAACTCTCCAGCCACTCCAAAAAGATTCCCCTAAATCCTATGTTATAAAACTTCTGTAACATAAAATCAAAATTAAGACAATCGAATGCTCGAGACAGATCAAAGAACAGCCCAGCAGCGTAAAGACCGTCATCCAAGCCCCTGTAGACACCCTCAACAAACTGAAACGCTGCACTCTGTGTTGACCTACGAGGCCTAAAACCATGCTGGGACTCGGTTATAATATTGAATCGATTCAGAAATTCATACATTCTATTGAAAACTATCCGCTCAAAAACCTTAGAGAAATTACTTAAAATCGATATGGGTCTATAATTGGTGATGTTGTAAGAATCATTTTTCTTGAACACGGGGATGACAACAGATTTTTTTAGAATATCCGGGAATCTACCAGAGGAAATAGATGAGTTGAATAAATGCGCTAGATGACCAGCAATAGAATCGGCAATGGACTTGAGAACCCTCACTGAGATGGAGTCAACACCAGTGCACTTTTTGTTTTTGAGTGACCTGATGACATCAAGAATTTCATCTTTGGTGACTGGAAGGAAAAAAAAGCTTTCGTTGAGCATTCTCGGACATGTACATGACTGTGAGAGCGATTGTCCATAAAACTCCATGAGCTTGGTGGAGGTTGCCGTAGAAAAGTAAATGCCGAAAGCTGCAGCTATCTGACCTGACTCAGTACACATATTTTCATTCAATTCTAACGATATTTTTTTTCTATGATCGCGTGATTTCCCAATTTCTGCATCAACCAACTTCCAGACTGTCTTATTTTTTTGGTCAGAGTCTTCAATGAGACTACCGTAATATAACTTTTTAGAATTGTTAAGAAGTTGATTATAATAAGCTTTAGCCGAGTTGTAGTTAAATAATGACTGCTTTGTTCTTAACCTAGAATGCACCCAATAAACATTCTTTAAATAGACGCTGAAGCGCCTTATTTCCGGTGTGACCCATCTCTTAGAAACATTTGTTTTACCAGTGGTGTGTTTCAGTGGACAACATTCTTCAAAAATTGATCTGATGGATCCAACAAAAAAATCGAAACTAGCATTAATGTCAGTATCTGAGTAAGCTTTCGTGAAGCTGGTATCTTGAATACGTATATGAACATTTTCAAGACTCTCTGGGGTAATATGCCTAAAGAAATGTGTCCTATTATTAGCTGCAGTCTCAAGAGGAATAGCACTACAGTAATGAAGCGATAAAACCTTATGATCAGCAAGATTTGGTTGATATACTCTGGTTTTACAGGCACTTATTTCAGTGTTAGTCAAAATATAATCCACTAGTGAACTATATGTTTTTCCATTTCGATCAGTGAACACCCTAGTGGGTTCAAACGATGTAATGTTCAAGTTAAAACAGTCAAGAAAGTCCTGAAGAAGACATTTAGGCCTAGAATTGGTTTCAAGGAAATTGACATTCAGATCGCCACATATGAATAAAATTTTACATTTTACAAGACATTGTTGTACAACATAGGTTATCCTATCTAAAAATAAGTTTAAGTCACCTGAGGGTGGTCTGTAAACACTTAGGATTCCTATTTTCAGATCGCCAGCGGTAGCCTTAACTCCACACACTTCACAGCCCATCTCAATGGATAATTGGGAAAAATTTAGATCAGAGGCTTTCATTTCACTTTTCACATATATAACACAGCCCCCATTCTTGTGTATTTCACGACAAAAATGCGAAACCTGTGTATACCCTGGAAAAACCATTACGTTGATGCTATCTTCAATACACCAGTGCTCGACAACACTAATAATATCGGGATTTTCACTTGCCAATAACACCTCGAGACTGGTTACTTTGTTTGACATACCCTGTATATTTATTTGTAGAATCTTCAATGAAACAGTTAGCCGGTTTCCTGTCTCGTCAGTCTCCGATGGAAAAAATGACGCACATTTGCTCGATTGGGCCAATTTGTTGATACCAGTGCTTTTTCATATTCGCTTGCGGGAATAGTAACCTTAAATGAGGAATAACTCTCCGGAAATCGTGATTTTAGCAATTCACATTTCACTTCCTTAGAAAAATTCTTATTCAGAAATTTTTGCAAAGTTTCAGTAGTAGTGTCCGGTTTAAGATTTGATACATGCAGGAATTTTAACTTTTCAATGCCTTCCACCGTTGAATCACCTGAACAACTTCCAACAACTAAAGTACTTTTTGAATTTCGCTTCGGTTTCTTATAACTAACTTCAGTCCAGTCATTCATTTTACTAGTTGACGATTTCCCGAAATCAAAGGGTGATGCGATATTGGAGTGAACGATATTTTTTCTTGCATTCACTTCTTGTGCATTCATTATCGCCTCATTCAACTTTTGTACAGTAAACAGCTGAGTATTTTTGTTTTGATTTCGAGTTACAGTTTCCCCTGAATGCTCATCAGTTACGGAGCGTCTTATGGTTGCGCCAGTCTTCGTATTTTGACCCTGCGGCCTGACAACAGGTTTAGCACTGCTCTGTTGATTCATACCCATATGTTTATGTTGATTATTCTCTTTGTTGGAATTGTTTACCTTCTTATCATCTTGTACCTGGATGACATTTTTTTTCGAAATGGAATCATTATTCATTAGAAATTTATTGTGACTTTGTAATGCCTCGATCGCAATAGCTTGATTCGCAATCACTAGATCTTTTTGCATTTGAAGTTCTCTCAGATGTTTTATTTCCAATTGTAGATTATCCAATGTTTTTCTGGTACTTTCGTCCCCACAACCACGAATATTCGTATCACCATCAACATTTGAAACTTTATTATTTTTTTCGTTTAACTTCTTTGTGAAGTTAATCAATACTTCGTTTGTAACATTTTCTGGTAGTGTAGCACTCACTAAGAGATCAATTAAATCGTTTTTACGCAACTTATTCAGCTCGCTGACCACGACGTCTGTACTCTCAGACATCTTGACAGACAATCGCTATTGCTATTTTCGCGAGCGGCCTTCGCATTTTCTCAAAGACTATCTACATGCCATTCCGAATCGATTGACACCTCAGTCATAATTCTCCAACTCATTTCGTTGGAGAAAACAATATCATTAGGTCAACAAGTACAGAGCCTTCCTGCCAATAGGGTCCTTCATAATGGCTTCGTATAATTAATATACTTATGTATATATTTCACAAGTCAAATAAACCCCAGGGGGTTCATTGATTTGCCGAGAAAGCAAGAGCAGACGCGTTTCTGGCTTCTTGGCCTTCATCAGTACTCTGTAGCTTCTCAACAAATTCAACTGAACTGAACCGGGTTAAGCCTCTCAGAGCCGGCTTGGTCGATCATACCTAATCGCCCACGCCACCTATGAGACAAAAGACGGAATTCAGCCTTTCCCAACCAGTGAATATTTGAAGTGTGAAATCATGTGCCACCATTCGCTCGATTTTAATCGAGAAACGAATCCCGCAGAGCTCAGACAGTATCTTTCAATGGCCATGAACGCTGTTTAACGTTTTCAAAAATAATAATGAAAAATGGGTTCAAGCCCTGTGGACAAGAGCTTTCTGGCGCTCTAGTTCAAACAGACAAATTATATCTCCGAAAGTATTGGTTTCTCAGAGTTGGGAATTAAATCAATGTATTCTTATGAAAGAACTGCATCATAAAGGAAATTAAATTCAAATAATAGTTTATTTATCAAGATTAAATGAGCAATCTGAGAATGAGAACTGCACCATGGAAGAAATCAAATTAAAATAGCTGAAATGAATTTGACTCTTTCTTATAGAACAGGATGAAATGTACGAGTATGAACACATATCATATAATAAAGCTTAGATAGAATAATTATAGCATTCTGTCAAAACATAGAAGTACGTACGATTCATTATTGAAATTTGGAAAAATCATATTTCCGAAAGTATTAGCTTGTTGGAGTTGAAAATAATATCGATGGATTTTAATGGTGAAACTGCATCTTAAATAAAAATTACAGACATTTGGGCAAATTGATAAGCACCCAGTTCTGAGGAACTAGAGCGCCAAAAAGTGTAATTCCTTTTCCGGGATTTGATCCCGCCTTCTCTCGTTCCGAAACCCAAAGCGTAGACCGACCGGCTCTCGGGCTCCTCGTACGATCTTGTCGATCTCCGGTATTAGAATAAAACGTCGACTATTAGCAAGGAATCAGACAATGTCATGTCTCAGGAAAATAAGTTGACATTATGACAATTCATACATAGAATAATTATGTAATTCTGTGAAAACGTAAAAATACGATTTTTTATTGAAATTTTGAAAAATCATATCTCCGGAAATATTAGCTTGTTAGAGTTAAAAATGACATCATTGGATTCTTATGATAAAACTGCTTTTTGAAAAAAATTTAATTTGGAATTTGTTTTGTAAAAAAATTTTTTTTTTGTTACTCCGAAACCATCTGTCCGATTTTGCCCTAAAACGAACTTAGCCGAGATATTTATCTCCCAAACCTACTCTGAAAATTTCAACTGTCTAGCTCATTCCGTTCGAGAGTTATCGTGCCTACGGCCGGCCGGCCGGACAGAATTAATTTCGACCACGGATTCTTGATCAGTGAGTAGAACCAAATCGTTTAAGACCATTTTCATCGAAAAATTCGAAAATTACAGACATTTGGGCAAATTGATAAGCACTCAGCTCCGAGGAACTAGAACGCCAAAAATGGCGATACCGTTGTTAATGGTAATAGTAACTGAATTCCGTGTTTTGTCTCATAGGTGGCGTGGGCGATTAAGTATGATCGACCAAGCCGGCTCTGAGAGGCTTAACCCGGTTCAGTTTAGTTGAATTTGTTGAGAAGCTACAGAGTACTGATGAAGGCCAAGAAGCCAGAAGCGCGTCTGCTCTTGTTTTCTCGGCAAATCAATGAACCCCCTGGGGTTTATTTGACTTGTGAAATATATGCATAAGTATATTAATTATACTAAGCCATTATGAAGGACCCTATTGGCAGGGACGCTCTGGACTTGTTGATTTATTAACAACGGTATCGCCATTTTTCATTATTAATATCATTCCCAATATTTTCAACAATATACATATGATCGTTTTCAAAACTAGAACTTGGTGCAAAATAAGGTTTTGACGTCTCTTGCAAAATTTCAGCGATATATGACGAATAGTTTCCAAGATAAATAATTTTATTTAATCATAGAATTTTCCAGTAATGCGATCCTCACGAAATTTTGCACCAAGTCTTCGTGTTGGTATTCTTCAACTTACTACCAATTTTCAATGGGTCAATGGGAACAGATCAGTATTTCTCCGAGCTATTGAAAAATAAAATTTCAGATGGCCGAAACCCTTCGGCGGATTTTTACCATTAGCGGACTCAACTGGCGCATTTGGACTCCAAACTTACCCTGCAGCTGTAGACTCTTCAACTCGAGTTTTAGTCTAAATATCTAATATTCACTCCAATTTAACAACCTTGTTCAGTCTAGCCGTGTCCTTGAGCTGAAAGAGAAAAAGAAGAGACAGAGGAATAAGGAAAAAGAAACAAGAAATTGGATTAATTTATTAAAAAAGTGTTCAGAAGAGAAATTTAAAGAACAGATTAGATAACATGCATTCAGAACAAAAGGAGAGAAGGAAAGTTGTAGCAATATATATATATTTTGAGACTTCAAGATAATTTCCCCCTTGTTTTAACACCTATGGGTTTCTCAACTTCAAACTCGGCCATTCTTATGTTGTTGCAGTATTTGGTTTGGCAAATTCTCATGATACCAATATACTCCTCTAGGCCGATTCCGAACAGGGTGGCGTTAGCCAAACACTGTTCCGAACCGCATGGCGTACAGCCTCTTTCGTATTTGTTCTTTCCTCCATATCCATTATTGAAAGGATCATAGTAGGTTTTATCGAAGCATGCTTTGTCGTTCCCGGTACAGATTGTCTTCCCCAAACTATATCCTCCAGCACAATTGCCGAGATGATTCTCTTCGCAGTGAAAACATGCCAATAATTCTGAAATGTTCAATGATTCACAAATATTCTTCATGTTGGAGGATTCTGGATCGTCAAAAATTTTAATCTGCAATACTTTCGTCAAAGATGCTTTGACTGAAAACTTGAACGTTAGATTCAAGATTCTGGTTGGAAAGAATTTGATATCTACAATCTGGGAGAGGTTAAATTGACATTTCTTTTATACTGCAACATTGGATCTGTCTTAGCATCATAAAAACAATGGATATACAGGGTGAGTCTTCATAACGTGCATTAATTTTAATCATAGATTCCTCTCGTCAAATAAAACACTTTTTGCGCGGATGTTCTGGGAAACATCGCGTTATTATTTTGCCTAAATTTCTGTAATATTCGAATTTTTTGCTGAAAATGGACTGAAACGATTGGGTTCGACTTCCTGATGAAGAATTCGAGGTAAAATATGATTATGTCCGGCCAGCCGTTGCCACGATAACTTGATAAAGGAAAGAGATAGCGACTTGAAATTTTCAGGGTAGGTGGCGTATCCTAATATAAAGGACAAGTTCGAGTAATAGTTTTGTTTTCATCCAATACAGATTGACACTTGATGAGTAGTTGTAGAATACAAACCTAAGGACGTTTGTGAAATTTTGTGAGAATGGTATCACTAGAAAATTAAGAAAAAATATTAAAAAATAGTATTTATGTCACGAACTAGAGAACGGAAAGAGGAAGCGACTTAAAATTTTCAGGTTGAGTTGTGTATCTGAATGCGATATTTGAGTTTGTTAATAGTTATAATCGACCAAACGATTTTGGAGTTACACCCATCTAAAATTTGGCTGCTATTTCCTCAATAACCCAAAAAATACAAAACCGATCCAATTCAAACATGGTTGTTAGTTGTAGAATGCTAACGAAAATTCGTCATTGGAAAAAATTCTATATTTCAGAAACTATTCGTCCGAAATCGCTGAAATTTTGCGATAGCCTTCAGAACCTAACTCTACTCTAAGTTCCAAGTTTCAACACGATCGGATCCATGTTGTTGGAGATCCGAGCAGCCTTCTGTGAGTTCAGTAGCTGGATGGGTGGCCGTTGCCTCGATAACTTTCGAACGAACGGAGATAGGAACTTGCAATTTTCTGAGTAGATTGCGCATCCGAATGAGAGAGCAAAGTTCGTTTTAGGACATAATGCCCATGTTTTCGAAGTTTTACACCCCTGGAATATTATTTCCTCGATAACTCAAAAAATATAGACTCAATCGAATTCAAGCTTGGTAATTAGTTATATGGACATAATTCTGTGAGAACCGTACCCCTAGAAAATTTTTAAGAAATTACAAAAAAGGAATTGGTTCAAGCACTGAAGTGAAGTCAGGAGCTTTTGCGCACATTTTCTATTGTTCATTCTCCTGTATTGGACAATAGAACATACAAGAAAAAGCTTCTGACTTGACGTCAGCTAGAACCAATTTTTAAAATTTTCTAGTAATACGATCCTCAAGAAATTACGGAAGAATTTTCGTGTCGGCATTATACAACAAATTAACATGTTTGAATTGGATAGGATTCGTATTCTCCGAGCTATTGAGGAAATTACAACCAGATGGGTATATCTCCAAAACGGTTCAGCCGATTATGCCTATTAATAAACTGAAATGGCGCATTCCGATAATCAACCTACCTACCTAATCAACCTAAACATTGCAAGTCACTATCTCTTTCCGTTCTCAGGTTATCGTAAGATAAATAATAATAATAATTATTCTTATTATTATGTAGGTATTGTTGAAAATCAATCAATATTTTTTTTCGATTTTCTAGTAGGTAATACGATTCTCACAAAATTTCACAAACGTCTTTGTGTCAACATTCTACAACTAGCTACCAAGTTTCAATTCGATGGGATCTGTATTGGTGATGACAAAATTATTCCTCGGAAACCGTTTTACTGTTTACGCCCATTAACGAAAAGTTCCGACGTCTTCAGGCACGCCACCTACCCATAAAATTTCAAGTCGCTATCTCAATCCGTTCCCAAGTTGTCGTGACAACGGCTGGCCGGACATAATCAAATTTGACCTCGAATTAGTGAGTTGGAACTAATTGTTTGAAACCTTTTTATGTAAAAAATTCGAAGTTCACGGACATTTGGACAAAGTGATAGCTGGATATTCCTCAGAACATGCACGCAAAAATCATATCGAAATGTATGAAATATTGTACCTAATAAGATAACAAAATTTTAATCCTCGCACAGTTTTTGGGACCAGGGACTCACACGAGACGAGAGTATAAAAAATCTCGTCTCGGTCTCGCCAATTCCCAAAAAATTAAGTCTCGTTTAAGTCTCTGTCTTAATGGTGAGAACATCTCTGATGGGGGGCACAATAGATCTCAAGGTCGCGGTGCAACGTAACCCCTTATCAATAATAATAATAATAATAATAATAATAATAATAATAATAAGTCTCTGTCTTGTCTCGTTATCAGTTGTCTCGTCTTGTCTCGCTTAATTCTCAATAAAGATAATGAATATTATAATATATACACGAAATGGTATACAATAATGAATAATTTTGTAGAGCTATATTTATTACGCTCTTATACAAAAATATTTGTACATGTACATATTATTTTTAATTTTAAACACTGATAAATTCCACGTTTAAATTACTCGATGACCAAGAATTTCAATAATGTACGTGTTTTTGCCATGAGCATACCTGCTGTGGAAAATAATATTTCAACAGGTACGGATGTAGCCATTAATAAATCTTCGGCCATCTTGGAAAGTGTAGGAAGATCTTTTTCATCACTCTCCACCACTGTAAAATATTTTGATTCCTATTTGCTCTTCCTTACAGCAAATATTTTTCAAACTCAGCTTTCCAATATTTCGAAAGTTTTGTTGATGTTTTAAATAGGCTATCGATGTCGATACTTTTTTTTTACAGAATTGGACAAATTAGTATAGTTTTCAATGAATACCTTCCCAGTGGGTAAATCATTGAGGGTGTTATTGGCGTATTCCTCATAACACTTTTCGAATTATTGAATAGCTTCATTTCTTTGCCAGTTTTATTATACGGAGTTCCACAGATGTATACAATAATTTTTCACATCTTCACTACAAGGAGCACAAGAGAATACATTCCTCCAGATGTTCGGATAGAGGCGAAATTTTCCAAGCATTGGGATTTAGGAGCAATAAAAGTTGCCCGTTAAGTATTGAATTCATAATGGCATCCGTTTTTATGGTTGTGAATTCTATTTTTTCTTGAAAAATAATCTCAATTATCGCAAGGTCATAACGAATTAATAATCTTCTAAAAATCGTGTATTTGTAGAACGATTGATGTATAATATAGACAAAATATATTGGTAATTATAGTGGAAACTCTTCATCTTCAATTGTTTTCTGTGGGTGTTGAAAAAAGTCGAGTCGTATATAAAACTTCATAAAAAATTTTTACCGAGACCTAAAACGAGACTCTCGTGTTGCGCTGTATGTGGTCTCGGTATCGCCTATAATATTTTTGGAAACGTCTCGTCTCGTCTCGTCTCGCTTTTCCGAGACGAGAACGAGACGAGACGAGAAAAATCTCACTCTCGCGTGAAGCCCTATTTGGGACAGAGAATATTCTTGTAAATAATTTTTTAAATTGTCTAGTGATACTATCCTCACGAAATTTTTCGTACGTCTTTGTGTCGGCATTCTGCAATTAGTTACCAAGTTTCAATTAGATAGGATCTGCATTGTTTGAGTTAGTGGGAACACAAAATTTCAATTCTTCATCGGTGAGTCGATCCTAATCGTTTGAGACCATATTCGGCTAAAAACAACAGACATTTGGGCGAAATTATAGCATGATGTTGCCTAGAATATTCACCCACAAATGAAATTAATTTGGGAAACCACTACAAATTCTGAAAATATCATTGGAAATCACCTTGTATAATTCAAACGAATGTAGATAGATTAAACAAATAAAGATAGATTTATTCATGCTACCACAAAACTCTTGTTGATATACGTCTAATTTAAAAGTATTATTAAAACTGACAACAGAAAAACAAGCAGACCTTAACCAAATTCTATAAATATCTGAAAAAATTCACTTGTGGAGTAAACTGCTCTCAAAAGCAGGTTTTTCTTAAAAACATTCTTAAAATTGAAAATAGGCGAATACTATGTATGTATAAATCGACTGCAAAACTCTGTGGAGCTCTCTGTGATCTGCTTAGTCTGAAAAAGTTCTTCCTAATTAACCCTTTGTTCCTTGTATCATGATTATGAATGTTTGAACATACCTCATTTGGAGTATTTTTGGAACCTCTATCTCAACATTAAATATGGAAAGTTTATCAGGATTCACCCTGTATTATAATGAGAGTGCATATAAGAGAAGATTGATAGAGATATATGAATAATAGAATTAAATTTGGAGTGTATTAATCACTTTAGTACTTGTGGTATCCAATTAATTCGTGTTACGTAATATTGAAAGAATACAGTCCTCAAAACAACGTACCTTTACCGCTATTCAGGACCCTCGTGAAACACCTCTGAAAGAGAACAAAACCGAAAAGGACAACTGCAATATTCCACACCATTGCAAACCCCATATTGCCGCGTTTGATAAACGTCACCCGAATAAATTAGCAACAATATCCATGTAATAATAATACAGACTCGTCTACATTTCATTGATGTGTCAGATGAGAGCATCACACATAACCAAATGGATAAATATATACCTTGAATTAAAATCGAAATCACATAGTGTGTAATTTGCAATTAATGATTTCCTCTTCAATTTCATGAATTTTATCATAGTTTGCGGAACATTCTAATTACAGCAAATTCGAATGTTATTGGATTGGATTTGGAGTTGATCGACGAACTATTTTGTAACTGATATTGGGAAAAATATTGCGTGGTTTCGGTTGTGGGAAAATGGAATTTATAGGTTTCATGAAATTGCTGTTTCATGCCGATTCATACAAAATAATGAGGTTCCAAGAAGAAAATAGGATTTGACAATAATGCGGGATGTAGGTATAGGTTTGAATTTAAATTAAAAATTATAAATGATTTACATTTGTTTATTGAATATTGCGACGCCGTTTCGTCCACTCAGCGACTTCATCAGAGTACATCATAGCCAATTCTATACAATTAGTGGTCTCATTATAAAAGTATTTAAAATAAAAAAACAGAACAAAGTGTATTCAAAATGGTGGCTCGAAGTAACGTGTGCAATTTCAGAGGAATCTGAAGGACATTTCTGAGATATTAAAATTTTTTAAGAAATTATATTTTTAATTTTTTTTTCAAGTGATACGATATTCTAGAGATACGATATTTCACGAAAATGAGCATGCCGATATTCTACATGTAATTACCAAGTTTTAATTTGTTCGGATTTGTATATTTTGAGTTATTGAGGAAACGACAACAAAATATGAGATGAGTCTAGCTCTGAAAACATTTGGCCGATTATGCCCAACAACGAACTCAACTGCCCCATTTGGATGCGCAACCTACCTTGAAAGTCGCTATCTCCTTCTGTTCGAAAGTTATCGTGGCAAAAGCCATACAGCTACTAAACTAACTCAAGCTGCTCGGATCTCCAACAATATAGATCCGATCGTGTTCACATTTGGAACTTGGCTATAAAATTAGGTTTTGAACGATTTCGCAAAATCTTAACGATATTGGAGGGATAGTTTCTGAGATAAAAAAATTTATATTAATTCTCGAGCGATACGAACGTGAGAAAATTTTGGCAAAATTTGTTTTTGAGTTATTGAGGAAATACCAACAAAATTTCAGATGGGCATAACTCTAAACCGTTTGGCGGATTATCTTTTAACGAATTTTAATGTCGCGTTTGGATGAACAACACACCCTGAAAATTGCAAGTCGCTATCCTTTTCCGTTGTCAAGTCATGTTGACATACCTACATAATATTGTTTAATCATTTCTTTTTAATATTCTAGTAATACGTTTCGACCAAATTTGACACAAATCTTTTTGTCGGCATTCTAGAACTACTTATCAAGTTTCAATTTGACGGACCTGATGTATTGTTCGAAAAGAAAATTAGTCCTTGGATACCGTCAGGTCGATTATGCTCATTAACGAACCTAACCGACGTATTCGGATATGCAACCTAATCTGATAATTTCAAGTCACTATCTCTTTCTGTTCGAAAGTTATCGTGGCAATGATCAGCCGGACAGAATCAAATTTGACCTCGAATTCTTCATCAGTGAGCCAAACCTAATTCTTGGCAAAAAATTCGCAAAATTATAGACATTTGGGAGAAATGATAGCACGCTGTTCCTCTGAACATGCGCGCAAATATGTATTTTATTGCAAAAAGGCACTCTGTTCACCTGAAAAGTGCGCCAAACAGCGTGGGGTGCTTTTTATGATATATTCAAAATGACTCTACTTTTACCAATATCTGTCAACAAAGTATTTAAACAATTGACATCAAGCACCCCAATCTTTTTCACAATAAAACACATTATTATGTTAATTGTACTAATCTCAATTTAAATTTATAGAAAATTATTTGCTACCTAGTATCTACAATAGCGTGTCTATTTTCACTGTATCCTGAAGTGGGATACTAGGAAAAAGGTTGACAACATCGAATGATAATAATTTTGCTTGCATTGGACGGTAGGAAATAGTAATATTCTAAAACAATTTGCAGAATGGGCTCCTATTAAAACACGAATGCAAAATTCATGAGTGTTGGAATTGCATTCTGCGACGAGTATTAGACGATATTTTCTCTATTTCAGTTTTGTGAAATACTGTTGAAACTCAATAAAAAATTGGGATTATACATCCTAGTGACTTTTGTATTGTATCTTGGCAGTTGGTGTAACTGTTACGAAAGTTGGCAGATTACGGAATTTGAAATTGAATCGTACGTAGGGCATGGATATCAGATTTAAAACAGTTTCCTAATAGCATACATGACTCAAAATTAGCAAGAAGGAAATCTCTAGTACCTACCTTAATATTTTAATGCAAATAAAACTTTTCCTCTCAACAATGATTTCGCTATAAAAAGATTATATTATATATATTGACAATTGTCGTGTGTTGAAATTTGATAGGATCGAATGTCAGTACTGACTACCACAAAACGAAAAATATAACTAGGAACAATGCGGGAATGAGTTCATTCCAGCACTGTTTTCAGTGCTGGAATGGACTCATTACGATACTGAAATAGAGAAATATTTTTAATTTTTTCTACTACTTCAAACAAATTCTAGAAGGCTTGATATTCTATGTCCAGGTCATCAATTGTGATGTACACTTGTCACTAAAATACTGGAATATAAAACAAATTCAGAGGTGATTATCAACATAATATTTACTCGTAGTGTGAATGATTATACAGCAGAAACAAATTCACAATTTTTCGATACTTATTAACCTTTCCAATGAAGTAGAATTAAATTGAAGGGCGTTAAATTTGCTAAACAAGATTCATGATGGAATTTTGATAAAATGTTTTTGAATTTTATGGGCCGATCTGAAATCAGTGAAAACTAGACAATTAGTTTTCAGATCTGGCCATAAAATTCAAATTTTTTTTTGCAAAATTTTAACCTTAAATCTTGTTTAGGAAATTGAACGCTCTTTCATTGGAGAAATTATTAAGAATTTTAATGATGAATATTACGTTGATTTTTTGCCAAAACGATATATTTCATGCTTCGGCGGGGCAACAAGAAAACAAATATTGCAGCACTTGGAAATTTCTAATGTATTTCCAGGATACTTTAAGGTTAAAAGATTATTTACGATATCCTTCGTTCATAAATAATATTCAAAGTTATAACCAGTTATCCAAAAATTCTCAAATATGTGAATATTCATCAAAATTATCACTTCGAAAAAACATTTTCCTTTTGCGGATATGTTCTATTGTCCATTCTCCTGTATTGGACACACTTAATCGAATTTACCATGGTGCAAAAGCTCCTGACGTCACGTCAGTGCTTGAACCATGGTAAATTCGATTGAGAGTGTCCAATACAGAAGAATGGACAATAGAGCATACGCGCAAAAGCTCCTGACTTAACGTCAGGGCTTGAACCAATTTTAAATTTATTACTGGATTTCAGCTCAATCAGCTTTGTATTTTTGGAATTATTTCATTTCAAAAGTTGAATTCAGTATTTCGTGAGGGTCTCTGAAGCGTGAATAGATAATAGAACATGCGCGCAAAAGCTCCTTACTTAACGTCGGAGCTTCTCTCGAATTTTTTTATTGAAAATATTCGTTATCTTGATAATCGAAGAGATACTGATTAAAAATATAATTTTATTCTTCTCGCTAGTCGTATCTCGTATGAACATGCGTGTAAAGGCCCCAGACTATTGAAGAATTTTTCTCTTTCCAGAGCTCAAAGTACTGCAGTAGATTCTTGAGAATATGTTTCAAAAATGTTTTGATGCTTGGAATATTCGTTGGCGTACTTCACAGACGATCGACACAATAAATTCGGGTGAAAAATACATATTTTGTGTATAATTAACCGATTTAGAACCTGTAGTACAAAAAAAATTGATTCAAGCACTGTCGTGAAGTCAGAAGCTTCTGCGCGTATGTTCTATTGTCCATTCTTCTGCATTGGACACCCTTAATCGAATTTACCATGGTAAATTACGTTGTCCATTCTCCTGTATTGGACACTCTTAATTCGAATTTACCATGGTAAATTCGATTAAGGGTCACCCATCCACTGAACTCACACAAGTCTGCTCGAATCTCCAACAATATTCAACCGATCGTGTTAAAACTTGAAACTTGGCAGTGAGTTAGGTTCTCTCTTGCAAAATTTCAGCAATTTCAGACGAACAGTTAGGTACTGATATATAGAATTTTTTTTTTAATTTTCAATGAATTTTTAACAATTTTCTACAAATACTATCCTCAAGAAATTTTGCAAGAATTTTCGCGTTGGCATTCTACAATTAATAACCATGTTTGAATTCAATCGGTTTAATATTTTTCGAGTTAATGAGGAACAAAAAACAACCAAATTTCAGATGGCTATAACTCTGAAACCAATTGGCCGATTACGCTTATAAACAAACTCAAATGTCGCAATCAGATGCACAACCTAACCTGAAACATTCAAGCCGCTATCTTTTTCCGTTCTCAGGTTATCGTGACAATAAACATATTTTTTAATAACTCTCTAGCGATACGATTCTCACAAAATTTCACAAACGTGCTAAGGTTTATATTCTACAACTATTCACCAAGTTTCAATTCTATCGGATCTATATTGGTTGAAAACAAAATTATTACTCGGAAAACATTGGGCCAATTATGCCCATTAACGAACTTGTCCGTCGTATTGAGACGCCACCTACCCTGAAAATTTCAAGTCGGTAGCTCTTTCCGTTCTCAAGTTATCGTGCCAACGGCCGGACAGAATCAAATTTGACCTCGAATTCTTCATTGGGGTGTCGAACCAAATCGTTTGAGAACATTTTCGTAAAAAAATTCGAAAGTTACAGACATTTGGGCAAAATGATAACGCGATGTTCCCCAGAACATATACGCGCAAAAAATTTTAATTTAATAATAGTCTTTTAAGGAGCGGACAAATAATAAAAGGGATTCAGAAAAATTTTACGAACGAAATATTTGAAACACCAAATAAAATCACATCATGAGAAGAACAGAGAAAATTAGAGAAGCGTAAAATACACTCCAATTAAGCAATGTTTCCGACAGCCAACGAATCATTTATTCGCAGATAAATCAGGGAGGTCTCCGCGGCCACCATATGAAAAATACATATAAACGTAACAACGCTGATATATTTCCCGAATTGCGAGCGATAAATCTGTCGCTTGAATAAATTTACTTTTTGCACCAAATAAATAAGTATTGTTGACCAAGAACCCGTATGCAGCCGCATATTTCATATTAACAAATAACCAGTCTGTATTATCTAAACGCGTTGTAGAAGAACACAATATAACGTTCACCCCATCATAAATATACTTTATCTTTATGTGCATATGACGCTGGATCTATTGTATTTTGTATGTCTGACTTTGCCTAAGTGTTTCCAACCCTTCCTCGGCCACTATCAACCCCTATAATAATGCGGGGTTTGTTTTATACGCCATGGATTTTGGGGGTTGCTGTGTTTGATATATACATTGGATCTGAGGATTACCGCATAAACTTTCGCTTTGTAATTAAGTTTTAAGGAAATTAGATGTGGTATAATCGGAAATACTCATAAATCCACTGACATAGTATAATGAGCTCTAAAGTGCACGTTGACTACGGATATTCTTTAAAATAGAAAAAATTGGTTCAAGCCCTGTGGACAGGACTTGTTCAAACCGACCAACTATATCTCCGAAAGTATTAGTTTCTCAGAGTTGGGAATTATATCAATGGATTCTTATGATAGAACTACATCATGAAATTAAATTAAAAAAAAGTGTCGTTTACAAAAAAATGCTTCAAAAATTGTCATTATTTATCAAGATTAAATGGGCAATCTGCAATGATTCAACCTAGTGCAATGAGTTGTTGCAACTTATACTCGGTGCATAGTTTTCACAACTCGAAATACCTAATACCCTTATTACACTATGCCTTTTTCGTGCCTATTCGTCAGCCTGACTGACTGCGTCTGACATTTTAAAGAAATACGCATGCGCCCGGGACTATTTTGTAGACTGTTTCAGGCTTGAAATTAATAGAACTGGTTCAATTTGTACCCCCTGAATCGTGGGGATTTCAAGCCTTTTTGTCGAAATGTCATGTCTACCAATACAATATTTATCAGTCTGACTTGACGTCATAACATAACCTAGTTTATTCTATCCTTTGAATCGCAGCATTCGTAAATTGATGATAATAAATTTATGTTTATTACTCTGAGGGCGTAAACTAGCTAAACTTATGCGGCCCATACACATGCTACTTTTTCGGCGTTCTGGCAACAAGCGAAACCGCTAGCAACCAAAACGCACAAAAGTCGCTCGAAAAACGCCTGTGTATGTGTATCCGCTGCCACGCTGGCGATTCACCGAGCAGCACGCAACGCCGGACGCCAAGATCAGACGTGTGTGGTCATAATTCCACGAGCGTCTAGGACGCTCGTAAAACGCCAGATACCGGGGGATCTATTTTCGACCATTCGCAATTTGCACGATCGTGCGCATATGCCGTCTTTGCCATAGAGATGCGCACGATCGCAAGATCCCCAGGGGATCTTTTCTCGACCATTCGCAATTTGCACGATCGTGCGCATCTCTATAGAAATATATAGCATATGCGACCGATCGTTAAAATTGCGAATGGTCGAGAATAGACCCCCTGTACGCCGAAAAAGTAGCATGTGTATGGGCCGCATTACGAAGGCCAGATAATCTGTGATAGATGGCTATCCCCGAGTGATATGAAGTTTTCACACTGGTGGCTACTGAGCCTAGTATCGCAAAGTAATTATTAATTTCGATTTTGGAGAAGTGCTTTCTGGGAATTACAGTGTCTTTTTTGGCGCTCTAGTTCCTCGGAACTGAGTGCTTATCAATTTGTCCAAATGTCTGTAATTTTCGAATTTTTCGATGAAAATGGTCTTAAACGATTTGGTTCGACTCACTGATCAAGAATCCGTGGTCGATAATCATTCTGTCCGGCCGGCCGGCCGTAGGCACGATAACTCTCGAACGGAATGAGCTAGACAGTTGAAATTTTCAGAGTAGGTTTGGGATATAAATATCTCGGCTAAGTTCGGTATTGGGCAAAATCGGACAGACGGTTTCGGAGTAACAAAAAAAAATTTTTTTTTTACAAAACAAATTCAAAATAACATTTTTTTCAATAAGCAGTTTTACCATAAGAATCCAATGATATCATTTTTAACTCTAACAAGCTGATACTTTCGGAGATATGATTTTTCAAAATTTCAATAATATATCGTATTTCAACATTGTCACACAATGATATAATTATTCTATGTATGAATTGTCATAATGTCAACTGATTTCCTGAATCATGTCATTATCTGATCAATCGAAGAATTGTGAGCGAAGTGAGAAAAAATCAGTTGTTTGCTCCGAAATTAGTTTTTCTCAGAAAAGTCTTACATTTCGGAACGGAACATGAAGTAAGTGATCTGAGAGTAGTGAGACTGCTTTTCATCCATAGACATAGATATATCTCTCAATCGGAATGAGCTAGGTAGTTGAAATTTTCAGAGTAGGTTAGGGAGATGCATATCTCGGTTAAGTTCGTTATTGGGCAAAATTGGCCAGATTTAATTTGATTTCTTCCATGGTGCAGTTCTCATTCTCATGATTGCTCATTTAATCTTGATAAATAAACTATCATTTGAATTGAACTTCCTTTATGATGAAGTTCTATCATATGAATACATTGATATAATTCCCAACTCAGAGAAACCAATACTTTCGGAGATATAATTTGTCTGTTTGAACTAGAGCGCTAGAAAGCTCCTGTCCACAGGGCTTGAACCCATTTTTCTGTATGTGAATTTGCACTTAATGTAGTGGCATATTAAACGTTTCTTCAGACATTCTTAAAACACTATGGTATTGTTTTCAAAATATACGAACATAACAAGAACCTGAGGTAAATATGTCAATTTGTTCAATGTTTGCAGCTCTGAAATTAATGCCTGAAGCAAGTGCGAAAAAAGCGCGGTGTAATAGTGCCACTCATTTGGGCGGAAATTCAACCAACAAATAGCCATGAAAATAGGCGCAGATATAGACATGAAAAAGGCATAGTGTAATAAGGGTATAAGGAGTATATCATCGAAATGTCTAGAGCAAGGCTGGATCATAGCAGATTGTCCATTTATTCCTGATATTTGAGTAGGTAGAGATGGACGAACAAATTATTTTAATAGTTCAACATATATTAATAAAATACTATCCTCTTTTCATAATTTGAAATTCAATAGTTCATACCACTTGAACATTCTTTTCTGTATTATGGAACTTAACTCAAGAAAAAAATGGTTGATACGCAAATGTAGATCCATATTTCAGCATTTTTTTGCTAGCAACATTATGACTATACTGTATATAGGAACACGTTTCACAACTTAAGGAAGTAAAAGGTAATATTAACCTCAGTGATCAATGACCAGTAATCTCTTTTGATGATTCCATTATGTCCTTCTTTCCTATTGCCTTCATAAACTACATCATTAAAATGATCCAATTCAAAATCTTCTGAAACATCATCCCCAATATTTATACATAAATTATTCGATATGTCAATATTATTTTCGGTTTCAAAACAGTATATATTCACAAATTCAAGAATCGGATACTTGTTTTCCAACAGAAAATATTTACGACGAATTGTCAAGTCTCTAATAGCTAGATAAAATGACATTTATGAACAGTGAACACAGACAGATTCAGTGTTCACATTCTGTGAATACATAGAACTACGATGTATTTTTGAAATTTTGAAAAATCATATCTCCGGAAGTATTAGCTTATTAGAGTTGAAAATACTAACAATGGATTCTTATGATGAAACTGCATCTTAAGAAGATATTGAATTTGAAATTTGTAATGTAAAAAAAAATATTTTTCGTTACCTACTTCGAAACCATCATGCCGATTCTACCCAATAACGAACTCAACCGAGATATTTATCTCCTAAACCTACCCTGGAAAATTCAACTGCCTAGCTCAATCCGTTCGAGACTTATCGTTTTAACGGTGGGCCGGCGGGCCGCGGACAGACTCGATATTGACCACGGATTCTTGATCAGTGAGTCAAACCAAATCGTTTAACACCATTTTCATCAAAAAATTCGAAAATTACAGACATTTGGGCAAATGGATAAGCACTCTGTTTCGAGGAACAAGAGCGCCAAAAATTGATTGATTATGACTTTTACTTGATGCAAATCCATATCAACTCAATGAAAAATTATATACGATTTACACTAATTCATTCAATATCATGACGCGTTTCGTCGACACAGCAACTTCATCAGACTACATCATGCTAAATTCTTAACAAGTAGGTAATGATCTCTCGTTTTTGGCGCTCTTGTCCCCCGGAACAGAGTGCTTATCAATTTGCACAAATGTCTGTAATTTTCGAATTTCAGGCTGAAAATGGTCTCAAACAATTTGGTTCGACTCACTGATCAAGAATTAATGGTCAAAATCGATTCTGTCCGGCCGGTCCGGCTGTTAACACGAAAACTCTCGAACGGAATGAGCTAGACAGTTAAAATTTTCAGAGTAGGTTTGGGAGATAAATAGTCCGTTATTGGGTGACACCGTCAAGATGGTTCTGGAGTAACGAAAAAATTTTTTTTTACATTACAAATTTCGAAAGCAATTTTTTTAAATGAAGTTGCATCATAAGATTGCATTGATATTATTTTCAACTTTAACAAATTAATACTTTCGGAGATATGATTCTTCAAAATGTAAATATTAAATCGAAACTATAATTTCACAGAATGCTGTATCGAAAATTAACGTCCGTAACTATGAATTTCATGATCTGTGTTCATACATGTCATCATTTCCATCTCAACTACAGGTAAAAGACATGTTAAGCAAAGTATGATTTAATGCAAAATGACCAATGAAATAACCTCAGCGAACGTAGCTAGCTCAAGGATAATCCATATGATGATGATGGAAATATATAGCTAGGCAAATTAATCAAATTTGGTTTCAGAATATCTCCAGTAAATACAAAACTGGAATACTGGCTAAGTTTTAATTGATATAATATAATTTTTTGTCGACCTCTATGAAAAGTGAAATTTTACGTACTAATCTGCGACCATTAAATCTATTATAGAAGGCAAGTACTTTGCGGACGAGAAAGTACTTTCTTGTCCGCTGTGGTCACTATGAATACGCCATGATACGGTTCAATAAAAACATATGTGACTGTTAGAAAAACTGTCAGTGCTCTGTCAATATAGATATGGTTCAACAAAAACGTATGTGTATGTGACATTTGCTATTCTGAAATTATACTAACTGACAAAGAAACTGCAACACCCAGAAGGAGCTGTTTAAATTTTTAATTTTTTTTGGTGAAAATAGATAGTATAGAAAGGAGTTAATGATTAAAATTTGGAGAAAAAAATCGTGAACCTTTTTATCATGTAAGCATTTTTTGTTACCTACATATTGAAGTCGCTTTTTGCAATTTTTTTAAATTTTACTACAAACCAGCTGCTCGAGGAGATCCAAAGTCGATGTTTAGTTGTTGTTAAAATGCCTAGAGTACGTGTACGCGGAATTTATCACCAGCTAAATGAATTTGAAAGAGATCGAATTATTGGTCTACGGGAGGCTGGGTTGTCATTTCGAGAAATCGCTAATCATACGTAAAGAAATCCAACTACTGTTATGAGATGTTGTCAAGCGTGGTTTGATAATGCCCAAAATCGAAGAAGAGTAGGCACCGGACGTCGAAGGGGTACAAATGAAGTTCAAGATCGACGTCTACGACTTATGGCTATTAGAGACCGATTTGCGACAACTCGATCTTTGGCTGATGAGTGGTAAGCAGAACAAGGCCATCCTGTAACTGTCCGAATGGTTTACGGCCTGATAAAGTCTTTTGGACTGCAGCATTATCGACCCGATCTTGTGTTACCTCTGACGGTTGAGCATGGCCGGCAACGATTACAGTGGTACAGAGAACGTTAACATTGGAATGTGGAATGGCATCAGGTCAACTTTTCTGATGAATCTCGATTCTCCTTGGGTGCACATGATGGCCGAAAAAGGGTTAGACGTCTGGGAGAAAGACGTGAACCTCAGTTTGATATTGAGCGTCATGTACACCCGACAATAGGCGTTATGGAATGGGGTGCTGTTGCACATACAAGTAGGTAACCTTTAGTCTTTATTCGAGGTAGCATGACAGAGCTGCGTTATCTTCAAGAAATAGTGGCGCCATATGTTCTCCCTTACCTTAACCGGCTCGAGAATCCAATATTTCAGTTAGATAATGCCCGACTTCATGTTGCCAGAGTTAGTTTAAACTGTTTTGAAGCGACCCATGTGAATCTTTTACCATGGCCACCCAGATCCCCCGAACTTTCGCCCATAGAGCATATTTGGGACATCATGGGTAGAAGGCTTGGAAATTTACCCCAGCCCCCACGGACTTTGGCGGCTCTGATACATGAACTACAGGTAGCTTGTGATAGTATCACTGAAGATGAAATAGACCATCTTATTGCATCAATGCCAAGACGTGTTGTGGAGCGTATAGATAATCGCGGTGGACAAACACTTTATCAAAAAATTTATAAAAAAAAAAAAATTGTAAACCCTTAATTTT
Source organism: Halyzia sedecimguttata (assembly GCA_937662695.2). Lineage (NCBI taxonomy): Eukaryota > Metazoa > Arthropoda > Insecta > Coleoptera > Coccinellidae > Halyzia > Halyzia sedecimguttata. The sequence continues at coordinate 82,346,656 of OW569414.2, read as the reverse complement.
TTTTCTTCAAATCTCAATTATTTACGCCTTGCTATACAATCTATGTTTTACCAAAAAAAATTACAACTTAAACAGCTCCTTCTGGGTGTTGCAGTTCCTTTGTCAGTCAGTATATATAAGAGGTCCAAAATTCTTAAAAATATGCGGAGGTTGACGAGAAAATGTAATTTGCACCACTGTCTATTGTCTCACCTGCTTGCTATCCTCGGCTCCGCCTCGGATATCAATTTACAGACTTGACTATAATAGACAATTTTTTGTCCTTGGTACATAAATGACCATTACATAGTAGATCTGAGGAATGAATATCCCGGAAAAGTTCGTTGTTGGGTAGAATCGGTATGGTGGTTTCAGATTAATACGTTTTGGCACACTAGTTGAATTCAATTTCTTTGATGATGAAGTTCTATCATAAGAATCCCAACACCTGGGAAACCAATACATTCGGATACATGATTTGTCAAAGTTTGAACAAGAGCGCCAAAAAGCTCCTGTCCACAGGGCTTTCCCACTTTTTCCTCCATCGATTTTAAATTTTCACGCAAATCGTGAACAATTCCCTAATTCCACGATGTGAACTTCGGGTAGGTAAAATTCAAGAACATGTTTCAATATGTGGGGAGTCACGAATAAAATTCCGTATAATTCCGAAAGATCGACCTTCCATATGCCATCCTATCAACTGAAAGGCCTCCGTATCCGTTGAAATTTTTATGCCCAACCACTACCCTTCAAATTTTGAAAAGTAAACCCATCTCGTCGGATATCATTCACCATTCGGTGCGTAACACCTGAATATGACTTTATGCTCGGAAATTTATGTTTGGAATGTCTATTGAAACGTCACTGAATAATTCATGGACAGAGCTGATACAATGTCGGAATTTCATAGTCACGTGAAATTGACAATTATGTAACAAAAGTTCGGGCGCACACATCAGAATCGGGACAACACAATGATGCGGCAGGAACATCCGGAATTCAATCGGTTCTCGGCCAGTGACGTAGGAGGTGGTGAGGGGAGTCCAGTCGAGGAACACGCCGAAAGGCCTGTTTCATGGACACTGAAAATTGATCAAGTTAATTTGAACTAAAGTAATAAAACACTTGGATTGGGTTTCACAATATAATACCTGCTATATGTGGTTAACATACCCATAATATGTTTCCCGTTTTCTGTGATCTGCATACAACTGAATTCCAGTTGCTCATTAGTGACTTGTAGTTTTGGCTGTGAGTGTAAGAGATTACAAGGGATTCCAATTCATCTAACCTTTGCTTCCTTTACCTGAATGTAATGTTTCGGTTTCGGTAAAATCAATGAAATGATATTTTTTCACACAATCTTCTGCAAAACCGGTTGATATTTCAATTCGGAGTATAGATTTTTTGTGTTCATCTACTCTAATATTTATGGAACGTAATTGGAATGTATTCCTTACAATATAATCCGTAAATACCGTTATTTTCTCGTTTTTACCATAGGTCGCTGGTTCAAATATGGCCCGAAGGACCAAATATTCAAAATCAGACTTTTCATAATTTTTGGCGCACTGTTCTATGAACAAAAAAATCGTCCAAATGTCTGGTTTTTGGAATATTTGGCCGTGAATGGTTTTAAACGATTAGTTTCGACTTACTGATCAAGAATTAGAGGTCAGAATTGATTCGGTCCGGCCGTCAGCATGATTACGCTCGAACGCAATGAGTTGGGAAGTTGAAATTTTCAGGGTAGTTTTGGAGACCAAATGCACCGGCTAAGTTCGTTAATGGGAAAAATCCACCGAGTGGTTTCAGAGTTATAGCCATGTGAAATTTTGTTTTCCTAATAACTCGAAAAATATCAATCTGATCGAAAATTAGCGACACGAAATCTATGACTCTCCTGACTTCACATCAGTGGTTGAACCAATTTTTTTTCGCAATTTTTTTAATTTTTTTTTAGCGGTATGGTTCTCACAAAATTGTACACACGTCTTTATGTCGATATTCTACAACTAGTTAGGAAACTTTCGATCGAGTCTATATTTTATGAGTTATCGAGGAAATAATATTCCAGATGGGTATAACTCCGAAACCGTTATGCCAACGAACTTAACTCTCCCATTCGGATGCGCAATCTACCCTGAAAATTGCAAGTACTTAACTCCTTTCGTTCGAAAGTTATCAAGGCAACGGTTACCCACTCAGCAACAAACTCACACAAGGCTGCTCGGATCTGCTACAATATACATCGTGTTCAAACTTGGAACTTGGTAGTAGATTTAGGTTCTGAAGGCTATCACAAAATTTCAGCCTGTCGGATGAATAGTTTCTGATATATACAATTTTTTTCAATGATTTTTAAAAACATTTCTAGTCATAGATACGCACGAAATTCTGCAAAATTTCTATTTGGCATTCTATAACTAATAACCATGTTTGAATTGGATAGGTTTAGTATTTTTAGAGTAATTGAGGAAATAACAACCCAATTTCAGATGGGTATAATTCCAAAATCGTTTGTCCGATTATGCTTATAAACGAACTCAAATGTCGCATTCAGATGCACAACCTAACCTGAAATTTCAAATCGCTATCTCTTTCCGTTCTCAGGTTATCGTAACGCAAAAAATATTTTTTTTATATTTTTTTTTCCATTTTCTCGCGATACCATTTTCATAACATTTCACAAACGTGTTTAGGTTTATATTCTACAACTATTCACCAAGTTTCAATTTGATCGGATTTATATTGGTTGAAAACAAAATTATTACTCGGAAACCATTGGGCCGATTATGCCCATTAACGAACTTGTCCGTAATATTGGGATGCGGCACCTACCCTGAAAATTTCAAGTCGCTAGCTCTTTCCGTTCTCAAGTAATCGTGGCAACGGCCGGACGACCGGCCAGACGGAATCAAATTTGACCTCGAATTGTTCATCGGGGAGTCGAAACTAATCGTTTGAGAGCGTTTTCGGCAAAAAATTAGAAAATTACAGACATTTGGGCAAAATGGTAACGCGATAAACCCCAGAAAAAACGCGCAAAAACAATAAACTGAAAATAAGACGCGAACTCAACACCAGTTTAAGCTAAAAACTTACTAAACTATCAATTTCAGTACCAGTTATTCTGACAAACAATTCATACATACCAACAATTCATCATTTTTGGCACAGGGGGAGTGAACCTGTTTATGACAGCATCTACAATGCATTCAATCTTTTGTATCGCTCTTATAATCATCGAAATATGCAATACTAAATTTTCCATAGCTTACATCATCTGCTTCTTCATCAGCGTCATAATATTTTTTTATAGTGTTTTCTTCGTTATAATTGTACCACCTTGTTTTGTTAATTTTAAACCACCTTCATCCTTAGTCATTGAAGAGTAAGTTTCACAAAATATCATAAATTTGACCAACTTCCCTACCTACACATGTTGACTCATTAGGAATTACGTTTCTCCAAGGGTCGATGGAGAAGTGATACGCACATCTTGTCTGCTTGCAGGGTCTATGGTCTGTCAGGATATGTAGAATGTCTCAATGCGGCACTCCGAATTCTCTACTTCCACCTGAGAGATTTAGTGATATTGACAATGAACCAGTGCTACCATATGTATCTCTGGAGGTTGAAGCAGTAGTTGAAAATGACAGTGCTCGCATCTACTGGAACTATGCTTTTTGCACAACTCGGCAGATCCATCCCATAAAGCCAGATATAGTCCTGCTGTACAAAGAGCTCAAGGAATTGATTGTTATCGAATATTCCTCCTCCGCTGAAAATAATGTGGCGGTGAAAGAAGAACAGAAGCGGGAAAATACAACGATTTAATGTTCGAACTGGGGATCATGTATCCAAGACATAAAGTTAGAATGGTCGTTCTAATAAGAGTATGTCTAGGCGGAATGAGAGCGAACTACGTGCCTGAATTGAAGATTATTCCGGCCTGTGAATACTTGACCGAGAATTTGGCGTACATAATGCAGGAAGCAGTGTTGCTCGGATCACTTCGAGTCATCAGGTCCATCAATTCAAAATCAATTCTGTCCGGCCGGCCGGCCGTAGGTACGATAACTCACGAACGAAAGGAGTTAGAGGATTGAAATTTGCAAGGTGGGTTTTGAGCGTAAATATCTCGGACAAGTTCGTTAATGGGCGAAATCCATAAGGCGGTTTCGGAGTTATGGCCAATTTTAGTAAAAACATTTTTTATGAATATTTCCGAAACCGATCCTGCGATCTATCTGAAATTTAGCATCAAATTGTAGAATCATGACCTTTATACGCATGTGACGTTTTGTATTGACCAGGTTACCGCAAAGTGTCAAAAAAAATTTTGAAAATTAAAAATAAAAATTTCTACAATAACTCTCGCGCGGAATGAGCTAGGCAGTTGAAATTTTCAGAGTAAGTTAGCGAGATGAATATCTCGGTTAAGTTCGTTATTGGGCTAAAAAGGCCATATGGTTTCAGAGTAACGAAATAATTTTTTTTTTTAAGTAACAAATTTCAAATTAAATTTTTATTTAAGATGCAGTTTCACCATAAAATCCATTGATATTATTTTCAACTCCAAAAAGCTCATACTTTCGGAGATATGATTTTTCGAAATTTCAAAAATGATCGTACTTTATGTTTTCGCAGAATGCTATAATTATTCTATCTAAGCTTTATTATATGGTCTATGTTCATACTCGTACATGTCATCCTGTTCTATAACAGAGAGTCAAATTCATTTCAGCTATTTTAATTTGATTTCTTCCATGGTGCAGTTCTCATTCTCAGATTGCTCATTTCATCTTGATAAATAAATTATTATTTGAATTGAATTTTTTTATGATGCAGTTCTATCATAAGAATTCATTGATATAATTTCCAACTCTGAGAAACCAATGCTTTCGGAGATATAATTTTTTACTTTACTCTTTGTGGAATTCCATGCTCTAAACTATTTACCAGAAACAACCAAAAACCTACGTTATAAGCTCTCGTTGATCTGCTCTAACTGATTAACTTCGAATTATGTTTCCTAAATATACCGTTAAGCAGCAGCACCTGCTAACTCAATCAGTTGCGTTCATTTTCAACTAGCCCCTGTATTTTCATGTAGCCCCGTTTTACGGTACTGAAAAGTTAAGTTTGTGTATTGAAACCACCCGTTGAAATTTCCCGAAGAGGAACATGCAACCTTCTCATGAGCAGAGTCAATTCATCAAAATAACCCCGGCTCAGCTCGACATATAAAATAGATGACTCCCCTACAGTGTGGCAGCTCCAACTACGGCTCTGACGAACAACAGGCGCCCGTCAAATGCATATGATACCGCCCGCTTTGCCCAGTAACGTAAATATATTAACCATCCCGTATCTGCTAGCTGTTCCGGGATGATAAACAGATTTAAAAATTGATAACTTGGAATACGAAGCCGAACGGGAACGTACTGCTGTCTATTTTGAACAAATCAAATTTCCACAGACCAATGGCGCTGCTGTTGTGTCGACGACGTGATTTATTTATCTGATGGCGAAGAATCAGGCAATGCTTCGTTTAGAGTAAGTGTATTTTTCGTTGAAATCTATGAAAAGTGACATTTTTCGTACTAATTTGCGGCCGTAAAATCGTCCATTAATGAAGGCAGGTACTTTGCGGACGAGAAAGTACTTTCTCGTCCGCAGAATTACTTTATCGTCCGCATAATTACTTTCTCGTCCGCTGTGGTCACTATGAATACGGCATGATACGGTTGATTACAAACATAAGTGTCTGTAAGAATAACTGTCCGTTCTGTAGTCACTATGAATAAGGTTCAATATATGTGTATGTGTCATTTGCTATCGTGAAATTATTTAAGAGGTCTGAAATTCATAAAAATATGTGGAGGTCGACGAAAAAATGTAATATGCACCTCGGCGAAAAATGTCTATTGTCTCGCCTGCTTGCTCAATTTGCAGACTATGAAAAATTACATTTTACGTACTAATTTGCGCCTGAAAAATCGACCATTCTGGAAGGCAATACAAGTACTTTCGGCCGCAAAATAACTTTTTCGTCCGCAAACACTTTTAGTCCGCTGTAGTCACTATGGATACGACATGATACCGTTCGATACAAACATAAGTGTCTGTGGGAAGAACTGTCATTTACTGTTGTGGAATTATTTTTCTCCATTTCAGTATCGTAATGAGTTCATTCCAGTACTAAAAACAGTGCTGGAATGAACTCATTCCCGCATTGTTTCTAGTTATATTTTTCGTTTTGCGGTAGTCAGCACTGACATTCGATCCTATCAAATTTCAACACACGTCAATTATTTTCAATATAAGATAATCTGGATAAGGTGAAATAATTGTTGAGCGGATAGGTTTTATTTTCATAAAAAAATAAGGTACTAGAGATTTAGTTCTTGTTAATTTTGAATCATTCATGATATTAGGAAACTGTTAAATCTGATCTCCATGCTCTACGTACAATTCAAATTCCATGATCTGTCAACTTTCGTAACAGTCACACCAACTGCCAAGATACAACACAAAAGTCACTAGGATGTATAATCCTAATTGGTCATTAAATTTCAACAGTATTTTACAAAACTTGCCTGAAATAGAGAAAATATCGTCTAATACTCGTTGCAGAAGGCAATTCCAACACTCATGTGTACGAAAACTCGCTCCTTCGTCACTCGTTTTCGAATTTCGCATTCGTGTTTAAATATCAGCCCATTCTGCAACTTGTTTTAGAATATACTATTTTCTACAATCTATATACAAAGTGGGAATTTCCGCTCGTATATGACAACGCAAAAGTAATCTTTTTCGAGGAATGTCACATTGTTGCTTATAAGCGACTAAATAAAGAAAATGAGGGAAAGCTGTGGACAGGAGCTTTGGCGCCCATGTTCAAACTACGACAAACTATTGGTTTCTCAGAGTTAGGAATGATATCAATGGATTCTTATGATATATTCTTTTGATTGAGAGCTTTAGACGTGTTAGCAGAGGTTATTGTAACGAGGTACCATACAATTTGACGTATGAAACAAGAGCTTAGGGAACCTCAGCAAAAAACCCTGTCTCCCCGTCAGTGTTATGATTTGAAAAAATAGAATTTGTTTACAAAAGTACCAGAAATCGTGAAAAATGAATAGACAAAAGGAGAAAAACGAACAAATTAAAAATAATATATATCCTTTCAAAAGTCCCCTTTCACAAATTACTCCTCTGTAGCCACATGAATCTCTTGAAGAAAAATCACCTCAGCAAGTTTTCAAAGATATTCACTCTTCTTGGAAATCCCATCAATATTTGAATTCAAAAAGGAAAATGTCGTTGCTTGTAAGGCCAGGAAGGTCTCTTTCAAAACCAGGTCTAGCCAATTCAAGCGATGATTATTCAGAACTTCAGATGTTCGAAGACAGCTACAGGACCCTTATGTATGGCTATCATCTCCCATAGACACATGCTTTATTTTCTATTGCATAAAATAATGAAATTCAAAAGATTATTATCTAAACTAGCGAGTACCTAATTATTCGAACTTTAACAAATCATATCTCCGAAAGTATAATTTCTCTCAGAGTTGGTAATGATATCAATGGATTATTTTGATAGAACTGCATCATAAATATAATTGCAGAGCTAGATGAAGAAATATTGTTTGTGGCCATACCACATTGAATATTCTACTTACCGTCCGAACACTGTAACCATGCAGCGTCAGGTGCGATTAGTAATTGGATGGGTGACCACTTAGGATTGCTGCAATATTTTTTTCAATTTGGCTATTGTATGTCAATTTTCAAAAAAATTCGTAATTAAACTCGAAACGTAGGTCTGTGACTCACCTCATATGTTGGATTTACATACATCAGCAAATTAATGTTAGAGCATTCTATGAAATCATAAATTTACGATTAATTATTGCAATTTTGAAAAATCATATCTCTGAAAGTATTAGTTTGTTAGAGTTGAGAATGATATCAATGGATTCTTAAGATGAAACCGCATCTTACAAAAAATTTTATTCAAAATTAGTAATGTAAAAAAATTGGTTCAAGTCTTGTGGACAGGAGCTTTCTGGCGCTCTTGTTCAAACAGACAAATTATATCTTCGAAAGTATATGCTTGTCGCAGTTGAAAATTATATCAATGGATTTTTATGGTGAAACTGCATCTTAAATGAAAATTCAATTCAAATAATAGTTTATTTATCAGGATTAAATGAGCAATCTGAGAATGAGAACTGCACCATGGAAGAATTCAAATTAAAATAGCTGAAATGATTTTGACTCTCTCTTATAGTACAGGATGACATGTACGAGTATGAACACAGATCATATAATAAAGCTTAGATAGAATAATTATAACATTCTGTGAAAACATAGAAGTACGATTCATTATTGAAATTTCGAAAAATCATATCTCCGAAAGTATTAGCTTGTTGGAGTTGAAAATGATATCGACGGATTTTTATGGTGGAACTGCATCTTAAATAACAATTGAATTTGAAATTTGTTACCTACTTAAAAAAAATTTTTTTTTCGTTCCTCCGAAACCATCTGGCCCATCTCGCCCAATAACGAACTTAACCGAGATATTCATCTCCCTAACCTACTCTGAAAATTTCAACTGCCTAGCTTATTCCGTTTGAGAGTTATTGTAGAAAAATTTTTTAATATTTTCAAAATTTTTTTTTGACACTTTGCGATAATCTGGCCAATACAAAACTTCAGATGCGTATAAAAGTCATGACTCTACAATTTAATGCTAAATTTCAGATAGATCGAGTGATCGGTTTCGGAAATATTCATAACAAATGTTTTTACTAAAATTGGTCATAACTCCGAAACCGCCTTATGGATTTGGCCCATTAACGAACTTGTCCGAGATATTTACGCTCCAAACCCACCTTGCAAATTTCAATCTTCTAACTCCTTTCGTTATCGTGCCTATGGCCGGCCGGACAGAATCGATTTCGACCTCGGATTCTTGATCAGTGAGTCGAACCAAATCGTTTGAGACCATTTTCAGCCAAAAATTCGAAAATTACAGACATTTAAGCAAATTGATAAGCACTCTGTTCCGAGGAACTAGAGCGCCAAAAAGATGTTGGTTCCGTTACTCCAAAACCACCTTCGCCAATAACAAACTCACCTGAGATATTTATCCCCCAAATATACTCCGAAAATTGCCGACTCCAGTTTTGTGAAGTGGTCAGTGGAATGATTAACGGTAATCAAAACTACTTGTCCGATATCTGTTTTTCGGACAAGTTTTCATTTTATCTTAACGGCCTTGTGAACCCGCATAGCTGTCGTTATTGGTCAGATGAAATTCCAAGATTATTTCGTGAGGTGCATACTCAGCTTCCCCAAAAATTAAATGTTTGGGTGGGTATTTATGGAAATCACATAATCGGCTCTTTTTTATACCCGGAAATCTCACTGGCCAAATTTATTCAGATCTATTTGAGAACGCTATTGATCCAGCCATCGTGCAAGTATTGGAGAATGCAGAAGACCATCAAACGATCATTTTCCAACAAGATGGCGCACCACCTCATTTCGTTCAACTGGTGCGTCAGTTCATAGATGAAAATTTACCCCACGCCTGGATTGGACGAAGGGGACATCCACCCAGATCACCTGATCTGGCTCCACTGGACTTTTTTGTATGGTGTCACCTGAAATCCAAGATTTACGCTACCCAGCCTGAGTCACTCGAGTATTTGCGAACTCGTGTCATTAATGAATGCCGTCAAATAACACCACAATTCTTGAGTAATGTACGTGAATGTTTTCATCAAAACTTATATTACTGCATGGAAGTGATATTTTACCACCATGTCTTGAGCTCGTCGTCGAGTGAACTCGATGACGAGTTTTAGTTTTCTTGAATATTAGCGATCGATAAATATTTCAACGGATGGAAAACCTGGAAAATAAAATTAATTTAATTTTATGAGAAAAATGCACTGTCAAAAGCAACACGATCACAACACATAAAACACAATCCACAATCACGTTTATACTAAAAATGACGAGAGAAGCGGAAAGTGAAAGTGGACAAACGTTTAATCAGCTGAAAATTAGTTGAATTCTAGTGAGTAGCGTCACCATGTGACAAAGATTCGTAAACATTTCAGTTATATGATTTTGGGGTAGAGCGCCGCACCTGAAGTAATTATGAACTCGTTCTGTGATCTGTGGATGATGAACACGATGAGGAAGACGGGCTTTATTAGAATCCAGTAACCACTTCCGAGTACTAAGTAAACAGGAGTGACACCTAGCGTTTAAACAATCGAGCTCCTCGACTGCGGTCCCTCGAAATTATAGATCCCTGCGTATATTAATTTCCTCACTACGGTGTTTCGCAAGAACTCCGTTTGGAATGTCAGGCTGTCCACTGGAAGGAGGGAAAAAGCCCAGGTAGCGCTTTTCATAGGCAGATTTCGTGCCAGCAACGCTTCCCTATGACTGGAAATTTGTTCGTCCGTCGAGCCATTTAAGTAAAGACAATAAATATCATGGTATATCGTGCTCACCAAGTCTTAGGCAAGATTGTTTTCATTTCGCAAAGAACATTACATTGAGTGTTCATCAATATCTCTTGCAAGATGGCGAAAAACTATTTAGAGATTACCGACGATATATTGTATACTTGTTTACAAAAACCATATTTATGGCCCCAAGATGTTGAACACATTCCAGATAAATCATACAAGTTATCAGCTCAACAGAAATTATATACCGTGAAAAGATGGATGGCCAGATGCCGGCATAACTCAGAACGTTGTTTGCGATAAACGCGGGGCTATCCGATCGACCTTCCTGAATGATTGCATCTTTTTTACATTTCGGGTTATTGGAATACATTTATTTTATGTATTGGGGAAATCAGAGGTCGGGCGAGGGGCATGGCAGGTGAACAAATTGATGGATTTTTCCCCGAAGGCAGGATATTTTTTATTCGATTCGGGAATTGATTCATGGTCAGTGGGCAAGGCCTGCAGATTTTGTTGGTAGTGGATTTGATGTATATACAGGGTCAGTCTTTGACCACTACATTAATTTTAACCAAAGATTCCTCTCATCAAATGAAACACTTTTTTCATTTACCATTTTTCCAGATTCGGCTCAGGTAAAAAGTTACAAGCGTTTGTAGATTTCACAATGTGCTAATACACTCCCGCATATAAATTATCTATGACATTGTTGGCGGACGAGAATAAGGCATGGTAACGTGGCTTACAGCTTGATTCGGGATTCCAACGCTCAGGGACGAATCTATAAAAGTAGTGAAATTTCTGGAGTTTTCCATTTTAAAACATTCAATGAAGAATATCTCGAAAACGGTGCGTTTAAGGAGAAATGATGAAGAATAATATAATGTTCTAAAACGATGGAATATTCTTGAAATGACTCAAGAAAAACTTTATATGCTTTCTTTATGCTAATTTCGTTTAGTTTTATGAATCCACGAGCTAGAAAACCAGTAGAAGTAGAAAATAGCCAATAGTTGGAAAATATGTATCATAGTTATAGGAAACATTACGCACATCCACGAACTAGGAAACCAGTAGAAGTAGAAAATTACCAATAGTTGGAAAATATGTATCATAGTTATAGGAAACATTACGCCAATATTCATTTTATTCGAAAAAAGGATGTCAAAGCTACAAAATAAAAACTGATTTTTTTTCAAAATTTCAACAGCCTGTATCTTTTTACCTGAGCTGAATTTGGAAAAATGTTTAATGAAAAAAGTGTTTCATTTGATGAGAGGAATCTTTGGTTAAAATTAATGCAGTGGTCAAAGACTCACCCTGTATATAATATATACGACGTGGTCTAAACAATCGCCGACTTCCCCAATGCTGGTTTATTATGTTCTCAAAATTAGCCTAGGATGACCCTCTGAACTTGTCTGGGGCAGAAATTTGTTGATAATATAAATATTTTCTCAAGAGGTATAAAACACAAAGTAAATGGTTGTTTCTGGAAAATTATAAGAATACCATGTGTTCTTAGGATACGCCAATCAGCATAAAATATAACAGATTTAAGCGATAGATGATATATCAATAAGTCAGACAAAAATGGGTTCCAGTCCTGTCGACAGGAGCTTTCTGGCGCTCTAGTTCAAACAGACAAATTATATCTCCGAAGGTATTGGTTTCTCAGAGTTGGGAATTATATCAATGTATTCTTATGATAGAACTGCATCATAAAGGAAATTCAATTCAAATAATAGTTTATTTATCAAGATTAAATATATATATATTCTTTGAACTTGAGCATTACAATTTGTTTTGTATCTAACAATAAAGCATGTGTATGAAAGAAGTGTTAGCAGAGGTTAGTGTAACGGGGTACCATATTATTTGATATAATATGATACTAGAGCTTAGGGAAAAAACCTCAGCAAAAAAACCCTATCTCCCCGTTAGTGATTTTGTTAACAAAATATGCTGAAATATTAAATATTGAAGGGCATCTTTTTCTTCATTATCGCTTCTTCCTTCAACAAGCAGAGAAGATTCTCCAAGGTCCGAAACCCAATCTGGAAAAGGAAAAAACAAAGGGAGAAAACGAATAAATTAAAATGGAATATTCTATATTTCATTAAATAGATTTGAAACTCGCTACCCATTCTAAAAAAGATTCAGAAACATTATGAATAGCCCTAAAACCATCTTTGAATCTATATATGCGACAATTATTAACTAAATGATCTATGGTTTCCTCTGCTTCCCCGCATTCACAACTAGGACTCTCAACTGAGTTCCACCTGAAAAGCATGCTGTTGCAACGACCATGACCGGTTCTTAGACGATTCAGAATAGACCATATTCTCCTTGGAAGATCAAACCCCGGAACTCTATCTGAAGGATCAGAAATTAAATCTTTGTTGAATAAATTGCAAGAAATCCATTCAGACCGCCAAACTTCCTTGTCACTTTTATTCGAATTAAGAAAACAGTTGGACCATAAAGGGTTTCGTGACTTCAATCTCGGAATCTTATTGCCTGGAATGTAGGAGATAATCGGAAATGATTAAATGAGCAATCATGAGAATGAGAACTGCACCATGGAATAAATCAAATTAAAATAGCTGAACTGAATTTGACTCTCTCTTATAGAACAGGATGAAATGTACGAGTACGAACACAAATCATATAATAAGGCTTAGATAGAATAATTATAGCATTCTGTGAAAACATAGAAGTACGATTCATTATTGAAATTTAGAAAAATCATATCTCCGAAAGTATTAGCTTGTCGGAGGTGAAAATGATATCGATGGATTTTAATGGTGAAACTGCATGTTAAATAAAAATTGAATTTGAAATTTGTTGCTTAAAAAAAATTTTTTTTTTTCGTTACTCCGAAACCATCTGGCCTATTTTGCCCAATAACGAAATTAACCGAAATATTCATCCCGCTAACCTACTCTGAATATTTCAACTGCTTTGCTCATTCCGTTCGAGAGTTATTGTAGACTTTTTTTTTTTAAATTTGAAAATTTTTTTTTTACATTTTGCGGTAATTTGTTCAATACAAAACTTCACATGCGTATAAAGGTCATAATTCTACAATTTGATAATGATGATGATTGATGACTAAATTCCAGATAGATCGAGTGATCAGTTTCGGAAATATTCATGTGTTTTACTAAAATCGGCCATAACTCCGAAACCGATTGATGGATTTCGTCCATTAACGAACTTAACCGGGATATTTACGCTTCAAACCCACCTTGCAAATTTCAATCCTCTTACTCCTTTCGTTCGAGAGTTATCGTGCCTACGGCCGGCCGGCTGGACCAGCCGGACAGAATCGATTTTGACCTCGGATTCTTGATCAGTGAGTCGAACCAAATCGTTTGAGACCATTTTCAGCCAAATATTCGAAAATTACAGACATTTGGGCAAATTGATAAGCACTCAGTTCCGAGGAAATAGAGCACCAAAAAGGATAAAACTACCAGACACTTCATAATCATGATTCAAATGGAAAATATATTTCTTTAAATAATCATTAAAGGATACTGTGGGAGGTATATTCATTATTGAATGGTTTCTTCCTGGGTTTTCTCTCCCAAACTCTATTAAATACAAATTTATTATTTTCTGGATTGCTTCTGCATATAAATACAAGATATTTGTCAGAAGCAATAAATCGAACGATGTTGCCTAACAAACAATAACGAAAATACATCAATGATGGAACAACTATTTCGTAACGTTTCGGAGTCTAAATCATACCCAACGAAAATCTTCAGAATTATTTTTTGCTGATATAGCTATTCTGGAATTCAAGAATTGCCACATTGACTGTATTTGAAAATGATAGTAATATAGTTTTACTTAGCATAGACATTTCCAAGTTCCAACTCCTTTTTTAATAAATTCAGCCAAATATGGTCCATTCCTATTGCACAGGTTGCGAAATTGCATTCTCTTTTCTAAATTCAAGTTGACTACTTAAGTTTCCTTTTAACATCAGATTCTGCCATCAGAATCTTTGTATTACTCCTATCCATCATGTGATATCCTTGGAGTGTACATACATGTTCTGCTATTTTTATTGCTTCTGGCTTGTGTTTCTTACGCAGAAGCAATTCACAAAATGATAAATTTTTATTCAATAGATATTTTTCAGAGTTTGGGAGAGAAAATCCAGAAAGAACCCATTTAATAATAGCTATTTCTTTATCAAGTTTTCTCACATTTTTACGTCAAACATAGTTTAAATAAAAAAAAAGTTTTATGAAATTAATAAGCAAGTATTTTCAACCTACGAATTGACAATTTCTAATAGCTAGAAAAGTTGATATTTATGAACAGTGAACAAAGACAGATTCTGTGTTCACATTCTGTGAATTCATAGAACTTACGATGTATTATTGAAAATTTGAAACTTCATATCTCGGAAAGTATTAGCTTGTTAGAGCTGAAAATTATAACAATGGATTCTTATGATGAAACTGCATTTTAAAATAATTTGAATTCAAAAGTTGTAATGTAAAAAAAATATTTTTTGTCGTTACTCTGAAACTATTAGACGATTTTGCTCAATAACGAACTTAACCGAGATAATTATCCCTCAAACCTACTCCGAAAATTTCAACTGTCTAGCTCATTCTGTTCGAGAGTTATCGTGTTAATGGCCGGACGGACGGCCGGACAGAATCGATTCCGACCACGGATTCTTGATCAGCGAGTCAAACCAAATCGTTCAAGACCATTTTCAGCCAAAAATTCGAAAATTACAGACATTTGGACAAATGGATAAGCACTCTGTTCCGAGGAACAAGAGCGCCAAAAATTCTGGAAAACGATAACTGGATCTTGTAGGGAATATAATTCAGTTTTTTTCATTGGTTTCTGAGATATAGTTGGCTGAACGTAAAAGGTTCATTTTCCTTAAATGGTCTGATATCTCAGCAAAAAATTATCGAGTCGGATTCTGACAAACAGTTTTTGAAATATAAAATTTATGAAGCAAAATGTTATTATTTGTTCTCTAGTGATACGATATTTAATTTAAGATGGGTATAACCACGAAACTGTTTGGTCGATTATGCCTGAAAACAAACTTACTGTCCCACTATCAAACTATCTCTTTCCGTTCAAAAGTTATCGCGGTAACGATCATCCACTCAGCTACTGAACTCACCCAAGGCTGCTCGGATCTCCAACAATATAGATCCGATCGTGTTCAGATTTGGAACTTAGCTGTTTAGTTAGGTTTGAAGGCTGTCGCAAAATTTTAGCGATAGTTTCTGAGATATAGAATATTTTTCGAAGATTTTTTTAAATTTTCTAGAGTTACGATCCTTAGGAAATTTTGCCATAGTTTGCGCGTCAGAATTCTACAACTAATTAACATGTTTGAATTGGATTAGATTCGTATTATTTGAATTATTGAGGAAATGACAACAACATTTCAGATGGGTATAACTCCAAAACCGTTTAGCCGATTATGCCTATTAACCAACATAAATGTCGTGTTCTGATGCATAACCTAGCCTCAAAATTGCAAGTTGTTATGTCTTTCCGTTCTCAAGTTATTGCGAGATACATAATGATATTTAGTAATTTTTTGAATTTTTTTTTGTGATACGATCCTCACAAAATAGACATACGTCTTTGTGTTGGTATTCTACAACTAGTTACCAAGTTTCATTTCGATTGGACCTGTGTTGTTTGAAAACGAAATCAAGTATCCGAAAAAAGTTTGGCCGATTATGCCCATTAACGAACTTGGTAGCGCAACCGCGGTATCTCTTTCCGTTCGAAATTTATCATGGCAAGGGCCGACTGAACGGCCGGACACAATCAAATTTGACCCCGAATTCTTCATCATTTTCGGCAAAACATTCAAATATTACAGAAATTTGGGCAAAATAATAGCAAGCTGCTCCCGAGAACATGAGCGCAAAAAGTCAAATTGAAGTATAATAACTCAATGAAAAATTATATACGATTTACACTTATTTATTCAATATTGTGACGCGTTTCGTCGACACAGCGACTTCATCAGACTACATCATACTAAATACTTAACAAGTTATTATCTCCCTATACCTAGATGACATGGACACAGAATCATTAAAAACTAATTACATGAGAAACTTATTTAAAACAAATTACATAATAGACTTATTTAAAACTAATTACATGAGATTTCACTGCTGTTTTCTTTGTACACATTAACAATAATTCATTCCTAATGCTTTTATTTATAAATTGATTCTCTATTTGAATAGATTGAGTAACGGTGAAAAATTTAGATCTAATTGTTCATTAACTAAATTACCCGTATGTTTTTCCCTATTTATTTCGACCATTTCCCAGTAATTAAGTTGCGCACCTTTATTCAAATTGTGTAGAATTTTGAAATCCGGGTTAAACTTATGTCCTTCTGCTAATAAATGATTCGAATAATTTGAATTAATTTTGTTGTTTTTGAAGCTGTGATGATGTTCCTTTATTCTTATGCCAAAATTTCTACCAGTTTTTCCTATATATGATTTGTCACAACTCCCGCAATTTAATTGATAAACACCGGATTTATCTTCTTTATTCCTTTTCGATTTATTGTTTTTTATGAATTTGGCAAGGTTATTATTTGTCCGGAATGAGATATTCACCTGTTGGTTTTGAAGAAACCTTTTAAGTTGTTGACTCGTTGTACCAAAATATGTTAAGCTATTGAATATTTTATTTTTATCCTTAATTTCTGGAAATACTAAACTAATTGTTTTTCTAAATTGTTTTTTCGTCAACATTTTTCTGATTAACTCTGTGTTATATCCGTTGTTCACCGCTATTTGTTCGATAATTTCTAACTCTGTACCATAATTTTCTTCGGATAAAGGTATATTAATTAGCCGGTGTAACATACTATGAAATGCCGCGACTTTATGTTCGAATGGATGACACGAGGATCGATGAATGATTGTATCCGTATGGGATGGTTTCCTAAATATTGAAAAATCATGTTGATTGTTTTTCCGCGTTATTGTTAAATCCAAAAAATTAATTGCACCATTATTTTCCATTTCAATTGTGAATTTGACATTTGGATGAATGCTAGATATTAATAAAATCTACAAATATTTTCAGTTGCCGGTCTGTTCCTTTGAAACACGCGAGCACATCATCTACGTATCTAAACCAATATACGAATTTGGAAAAAATAGGATGTGTTTTAGCGGACAACCTAGAAGCCATCGCTAAATCCAAAAAATGTTTGCTTAGAAAATCTGAAATCTAAAATATTGGAGTCTCATAATTTTTTTCCATTTTTCACTGAAGTAGCCTGTTAGATATCATCGAAAAATTTCGAGAATTTTTTCGTCCCTTAATTCTTTTTCCATTAGTGTAGAATCCCCATCAATGTTAATGGGTCAGAAGGATATTTCGTCTCTATATTCATTCGACCTCGCTTCCTCTACCGACATCCAAGCTGATGGAAATATCAATAATTTAATGGGCAGTAAGTCGAATTCGCCCTATCCTGGAATTAAAAGCAGCATGAATGTATAAATACAAGGACGGCCCATCTATCAATCACCGTAGAGCGTATTTTCGACGCGTCCTGAAAAAAATCCGAACGGGCGTCGAATGCCATTCCCCGAAATATAGATTTCAATTCGGACTCGTGAAAAACACATTATCCAGTCAAGTTGAGGATGACCCGAAGAAACCGGGACCGAAATCGTCGAAGATGAACGAGGTGTCCCCTAATCTACGAGTTTGCAACGCTCTTGGGCTGCCCAGGGGGGTTTGGAGGAGAGGAGGCGAATCTTTCAGGGGCGTACACTGGGGGAAAAGAGGACACTGTGATAGGGGCAGTTAGTTCAATGAAATTTTCCTTATAAGAAATTAGGCAGTTTAAATTTTAATTTTTTTTTGTGAAACATAGTAGATATAGTAAGTAGTAAATGATTGACATTTTAAGAAAAAAATGGGTTCAAGCACTGTGGACAGGAGCTTTCTGGCGCTCTAGTTCAAACAGACAAATTATATCTCCGAAAGTATTGGTTTCTCAGAGTTGGGAATTACATCAATTTATTCTTATGGTAGAACTGCATCATAAAGGAAATTCAATTCAAATGATAGTTTATTTATCAAGATTAAATGAGCAATCATGAGAATGAGAACTGCACCATGGAAGAAATCAAATTAAATCTGGCCAATTTTGCCCAATAACGAACTTAGCTGAGATATTCATCTCCCTAACCTACTCTGAAAATTTCAACTACCCAGCTCCGTTCGAGAGTTATATCTATGTCTATGGATGAAAAGCAGTCTCACTACTCTCAGATCTCTTACTTCATGTTCCGTTCCGAAATGTAAGACTTTTCTGAGAAAAACTAATTTCGGAGCAAACAACTGAGATTTTTCTCACTTCGCGCACAATTCTTCGATTGATTAGATAATAACATGTCTCAGGAAAATAAAATAATTTGACGTTATGACAATTCATACATACAATTATATCATTGTGTGACAACGTTGAAATACGATTTATTATTGAAATTTTGAAAAATCATATCTCCGAAAGTATTAGCTTGTTAGAGTTAAAAATGATATCATTGGATTCTTATGGTAAAACTGCTCATTGAAAAAAAATTAATTTTGAATTTGTATTGTAAAAAAATTTTTTTTTTTGTTACTCCGAAACCATCTGTCCGATTTTGCCCAATAACGAACTTAGCCGAGATTTTTATCTCCCAATTTCAACTATCTAGCTCATTCCGTTCGAGAGTCATCGTGCCTACGGCCGTCCGGCCGGCCGGACCGGCCGGACAGAATGATTTTCGACCACGGATTCTTGATCAGTGAGTCGAACCAAATCGTTTAAGACCATTTTCATCGAAAAATTCGAAAATTACAGACATTTGGGCAAATTGATAAGCACTCAGTTCCGAGGAACTAGAGCGCAAAAAACGAAGGGTTTACATTTTGTTTTAATAAATTTGGTAATAATGTGTTTGTCCACCGCGATTATCTATACACTCCCCACACGTCTTGGCATTGATGCAATAAGATGTTCTATTTCTTCTTGAGAGATACTTTCCCAAGCTACCTGTAGTTCATGTGTCAGAGCCGCAAAAGTCCGTGGGGGCTAGGGTAAATTTCCAAGCATTCTACCCATGATGTCCCAAACATGCTCTATGGGCGAAAGATCAGGGGATCTGGGCGGCGATGGCAAACATTTCACATGGGTCGCTTCAAAAAAGTTTACTATCTCTGGCAACATGAGGTCGAGCATTATTATCTTGCTGAAATATTGGATTCTCGAGCCGGTTAAGGTAAGGGGGAACATATGACCCCACTATTTCTTGAAGGTAACGCAGCGCTGTCATGTTACCTCGAATAAAGACTAAAGGTGACCTACTGGCATGTGCAATAGCACCCCATACAATAACGCCTAATGTCCGGTGTACATGACGCTCAATATCAAACTGAGGTTCACGTCTTTCTCCCCGACGACGTCTTACCCATTCTGCATATTGTTCGGCCATCATGTGAACCCAAAAAGAATCGTGATTCATCAGAAACGACGACCTGATACCATTCCATATTCCAATGTTGACGTTCTCTGCACCACTATAATCGTTGCCGGCGATGCTCAACCGTCAGAGGTAACACAAAATGGGGTCGATAATGCTGCAGTCCAAAAGACCTCATTCGGCGGTAAACCGTTCGGATAGTTACAGGATGGCCTTGTTCTCCTAACCACTCATCAGCCAAAGATCGAGTTGTCACAAATCGCTCTCTATAGCCATAAGTCTTAGACGTCCCTTCGACGTCAGGTGCCTACTCTTCTTCGATTTTGGGCATTATCAAACCACGCTCGACAACATCTCATAACAGTAGTTGGATTTCTGTTCGTATGGTCAGTGATTTCTCGAAATGACAACCCCGCCTTCCTTAGACCAATAATTTGACCTCTTTCAAATTCTCTTAGCTGGTGATAAATTCCGCGTACACGTGCTCTAGGCATTTCAACAACAACTAAACATCGACTTTGGATCGAACAGCTGGTTTGTTGTAAAATTAAAAAAAAATGGAAAAAACGACTACAATATGTAAGTAACAAAAAACGTTTACATGAAAAAACCTTCACGATTCACGATCATTTACTCCTTGCTATATTGTCTATGTTTTACGAAAAAAAATTAAAATTTAAACATCTCCTTCTGGGTGTTGCAGTTTCTTAGTCAGTTAGTATACGTATATATTCTTTTGAACTTCGAGCATTAATTTTTTTTTTATCTTGGAATAAAACATGTCTATGAAAGAAGCAGTTTTGACTTCTAAAATGCCTCGCGCCTAGTGCCAAAAAAACCAACACGTTTGTTTACATCGATACACGCTAAGCGACTAGCTAGGCACTAAGCGTGCAGTGCGGCCAGTCGCGAAAGTTCTAGAACGTTAGTTTTTCTAAGCTACTCGCTATGTGACTCGCTAGGCTCTAGGCGCTAAGCAGGCTGCTTGTCTGTGCGGACGTGACGTTAGACCAGGCATGGGCAACCTTTTTTTGAAGAGGGCCAAATAGAAGATTTTTTTTAGGCCACTGGCCGAAAATAAATTTCTAACCTTAATAAAATTTATTCGAAATACAAAATTAAATTCAAAACGTAGATCTATGACTCACCTCATATGTTGGAACATACATCAGCAGATTATAATTAGAGCATTCTATGAAATCATAAAATCACGAGTAATTATTGAAATCTTGAAAAATCATATCTCCGAAAGTATTGGTTTGTCAGAGTTGAGAATGATACCAATGGATTCTTATGATGAAATGACATCTTAAAAAAAATTGAATTTATAATGTAAAAAAAAAACATTTTTTTTCGTTACTCCGAAACCACCAGCTGATTTTGCTCAATAACAAACTTAACAAAGATATTAATCTCCCATACTCTGACAAACTGTCTTGTTCATTCCGTGCGAGATTTATCGTGTTAACGGATGGCCGGACAGAATCGAATTTGACCACGGCTTCTTGATCAGTGAGTTGAACCAAAGCGTTTGAGACCAGTTTCATCCAAAAATTCGAAAATTAGAGATATTTGGGCAAATTGATAAGCACTCTGTTGCGAGGAACAAGAGCACCAAAAATTAAATAAATTTACCATTCCTTACAATGGGAGAATGAAAATGGGTTCAAGCCCTGTGTACAGGAGCTTTCTGGCGCTCTAGTTCAAATAGACAAATTATATCTCCGAAAGTATTGGTTTCTCAGAGTTGAGAATTATATCAATGTATTCTTATGATATAACTGCATCATAAAGGAAGTTCCATTCAAATAATAGTATATTTATAAAGATTAAATGAGCAATCTGAGAATGAGAACTGCACCATGGAAGAAACCAAATTAAAATAGCTGAAATGAATTTGACTCTCTCTTATAGAACAGGATGAAATGTACGAGTATGAACACAGATCATATAATAAAGCTTAGATAGAATAATTATAGCAATCTGTGAAAACATAGAAGTACGATTCATTATTGAAATTTAGAACTTCATCTTAGCAGAAATTGAATTCAAACATCATAGAAGAATTCAAATTCAACAAGAGTTCCTAAAATTATCAATCCAAAGCCAATAGACGAATTCTACCCAACAACGAACTCATCCGAGATATTCATTCCTCAATTCTATGATGAACGATAATATATATCTTTCCTCGAATCTACTCCAATACACCGATATTCCAGTTTTGTTTTTAGTGGAGATATTCTGAACTCAATATTATTAACTTACCATTACCATTCCCATCATCATATGGATTGACCATCGGCATGAAAATATCAGCCAACAAAAAGTATATATTATATTATCATTCTCATATTTATACGATTGCTGGAATGAATGACAATGAGACAAGGAAAATAAGTTGACATTATAACAATTCATAGAATACCCACAGAATAATTCTATCATTCTGTGAAAACGTAAAAATACGATATACATTGAAATTTTGAAAAATCATATCTCCGAAAGTATTAGCTTGTTAGAGTTAAGAATGATATGAATGGATTCTTATGATAGAACTGCTGATTGAAAAAAATTTAATTTGGAATTTGTTTTGTAAAAAAAACAATTTTTTTTTGTTACTCCGAAACCATCTGTCCGATTTTGCCCAATAACGAACTTAGCCGAGATATTTATCCCCCAAACCTACTATGAAAATTTCAACTGTCCTGCTCATTCCGTTCGAGAGTTTTTTTCTGGGTTTTCTCTCTCAAACTCTGAAAAATATCTATAAAATAAAAATCAATTATTTTGTGATTTGCTTCTGCGTAAGAAACACAGGATATTTGTCAGAAGCAATCAATTGAACAATGTTGCCTAACAAACAACAATGAAACAACATCAACGAAGAAACAACTATAGCGTAACGTTTCGGAGTCTATATCAGACCCCTTCTTCAGACGCTCAACGAAAATCGAGAGAATTATTTTGTTGATAGTTATTTGGTGAAATTCAAGAATTGTCACATTGACAGTATTTAAAAATCATAGCTAACATAGTTTTACTTCGCATAGAAATTTCCAAGTTCCAACTCCTTTTTCAATAAATTTAGCCAAATATGGTCAATACCAATTGAGCAATTTGCAAAATTGCATTCTCTGTTCAATAAAATACAAGTTGACTCCTTAAGTTTCCTTTTCATATTTGATGTTGTTTCATTGTTGTTTGTTAGGCAACATTGTTCAATTGATTGCTTCTGACAAATATCCTGTGTTTCTTACGCAGAAGCAAATCACAAAATAATTAATTTTTATTTTATAGATATTTTTCAGAGTTTGGGAGAGAAAACCCAGAAGAAAACCGTTGAATAATGAGTATACCTCCCACAGTATCCTTTAATGATTACTTAGAATGAATTTCGACCACGGATTCTTGATCAGTGAGTCGAACCAATCGTTTGAGACCATTTTTATCGAAAAATTCGAAAATTACAGACATTTTGGCAAATTGATAAGCACTCAGTTCCGAGGAACTAGAGCGCCAAAAACTCAAACTGACATAATTCAACAAAAAAAAACAACTTAATAACTACTCCAGTCTTTAAATGATGGGACACCTGGGATTGTGTTTCTTTCACAAGAGCATCAATATTAAGTGGGATCGATGTTGTTGCTACGCGTAAGTTTTTTTCCAAATTCGAATCCATAATCCTCGATCGGTTCTTTCATTTCGTAATATTGATTTTTGAGAAAAATTGCTCACCGCCATGAGTACTACCGAAAAGAGACATAAATCGACATAGTTATATGAAATTGACTTAATTGGGATATTTGTCTTTAGAAACATGTCACATTAAAGTCTTGCAAAGGTAACTCTCGACGCCGATTTTTCAGAACATCCGTTTGGAGCTCAAATAATTCCATCTGAAGCCACATTTCCACTTGCTACACAACCAGTTCGAAAGGAGACATGAATAGTTGGAATTGAATTTCGCGTGAACGGAAATTCTCAGAACTTGATGTGAATTCAGTGTTGAATGAAGGCAATTCATGTGCTGGGGCATTTTTGTCGAAATTTTTATGAGCAGCCAGGGTAGGAAAATGAGATGTATTTCTCTAAGAATTGGATTTTCCCACAACCGAAGTTTGCTTTGGAAATACTAGACATGAGTGAATAGCTCATGATCAAATTGTCCTTGTTACTGCATGTTCAAATTCAATTCGTTCAAGTAACTGGTAACATCAACCAAACATGCCAAACAAGATAACCATGTCTCGTCCACCAAAGCCTGGACCATAGCTAGTTTTCCTTTCATATCTACAAAAGTTTTCACTTCCTCTCTCAGTTCATAGAATCTCTACATTTTCCCCTTACTTAGCCAGCGAATTTCACAATGGAAAAAAAATATCTCCATTTTCTGATTCCAAATCCTGAAGATATTGCTGGAACTGGCGGTGATAAACCTCTCG
Organism: Halyzia sedecimguttata; assembly: GCA_937662695.2. Lineage (NCBI taxonomy): Eukaryota > Metazoa > Arthropoda > Insecta > Coleoptera > Coccinellidae > Halyzia > Halyzia sedecimguttata. The sequence continues at coordinate 82,322,189 of OW569414.2, read as the reverse complement.
ATTTAAAAAATCAACAAGTCCAGATCGTTCCTGCTAATCGGGTCCTTCATAAATATACTTATGCATATATTTCACAAATCAAATAGACCCAAGGGGGTTCATTGATCTGCCGAGAAAGCAAGAGCAGACGCGTTTTTGGCTTCTTGGCCTTCATCAGTACCCTGTAGCTTTCCCAACAAATTCAACTAAACTGACCCGGGTTAAGCCTCTCAGAGCCGGCTTGGTCGATCATTTTAATCGCCCACGCCACCTATGAGACGAAACACGGAAATCAGCCTCTCACCTCCAGTGAATATTTGAAGCGTGAAATTATATGCCACCATTCACTCGACATTAATCGAGAACGAGTCCCACAGAGCTCAGACAGTATCTTCTCAATGGCCATGAACGCTGTTTAGCGTTTTCAAAAATAATGATGAAAAATGGCGAAGGACCCGATTAGCAGGAAAGCTCTGGACTTGTTGATTTTTTAACAACGGTATCGCCATTTTTCATTATTATTTTTGAAAACGCTAAACAGCGTTCATGGCCATTGAGAAGATACTGTCTGAGCTCTGTGGGACTTGTTCTCGATTAATGTCGAGTGAATGGTGGCATATGATTTCACGCTTCAAATATTCACTGGTGGGGAGAGACTGATCTCCGTGTTTCGTCTCATAGGTGGCATGGGCGATTAAAATGAATGACCAAGCCGGCTCTGAGAGGCTTAACCCGGGTCAGTTTAGTTGAATTTGTTGGGAAAGCTACAGGGTACTGATGAAGGCCAAGAAGCCAGAAACGCGTCTGCTCTTGCTTTCTCGGCAGATCAATGAACCCCCTGGGGTCTATTTGATTTGTGAAATATATGCATAAGTATATTTATTATACGAAGCCATTTATGAAGGACCCGATTAGTCTCCATTACGTGCTTGAATTTTAACGATTTTGCACAAAGATTTTCTTGATGCAGCAATGAAATTGCTTAAATATTATTTGATGTGGTATTTTTATGAAGCAAATCTGCGGGTGTGAAAAAATTCATTGGCGGGCCAAGAAAATTCTATTCGCGGGCCACATTTGGCCCGCGGGCCGTAGGTTGCCCATGTCTGCCTATAGAGTATCTAGAAAAGTGTCGCGCAATAGTTGCCAGTGAATTTCAGTAATAACGGAACGTCCTAATTTACTGCACAGTACTGTTGAGGAATATCGGAACGCAATCATAGAGTGGTATTTTCATATCCGCTTTCGGGGTAAATTTGGCAGCTGTCTCTTGCGACAGGAAACCGAGCCACGTCACTGGAACCGTAAGAGGAAGGCGGGAGGGGACAGGAGCGGCGTATTCCGTTATTAGCCGGCACTATCGGGGTGCCGTTACTTGGGCCAAAGTCTTAATTAAATCTCCAAGGAAGGAAAGCTCTCGACTCTGACCTAATTGATTGGTCGACCTGCCGGATGCCCAACAACGGCTTCTGTCGCGCCTGCCGATTCACTGTGACAGCTATAAGATTAAAATCTTCCATCCAACTTCTATGGGGACAATAAAATGGGGTTCACACGACGGGGAAAAAAAGCCGGTGAGGTCGTCCGGAGCGATCGGCAGCTGTTTCAATATCTTAACGTGTTTGGGAATAATTGAGCCCCGGCGAGAAGTTCGGATGGAGTTGGGACCGTTCGTTGGGGGTATTCTGTTGGGGGAGAGATCTAAGGATGGATATATGTAACTTTTGAAATTGGGTACTTTGTTGGTAAAGGCATTGAAAATATTCATTTTTGATTCGGCCCAGCAAATCAGCTGTTCAAATGTACCTTCCTTGGACATTCAGGAGCAGGGGCGGCTGGTGAGGGAGGGCTGCGGGGCGCCACCCTCCCTATAAAAATGACGTACATACATAAACAATTAATATGTATATTTCATATTCGTGCTTTCCTCTTCAAACTGGATTCAATTTAAATTTCAACATTTTTACCTAGCGACCATATACCGGGTGTCCCAGTACACATGTTCCAATGGAATATCTCAGCTATTTCAAAAGATACAATTTTGAAAATTTGATGATTTTCAATTCGTTCAAGGAACCTTCAATAGAGAAAAACAAAAATTGAAAGTCACTTTTGGTTGGACCGGAAGTGACTCTGACTTCTTTAATCTCAAATAGAACCCTGTATATTTTTCACAATTTTTCATTTCTACTCAAAACTACCTTTCCAACTATTCACCACACTTTGTATTTTACATATGATTTGATGGAGAAAACGTCAATTGAAATTTCAAATTGAAAGAATTGCAGAGGCTACGATCTTCTGTGTCATCAACAAAAAAAACTTTACTCAAGTTGAAATGAATGAATGAATAGTAAAATTAACAAAAAATTACAAAAAAGGGGGCAAAAAAATACCTATAATAACTGAAGCATATGTTCGAAATGTTGACCATCTGCTTCTACACATCTTTAAGCTCGGTGGACTAGTTTACGCGAAGTAACACTTCGCAACACCTCAGCATTAAGGGCTCTACATGCATTCCTTATTTTGTTTTTTAGATCTTCCAAATCAATAGGAGGAGTCTGGTACACACGATCTTTCACATATCCCCAAAGGAAGTAATCCAGCGGTGTTAAATCTTGAGATCTTGCAGGCCATCTTATCGGTCCGTGTGTGCCGATCTATCTTCAAATGGACCGATAAGATGGCCTGCAAGATCTCCAGATGTGTAGAAGCAGATGGTCAACATTTCGAACATATGCTTCAGATATTATATAGGTATATTTTTGCCCCCTTTTTTTTTAATTTTTTTGTTTGTATACTATTTATTCTTTGTTAAACGTTCGGTAAAATACATAGTTCATTTCAACATAAGTAAGATTTTCTTTATTGATGACGATTTTTGAAGTCAAAATCAAGATTACACAAAATATCGTAGCCTACAGCAATTCTTTCAATTTGAAATTTCAATTGACATTTTCTCACTCAAACCAAATGTAAAATACAAAGTGTGATACAACGTTAGAAAGGTAATTTTGGGTAAAAATAAAAAAGTGCAAAAAATATACAGGGTGCTATTTGAGATGAAAAAATTTTTGTTTTTCTCAATTGAAGGTTCCTTAAATGAATTGGAAATCGTTAAATTTTCAAATTTGTATCTTTTGAAATGGCTGAGATATTCCATTGGAATATGTATACTGGGACACCCAGTATATTTCACAATAATTACATTTGCGTTAAGCGTCCGCATGGACAAGGTGCTATGAAACAAGGTACTATGAGCGTCCACACTATGCCGGGCTAAATCCCGAACGCCTAAGCGAAATCGCCGGTTACCATGGAAACGGCAAACGCTAAATACATAGGTGTTGTAGGTTGCAATGGTTTCGTGTAATAAAGTTGCGTTAAGGATTTAAGGACTGACACTGAGAGTGTGTGATATTTTAGCACAACCGATATGTAATCGATGATTATCCAATTCACAAAGGAAAGCGATAATTTATTATTCCATCACCTAGAATTTTTAACATGCTCTTGACGTATCGAATTGCCAAATTTGACTTCGGTTGGCCGCTCAGAAGCACGGAAATAAATACGACATAGAAAGACTTGTCATGTTGTCTGTCAGTCAAAAACGGTTAACAAATTAGTAGGTCGAGTGTAAGTAAAAACAGACAAATTATATCTCCAAAAGTATTGGTTTCTCTGAGTTGGGAATGACATAAATGGAATCTTATGATAAAACTGCATCAAAATAAAATCAAATTAAATAAGAATCCATCGATATCATTCCCAACTCGGAGAAACCAATACTTTCGGAGTAATGATTTGTCAAAGTTTGAACAAGAGCACCAAAGTTCCTGTCCACAGGGCTTTCCCACTTTTTCAATTTGGCTTCTGTGCGGGAATTCTCAAGAATTTTCGTAATTAAATTCAAAACGTAGGTCTATGACTCATCTCATGTTGGATTTATATACATCAGGAAATTAGAGTAGGTATTCTATGAAATCATATAGAGTTGAGAATAATTATTGAAATTTTGAAAAATCATATCTCCGAAAGTATTAGCATTTTGAAAAAAATTGAATTCAAAATTTGTAATGTAAACAAAATGTATTTTGTTACTCCGAAACCACCTGGCCGATTTTACCCAATAACGAACTTAACCAAGATTTATTTCCTAAATCTACTCTGAAAATTTCAAATATCTAGCTCATTCCGTTCGAGAGTTATCGTGTTAACGGCCGGACGGACGGCCGGCCGGACAGAGTCAATTTTGGCCATGGATTCTTGATCAGTAGGTCGAACCAAATCACTTAAGACCATTTTCAGTCAAAAATTCAAAAATTACAGACATTTTGGCTAATTGATTAGCACTCTGTTCCGAGGAACAAGAGCGCCAAAAATGGACCAATCCACCTCGATCGTTGGAATATTTCGATGTTTCCGCAAAATCTTCACCAACATAGATCCGCTCTGGTTCAAACCTAGAAATTTACTATGAAACTAGCTGGCCCGGCAGACTTCGTACTGCCTCCTCAACGCCTGCCCAACGCCAACGCCAACGCCAACTCCAAATCCAAATCCAACTCTAACTCCAACTCCATCTCCAACTACGACTCCGACTCCTACTCCGACTCCGACTCCGAATACGACTCCGACTCCGACTCCGACTCCGACTCCGACTCCGACTCCGACTCCGACTCCGACTCCGACTCCGACTCCGACTCCGACTCCGACTCCGACTCCGACTCCGACTCCGACTCCGACTCCGACTCCGACTCCGACTCCGACTCCGACTCCGACTCCGACTCCGACTCCGACTCCGACTCCGACTCCGACTCCGACTCCGACTCCGACTCCGACTCCGACTCCGACTCCGACTCCGACTCCGACTCCGACTCCGACTCCGACTCCGACGACTCCGACTCCGACGACTCCGAATCCGACTCCGACGACTCCGAATCCGACTCCGACTCCGACTCCGACTCCGACTCCGACTCCGACTCCGACACCGACTCCGACTCCGACTCCATTTCCACCTCCATCTCCATTTCCACCTCCATCTCCATTTCCACCTCCATCTCCACCTCCAACTCCACCTCCAACTCCAATCCAACTACAACTACTACAACTCCAACTACAACGCCAACTCCATAACCAATGCCAACCACAATACCTACTCCAACTTCAACTCCAACCCCAACGCCAACTTCAACGCCAACTCAAACTCCAACGCCAAAAACATTTTCCAGTAGACCAAATTGTAAATCTAAACCATTCTCGAATCTCCACGAACACACACAAAAAATTTCATCAAAATCGGTCCAGTCGTTTAGGAGGAGTTCAGTCACATACACACGCACACAAGAAATATATATATATATTAAGATAAGGTTTTGAAGGCTCTCGCAGATTTCAACGACATCTGACAGCTTATGAGTTGTAGATTTTTGTAATATTTCTTATTGAATTTTACAGTCATGTGACCATCACAAAATTTTGTTTGTTGGTACTTTCCAACTGACTACCGTGCTTTAATTCGATGAGATCAGTATTATTAATCAAATTATTAGGAATAATTGGCTATAACTCTGAAACCACTTGGTGGATTTTGCCAATTAACGAATATAGCCGGCGCCTTCCAACTCTCTACCTCATTGCGTTCGAGCTTAATTGGGCCGACGGCCGGCCGGAAAATTCGAAAATTACAGAGATTTGGACGAATTGATAGGCACCATGTTCACCTGAACAGCGCAACAAAAATTTCCGCAAACAATATGGATTGATGAGGCTTGCACACTGGCAGGATCTCCTTATGTATGTTCTGGGGAACATTGCGTTATCATTTTGCCCAAATGTCTGTAACTTTCGAATTTTTTGACGAAAATGGTCTCAAACAATTTGGTTCGACTCCCCAATGAAGAATTCGAGGTCAAATTTGATTCTGTCCTTCCGGCCGTCCGGCCGCTGCCACGATAACTTGAGAACGGAATCGGCTAGCGACTTGAAATTTTCAGGGTAGGTGGCGCATCTCAATATGACGGACAAGTTCGTTAATGGGCATAATCGGCCCAGTGGTTTCCGAGTAATAATTTTGTTTTCAACCAATATAGATCCTATCGGATTGAAACTTGGAGAATTGTTGTAGAATATAAACCTCAGCACGTTCGTTGAATTTTGTGAGAATCGTATCGCTAGAAAATTATTAAAAAATTATTAAAAAATATTTTTGGTGTCACGATAACTTGAGAACGGAAAAAGATAGGGGCTTGAAAATTTCAGGTTAGGTTGTGCATCTAAATGCGACATTTGAGTTCGTTTATGAGCATAATCGGCCAAACGGTTTAAGAGTTATAGCCATCTGAAATTGTCTCAAATTTGGTTGTTTTTTGTTCCTAATTAACTCAAAAAATACTGAACCGATTGAATTCAAACATGGTTATTAGTTGTAGAATGCCAACGCGAAAATTTTTGCAAGATTTGGTGAGGATAGCATTTGTAGAAAAGTTTTAATAAATCTATGAAAAAAAAAAAATTCTATATATTAGTATCTATTCGTCTGAAATTGCTGAAATTTTGCGAGAGCCTTTAGAACCTAACTGTACTGCCAAGTTTCAAGTTTTAACATGATCGGTTTAATATTGTTGGAGATTCGAGCAGCCTTGTGTGAGTTCAGTAGATGGGTGACCGTTGCCTCGATAACTTTCGAACGAAAGGAGATAGGGACTTGCAATTTTCAGGGTAGGTTGCGTATCCGAATGGGAGAGTTGAGTTCGTTTTTGGGTATAATCGATCTAACAGTTTTCGAGTTATACCCACCAGGAATATTATTTCCTTGATATCTCAAAAAATTAATATTCGATCGAATTGAAGCATGGTAACTAGCAGTAGAAAATCAACATAAAGACGTGTTTAAAATTTTGTAAGAACCGTACCCCTTAAAAATTTGAAAAAAAGGACGAAAAAAAAATTTAAGAACCGTACTCCTAGAAAATTTCAAAAAAATCACGAAAAAAAAAATTGGTTCAAGCACTGACGTGAAGTCAGAAGCTTTTGCGCGTATGTTCTATTGTCCATTCTTCTGTATTGGACACCCTTAATCGAATTTACCATGGTAAATTATGTTGTCCATTCTCCTGTATTGGACACTTAATTCGAATTTACCATGGTAAATTCGAATTAAGTGTCCAATACAGGAGAATGGACATTTCAGTTACCGCAATTCATTAGAGCTGGACGGGTAACTATAGCAGGAGACATACCTCAGAGAGATCAAGACAGCTCCACGCCCCCCTGTGAACCCACCAAGGGTTTCCAATGAAGAAAACGACGTAGACATGACTAACGTTCCGCCATATTTTATGGACGTTAATTTGCAGCCCGATTGTCACTCGGCCTATCCCGAAATACTCGAAGGCAGCGATGCCGAGAACTCCTGAAATATAGATGAATGGATATTTTTCGATCTCCACCCTCACCCCGACTGTTATCTGATGTATAAGCGACGTTGTTCACGAGATTAAATTTTCGCTAGGATTGTTTCCTGGAGGACATTCTGTTAATGAAGAACATTGATTTGGATTTCGAGTGAAAGATTAATCGTAAATTCAGTGAAATGTTACGCTAATAAAAAAAAAAAAAGCACTGACGTGAAGTCAGTACTCTTTGGCGCGCGTGTTCACGGTGGCTAATTTGAATTGAATGATTCAAAAATTAACAGTGCTGTATCTAAGCTGCCATCAGGATAGAGTAAGAAAGTTGGAAAAGAACACAAGTGACTCTCCTTAGTCGCACAAGCTCCTAGAAGATTTGGGAGGGTCAGTATAATCCTAATCATGTTTATAGCACGCGCGCCAAAGCAGGTTGACTTTTTACACTTTTTCTTTCATTGTTAAGTCAATCTGCTTTTGCGCTCGTGATATAAACATGATTAGGATTATACTGACCCTCCCAAATCTTCTAGGAGCTTGTGCGACTAAGGAGAGTCACTTGTGTTCTTTTCCAACTTTCTTACTCTATCCTGATGGCAGCTTAGATACAGCACTGTTAATTTTTGAATCATTCAATTCAAATTAGCCACCGTGAACACGCGCGCCAAAGAGTACTGACTTCACGTCAGTGCTTTTTTTTTTTTTTTCAAGTTCCTTTAACAAATATAGCTATCAATACAGTTTGGCTGTTAGTTTCACCGTAGATCAGAAAAAAATTCGGTTGTGGGTCCTCCGTTAGGGACGAAATTGCATCTTCTCCAAATCCGAACGCATTTTAATATAGATCTACCGAATATAGTTATTTATAAATTCGCCTCAGGGCCACCTTACAGACCATTCAAATCGGAAACAACGCTATTTCCCCCAAACTGACTTGTGTCCGTGCACTGAATTGACATGAATATTCTTTTAAAACCTCACAATATCGGCTCATTACTCCCAACATAACCCAAACAACCCAAAACCATTCACTTCTCGTCTGCGCAAGCGAAGTATACTCGTGGCTGCAAGACCTCCCAAAATTACACACCTCACAAAAAACTCCGATTCTCCAACACTAGTGGTTCAGGAGATATCGCTTCTTGAATCCACGCATGCGCAGACCCTCACCAGGGGATTCTATAGCGGAAAAGCACCCGCCACCCCAAAACCCCAATCCTCTCTGACGAAAGCACCACCAGTTAAATCACTGATGGTCTGCTCATGCGCATAACGAAAAATGCCCGTAAGGGGTTACATCAATTTCATATTAGCCCCAGGGCCACGGTACGGACACTTTTACTCTGAAACAACGCTACATCCCCCAAACTGACTTGTCTTCGCACTGAATTGCTATGAATATTCTTTTAAAACCTCATAATATCGACTCAGCACTCCCAACATAACCCATCCAACCCAAAAACAGTCACTTCTCTTCTGCGCATGCGCAATCTACTCGCGGCTAAAAGTCCTTTCAAAATAACACACCTTACAAAAAACTCCGATTCTCCAACACTAGTGGTTCAGGAGATATCACATCTTTAATCCACGCATGCGCAGACCCTCAACAGGGGATTCTATGGAGGAATAGCATCCGCCACCCTAAAACCCTAATCCTCTCAGACGAAAACACCACCAGTTAAATCACTGATGATCTGCTCATGCGCATAACGAAAAATGCCTGTAAGCGGTAACATCAATTTCAAAATTAGCCCCAGGGCCACGGTACGGACACTTTAACCCGGAAACAACGCTACATCCCCCAAACTGACTTGTCCTTGCACTGAATTGCTATGAATATTCTTTTAAAACCTCATAATATCGACTCAGCCCTCCCAACATAACCCATTCAACCCAAAAACAGTCACTTCTCTTCTGCGCATGCGCAATCTACTCGCGGCTAAAAGTCCTCTCAAAATAACACACCTTACAAAAAACTCCGATTCTCCAACACTAGTGGTTCAGGAGATATCACATCTTTAATCCACGCATGCGCAGACCCTCAACAAGGGATTCTATAGAGGAATAGCATCCGCCACCCCAAAACCCTAATCCTCTCTGATGAAAACACCACCAGTTAAATCACTTATGGTCTGCTCATGCGCATAACGAAAAATGCCTGTAAGGGGTAACATCAATTTCAAAATATGCCCCAGGGCCACGGTACGGACACTTTAACTCGGAAACAACGCTACATCCCCCAAACTGACTTGTCCTTGCACTGAATTGCTATGAATATTCTTTCAAAACCTCATAATATCGACTCAGCACTCCCAACATAACCCATCCAACCCAATAATAGTCACTTCTCTTCTGCGCATGCGCAATCTACTGGCGGCTAAAAGTCCTCTCAAAATAACACACCTTACAAAAAACTCCGATTCTCCAACACTAGTGGTTCGGAAGATATCGCATCTTTAATCTACGCATGCGCAGACCCTCATCAGGGATCTGAATTCTATGGAGGAATAGCATCCGCCACCCCAAAACCCCAATCCTCTCTGACGAAAACTACAGCAGTTAAAGGACTTCTCATCTGCGCATGCGCAATACGGAAAATGCCCGGAAAGGGCAGCATGAACCTCAAAAACATATGTTTCGGCATTAAAAGCAAAGTATTCCGCAAAATAGTAGTAATTTTTTATTTTTTTCATGTCACGTGATCTTCACGAAATTTTGCAAAACTGTTTGCTTTGGTCTTTTGCATCTATTTACTGAGTTTCAATTTAATCAGATCAGTATTTTTCGAGTTATCGTGAAAACAAAATTTTCAAATTTTCAAAAGTTTTTTTTGCCACTTTAGGGCCGTCCGTTCAACACAAAACTTCGCAGGCATATAAAGGTCATGATTCTTCAATCTGATGCCAAATTTCAAAAAGATCGAGTGATCGGTTCCAGAAATATTCATAAAAAACGTTTTTATTAAAAACGGCCTTAACTCCGAAACCGCTCGGTCGATTTCGCCCGTTAACGAACTTGTCCGAGATATTTACGCTACGAAACTACCCTGCAAATTTCAACGCTCTAAGTCGTTCCGTTCGAGAGTTATCGTGCTAACGGCCGGACCGGCCGGACCGGCCGGCCGGACCGGCCGGCCGGACCGGACGGACAGAATTGAATTTGACCTCGAATTCTTCATCAGGGAGTCGAACCCAATCGTTTGAGACCATTTTCGAAAAAAAATTCGAAAAATACAGACATTGTGACGAAATGATAGCACGCTGTTCCTTGCGGAACACGCGCGCAAAAAGCAAGAGAACGGAAGAATTCGGTTACTTCTCAACCAAGATATTTGAATAATTCCATGAATTGGTTCAAGCACTGACGTGAAGTCAGCAAGGCCGTCTTAAACTATGCTGGGGCCCTTGGGCACACAATAATGTGGGGCCCTTTTGTGAAGTAAAGAGAGCGATTTATACATTTTTCTACTCTGATAACTCTTGAACGGAATAAGCTAGACAGTTGAAATTTTCAGAGTTGGTTCTGGATGTAAATATCTCGGTTAAGTTTGTTGTTGGGCAAAATCGGTGGTTTGGGATTAACGAAAAAAAAAAATTTATTTAACATCACAAATTTCAAATTCAATTTTTTTTAAGATGCAGTTTCACCATAAGAATCCACTGATATCTTTCTAAACTCTATCAAACTAATACTTTCGGAGATATGATTTTTCAATATGTATGATGCAGTCAAAGTTTGAATAATTACTCGCTAGTAGTTTGACAAGAGCGCCAAAGCCCCTGTCCAAAGAGCTTTCCCACTTTTTGCGCATATGTTCTGGGGAACATCACCGTTGTCACGATAACTTGAGAACGGACAGAGATAGCGACTTGAAATTTTCAGGGTAGGTGGCGCATCACAATACGACGGACAAGTTCTTTAGTGGGCATAATCGGCCCAATGGTTTCCGAGTAATAATTTTGTTTTCAACCAATACAAATCCGATGGAATTGAAACTTGGTAAGTGGTTGTAGAATACGAATCTAAGGATGGGAAATTTTGTGAGAATCGTATCACTATGTAGATTATTCTAAAAAAATATTAGTTATGTCACAATAACCTGAGAGCGGAAAGAGATTAGCGACTTGAAATTTTCAGCTTAGGTGGTGAATCTGAATGCAACATTTGAGTTTGTTCATAGGCATAATCGGCCAAACGATTTTGGAGTCTTACCCATCTGAAATTTGGTTATTATTTCCTAAATAACTAGAAAAATATAAAAGCGATCCAATTCAAATACGGTTATTAGTTGTAAAATGCCAACGCCAAAATTCATGCTAAATTTCGTGAGGATCGTATCACTATAGAGAATTTTAAAAATATCATTGAAAAAAATTCAATATATCCGAAACTATTCGTCCGACATCGCTGAAATAATGCGAGAGCCTTCAAAGCCTAACTCTCATGCTAAGTTCCAAGTTTGAACACGATCGGATCTATATTGTTGGAGATCCGAGTAGCCTTGTGTGAGTTCAGTAGCTGGATGGGTTACCGTTGCCTCGATAACTTTCGAATGAAAGGAGATACGGACCCCAAATTCAGGGTAGGTTGCGAATCCCAATGAGAGGGTCAATATCGTTTTTGAGCATAATCAGTCCAACGGTATTGAAGTTATACCCACCTGGAATATTATTTCCTCGATAATTCAAAAAATATAGACTCGATCGAATTGAAGCTTGGTAACTAGTTGTAGAATAATATCGACATAAAGAGGTGTGTAAAATTTTGTGAGAACCGTACCCCTAGAAAATTTCAAAAAATATCGAAAAAAAAATTGTTTCATATACTGACGTGAAGTCAGGAGCTTTTGCGCGTATGTTCTATTGTCTCTTAATCGAATTTACCTGCATGTCCAATAAAGGAGAATGGACTATTGAACATACACGCAAAAGCTCCTGACTTCACGTCAGTGCTTGAACCAAGTTTTTTGACTTATATTAAGCCAAATATAAGCCAAGTTTAGACTTATATGACATTTTTGTCTCAAATCGATTTATCGATCCTAACTAAGCTGATTAAGTCAAAATCAAGTCAACTGGACATTTTATATTTCTAAAAGAAAATAGGAAAAGTTTGACTTGATTTTGTCTTAATTGTCTCAATAAACATAATTTTGATTTAAATTTTAAGACCAAAGTAAATTTTATTTTTGACTCGGATGCTTACTGTTACTGTGCCCGACAAAAATATTTTTAGAATAAATGTGAGAGAAATTGTCTGTCTTTCGGGGCCCCCTAAGGATGGGGGCCCTAGGCACGGGCCCTGTGTGCCCTTATGGTAAAGACGGTAATGGAAGTCAGGAGTTTTTGCGCGTATGTTCTATTGTGTATTCTCCTGTATTGGACACTCTTAATCGAATTTACCATGGTAAATTCCATTAAGAGTGTCCAATACAGGAGAGGGGACAATAGAATATACGCGCAAAAGCTCCTGACACTACGTCAGTGCTTGAACCAATTTTGTTTTTGAAAATTTCTAGGGGTACGGCTCTTGCAAAACTTTGAACACGTCTTTGTGTCGATATTCTACAACTAGTTACGAAGCTTCAATTCGATCGAGTCTATATTTTTTTGAGTTAACTAGGAAATAATATTCCAGGATATACCTCAAAGAACCATTGGACCGATTATGTCTAAAAACTAATTTAACTCTCCCATTCGGATACCCAACGTACCCTGAATCTTGCAAATCTCCTTTCGTTCGAAAGATATCGAGGCAACGGTCACCCATCCATCTACTGACCTCACACAAGGCTGCTTGGTTCTCCAAAATATATATCCGATCATGTCCAAACTTGGAACATTACAGTAGAGTTGGGTTCCAAAGGCTCTCGCAAAATTTCAGCGATGTCAGACGATCAGTTGCTGATATACAGCATTTTTTTCAATAATTTTTTAAAGATTTTCTAGTGATACGATATTCACGAAATTTTGCAAGAATTTTCGCGTCGGCATTCAAAAACTAAAAATTATATATGGTTTTAATCGGTTTTGAATTTTTTGAGTTATCGAGGAAATAACAACCAAATTTCAGATTGGTATAACTCCAAAACCGTTTGGCTGATTATGCCTATAAACATACTCAGATGTCCCTTTTAGATGCACAATCTAACTTGAAAATTACAATTCACTATCTCTTTCTGTTAACAGTTTATCGTGACATAAAAAATATATTTTACTAATCTTTTTAAAACTTTCTAGTGATACGATTCTCACAAAAACTCCCAAAAGTGCTAAAGTTTATATTCTACAACTATTCACCAAGTTCCAATTCGATCGGATTCGTATTGGTTTAGAACAAAATTATTACTCCGAAACCATTGGGCCGATTATGCCCTTTAACGAACTTGCCCGTTATATTGGGATGCGCCACCGACCCTGAAAATTTTAAGTTATTAGCTCTTTCCGTTCTCAACTTATCGTGGCAACGGCCGGCCGGACAGAATCAAATTTGACCTAGAATTCTTCACTGGGGAGTCAAAACCAAACGTTTTAGATCATTTTCGGCAAAAAATTCGAAAATTACAGACATTTGGGCAAAATGATAACGTGATGTTCCCCATAACATACGGGCAAAAAGAGGGAAAGCTCTGTGCTTTGGCTCTTGTTCAAAGTTTGACAAATCATATCTCCGAAAGTAGTGGTAAGAGTAGGGAATTATATCAATAGATTCTTATGATAGAACTTCATCATAACAGAAATTGAATTCAAACATAATGAAAGAATTTAAATTCGACAAGAGTTCCAAAAATTATTAATCCAAAACCAATAGATCAATTCTACCTAACAACTAACTTATCCGAGAAATTCATTCCTCAAATCTATGATGAATGAGATATTCATTACTCAAATCCACTCTGAAAATTATATTATATCCATTGAAACTTAGCCAATATTCCAGTTTTGTTTTTACTGGAGATATTCTGAACTCAATATTATTAACTTAGCATTACCATTCCCATCATCATATGGATTAACCATGGGCATCAAAATATAACCAAAAAAGTATGGTATCATATTATAATCCTCATAATTCTACGATAGCTGAAATGAATTTGACATGACATGTCCCAGAAAAATAAGTTGACATGTATCAACACAGATCTTATAAAAATTCATAGACAGAATAATTATAGCACTCTATGAGAACATAGAAGTACTATTATACTAAGTATTTATTACTGAAATATTAGAAATAATATCTCCGAAAGAATTAGCTAGAGTAAGGAATGATATCAATGGATTCTTATGGTGAAATTGCATCTTGAAGAAAAAATTAATTTAGCCGAGATATTCATCTCCCAGTCTAGCTCAGGATTTCTCAAAGTTGGGTACGCGAACCCCTAGAGATTCGCCGGTAGGGGGTTCGCGACAAGATTTACGAAATAGTGACTTGATGACTGGTGGGCCCCGTCGCCACATATGATGACATGAGAAACCCTGGTCTAGCTCATTCCGTTCGAGAGTTATCGTGCCTACGGCTGGACCGGCAGGCCCGACAGAATCAATTTCGCCCATGGATTCTTGATTAGTCAGTCGAACCAAATCGTCTAACAGCAAAAAAATTCGAAAATTACAGACTTTTGAGCAAATTGATAAATACTCTGTTACGAGGAACAAGAGCGTCAAAAAGGGAGGGGAGGCAGAATCATTTTCCATTGAAGTTGCTCTAAGAGCGGTTTTTGACAGGTCTCGGTCTGAGTCGTTAAAATCTCTTTGAGTGCTCCGAGCATATCAATGGAAATCTTTATCAGAGGAAATTTTGAAAAAAATTTGAAAATTGTTATCTCCGGTAACAATCTTTTACACCGCCATTTAGGTAAGTGAAAGGAAGCAGCAAACAAAATTTGGGCTATTCGTTTAAAATAAAATTATGACGTCATAAGTAAAATTTGTTTGTATATAACGTGGTTAATTAAAAACTGAAATTGTCCTGTCCAAGCGTTTTGCTTGAAAACATTCAGTAACTCTGTACTATGTACATTTCAGTAAAGGCAAGTTATCAATTCTAATTATTATTATTCCGATTATCTCCTACATTCCAGACAATAAGATTCCCAGATTGAAGTCACGAAACCCTCTATGGTCCAACTGTTTTCTTAATTCGAATAAAAGTGACAAGGAAGATTGGCGGTCCGAATGGATTTCTTGCAATTTATTCAACAAATATTTAATTTCTGATCCTTCAAATAGAGTTCCGGAGTTTGATCTTCCAAGGAGAATATGATCTATTTTGAATCGTCTAAGAACTGGTCATGGTCGTTGCAACATCATGCTTTTCAGGTGTAACTCAGTTGTGAGCCCTAGTTGTGAATGCGGGGAAGCAGAGGAAATCATAGATCATTTAGTTAATAATTGTCGCATATATAGATTCAAAGATGTTTTTAGGGCTATTCATAATGTTTCTGAATCTTTTTTAGTATGGGTAGCGAGTCTCAAATATATTTAATAAAATATAGAATATTCCATTTTTAATTTTTTCGTTTTCTCCCTTTGTCTTTTCCTTTTCCAGATTGGTTTTCGGGTACCTTGGAGAAACTTCTCTGCTTGTTGAAGGAAGAAGCGATAATGAAGAAAAAGATGCCCTTCAATATTTAATATTTCAGCATATTTTGTTAACATTTTCAATTTTCATAAATCACAATACTAACGGGGAGATAGGGTTTTTTTGCTGAGGTTTTTTCCCTAAGCTCTATATAGTATCATATATCAAATTATATGGTACCCCGTTACACTAACCTCTGCTAACACCTTTTTCATACACATGCTTCATTGTTAGATTAAAATGGTATCAAGCCCTGTGGACAGGAGCTTTCTGGCGCTCTAGTTCAAACAGACAAATTATATCTCCGAAAGTATTGGTTTCTCAGAGTTGGGAATTATATCAATGTATTCATATGATAGAACTGCATCATAAAGGAAATTCAATTCATATAATAGTTTATTTATCAAGATTAAATGAGCAATCATGAGAATGAGAACTGCACCATGGAAGAAATCAAATTAAATCTGGCCAATTTTGCCCAATAACGAACTTAACCGAGATATTCATCTCCCTAACCTACTCTGAAAATTTCAACTACCTAGCTCATTCCGTTCGAGAGTTATATCTATGTATATGGATGAAAAGCAGTCACACTACTCTCAGATCTCTTACTTCATGTTCCGTTCCGAAAGACTTTTCTGAGAAAAACTAATTTCGGAGGAATCAACTGAGATTTTTCTCACTTCACTCACAATTCTTCGATTGATTAGATAATGACATGTCTCAGGAAAATAAGTTGACATTATGACAATTCATACATAGAATAATTATATCATTCTGTGACAACGTTGAAATACGATTTATTATTGGAATTTTGAAAAATCATATCTCCGAAAGTATTAGCTTGTTAGAAATAAAAATGATATCATTGGATTCTTATAGTAAAACTGCTTATTGAAAAAAATTTAATTTGGAATTTCTTCTGAAAAAAAAAAATTTTTTTTTGTTTCTCCGAAACCATCTGTCCGATTTTGCCCAATAACGAACTTAGCCGATAAATTTATCACCCAAACCTACTCTGAAAATTTCAACTGTCTAGCTCATTCCGTTCGAGAGTAATCGTGCCTACGGCCGGACAGAATGAATTTCGACCACGGATTCTTGATCAGTGAGTCGAACCAAATCGTTTAAGACCACTTTCATCGAAAAATTCGAAAATTACAGACATTTGGGCAAATTGATAAGCACTCAGTTCCGAGGAACTAGAGCGCCAAAAACAAATTGTAATGCTCAAGTTCAAAAGAATAAATATCAATTCCATCTATTTTATTTCCGAAAATTTGGCAATATATTCTTTTCAGCTTTGAAAAAATAATGCGAATTTTCGGAAAGAGTTGGACTAAGGTCAGAACATCCCCTCGGCGTTTTAGTGCAGTTTTTATTTACTCCGAAATCAAGAAATCTTCCCTTGAAATAAAGCCCGGCAACCCAAGTGACGCAAATAACAATCAGCCTAGGATAGATTGGGTGGCGTAAAGTTGGATCAGATAAAATTCGATAGTAGGAAAAAGAGACCTATTTGAGATTAGGAGTGTTATGGTCGCATCCGGGTAGTAATGAATTTCTGGGATAGGGATCCCGCAGGATAAGGCGATCTGAATAGTTGATGACGTGGAGAATTTGAGATCGGACAACCGAATGAGGACCGACGGTTAATATTGCATGTGTTATTATCTTTATTGCGAAGAACGATTTTATCGGTCTTCATAAATAATCGCTGATTCTCTTACGATATGATCCATATGCTATATTATAGCATTCTATATCCGAGCCTGTGATATGATTAAATGGAAACATAGCTTGAAATTTTAACGCAGAGATTTTTTGATTTATATTTCCAAAAATGGAAATAAATTCTTGTTCTCTGAAATTTTTTTTACGCAATTTTATTCAAGGTGTTGGGTTAAGTTTTGAATTAATTTTGAATTAATAATCCCCTCAACAAATAAAATAATTTTTTCATTCACCATTTTTCTAGTTTCTGCTTAGGTAAAAAGTTACAAGGGTTCAAAAATTTCACATGATGCATATGAATTATCTATGACTTGGATGGTGTATAATTTTGGGCGAGGTTAAGAAAGAATGACACTGTATAGATTCTCGGTTTTGACGACTAATTTCAATAATTTCACAACGTTGTTCTTGTGTTTAGTGTTCTATTATATTTAGTGTTGTACATATTATATTTAGTGTTGTATTATAATGTAGTGTTGTAGGTAGGTAATAACATACAAAATTGACATTTAAATTATTTGCCATATGGATGACACATGGATCAAAAAGTTTCGGGACTAACTAAGAAAACATTCTTTTATAGCATCGACGAGAAGTCTGGAGCTTTTGCGTGCATGTTACATTGTCTATTTTCGCTCCTGATTTTTTCTGAAAGGCCACGAACATAAGGGATCACATTCAATAGATTGGGTTGTCATTCTTGTTGGTTATTATATTGTAGTTTATTAATTGTTATTGGAATCAAAACTCTTCTATCTAAATTTATTATAGATATATTTATGAATCGCCTCAGATTCCATTATCTTTAAGGAATTTTTTGATGAATTCTATTTCATCATTTCGAAATAATAATAATAACTAATCAAGTAGAACAGAATAACCAACATGAACAACAACCTAGTCTATTGAATGTGATCCATTATTTTCACGGCAAAAAACAGGAGAAACGCTTCTAAGTTCAATATAAGAACCGTTTCTAAGACATAAAAATGGGTTCAAGCCCTGTGGACAGGAGCTTTCTGGCGCTCTTGTTCAAACAGACAAATTATATCTCCGAAAGTATTGGTTTCTCAGAGATGGAAATTATATCAATGTATTCTTATGATAGAACTGCATCATAAAGGAAATTCAATTCAAATAATAGTTTATTTATCAAGATTAAATGAGCAATCTGAGAATGAGAACTGCACCATGGAAGAAATCAAATTAAAATAGCTGAAATGAATTTGACTCTCTCTTATAGAACAGGATGACATGTACGAGTATGAACAGAGATCATATAATAAAGCTTAGATAGAATAATTACAGCATTCTGTGAAAACATAGAAGTACGATTCATTATTGAAATTTAGAAAAATCATATCTCCGAAAGTATTAGCTTGTTGGAGTTGAAAATAATATCATTTGATTTTTATGGTGAAACTGCATCTTAAATAAAAATTGAATTTGAAATTTGTTATTTAAAAAATATTTTTTTATCGTTACTCCGAAACCATCTGGCCTATTTGGCCTAATAACGAACTTAACCGAGATATTCATCTCCCTAACCTACTCTGAAAATTTCAACTACCTAGCTCATTCCATTCGAGAGTTATTGTAGAAATTTTTTTTTATTTTGCGGTTACCTAGTCGATACAAAACTTCACATGCGCATAAAGGTCACGATTCTACAATTTGATGCTAAATTTCAGATAGATCAAGGGATCGGTTTTGGAAATATTCATAAAAAATGTTTTTACTAAAATCGGCTATAACTCCGGAACCGCTTGATGGATTTCGCCCATTAAAGAACTTGTCCGAGTTATTTACGCTCCAAACCCACTTTGCAAATTTCAATCCTCTAACTGCTTTCGTTCGAGCTTATCGTGCCTACGGCTGGACAGAATCGATTTCGAAATCGGATCAGTGAGTCGAACCAAATCGTTTCGAAAATTACAGACATTTGGGCAAATTGATAAGCACTCAGTTCCGAGGAACTAGAGCGCCAAAAAGTGGGAAAGCCTCTCGGGCAGGAGCTTTAGCGCTCTTGCTCAAACTTTGACAAATCACATCTCCGAAAGTATTGGTTTCTCAGATTTGTGAATGAAATCGATGGATTCTTATGATAGAATTGCATCATTAAATAAATTGAATAGGAATCCATTGATTTAATTCCCAACTCGGAGAAGCCAATACTTTCGGAGTTATGATTTGTCAAAGTTTGAACAAGAGCGCCAAAGCTCCTGTCTAATTTTTCAATTTGGCTACTGTGCGTCAATTTTCAAGAATTTTCATAAATGAATTCGAAACGTAGGTCTATGACTCGTCTCATGTTGGATTTATTTACATCAACAAATTATAATTAGGTACGATATTATATGAAATCATGTAGAATTGAGAATAATTATTTAAATGTCGAAAAATCATATCTCCGAAAGTATTAGTTTTGTTAGAGTTGAGAATGATATCAATGGAGTCTTATGATGAAACTACATCTTGAAAAAAATTCAATCTAAAATTTGTAATGTTAAAAAAAATAATGAAAAACTAAATCCAAAAACTTTGTATATAATGGAAAAGTATAATGGGTAATTCCTTGTATTTGTCGTAAATCATATACAGGAAAAACATTGAGACCACTAGAAGTAAGAAAGTCGGAACATAATATCACCTTAAGAAATTGAGACAAAAATTAAAAGAGATCGCAGGATGGATTGGAGTAAAACAAAGATTCTGATGACCGAAACTAATTACAATAAAGGGAAAGTTGAGAAGTCGAATTGTATTTTGTTAAACAGAACATGCAATATTGAAAATTGCTCAAGTGGAATTGACTAAGTTTAGTTGAATTTGTTGAAGAAGGAGTTGGAACTTGTAAATTTCTAGGCAGAGGTATGATATTCAAAGACTGTCAATGTGACAATTTTCAAATTTCAGAATAACTGTCTAAAACATAACTGTCTCCGAAATAGTTGTTTTATAGTTGATATTGTGTTTAAGCATATGCAATTTACAAAATAATAATTTTTTTATTTTATAGATTTTTTTAGAATTTGGGAGAGAAGAACCATTTAGTAACCTTTTTACGGTTGGACTATTAAATACCATAAATGGTTTTATATATGTGGTGCCATCTATGATTTTTTACGGAAATATTTCGATAAATGTAGTATAAGTGTTGCCTGTATTTGAAGCATTAATTTGATGACCACTTACATGAATTTTTGTGCATGACTATAATGTCCTGGAAATAGCATGCAAAAACAAGAAAGTGTACTTCTCCCCGATGAAATCGAAAATTGGGAGTTCACTTTCCATTATCGGACTGCTTCGGAGTTGCCTCCCCTTCTGCCCCGCCGTATCGGTTACCAAGATACACCGAAAGAAGAAGAAATTTGTTAGGGATGGAAACTCATTAACTCAACTTAATTATGAGGAGAAATTCCATTAAACGAACAACTTCGTTCACTCTCCCAGAATACCACACAATTTATACGTCCGACTGAGAAGTAGAAATTATTCTTATCTATCATCCCTATTGGGGAGTACGTTGTTTTTGTCTCGAAAACTTCATGGAGCGGTAGAGAGATAAATTTAAATTGAATAATTTCGTACAGCCGAGTCGGTGGAAGTGCCCGAATTTTCAAAAGTTATAATTGCTAAATAATTTGATTTTCTGCACTGGAGATTTCTGGCTACAACCTCGAACTCTTTCTCGAGTGTAAGGCGGGTGGGTCGCCATTGCATCTGTAAACGTATCTCTGGAAATATCTACTAATTTAGGACACTGTAAGGGCACATTTCTGAACATGAACAGTCTGCTGTTAATTGGAACACCCGAAATTCGGTGAACAGGATTTTCGGGATTGTTTGTTTGCTATTATTTCAGAACTTCTGCTCATTCAGTTCATTTCAGGGAAGTTTCTGAGAATATTAGTGAATTAAAAAGAAATTAGACGAAGAAATATTTTCAATGAAGAGAGGAATATCGAAAGTTTCATTCTAGATTGAGTTCACTGTGGACTGATTACGAACACTACACTAATAACCACGCTCTTGTCCAATACAAATTTTGTGTTCTGACAGATATTTCGGAATAGTATATTCTAAAACAAGTTGCAGAATGGGTTCCTATTCAAACATGAGTGTTGGAGCTGCCTTCTACGAAGAGTATATTAGACGATAATTTTTCTATTTCAGACAAGTTTTGTAAAATACTTTAATAAAAAATTCGGATTATACATCCTAGTGACTTTTGTATTGTATCTTGGCAGGTTGTATGACGAAAGTTGACAGATCACGGAATTTGAATTTCAATCATACGTAGGGCATGGAGATCAGATTTAAAACAGCTTCCTAATAGCATGAATGATTCTAAATTAGGAAATATCTAGAACCTTATTGTTTAATGAAAATATGACTTTTCCTCTCAACAATTATTTCACTATATCCAGATTATATTATATTGACAATTGACGTGTGTTGAAATTTGATAGGATCAAATGTGAGTGCTGACTACCACAAAACGAAAAATATAACTAGAAACAATGCGGGAATGAGTTCATTACAGCACTGTTTTTAGTGCTGTAATGAGCTCATTACGATACTGAAATAGAGAAAAGATATTTACATCTTCTAGAGTTAGTTTTACACGGCGGTGAAATTCATGCATTTCTTCGCGAAGTTCTTCATGAAGTTACTTCATGAAGAAATTCTCCGTGTAAAACATCAACTTGGCGTGAAGTTACTTCACGTAAAACTTCATGAAGAACTTCACGAAATTTGAACTTGTTCTATTTTATCAACAAGTTTCGCGTGAAGTCAGGGGTATCAACATCAGTTTCATCCCATAAATGATCGAAAAAGCTTTAAAACATGAACCGGTGGTCGTTGAGGTTGTTGTTTGGAAGTTCTAGTTGTGTTTTTTGGTAGAAAACGAGTGAAGTTCAGTATCGAGCCGCAGCTGCTTTTTTTGTCGTCCGGATATTTGCTAGGTTAGAAGTTTATAGTTGGTATTACTGTTATTTGACTTTTATCTTCATGCATTTCTTCGCCCGTCTAAAACGACACACTTCATGAAGACATTCGTGAATAAATTCATGAAGTTCTCTGCCGTGTAAAACTAACTTTATACCGTGTGAGAATGTTTCTGGTTGTTTGCCCGACGTAGCATTAGATGTTGTTTAATTTTCGTGGAAGTTTTAAAAGCTAGTTTTCTATTAACCTTTTCAAAAATATTCTCTATTTTGATTTTTGTTTTCAGATGGATGGTGAAAGCTAGAAAACCTCTTTCCGTTTTTGCGCGTATGTTCTGGGTAACATCGCGTTAAAATTTTGCCCAAATGTCTGTAACTTTCGAATTTTTTTACGAAAATGATCTCAAACGATTTGGTTCGACTCCCCAATGAAGAATTCGAGGTCAAATTTCATTCTGTCCGGCCGGCCGTCCGGCCGTTGCCACGATAACTTCAGAACGGAAAGAGCTTGCGACTAGAAATTTTCAGGGTAGGCGGCGCATCTCAATACGACGGACAAGTTCGTTAATGGGCATAATCGGCCTAATGGTTTCCGAGTAATGATTTTGTTTTCAACCAATATAGATCCGATCGAATTGAAACTTGGTGAGTAGTAGTAGAATATAAACCTAAGCACGTTTGTGAAATTTTGTGAGAATCGTATCGCTAGAAAATTATTAGAAAATTATTAAAAAATATTTTTGTTGTCATGATAACCTGAGAACTGAGAGAGATAGCGGCTTGAAGATTTCAGGTTAGGTTGTGCATCTGAATGCGACATTTGAGTTTGTTTATGAGCATAATCGGCCAAACGGTTTTAGAGTTAGAGCCATTTGAAATTTGGTTGTTTTTTGTTCCTCATTAACTCGAAAAATACTAAACCGATTGAATTCAAACATGTTAATAGTTGAAGAATACCAACGTGAAAGTTCTTGCAAAATTTTGTGAGGGTAGTATTTGTAGAAAATTTTAAAGAAAATCATTGAAAATTGAAAAAAAAATATTAATATCAGTAACTATTCGTCTGAAATTGCTGAAATTTTGCAAGAGCCTTTAGATCCTAACTCTACTGCCAAGTTTCAAGTTTTAACACGATCGGTTAAATATTGTTGGAGATTCGAGCAGCCTTGTGTGAGTTCAGTAGATGGGTGACCGTTGCCTCGATAACTTTCGAATGAAAGGAGATAGGGACTTGCAATTTTCAGGGTAGGTTGCGTATCCGAATGGGAGAGTTGAGTTCGTTTTTGGGCATTATCGGTCTAACGGTTTCCGAGTTATACCCACCTGGAATATTATTTCCTTGATAACTCAAAAAATAGATATTCCATCGAATTGAAGCTTGGTAACTAGTAGTAGAAAATCAACATAAAGACGTGTTTAAAATTTTGTGGGAGCCGCATGCCTAGGTAATTTTTCAAACTTACCAAAAAAAAAAAATGTGAGAACCGTACTCCTAGAAAATTCGAAAAAAATGACGAAAAAAAAAATTTCAAGAACCGTACCCCTAGAAAATTACAAAAAAATCACGAAAGAAAAAAAAATTGGTTCAAGCACTGACATGAAGTCAGAAGCTTTTGCGCGTATGTTCTATTGTCCATTCTTCTGTATTGGACACCCTTAATCGAATTTACCATGGTAAATTATGTTGTCCATTCTCCTGTATTGGAACCTCTTAATTCGAATTTACCATGGTAAATTCGACAATAGAACATACGCGCAAAAGCTTCTGACTTCACGTCAGTGCTTGAACCAATTTTATTATATCTTTCGTTAGGGTTATGTTACTGAAGGTAGTTTTATCTTTATGTTAGAGGACAATTTTCTGAAATAGTTGATGTTTATACCCGTTTCTTTCAGAAAGTTGGAAAATCATTTTTCTTTCTTTCTTGAAGTTTACATTGCTTAGCGGAATATTAAATACCCGTTTAGCGAGGAAATTTAAACTAGCCGTTTTATGCATCCGGGAGCAACTGAATCAGACGAAATGTGAATATCAGAATTAGTAGGTTTTTAAAAATATCAAAACTGATTGAATTTAAGTTATCTCTAAATAATTAAAAATCTAAGAATGATAATTAGCCGTCCTTTTCCATTTCGAAGGTGAACTTAATAGATGGGTTTTAGAAATTAAAGTCGTTAATATCAAAATTTTCATTTACAATTGTAAAGATGTTATTGACGTATCTAGCCAAAAATTTCGGAAAATATTTGTGTTTTTGGCGCTCTAGTTCCTCGGAACTGAGTGCTTATCAATTTGCCAGAATGTCTGTAATTTTCGAATATTTCGATGAAAATGGTCTTAAACGATTTGGTTCGACTCACTGATCAAGAATCCTTGGTCGAAATTCATTCTGTCCGGCCAGTCCGGCCGGCCGTCCGGCCGTAGGCACGATAACTCTCGAACGGAATGAGCTAGAGAGTTGAAATTTTCAGAGTAGGTTTGGGGGATAAATATCTCGGCTAAGTTCGTTATTGGGCAAAATCGGATGGATGGTTTCGGAGTAACAAAAAAAAAATTTTTTTTTACGAAACAAATTCCAAATTAAATTTTTTTTAATAAGAAGTTTCATCATAAGAATCCATTCATATCATTTTTAACTCTAACAAGCTAATACTTTCGGAGATATGATTCTTCAAAATTTCAATGTAAATCGTTTTTCACACATTGATATAATTATTCTTTGTATGAATTGTCATAATGTCAACTTGACAGAAGGGAATATTGTAACTTCAAAAATATTGGGGTTGAATTCTCGTATTTTAGCGATGCAACGGGGACCTCACCCGAAAATGTTTGAAAATATTACGTAAATATTGAAAGCATAATTCTGTAGTTCGAGAGAGGAGAAAATTTGGTGAACGTAGATCAGGAAATTATTGATCGATTACAAGGTATTTTATTTATTACTCATCTTCCTTCATACATGTTTTATGGAATACCTACTATTTGTAGGTACTGTTTTGGGCAATTGTCATACGAAACTTGTTTTTTTGGCGCTCTAGTTCCTCGGAACAGAGTGCTTATCAATTTGCCCAAGTGTCTGTAATTTTGGAATTTTTGGCTGAAAATGGTCTCAAACGATTTGGTTCGACTCACTGATCAAGAATCCGAGTGCGAAATCGATTCTGTCCGGCCGGCCGACCGGCCGTAGGCATGATAACTCTCGAACGAAAGGAGTTAGCGGATTGAAAATTGCAAGGTGGTTTTGGAGCGTAAATATCTCGGACAAGTTCGTTCGATCTATCTGAAATTTAGCATCAACTTGTAGAATCATGACCTTTAACGCATGTGAAGTTTTGTATTGACCAGATTACCGCAAAGTGTAAAAAAAAAATTTTGAAAATTTAAAAAAAGTTTTTCCACAATAACTCTCGAACGGAATGAGCTAGGTAATTGGCCAGATTTAATTCGATTTCTTCCATGGTGCAGTTCTCATTCTCATGATTGCTCATTTAATCTTGATAAAACTATTATTTGAATTGAATTTTTTTTTTATCAATTCGTACAAATTTAATTTTGGAATTTTTGGCCCAGAATGATCCCAAACTACTAGTTTCGACTCACTGATGGAAAATCCGGAGTCAAAGTTGATTATGTCCGGCCGTCCGGCTGTCGTACGATTACGCTCGAACGCAATGATTAAGAGAAGTGAAATTTTCGGAGTAGTTTTGGAATTATAGCGATCTGAAATTTTGTTTTCCAAATAACTCAAAAAATACTGATCTGATCGAATTACTTCAAATTTCTGTAAGGATCGCATAACTAGAAAAACATAAAAAAAAATATTCTGTATCTCAGAAACGTTCCGTCAGATGTCGTTGAGCCTTCAGAACCATATTTTACAGTAAATTTCTAGATTTCAAATAGATCGGATCGATATTGGTGAGGATATTCGTAAAATATCGAAATATTACAACTATCGAGATGTACTGGTTCATTCTTTTACACTTGACCAACGAAGTTATCAACGTACCTGGAGAGATTTTAATTAATCATGTGCATAGATCGGCCGAATTTGACAAGTTCAATATTCTAATGGGTCCTTACGATACCACAAACACAGCACTTTTCATTTCGAACTAACAGGGAACATGTATTTGAAAACTTACGCCACCACAGACACAGCACTGTTTATTTTCGACCCAACAGTGAATGTATGTATTTGAGTCGAAACTAATCATTTGAGACCCCTTACCGGCCTAAAAGTCGACCAGAGTGCTTTGGACGTTTCTGTTTACAGTCGGATTTATATTCAGAGTAACATTATTTTTCCTCGAGCTAAGCAGCTTTGGTCGAGTTAAGTACCTGGATGGTTGACTACTCTGGTTATAAATTTGAACAGCGACAAATCTCCTGGCCACAGTGCTGTTTGAACTTGTTTTTAAATTACAGTCCCATTTTCAGTAGCCATAATGGAATTTAAGTTGAAACATAATGCAGGTATGAGAATAACATCATTATCCTAAAATGTATATTTTCTGAGGGCTTCTAAAAAATTTACAAGGAGTCATCTCTCCAAAATCTTAAAGCTTAACTCCGAAATCATAAACGTGAGTTTCGATTCCTTCCCAAAAAAAAGTGTGAAAGCCCTGTGGACAGGAGCTTTGGCGCTCTTGATCTTCTTCTTCTTGAAGCTTCTTGAACTTTGACAAATCATATCTCCGAAAGTATTGGTTTCTCAGAGTTGGGAATTATATCAATGGATTCTTATGATAGAACTTCATCATAAAAGAAATTAAATGCAAATATCATAAAAGAACTTAAATTCAACTAGAGTGCCAAAAATTATTAATCCAAAATCGAACTTATCCGAGATATTCATTCCTCAAATCTACTATAAACATTATATTATATCGATAGAAACTTTGACAATATTCCAGTTTTCTTTTAACTGGAGATGTTCTGAACCCAATTTGATTAACTTGCCAAAGTATATATTTCCATCAATATCATCATCATATGGAAGATCATCATCATATGGCTTATCCAAGAGCTATCTACGATAGCTGAGGTTATTCCATTGGTCATTTTGCATTCAATCATACTTTGTTTGACATGTCTCTTATCTATAGATGAGATGACAATGATAAAATATATGAACACAGATGAAATTCATTGATACAAATGTTAATTTTCGAAACAGCATTCTATGAAATAATACAGTTAATATTGAAAAATCATATATCCGAAAGTATTAATTTCTTAGAGTTGGAAATGATGTGAATGTACTCTTATGATGAAATTGCATCTTACAAAAAATGAATTCGAAAATTAAAAATTTTTTTTTTCGTTACTCCGAAACCAGTTGGCCGATTTTGCCCAATAATGAACTTATCCGAGATATTTATCTCTGAAACCTACTCTGAAAATTTGAAGAGTTCCTATATTTAACGAACGGAATTCGCGTTACGTATTGATTATTGGACGAACGAGCTTGCTTGAGCTGCTGGCGTCACGTGAGTGCCATAAAAAAATGTTATCCCTGGACTGAATAAAGTTTATTTCCAGATGGTCGGTTATATATTCTTCCAACTGGAGACTCACATAGATCAAGAAATCATCCTATACCGCATTTCAGAATCGCGAAGAAGAAAAAGTTGGATAATTGAAAAACTTTTGCTAACGTCATTCTGAGCTATCCTCCGTGTCAAAAGTAGGAGAATATCGATTGGACGGCGGAACAATTTCCAGTTTGAAAAGGAACCGTAACAGCTGTAATATATTTCAGGCAGAAACTGCTAAGGTAAAAGATTCTAACTAAACGGCGATGTTCCAATATTTTCCATTGCATGTGATTCAGCCCCTTAATTTATGATGCATGCGGGCGATCGTTATCTCGGAGAAGTATTTCATTCGAAAGTTTGCCCCTGCGGCACTTATTCCTGACGGTTCCCGAGAACCCGGAGAGAACTCCACATATCGTTGAAATATATCTGGATTATATTTAAGTTCGGAATATGGCGGAATTTATACGGTTCTCAAGTGAACTATGCGAGCTATTTACCTGTTTTGAATTGATTGCAATCTCGACGTGTGTCCTGGTATCGATAGCTATTTCAAACATTTTTGCGCGCATGTTCTTGGGAGCAGCGTGCTATCATTTTGCCCAGATGTCTGTAACTTTCGAATTTTTGCTGAAAATAGTCTCAAACGATTTGGTTCGATATAGTGATGAATAATTCGAGGTCAATTTTTATTCTGTTCTACAGGCTGGCCGTTGCCACGATAACCTGAGAGATAGCGTCTTGAAATTTTCAGGGTGGGCGCGTCCCAATACGAAGGACAAGTTCGTTAATGGGCATAATCGGCCAAATGGTTTCCGAGTAATTATTTTATTTTCAACCAAGATAAATCCGATCGAATTGAAACTTGGTGAATAGTTGTAGAATGCAAAACTAAGGACGTTTGTGAAATATTGTGAGAATCATATCTATATAAAATGAAAAAAATTATTAAAAAGTATTTTTGCTATCGTATTCCGTTCTCAGGTTATCGTGACATGATAACCTGAGAACGGAATACGATAGCAACTTGAAATTTACAGGTTAGGTTGTGCACCTGAATGCGACATTTGAGTTTGTTTATAGGCATAATCGGTCAAACGGTTTTGGGGTTATACCCATCTGAATTTTGGATGTTATTTCCCCAATAACTCGAAATATCCAAAACCGATCCAATTCAAATATGGTTATTAGTTGAAGAACGCCAATGAAAAAAATTTTGGCAAAATTTCGTGAAGATCGTATTACTGGAAAATTTTTGAAAAATCATTGAAAAAAAATTTATTTATCAGAAAGGATTTGTCCGACATCGCTAAAATTTTGAGAGAACCTTAAAAACCATGAATGTCATGATGACATATTAAATTATAACATAAATTTTCGGGACGATTTTTCCATAAAACAATAGAATCTATGGGAGTTGATAGCCCTACATTAGGGTCCTGTAGCGGTCTTCGAACATCTGAAGTTATAAATAATCATGGTTTGGATTGGCCAGATCTGGTTTTGAAAGAGATCCTCCTGGCCTTATAAGCTACATAATTTTCTTTTTTGAAATCAATATTTGATTACAAAAATGGTTTCAAGCCCTGTGGACAGGAGCTTTCTGGCGCTCTAGTTCAAACAGTCAAATTATATCTCCGAAAGTATTGGTTTCTCAGAGTTGGGAATTAAATCAATGTATTCTTATGAAAGAACTGCATCATAAAGGAAATTAAATTCAAATAATAGTTTATTTATCAAGATTAAATGAGCAATCTGAGAATAAGAACTGCACCATGGAAGAAATCAAATTAAAATAGCTGAAATGAATTTGACTCTTTCTTATAGAACAGGATGAGTATGAACACAGAACATATAATAAAGCTTAGATAGAATAATTATAGCATTCTGTGAAAACATAGAAGTACGTACGATTCAATATTGAAATTTAGAAAAATCATATCTCCGAAAGTATTAGCTTGTTGGAGTTGAAAATGATATCGATGGATTTAAATGGTGAAACTGCATCTTAAATAAAAATTACAGACATTTGGGCAAATTGATAAGCACTCGGTTCCGAGGAACTAGAGCGCCAAAAAGTGTAATTCCCTTTCCGGGATTTGAGCCCGCCTTCTCTCGTTCCGAAACCGAAATCCCGATGGCCTAGACCAACCGGCTATCGGGCTCCTCGTACGATCTTGTCGATCTCCGGTATTAGAATAAAACGTCGGTACTTACCTGGGATATATATTCTTAAATTTCACTTTTCGACATAAAATCGCCATATGGGGGTTAATTTGACGGTTTTTTACCCTTGTCTCTCTAAGTCGATTTTGACGTTTCTCGAACCAAATATTATCAAGGAATTAGACAATGTCATGTCTCAGGAAAATAAGTTGACATTATGACAATTCATACATAGAATAATTATATAATTCTGTGAAAACGTAGAAATACGATTTATTATTGAAATTATGAAAAATCATATCACCGAAAGTATTAGCTTGTTAGAGTAAAAAATGAAGTCATTGGATTCTTATGATAAAACTGCTTATTGAAGGAAATATAATTTGGAATTTGTTTTGTAAAAAAAAATTTTTTTTTTGTTACTCCGAAACCATCTGTCCGATTTTGCCCAATAACGAACTTAGCCGAGATATTTATCTACCAAACCTACTCTGAAAATTCTAGTCTAGCTCATTCCGTTCGAGAGTTATCGTGCCTACGGCTGGACGGCCGGACCGGCCGGCCGGCCGGACAGAATGAATTTCGACCACGGATCTTGATCAGTGAGTCGAACCAAAACGTTTAAAACCATTTTCATCGAAAAATTCGAAAATTACAGACATTTGGGCAAATTGATAAGCACTCAGTTCCAAGGAACTAGAGCGCCAAAAAGGAGGGATTTCTACGAACAAGAGTGAATATCGTTGAAAACTAGCGGAGGCGATTCTTCTTCAAGAGATCCCTGCGGCTACAGGGGAGTATATTTGTGAGAGGGGACTTTTGAAAGGATATGTATTATTTTTAATTTGTTCGATTTTCTCCTCTAATCTTTTCATTTTGCGCGTATGTTCGAATTTAAGCTTGGTAACTAGTTGTGGAATATCGACATAAAGACGTGTGTAAAATTTTGTGAGAACTCTCAATCGAATTTACTATGGTAAATTCGGTAATTATACCTTTTGATTTTACGCGACTATTAATAATTGCCAAGTAGCGAAAGCTTTGGTCGCAATTAAAGCTTCATTTAAAAAATTTGAATAATGGTCCTCCACAAGGTTCAGTTTAAGCACCTCTTCCTCCCAATTTATAACTGTGTGATATTCCTGCTACTTCCTCTGATAAATTCATATACGCTGATGACATTGCCCTTGCATTTCGTCATTCTGATTTCCAAATTATAGAAAATAATCTATCTGCAGATTTATAAATCCTAAAAAATTACATAGTTCAGTGGTGCTTGTGTCCTAATCGAAATAAAACTGAGATTTCTTGCCTCCATTTGAACAATCATCAAAAATGTAGAACATTGAGTGTAACTTTGGGTGATTCTTTCTTGAGACATAATTTTAATCCTAAATACCTATAGTAGAAGATCCGAACCTAAGTCGACCTTCACCGAGCTGATAATAGAATGAAACATATATTTTATGATAAATTTAGTATATTAGATAATATACTAAAAATGGGTTGCCTGAAAAAATCCTGGACAGACTATTTTTTTTTATCTCCATCAATATTGATCAGATCGTGTTCAAACTTGGACTTTGTAGTAAAGTTAGGTTCTGAAGGCTCTCGCAAAATATCTGCCATGTCGGATGAATAGTTTCTGATATATAGAATTTTTTTCAATGATTTTTAAAAAAAATTTCTAGTGATACGATTCTCACAAAATTTCACAAACGTGCTTAGGTTTATATTGTACAACTATTCACCAAGTTTCAATTCGATCGGATTTATATTGGTTGAAAACATATTATTACTCGGAAAGCATTGGGCCAATTATGCCCATTAACGAACTTGTCCGTCTTATTGCGATGCGCCATCTACCCTGAAAATTTTAAGTTACTAGCTCTCTCCGTTCTCAAGTTATCGTGGCAACGGCCGGACGGCCATCCGGACAGAATCAAATTTGACCTCGAATTCTTCATCAGGAAGTCGAGCCCAATCGTTTGAGACCATTTTCGGCGAAAAATCGAAAATTACACACATTTGGGCAAAATGATAACGCGATGCTCCCCAGAACATACGCGCAAAAATAATCAAAAATAGTCTGTCCAGGATTTTTTCTGGCAACCCATTTTTAGTATATTTTCTAATATACAAAATTCATTATAAAATATGTTTCATTCTATTAAAAGCTCGGTGAAGGTCGACTTAGGTTCGGATCTTAGACTACTAGGAGTGAAACTAGATTCCTCTTTGAATTTGAAAGCCCATTTGGAAGACTTGCGTATGAAGTTGAAAACAAGAAATAATATTCTCCAGAAATTAGCTGGTACTTTATGGGGCGCTGATGCAAGTAGATGAGCTAGGAGACTTCTGGCGCAAAATGCCCCATTTTTACATGTAAATCCCCATAAGGAAATCTAAGGTCCATTATGCAAAAATTGTACCCTTATGAACGCGGAGTCAGCGTTTTCAAGGTCATTTGTTTTGAACGGCGGAACAGCGAGTTGCGCAACGCCACGCCCCCTCCGCTGAGGCTTTGGTAGGGAGGGATTGAAGCGCTGACGTGAAATCAGGAGCTTTTGCGCGCATTATCCATTCTCCTGTATTGGAATTGGATATTCGTACACAATTTATCCGGTATAAATGATGAAACCAGAATCGACCGTCATATGGTACATTTCAGGCGTGTAGACTCGAACTAGCGGACGCTTTTACATAAACAAAATATAGGTCTAGATCCTTTTTTCGAATTATTATTGGGGTGGCATTTATCGTTTATTTGAATTGGAATACCGGCGGTGATTATTTGTGAATCTTTTGGTTTACGCGGTCGAGAAGAAACCACAATCGAACGCCATATGGTACATTTCAGACTTGTAGACATAAACAAAAGCAACCGCAATTTTAGTTGAATCAGCTGCAATATGCCCACATACGTGGTGTTCGCATTATGTATGGATTCTATTTCATAAACAAAAGCAAAGATGAGCAGGGCCGTACTTATTCTTCCAATTTGAAACTGAAGAATTAGTGAAAATGAAATGTTTGAAAAAATTCATTCAATTTGAATCGTTTGAAAGTTGATGAAAGAATGATTCCATGAACATTAAGAACAATCTTTGAAATGCGAATACGAGTAGGTTTTGTAAATCGCAGCAATATTCAGTTTCCATTTTGCATCTATACTTTCAATTCGTTGATTTGAAAAAACATCAGATCTGAAAACTGTTTAATTAGCAGTAGATTCAATGAAGAAATTTCATTCAAGTGAAAATAAAATCTGTCAGTTATATTATCGTTATGCAAGGAGCCGTGAACAAAGTGCTCTAAAAAAAGATGTAATTATGATATTTTTCATCCCATATTTAGGAAAAACCTTAATGTATCGAAAAAATTTCCAATAATTCGATGATTGTAGATATCATTGAGCAGACTTTAACGAAAATATTGAAAATGTTTGAAAAGATGAAAAAGTTGAACAAATCTATTTCAATAAGTCAACGAAAAAAATGTTTCCATGAATTTACACATCTTTGATATGCGAGTAAGAGGTTTTCAAAAATAATCTGCATATTCAACATCAAAAGCATTTGGGGAAAAGCTGATATTTTTCCCTTGAATCTAAAATAGCATTGTAGAAAAAAGCGGAAATGTATAAAAAAGAATTGCTCCCTCTTTAATTTCGATTGTTCAGATATGGCTGAAAATATAATTTGACAGACGCCTAGGCAAATATTGTACTTCCCAATTTCATGTATTTTTTCTGTTCGTTTCTGATCTGAAAACTTGAGATTTTTCTTAAAAAACAGAATAGATAATCTCAAATTCCAATATTTAAAGCTGCGGTAGACTCTTTTGTGTACGATCGACTAAAATGTAAACATTTGCGTGACTCGCGATCTCCGGCTGAGGGTGGCTTGATTATATAAACAGCAGTTTTGCTTAACGTAAGTCAGTTTTCTATTATTTCCATATAGGAACACATCGTTGATCATTCGTGTGCCGATTGAAATTTTCATTTGTACTTTGTCGGAGCATCTGAATTTGTGATAGTGTGATCTTTGGGTAAGCATCAATTAGAAAATTATGTATCCATATATTAAAATATTTTTCTTTCCAAACAGCAGTAGCAGAAAAATCGTATATTACCCAAACAGCAGTAGCAGTAGTTCATTAGAGAAATTTTGATACCCTACAGAACAAAGTAAGTTTCAGTTCATCTTACATCTCATGCATATTTTTCTTATTCATTTTTATTATAGACAGGGATTTAAACAAAATTAACCAAAAATCTCTTCTTGAAGATAAGCCAACAAGGCGTATAGCAGAGTTGGAGAAGGATAAGAAATACCACATTCTAAAGTGTATTTTGGTGAAGACCAGGTTCGGCCCAGCTGTGCTCTTTGAATTCAACGAATTCAAAGCGTTCCTGCCAAAAAGGCAGACGGAGAACTACAGCGCACATACGACCGGGCTGTCATCAGGAAAATATTCGCTAATATTCCGAGGGACCATAGATACTGGGAAAACACATCCAGCCATTTCCTTGGAGATTGTAGATAAATAAGGTAATTCATCAATATCACTGCATCTCCACTTTTTTCTTTTTCTTTTTTGGTGTTATTGTACTACGCAGAAATGAATCGTTTTGAAGGTACATTGCGCAATATAGATATTTTGGAACATAGTCAAAAAGATTTAATATTTGCTCAGCACTGACAATAAAATATGTCCATTCGGAATTTTATATTCTTACAGGCTCAAAAATACAGGTCAAGCGTAGTTGAGCTCAAATAGCTAGTTTGTATGGGTGTTCATAGAGAAATCGATGAGGTAATGTTACCATATCAAGAAGAATTATTCTTATGGGCCAGGAAGTTTTTCGAGGAACATCTACATATTGTTTGAATACGTCATAGTAATAATATAACTCGCAGGTACGCCTGGGAGGTCTTTATGATGAAATAAAAATCTACTATTCGGACGGATCATAATTTTCAATTTTAGTGAACATTGAGTCTGATGAGTATCCATTCCATCTCCGCTCAAAATGTAGAGGTTGGTTTTATTGTATTATCCAAAATAAATCATTCATTAATTGCATATTTCACAATACAATAAATTTATTAAAGATATCGCATAAGTACATTCCCATAATTAACTGAATTACCTACACTTCATGAGTAATTTCTCAGATATATATTCAGAACAAAACCACGTCAAGGTGTTCAACCTACTTTTTACGAGACTTTTGATGATACCAGGAATTGCTCTATAATTCATTAAAAATCGATTCTGAAACAACAAAAACAAGTGAAATTGCAGTATTACATTTATCTGAGAGAAACATTTACATAGTATCAAAAATGAAATATTTTTTGAATACCAATCTTTAGCTAATCTGAAATCTGTGACTTTTTTGCGAGAAAAATGAAGATTGTCAATAGCCATCCGCCCTTATCATCGAGTCTTTTGAATCGGTTATCTTCGGATATCCTCGTATGTATTCGGGTATTTTTGTGAATCTCTAAAAGTTGAAACAAAGATGTTTTCATTTCAGTTATATCGAAAGGTTCAACATGGAAGGTTGTATTCGAGCTATAAAGTCGTTGATGACTCTATTCATTGCAACAAATGATGAAAGTATATTTGTCGATGGGTTGAAGCAGTGTTCTTTAGCTGCGCGAAGAATCAACAAAAAACTGAAAAATGCTACGACTGTTGGAGAAAAGCAAAGTCTCTTAAGCACACTGAATCACGTGAAAAGTTACAGATCCAAATTGAAATACTTGCGTAAAAAGGGATCTGGCATCAAAGATCGAGGGGAAACAGCAACAAATAGAGTTAAATGGGGTGAATCGACATCTGCATTCGAGTCACGAATTCGAACTGGAGTTATTACTAATTTAAAACATAAAGACATAAAATATTTCCTGGTAGATGCCGAGGCTATCTTACGTAGACGATTGATGAATTCTCTCAAAAAAAATGATGCAGTAAAGGTGAACGCGGTGTTTTGTGGAGAGTTTAAAGTAATGGCAGCTAATAAAATTCAAACAGAATATAAATACTTTACTACATCTAACGCTGCTATATACAGAAGCACCAATTTGAGTGACTGGTTTCAAGAGAAAGTTAAAGCACCAATTCTTACAGAGCTCCAGGAATTCCAAGAAAAAGATAGCGGCTGGAGTCTTTCGAACATTGTTAGCTTGGGAGTCAATATAAACAAGTTCACACCGCAACTCGGATCTTCATACATCGAACTTCCCCATCAAATTCGAAATAAAAAAGCCTGCGTCAATGTGAAGAATGAGGACGAAGCATGTTTTGCATGGGCTGTAACTTCAGCATTACACCCCGTTGAGGAAGATCCGCAACGTACTTCCAAGTATCCCCATTATTCGAAGATATTAAAACTGAAAGGAATACAGTTCCCAATGACACTGAAACAGATGCCGAACTTTGAGAAACAAAACCAAATATCTATTAATGTTTACATCTTAAAGAAAGAAAAACATTTCATCACACTACCAACCTACCTAACCAAGAACAAAATGGACACACATGTTAATTTACTCCTAATACAAGATAGCTATACAGACGAAATTCCTGTCCGATACCATTACGTATGGATAAAAAATTTATCACGACTTGTATCGACTCAGTTGAGTAAACGCAAGGGCCAGAAATTTATTTGTGATAGATGTCTACGATACTTTCGATCCAACGAAAAACTTGATAACCATTCAGAAGATTGTGGTAATATGAATGAAACAGCTATCAAAATGCCTACATCAAAGGATAATATTCTGAAATTTAAAAATCATAAAAACAAGGAGAGGGTTCCTTTTATTATTTATGCGGATCTCGAAAGTATATTGATACCAACAAATACCAAAAATAATTATCAAGAACATAAAGCTGCAGCAGTTGGCTATCATGTGAAGTGTTCATATGATGATACTCTCAGTTTCTATCGTTCATATCGAGGCCCCAATTGTATGAAATGGTTTGCAGATGAGCTGAATCAATTTGCTGAAGATGTTGAAACTGTTTTCCTATGCCCCTATGATATCGATATGTCACAGCAGCAGGAAGCTGAATTCCAGAAAGCAACACAATGCCATATCTGTGAAGAAATATTCAAACCTAAAGATAAAAAGGTACGTGATCATAATCATCTTATAGCAGGAAACAACTACCGTGGAGCAGCTCACGAAGGATGTAATATCAACTATAAAGATAGTCATATGATTCCTGTAGTATTCCACAATCTGAGTGGGTATGATGCCAATTTTCTGATAGAAGATATCGCTGTAAGAATGGAAGGAAAGATCAGCTTGTTACCCATAACGAAGGAAAAATATATCAGCTTTACTAAACATATCAACAGGCATCAAATCAATTTCAGATTCATTGACAGCTTCAGATTTATGGCGTCCTCACTAGACCAGTTATCATCAAACTTGGAAGATTTCCCTAATCTCAAAGCACAATTCCCTGATGAGTCCGAAAAACGTATCAATCTCATCACGAAAAAGGGGGTTATGCCATATGATTATATAGACTGTAGCGATCGATTTAATGAAACATCTTTACCACCCATTGAAGCATTTTACAATAAATTAGAGGACAGACCATGTCCCCGAAGGATGTATATGAGAGCCCAGCTTGTATGGGAAGAATTTCAATGTCAGAACTTGGGCGAATATTCAGATCTTTATATGAAAACAGACATTCTATTGTTGGCCGATGTATTCGAGCAATTCCGTTCAAGCTGTTATAAAACTTATGGATTGGATCCCGCTCATTATTTCACCTTACCAGGATATACGTGGGATTCAATGCTGAAACATACGAAACAGGAATTGGAACTTCTCACAGATGTTGACATGTTTTTGTTTGTTGAAAGAGGTATCCGTGGCGGTCTGAGTCAAGTTTGTAAAAAACGACGGGCTCATGCAAACAACAAATACATACCTAACTATGATCCAACTAAACCAGAAAACTACCTTATGTACTTCGATATCAATAATCAATATGGATGGGCTATGTCGCAATATCTTCCATATGGAAAATTCCGATGGTCTGATACAAATATAGATGTTACTCAAATGGCCGATGATGCTCCAGAAGGATATATTTTGGAAGTTGACCTGGAATATCCTAGAGAATTACACGATAAACATATAGATCTGCCGTTCTGCCCTGAACATTATAATTCTAAAACTCGAACACCATGTTATGCTTCTCAACCAAATGTGAAACTTATGGCAACGGTGAATTCCAAGAAGAAATATATTATTCACTATCGAAATTTGAAGATGGCATTGAAGAATGGATTGATTCTTACAAAAATACATCGAGTTCTCAAGTTCAAACAATCTGCATGGCTCAAATCATATATCGACCTCAATACTAACTTGAGAAAAGAAGCTAAGAATGAGTTCGAGAAAAATCTCTTTAAGCTGATGAATAACGCCGTGTTTGGTAAAACGATGGAGAATATACGGAAGAGGGTTAATGTTCATCTTTGCACAAAATGGGAGAATCGTTATGGCGCAGAAGCGTATATTTCCAAGCCGGAATTCAAGAATTCTGTTATTTTCAATGAGAACTTAGTGGCAATCGAGCTTCGAAAACTGGAAATATATTTGAATAAGCCAATTTATGTGGGAATGAGTATTCTAGATTTAGCTAAAACCACTATATATGATTTCCATTATGATTATATGAAAGAGGCTTTCGGAGACAGCTGCATAGCACTGTATACTGATACAGATTCTGTGATTTATGAATTATTCAAAGATCCATATGAAATATTGAGAAGAGATTGCCATAAATACTTCGATACTTCAGTCCTTGCTAAGGATAATCCTTATGGAATTCCACTGGTTAACAAAAAGGTATTAGGGATGATGAAAGATGAAAACAATGGTATTCCGATGACCGATTATGTGGGCCTACGATCAAAACTATACGCATTGAAAAACTCAAGAACGATTGATGAAATTAATCTGAAGAGACTTCAGCGGGAAAAGGAAGAGTATGATCCTGAGGAGATTCATTCTATGCTCAAGAATTATTGTACCTCGAAAAAAGCAAAGGGTGTGAAAAAATCTGTCGTCAAGAATGAGATATGCTTTGATGATTATATAGAATGCTTAGAAACTTGGAAACATAAAATTATCTCTCAAAATTTGATTCAGGCGAAGGAACATCGAGTGCATTCGTCCACGCAACAAAAGATAGCTTTGAGTCCAGAAGACGATAAAAGATATTTGGTACCTGGAACATTTGAAACATTACCATGGGGACATTATTCTCTCAATAAACGAAAGAATGAAGAACCCGATGAATCTAAGAAGAAGATTTCTATATTAGAAATATTATTAACAATGTAATTGATTTTTTCTGCGATTGTACAATAAACGATAGATTTCTTCTTATAGTTTCAATTTACCTACCTATATTCTATTACAGAACAGCTTGTATATTAGATGTGATCAAGGTTGAGTTTCCATTCACCTCATAATATGTCTCAGAGAGAGAAAATAGCATCAATTTCGCTGAGGAGTATCAAGACATGTATTCGTTTTATAGTTTGGATATATGTATACACTCATGCATTTTTGTCGTATTCCATATGAATTCATCACGAAAAAGATGTAAGAACAAGCGAATCTGATGATGATTTAGGATTAAAATACAACCTACATACATACGTAACCAAGAAAAAGATGGAAAAACATGCGTCAAGCTATCATCAAACTACCATCGAGCTATCATCAAACTACCATCAAGCTACCATCAAATTAGCATCAAACTATCATAGCAACTACTTCATGTATAGTTTATATCAATTTTGTTTATTTTTCATAGACATTCGAGCATCTTCGTATACATTCGTACATCTTCGTATACAGTCATGAATCAATTTTGCTTAGGAGTATCAATACATGTCTTCGTATTATAGTTTGGATATATGTATACAATCATGCATTTTTGTCATACTTCATATAAATTAATCACGAAAAAGATGGAAGAACATGCGAATTTGATGATGATTTGGGGTGAATATACAACCTACATACATACGTAACCAAGATAAAGATGGAAAAACATGCGTCAAGCTATCATCAAACTACCATCGAGCTATCATCAAACTACCATCAAGCTACCATCAAATTAGCATCAAACTATCATAGCAACTACTTCATGTATAGTTTATATCAATTTTGTGTATTTTTTCATAGACATTCGAGCATCTTCGTACACATTCGTACATCTCCGTATACACTCATGAATCAATCAATTTTGCTGAGGAGTATCAAGATATGTATTCCTTTTATAGTTTGGATGCCGCAGTGCAGCATTCTAAACTGCAGCAGTCTTAACTACGGCAGCAATGCGGCAGTCAAAACCGCAGCAGTCAAAACTGCAGCAGTCAAACTGCAGCAGTCTGTCTGTTGGGGCAAAAAATTAACAGTGCTGTGTCTAAGCTTCCTGAAGGATACGGCGCTGTGCTTAAGCTCCCCGAAGGATATAGCAACTATTTTGGCGCGCCAAAATGGTTGCTGTATCCTGCAGTTTAGAATGCTGCACTGCGGCATCCAAACTATAAAAGGAATACATATCTTGATACTCCTCAGCAAAATTGATTGATTCATGAGTGTATACGAAGATGTACGAATGTGTACGAAGATGCTCGAATGTCTATGAAAAAATACACAAAATTGATATAAACTATACATGAAGTAGTTGCTATGATAGTTTGATGCTAATTTGATGGTAGCTTGATGGTAGTTTGATGATAGCTCGATGGTAGTTTGATGATAGCTTGATGATAGCTTGACGCATGTTTTTCCATCTTTATCTTGGTTACGTATGTATGTAGGTTGTATATTCACCCCAAATCATCATCAAATTCGCATGTTCTTCCATCTTTTTCGTGATTAATTCATATGAAGTATGACAAAAATGCATGATTGTATACATATATCCAAACTATAATACGAAGACATGTATTGATACTCCTAAGCAAAATTGATTCATGACTGTATACGAAGATGCTCGAATGTCTATGAAAAATACACAAAATTGATATAAACTATACATGAAGTAGTTGCTATGATAGTTTGATGCTAATTTGATGGTAGCTTGATGGTAGTTTGATGATAGCTCGATGGTAGTTTGATGATAGCTTGATGATAGCTTGACGCATGTTTTTCCATCTTTTTCTTGGTTACGTATGTATGTAGGTTGTATTTTAATCCTAAATCATCATCAGATTCGCTTGTTCTTACATCTTTTTCGTGATGAATTCATATGGAATACGACAAAAATGCATGAGTGTATACATATATCCAAACTATAAAACGAATACATGTCTTGAT